>CM051234.1:637292237-638030867 GCA_027917425.1 Gastrophryne carolinensis
CTTTAAGACTCAAGAGAGGTTGTTTCCCTTCAAACTACACTTGCTGCTCGTGAGCCCTGAATTTAGGAGAGGTTGCTTCATGTAGCTCTGTATGAAAGGGACCAGGCAACGGATCCACACCACAGTTGTGTGTGCAGTTGTTTCCTGTCTCCCATTTGATGGAGCACTACACAGACTGAGCAAGGGAGGGTTTAGGTTCACTTTTAGTGGCAGTGTAGGGGTGTTGTATTTGTGACAGATTAGGCTGCCGACACATTTAGAAAGCCAGGTAACTGAGGTGGGGGGGGGGGGGTGCCCCATCACTTCCTGTTTTATACCAGGGTCAGCAATCCAGGGCAACGTGCCCAGCCGGATTCGGGTTGCTTTCCTAGCGGGCCTGTGGCACCCATAGCTCTCTTCCAAGTGCAGCTTTGAGATTTAATGAATAGGTGTAACCAAAGGCCAGGAAGTGAGGCAATAACTTGTTGATGGTGACGCAGCAAAGAAAAACTTTCCTAGAGTTGTCTGACCACATTTCTATGTGACGCCATCATCCAAAGACTTCATGTACCGGAGCAGCTGATTCACAACCCATGTTCTACTTGTTCCAGGAACATGTTTCATGTTGGGGTGATCCTGTTATCCTCTCTCGGCCTCGTCTTACCTCGTCTGCTTTGTTAAAGACCCATAGAGCTGAGACTCCGGCCTAGCCCTATACATCAGAGGCTTGCCTGGAACTCTAGCTTACTGCCTGTAAGGTGTCGGAGGAATGGGACTAACATGCTCCCGTCCCCTTCCAGCAACAACTTTGTAAGAAAAGGCCTCAAACAAGCCTTGAAGGACCAGGCGCGTGAAATGATTTTGGGGTTAAAGGAGGACAAAACCCAGTAATTTGACTTTCCCGGGTTTTGTTTCGTGCATCCAGAATTAGGATGCCGTCCTGTGTGAAACCCCATAGTTCACCCATTAAAAACTCACCTTTCCACACTCCCAACAGTGTATACACGGACTCTCATCCAATGAGCACCTTGCATTCCATTCACAGTAGTCACTGCACACGGCTCTCATTGGACGAGTGTCCCGCACATGGGACGAGTGAGTTTTGGGGGTGATCCAGGGAAGTAAACACAGTGGGGCATACCAAATTGCCTTGCAGTATTGGGGTTACTTTCCTAGTGGCAGTGACGCCAATAGCTTCCGTCTTCAAGATCCTGGGTTTTGGTGCTTTCCCCCCGGGCCGGGGGTGCCCCACATGTGTGGAACCGCTAAGAGATCGCCTGAAGAAACTCACCTCTTCCCTGTCCTATGGCACACGTGCTGCCGCTCGTCCAATCAGCGCGCTTGCTGTCGTCACGCCATCTTAGACGGCATCTAAGGCCAGCGGCTCTGACCTCGCTGGCGGCCGCATCACCCGCTTCCCTCTAACAGTGAGCATGCCTGCCGGCCATTCACAAGTGCACGTGTCGTTGGATGGGGAAGTAAGGTAAGTGCACCTCGGGATGCCCCGGGGGAGGAAATCGATCAGATTCCTGGGCCGATGAAGCTGGGTTTTGGTCCACTGGTTAGAGGGTCCACTTTAAGTTCAGTTTAGGAATTAACCCCCCCCCCCCCCCCCCGATTCTTCATAGAAACTCGCCTCTCGTTCCAGTGGTGCATGTGTGGGCTCTCCTGCAATGACAGCTGTCTGCTCTTACTACGCCATTCGGCAGATGACTAGTTTTGAATGGAGGGGCGTGTATGTGCTCCCATCCCAGCCATTCCGATAGACAGGGGTGGGAGCGCCTACGCCGCTAGAGATGCGGCAGCGTGCGCTCCCCATTCAAGTCGATGAGAGCCGCCACCCGAATGACGTAACAGCAGACGGCTCTCATTGGACGAGAGCCCGTGCGTGCGTGCGTGCACTGTTGGAGCAAGGAAAGGTGAGTTTATACGGAAAAACTGGTGTCATCCCATTTCGCTATTCCCCTGGGGAAGCAGGACAAAACCTGGGAAAGTCTGCTTTGGGTTTTGTTCCGCGTTAACCCCAGAATCATTTCACGTGTTTGATCCTACAAGACATGTTTGAGGCCCTTATCTTCCAGTTGATGCTGAACGGGGGCGAGCGCAGGTTGGTCCCGCTTGTCCGGCAGACGTGGAGCTGGTGGCCATGGATGAATAAGTATCCGTGTGAGGCCATGATGGGACAATAGTAAATAACAAGAGCAGAAGCTTATATAATCTTGACTGTTTCTGTAGCTGCCTTCCTCACAGGCCAGTTGGATATGATATTTAGGTCCCCATGAAATATAAATGAGTGCATCCGCCCTCTTTTATCCCTGGAGATAATTTGGAGCCGGTTAGGTAGGGTTGTTTCTCGCAGCTGCTATTGTCTGTTGCTAATCTGAGCTAAGCAGACCTACACCCAGTAAACAAAATACTAACAAAACTTCCACCCATTGCTTAGTGTCATTACACCCCCCCCCCACCCCCTGTTCAGTGGTTAGGGTGGAGCAATTATGTTCTGCATTAGGTGTAACATTCCAAACCTCTCCACAGAGCCAAAGCTTACATAGGTCCTTCATGTCTACAACACAATTGGCATTTTGGGCTGCAGTGTGTAGGTGCCAGCACAGCAGTGCTTCCCGGTTGTGCTTTATAGTAGTCTATGGGCAGGGCAGTATTTGGTGTACATGCTGCCCCAGGCGCTTCTAGTGCTTGCGCCCCCTTTTGCTCAGTTGAGGAAGGGGTCCGCATAAAGTAAGATGTGTGGGCCACAAGGGTTAAATGCTGTGTGTGGAGAGAGGGTACAAGGGGCTCAATGCAGACCATATGTATATAGGGGGGAAGATGGTACAAGGGCTTAAAGTGGACCAAAACCCAGGATTTTGGCTAACCTGGGTTTTGGTCCTTTCCCGGTGTGAAACCCCCCAGATCGCTGCAGCCAACTTGGCTTGTCCTGGTCCTACGGCATGTCTTAAAGTGGACCAACACCCAGGATTTTGACTATCCTGGGTGTTGGTCCACTTAGGTGGGGCACCCCGATCGGGGGTGCCCCGCTGTGTGAAACCCCCCCCCGATCGCCGCAAAAACTCACCTCTCCCCGCTCCCACGTGACCTCGTCCAGCCAATGACAGCGCTCAGAGCCGCTCTGGTATGCGCGTCCAAAGCTGCTTGGACGCGCATACCAGAGCGCTGTCATTGGCTGCGTCTCTCGCTTCCCTCTAACAGGGAGCGCGCCTGCGCCGGCCATTCACAAAACGGCCGGCGCGGGAGCGCGCCCTGCTAGAGGGAAGCGAGAGACGCGCCTGCGTCTCGCGCATGCGCCGTTGGATCGCCGGTAAGGTAAGGATTGTGGGCCTCCTGGGGGGTTCCTCCCCGCGGGACATCCCGATTTCGGATGCCCCGCGGGGAGGGATCTGATCGGTCCGGGAATCTTAGATTCCCGGGCCGATCCCCCCTGGGTGTTGGTCCACTTTAAGAGCAGCGGCTCTGATGGCCGCATCCAACGCTTGCCTCTAACAGTGCTCGTGCCCGCACCAGGCGTTTGTGAATGACCAGCACGGCCACGCTCCTTGTTAGAGGGAGGTGGAGGATGCGTACGTCAGAGCCGCTGCTCTTAGACGCGCTACGGGAATAGGAGAGTTGCTGGGGCGTTCTGGGGGGATTTCACACAGTGGGGTGCCCCGGGAAAAGGAACAAAACCCGGGATAGTCAACTTTAAATGCAGAATGTGTGTGATGGAGAATGGTACAAGGGGTTCAATGACGACCATATGTGTATAGGGGGAATATTGTACAAGGGCTTAAAGGGGACCAACACCCAGGGGTCTATAAGATTCCCGGGCCGATCACCTCCCTCACCGCGGGGCATCCGAGATCGGGATGTCCCGCAGGGTGAACCCCCCCCCCCAAAAAAAACCTTACCTTATCGACGACGGATCAGCCGCCTCCCGCGCGCCCCTCTAGCAGAGCCCGCGCCGGCCGTTTGTGAATGGCCGGCGCGGGCGCGCGCCCTGTAAGAGGGACGTGCGGGAGGCGGCGGCTTGTCCGTCGCCGAAAAGGTAAGTTTTTTTTGGGGGGGGGGGGGGATTCACACAGCGGGGCATCCTGATCTCAGATGCCCCGCTGAAGTGGACCAACACCCAGGATAGTGAAAATCCTGGGTGTTGGTCCACTTTAAAGCGAACCTTTAGCGTCATTTAATGAAAATCCCACCCTTAAGCGATTCCCCAGCATCTAAAATGAATATTAGTTTTTAAACACTTTATATTCTTTCCCCCACTGGTCTGTAATTCTGTTCATCACTTTAGGATTCGGGCGCCGCCATCTTTGCTCAGTAGCTTATTACTGGGGATAAGGGGTCAAAAGTGCAGGGGTGGGGTTATAGCTGTGCTCTGCACAGACAGTAGAGCTGGGGTCAGGAAAAGGACAGAAATCCCAGAATGCAGAGCGGCAAAGTCAGACCCTTCCTGTTTACAGACAGCCTGAGACTCTCTGGGCTGCCATCTTTGATGTTTAAAGGCTCACAGATGCAGGTAGGATGATTTTTAATGTTAGCAATCTGTATGTACTAGGACGGGGGAAACATAGAAGATAGGCTTTTATTCAAGGTTAATGTGGGCAATCTGTATGTTCAGGGTGGGGGAAACATAAGGCTCTTATTTAGGGTGAAGGTTCTGTTTAAGCTGCTGTAGCCGCAGGCTGCCGCATCCCCGGCTTCCCAGTAGCTGTGGCGCGCTCCTCTGTCCTGCAAAACGTATGTCCAGCTCAACCAAACCCCTAAAACATAAATTTTACTTAAAACATTAAACGTTAAAACATACAGCTCCCGTGCTGAATGTGTAGAATTCACAGCCCCCCTGGATTCGTTACGTGTTTTGGGGTGTACACTCCTGTGTCCAGCCATGCAGATAGAGACAGACAGTAGACAAGCTAATTGGACAGCACTAGCCTAGTATGCACTAAATTATCACCAAAATACGCGTGTGCCTACTCAACCCGGGATCACACTCTGAAAGTCTAACAAACAAGAAAAGGGGGGCCCCACCCTCCCCCCAAATAAAGATACCGGGTAACTATTGAGTGGCACTACTCATAAGTGTGAAAAGATATAAAAAGGTTTATTCTCATCAAAAGTTACACAAAGCATAACACATTAGACAATACATGTACACAAAAGACATAACATTACAATCTAAAAACATCAGGAGGCACCAGGGGTCTGCCAATAACATAAAACCACCCTAAAATCATACCTAAATCATGAGCATGACCTATATCAAATATGTGCAAATCAGCAAAAGCATTGTGCAAAAGTGCTAAGTGCAAACACTTACATTTAAACAAAATCAATCTCCAAACAGGAGGACTCGCCAGGGTGTGCAGGAGGAATCAACAAATATCAAGGAATAAAGCGAAGTGTAAAAGATAATAACTGTGCATAAAGACAGACCAACCGGGGTACCCCTGTAGGGATAACGTGCCAACGCGTGTCGTAGTGACCCTGCACTACTACATCAGGGCAAGACAGCCATGCAGATAGGCCGGCAACGGGAGCCCTCCCCAGACTATAGAGAAACTGGGGATGTGGTTGGATCAGGCCAGTCGGCTTTCTTGAGATCATCCCATCGGTGACCTAAAGTGCCATGTGGGCACAGCCCTAGCAGCGGAAAAACCCTGACACTCCGGCATCCCTGGATCTCTGCTTACACGCTTAGAGGTGAATAGTTGAACAGGTCATAAATGCCTTCGATGCATCAGCCTATAATTACAATGATTGGATGATACACATCGTCATCATTGTGCAGTTACCTGACCTGTATAACCAGCAGTGTTTACAATGTGCCTTTGGTTTGTTAATAACGGATTACATGGGAGCAGCGTGCCTGTCGGTATGGGACGGCACAACAGACGCACATGAGCTGTATTATCCTAAAAGTAGTAGTTGCGGAAGATTCGGAAGTTCCCCGAAAGTAGCTTGAGAGCCACGTGCGGTTCCCGGTTCTCCGCTGTGTGGACCGCCGGATGTTTTTCAGACGCAGATTTGGACGTTATGCGTGCCATGGGAGGGATTCGTGCAGAGGGTGACTTACCGGTCTAACTTCCGTTTGTGAACGCCCTGTAAGAGGGACGCGCGAGAGGCAGCCGCTTGTCCCTGTCGCTTGTCCCTGTCGCTTGTCCCTGTCGCTTGTCCCTGTCGCTTGTCCCTGTCGCTTGTCCCTGTCGCTTGTCCCTGTCGCTTGTCCCTGTCGCTTGTCCCTGTCGCTTGTCCCTGTCGCTTGTCCCTGTCGCTTGTCCCTGTCGCTTGTCCCTGTCGCTTGTCCCTGTCGCTTGTCCCTGTCGCTTGTCCCTGTCGCTTGTCCCTGTCGCTTGTCCCTGTCGCTTGTCCCTGTCGCTTGTCCCTGTCGCTTGTCCCTGTCGCTTGTCCCTGTCGCTTGTCCCTGTCGCTTGTCCCTGTCGCTTGTCCCTGTCGCTTGTCCCTGTCGCTTGTCCCTGTCGCTTGTCCCTGTCGCTTGTCCCTGTCGCTTGTCCCTGTCGCTTGTCCCTGTCGCTTGTCCCTGTCGCTTGTCCCTGTCGCTTGTCCCTGTCGCTTGTCCCTGTCGCTTGTCCCTGTCGCTTGTCCCTGTCGCTTGTCCCTGTCGCTTGTCCCTGTCGCTTGTCCCTGTCGCTTGTCCCTGCCGCTTGTCCCTGCCGCTTGTCCCTGCCGCTTGTCCCTGTCGCTTGTCCCTGCCGCTTGTCCCTGCCGCTTGTCCCTGCCGCTTGTCCCTGCCGCTTGTCCCTGCCGCTTGTCCCTGCCGCTTGTCCCTGCCGCTTGTCCCTGCCGCTTGTCCCTGCCGCTTGTCCCTGCCGCTTGTCCCTGCCGCTTGTCCCCGCCGCTTGTCCCCGCCGCTTGTCCCGTAAGATTTTAGGGGGTTTCACAGTGTTGTATTCGGGTCTTTAACCTCCTGGCACTGTTTTTGATATTTTCCGTTTAATGCAGAACAAAACTCAATGGGGCCGTTCCTGGATTGTGGGGATGTGGGCGTTGGCACACTTGGCTTCGTTCCGCCCTCAGGGAGGTATCCTTGGCCAAGAGATGCAGAATAAAGCTGAGGGCACGGATTGGCTGTGCGCATGTCATTGGATCAGTGGTCGGGGTAAGATTTTCTTGGGATCTGGTAGTGGGGTTTGACAGTGTGGCAACCCCAAGCTCAAAGACCAAAACCTAGGATAGTCAAATCCTGGGTTTTGGTGCACTTTGAAGTGGCCCAAAACCTGACCGCTACACCAATTTGGTGCATTTAAAAGACATCTATATTAAAAATGAGTAAAGCTCGACCTACTTACCTCATGGGGCCCCCCTGTGGTTGCCAGCCATCTCTCGGTGTGGCGAATAGGACTAGGATTTCCTGTCCTAAAGGCATCCTGATTTGTTTAGCAGTGTGACAACACCTGAATTACTCTATATAAGCATCTCAATCGTCTGTCCTGCAACGCTTATGGGAGCAGCCACACTCTGCACACTTGCCATACTCGGTAGGCCTGAATGTCTGTCGCCAGGGCCGAATGGCTTGTGGATGCTGCGGGATGCCTTGGAGCGCCGAAAGCTTGGATGCAGCTGCAAATCAAGGTCCGAGGAGTGTTTAAAGCGGATCAAAACCCAAAATTTTACCTAGCATCCCCTGAATTGCTCCCTCCTTGAAGAGTACCTTTTGCCAATTAATGCTTCTGCGTGACTCTAATCCCTGATAATGGCGCGTGTTTTAGCTGTAAAGCTCAGTCTCCTCCATTCCTTGCCACTGTTGTGTGTGGCAATGATGTAATTGCCACACCTAAGCAATGACTGATCACCTGCCATCTCACAGAGCGGGACAGCAATAAAGCTTTGTTCCTGGATGATTCCAAGAGCAAAAATATCCATTTCTAGTTCCACACCCCAAGAAGGGAATATTGGCAGGAGCTTTGGCCAAATGTATTTCACAATTTCAGTGGGTTTTGGTCCACTTTAAAGTGGACTAAAACCCAGGATTTTTACTATCCTGGGCTTTGGCCCTTTCTCCTGGGGCACCCCAGTCGGGGGTGGCCTGCTGCGTGAACTCTCCTACCCCCCCCCCCATATTGCCAAGGCCAACTCACTACTTGGTCCTACGGCGCAGGTGCGGCCGCTATTCCAAACAGCACGCTCGGAGTCACTGACGTCACGTCGTCTAAGCCAACGACTCCGAGACTGCTGGCGGCCACATCACCCGCTTCCCTCTAACAGGGAGTGTGCCCATGCACCCCCGCTAGAGGGGCAGCGGGCATGTGGCTCGCGCATATGCCGTTGGACCAGGAAACAAGGTAAGTGTATGGGGCGACCTGTGAATCGATCGGGCCGGAATCTTATAGGTTCCTGGGCCGATCGCTGTGGGTTTTGGACCACTTTAAGGGAAAACAAAGCTCCACTCGAGGGAAAACGTAGAAGCTTGATGTCTCTTTATATGGATTTTGTTCCTCTTTACACATACATAGGTATATTTTATATATCCTGTCTGACAATAAAATAATCTTCTGATGGTTTAGGCCTCTGCATTTGTATTTGGCTACTTGTTGCTCTAGGCCAATGTACGCACACCTCCCAAGTGTCCCTGATTTAGAAGGACGGTCCCTCTTTGGAGTCCATGTCTCCCCATCGCTTGTTCTCATTTGTCCCTCTTTGAGGTGTAACATGCAGATCTGCAGCAATAAATGATTCATTTGCCTATTCAAAGTGTTTATATTGTTGTAACTGTTACATCCAATCTCCTATCCATCCCTCAATGAGGGGGCGTGTCTTCATCATCCCCCATTGAGGGGGCGTGGCTTCATTTAACAAATGTCCCTCATTCCCATCCTGAAAAGCTGGGAGGTATGTGGTGGTGCGATCTGTATGGGGTAAACCCCGTGGCTTTATCTCGGTCTCTGGTGCTGGCTGTGCAGAGGATGTGCATCGGTTACAATGAGCTGCGTGTGTACAGGCAAGTTTCCCAGAGCCTTTAATAATGCATCGCACTTTACTGTAAAGTCCTCTGGTGTTGGGGGGGGGGGGGGGTGATTTAAGGTGTGTGGAGTATGCATATAATTTCTCAAAACATCCTTAGGCTAGCATACCACTGAAATGTTAAGGCTCCGCCCCAAGGTAAGGATCACATGCTCCGCCCCAAGGTAAGGATCACATGACCACCAGAATACACAAGTTTTAAGAAAAAACTTAATGATGGAACAAGGGGCCCAACCTGAAGCTAGTCTGAGGGAAGATCAGGAGCAATGTTAGAAAATATATATAGTAGATGCTGGGAACAAACTTCCAGCAGAGGTGGGTGAAAAATCAACAGTCAGTGAATTTAAACATGCCTGGGATAAGCACACATCTATCCTAAGATAAAGAGAACATACAGTATACACATAAGATACAGAGAACATACAGTATACACATAAGATACAGAGAACATACAGTATATTCATAAGATACAGAGAACATACAGTATACACATAAGATACAGAGAACATACAGTATACACATAAGATACAGAGAACATACAGTATACACATAAGATACAGAGAACATACAGTATATACATAAGATACAGAGAACATACAGTATACACATAAGATACAGAGAACATACAGTATACACATAAGATACAGAGAACATACAGTATACACATAAGATACAGAGAACATACAGTATATACATAAGATACAGAGAACATACAGTATACACATAAGATACAGAGAACATACAGTATACACATAAGATACAGAGAACATACAGTATACACATAAGATACAGAGAACATACAGTATACACATAAGACAGAGACCATACAGTATACACATAAGATACAGAGACCATACAGTATACACATAAGATACAGAGAACATACAGTATATACATAAGATACAGAGAACATACAGTATACACATAAGATACAGAGAACATACAGTATATACATAAGATACAGAGAACATACAGTATATACATAAGATACAGAGAACATACAGTATACACATAAGATACAGAGAACATACAGTATACACATAAGATACAGAGAACATACAGTATACACATAAGACACAGAGACCATACAGTATACACATAAGATACAGAGACCATACAGTATACACATAAGATACAGAGAACATACAGTATATACATAAGATACAGAGAACATACAGTATACACATAAGATACAGAGAACATACAGTATATACATAAGATAAAGGGACCATACAGTATATACATAAGATAAAGGGACCATACAGTATATAGATAAGATACAGAGAGCATACAGTATATACATAAGATACAGAGAGCATACAGTATATACATAAGATACAGAGAGCATACAGTATACACATAAGATACAGAGAGCATACAGTATACACATAAGATACAGAGAGCATACAGTATACACATAAGATACAGAGAACATACAGTATACACATAAGATACAGAGAACATACAGTATATACATAAGATAAAGAGACCATACAGTATATACATAAGATAAAGAGACCATACAGTATATACATAAGATACAGAGAACATACAGTATATACATAAGATACAGAGAACATACAGTATACACATAAGATACAGAGAACATACAATATACACATAAGGGCAGACTAGATGGAGCGTATGGTCTCCTTCTGCCGTCACCCTTCTATGTTCTATGTTTAGCTCCTCCTCCAGACACCAGTTGTTTGTGTTACTGCCTGTCTACCAGCTCCCGAACCACGGGTTTAGGTAAGTAGACCGGGTTGCTGTGGGTCTGATGGGGTTGACCCATTCCATGGCTCCGGAGGCAGCCTGCCAGAGACCCAGTGGACTCTCAGGGGATACGTCGGATTCCCCTAACCCATAATAATAGTGCAGTAGTGGCCATTGTGTGCCAATGCACACATAGAATTATTCCTCCGCATTTACCCATCCGTGCACTGTGAACACAACTCCGTGTATCTGGGATTGGGCGATCTGGGGGGTTTCACACACCCGGAAAAAGGACCAAAACCCAGGATAGTCAAAACCCTGGGTTTTGTTCTATTTTAATTTAGCCTGATCGAAAGGGGGAGGGTTCTGCTGCAGGGCGATTCCACCCAGCGATGCTCAATGATGTTGGCGGGAGGCGCCGCTGCAGGACCCAGCTAATGCACATGCACTCGGCTTAAAGAAATCGCCGATGCCAGCTCGCCTCTTCCCGGTCCTATGGCACACGTGTGGCAGCTAGTCCAATCGACACGTTTAGAGCGGCTGATATCACGTCGTCTAAGGCAAGCGACTCTGAGCGCGCTGGTGGCCGGATCCACCAGGATAGGTAGGGATAACTGCAGAGCAGAGATGGGCTTCATCTCAGTATCACGTAGACTTATCCATTTGCGCTGTATGACTTGTGGGAACAAAATGTAGCATGTGACTCGGCCAGGGTCACATGACCTGTTCTCTAAAACGCATCTAACCAATCGTAGTAATAGTTTAGAGTTTACAAGAGAAGAGAAGTAAAGCTAATCTTAGCAGGTAAGAGGTCACATGTGCCTGCCGGGCCTGACTTCACTCGGCGCCTATTTCTGAAATGCAACACCCGATCTGCCGGAGGTAGAGGGCTGCAGGGCTGCGCTGATGTAATGTTGCGCTCCTCCGTGGCGCAGGCCTAGTGCACAAGCTGTCGCTTACATTGTAAACAGGTTCACGTGGCATCTGATCGCTCCTTTTCTGAAAAATCAGAACCACAGAAGAGCTGATAATGTAACATATTCTTTAAACCGGACTTCAGCATCATTTAATGAAAAGCCCAAACCCTTATACTATTCCTCAGCATCTAAAATTAATGTTTTTAGTCACTTATTATAGTTTCCCCCACTGGGCTGCAACTCTGTTCAGCCACCATCTTGCCTCAGAAGCATCACATACTGAGGAGAGGGGGGGGGGGGGAACACTGCAGGGGGGCGGGGTTATAGCTGTGCTTTGCACAGACAGAGCAGAGCTGGGGTCAGGCAAAGGACCGCAATCCCAGAATGCAGAGCGACAGTCGGAAGACTCTTCCTGTTTGCAGGCTGGCTGATGCTCCATGAGCCGCCATCTCGAATGTTTAAAGGCTCATAAAATGCAGTAGATGCAGGTAGGACGATGTTTAATGTGGGCAATCTGTATGTACAGGGCGGCAAACAAAGATAGGCTCTTTTTCAGGGTGAAGGTCCGGATTAATGTGAGCAATCTGTATGTACAGGGAGGGAAACATAAAGATAGGCTCTTATTCAGGGTGAAGGTCCGGATTAATGTGAGCAATCTGTATGTACAGGGAGGGAAACATAAAGATAGGCTCTTATTCAGGGTGAAGGTCCGGATTAATGTGAGCAATCTGTATGTACAGGGAGGGAAACATAAAGATAGGCTCTTATTCAGGGTGAAGGTCCGGATTAATGTGAGCAATCTGTATGTACAGGGAGGGAAACGTATAAGATAGGCTCTTATTCAGGGTGAAGGTCCACATTAGGCAGATTGAAACAGTGCTACCACTTGATCTAGAGGCTAAACGACTTGGGGTCCTGCTGAATTCCCCCCCCCACACTGGGCATCCCAAGTCGGGATGCCTCTCATCCCCCCAAACTCATAATCCCCTGTTCTCTTGACTCATCAGCAGGGTGGATATTGCTCTACCTGCCCCATTGACTTCAATTACATTGATGGAGACCAGGAAGTATTCTAGTTTGAAGGTAGGTAGAGGGGTGTTGGTAACCTCTAACCCTGCTGGGCATCCCAAATCCAGACTACACCTTGACAAAGGGTACAGCGGGCTGCCCAGTAGCTCTGGGTTGTTTAAAATAAAAAAAACTAAAATAAAAAATTGGCAGTAGTCTTCAGAACACTCTGTCCAGTGGTTCCCCCAGAGAGAAAACGCCAAGAAAACCTCCCGGGGGTGCCGCATAATCTCTCCGTGTGGTCAAGCTGAAGTGAGGTTTCCAGTTTTCTAACTGGAACAATTAATTAAAAGTGGACCAAAACCCCCTGATTTTGACTATCCTGTGTTTTGGTCCATTCCCCCGGGGCACCCTGATCGGGGGTGCTCCGCTACACGAAACCCCCAGAGATCGTTCATTAACTCTCCTCATCTCGGTCCTACGGCGCATGCGCAGCCACCGTACTATGGACGTCTAACACGACATCTTAGCTCAGCGGCTCAGTGTGCTGGCGGCTGAATTTTGCGCTTCTCTCTAACAGGGAGCGCTCCCGCACCGGCCTTTCACAAGTGGCCGGCACGGGCTTGTGCCCTGCTAGAGGGATAGCGGGGCCCGCACATGCGGCTTTGGACCGAGATTAAGGTTAGTGTAGCATGTGACCTGGGGGGTTTCACACAGCGGGGCATCCTGACTTTGGATGCCCCAGGGGCATGGGAATGGATCAGCCCAGGAATTCCTGGGCCAGTACAGCTGGTCTTTGGTCCACTTTAATGGCTGTGAAAGGTCAGGCAGCCATGTTTTCTGGCTGGCTGAAGCTTAGGGATCCTTCTTTTTTTTATCTATAGGCACCTACATTTCTTTATAGCTGTAACTGCACGTTGTACCCGCCACTGCCTAGGCATGCTGGGACTCGGCGGCCCGTGCCAGCCGCGGGGCGCCAGCTTTTGCTCCCGCAGGATGAGCCCTGTGCGGCGACACCGTGACCCCGCGTCCTGAATCCTAATAAATGTTTGTTAGGTGCAGCGTGTTTGCTGAGCGAGGCCTCTCTGTTTACCCTCTGCCGCATTCCCTGGCAGCTGCCATATCTGGGTCAGCTGACCAGGGGTTGCGTTCTACACAGCAAATATGGGAGGGGGGGGGGGTGAGAATAAACCCCGGCTCATCCTAGGAAAAGAAAACATTGGTCGGAGAAGCAAGATGGAGAATTTAAAGCAGACCTGGTTTCCCACTGCTTCCCTGTCTCCTGTAATACAATACATATAAACACCAGTGGAGACTGTCCTCATGTGTCCTTTCTACCTTAGGACAGATGTATGTGTATCCCAGAAATGTTTAAAGTGGAACAAAACCTGGGATCTCAGATTTTATTCCTTGTCTGATTTGGGATACCCCACTATGTAATGTGTACCAAAGTATGGTTGGACATGCAAAGGACTTTATGCTCCATTTTTAGGCCATCCGTAAACATGTGCAACACACAATATAACCCCACACTAGTGAAATGTGCCAGTGAACACACTAAGCAGTGAGTGCGAACGTGCCTGGGGTGCAGGAAATAGAACTTCCTTACTAGGCCATGACTGCCCTGTGAACCCCCCGCTTAAAGTGGACCAACACCCAGGATTTTGACTATCCTGGGTATTGGTCCACTTCCCCGGGGCACCCCGATCGGGGGTGCCCCGCTGCCTGAAACCGCCCCAAACACCCCGAAAACTCACCTCTCCACGCTCCCATGTGACTGCGCTGTCCAATGCCCGTCGACGGACAAGGGATCGCGCCCGCCGCCGCCTCCCACGCGTCACTTTTGACGTGTGCGCGCCCGCACCAGCCATTCAGAGACGGCCGGCGCAGGCGCGCGCACGTCTAGAGGAGCGCGAGTGAGGCGGCGGTAGCAGCGGCTGGAGAGGTAAGGTTTTTCGGGGGTTTTGGGGGGGGGTTAGACCCCGCGGGACATCCCGATCTCGGATGTCCCGCAGTGTGTGAGGTGATCGGCCAGGGAATCTTATAGATTCCCGGGCCGATCACCCCTGGGTGTTGGCCCACTTTAAAGCAATCGGCTCGGGAATCTATAAGATGGGGATGGTGTAAGCGCCTTTCCTGTAGTGTGATCGGTTGCTGAATGTTTACTATACAGCTTTATTATTGGAGGACACCAAAGCGATGGCTCTTCTTGCTTCGTCTGGTATTTGACACAGTAGAGGGCTTTGGTCTCCTCTGAATCTCCACACAGATGCCCAAATCATAAACAGTTTGGTATTAGTAATTGATGATGTGACGATTGCATGGGTTGATCAGACCTCTTGATCGTACATCTGATTAAACTGGCCAGTCGTACTCCACGTGTCACTGCAATTGTTCAACTGGCAACACGCGTGGCTGTAAAATGCTGCCACCAGAACAGTGTTTGCCTCTATATAAGCCACACACAACACAATCGCATCGAACGAATCGATCGACCTACAACCATTTCCGGTCGGGGGCGATCGAGCGTCCTAGGCAAGTAATGTAGCCAGGCTCTTCAGAAATAGCGTGAGCTTTTTAGATCCTTAATTCAGAGCATCATTGACCCTCTTTCTGTTTAAATAAATTCTGAAAATACTGCAAACAAGAGAAAAAAATGCAAGTTGATAAGACAGAATTAACTATAAAACATAGTGCAAATAAATGGATAGCAATATATAAAAATGGGAAAATACTTAGAGTCTGTCTGGGCTGCTGTTCAATCAACTCAATTGTCTTTCAGTCCTCACACGTCTCCTAAAGACCCATGGTTCCTGGTCTCCTCTTTAGATGTTAAAAGGGAGCGTGTGTCACCCTTGATGGTAAGTTTCGAGGACCCCCTCTGGCCATTCTGAAGCTCACTTTATTCCCTCTAACCAGGGATCAGCTTCTGACCCCCTCCTATTGAGCAGAGCGTTTGGAGTCACCCACTATTTAATTGGTGCATATGGAATTCTCCATCTTTGAGTACCTGAAAATTGGTCCATATATTATCCTCCCTCTGTCCTGGGATTCCACAGGGATCTGTGATAACCCTCACTCCATTACTTGGTTTATGCTGGGGAGGTTTGACGGGAGAAAGTCATTCCAGCTGACCGTGTGCATGCAGGGGGTTTTCTGGTGGGGGGGGGGGGGGGTTATAAAGAGCAGAGGGGTCAGCCAAGATAATATATCTATATCTCTCTCTATCTCTTAATTACCGGTTTGGTCACAGATACTAATAAAAATGTATTAAAAATCTAAAAAAAAAAATTAAACCTAACCAATAATAAAAGCAATATATAATTAAAGTGGACCAACACCCACCGGTGATCGGCCCGGGATACTATAAGATTCCCGGGCCGATCACCTCCCTCCCCGCGGGACATCCGAGATCGGGATGTCCCGCGGGGTGAAACCCCCCCAAACACCCCAAACTCCTTACCTTAGCCGCCGCCGCCTCCCTCGCGCCCCTCTAGACGTGCCCGCGCCGGCCGTCTGTGAATGGCCGGCGCGGGCACGCGCGCGTCAAGAGGGACGCGCGGGAGGCGGCAGCGGCGGAGCCGCTTGTCCGCGGCTTGTCCGTCGGCGCAGGGAGAGGTGAGTTCGGGGGGTTTCACACAGCGGGGCACCCCGATTGGGGGTGCCCCACCGAAGTGGACCAAGACCCAGGATAGTCAAAATCCTGGGTGTTGGTCCACTTTAAAGGAAAAAATTAATAAAATATACTTTTTTCTTTAATGACACCTTATTCCGCAGCACACAAGGTAATAAATTACATAACATAATGGGTAAACCAATGAAACAAAAAAGAATGTTGGGCCCCGCTCTCTAGCTTGCGGGCCTGTTCTGATGTACTTAAAGCGGTCCTTCACTCTGAATAAGAGTCTATCTTATGTTTCCCACACCCTGTACATACAGATTGCCCACATTAAAAATCATCCTACCTGCATCTACTGCATGTTAGGAGCCTTTAAAGTGGACCAACACCCAGGATTTTGACTATCCTGGGTTTTGGTCCACTTCGGTGGGGCACCCCGATCGGGGGTGCCCCACTGTGTGAAACCCCCCAGAAAGCCCCGAAAACTCACCTGACCCCGCTCCCACGTGACTTGCTCGTCCAATCACCGGCGACAGACAAGCGAGGTCCGTCGACGGACAAGTGAGCGCGCCCGCGCCGGCCATTCACAAACGGCCGGCGCGGGTGCGTGCCCTGCTAGAGGGATGCGCGGGAGGCGGCGGCGGCCCGCGCTGGAACGGGGAGAAGGTAAGGCTTGTGGGCTTCCTGGGGGGTTTCACCCCGCGGGGAGGGATCTGATCGGCCCGGGTGTTGGTCCACTTTAAACATCCAAGATGGTGGCTCATGGAACATCAGGCAACCTGCAAACAGGAAGTGCCTTCTGACTCTGTTGCTCTGCATTCTGGGATTGCTGACCTTTTCCTGACCCCAGCTCTGCTCTGTCTGAGCAAAGCACAGCTATAACCCCACCCCCCTGTACTTTATCCCAGTCTCCTCTCCTCAGTAAGTGTGATGCTTCTGAGTCAAGATAGCGGTGCCCGTATCCTAAAGTCCTGGACAGAGTTGCAGCCCAGTGGGGGAAAGAATAAGTGACTAAAAACTTAAAATATATTAATTTTAGATGCTGGGGAATTGTTTAAGGGTTTGGGCTTTCCAATAAATCATGCTGAATGTCCGGTTTAACTTCCCTCCTGTTATGTACTGTACTTGCCGTGTACACTATGTACTGTAGCTGAGGTAGGGACTGTTTGTGGAATGCAACGCAATGCGAGCGCCGCTTATCGCCGCCATTCCTAGCAAGGTACAGGTCATGTGAGGCCTGGCCCTGGCGTCTGTCAACGTGCACCACGCTCTCCTGCCTCTGTTTTCATCGACATGTGACGCGCAAAGCGGCGTTCACTGAATTACTGCGATTGATCCGGAGAGCAGCTGCTTATATGGAGAGGTTTCTTTCTACGTCTTTGCCTGATGCGTGCAGGAGGATCCCCACCTCTAACACTTCCATCTGCTGCGGAGCTGTAGAACAAAGCTTTGCTTGCCTGCAGTGCAAGGGACTGGCCAGTAGAGGGCATCCCCAATTCTCAAAGCTGGTATGAGGCACCGATGGACTTCTCTGGTGAGATGGGCGACACACATGTTCTATAGGTGTGTTGTGTGCGTCTAGGATGTCGACTTGTCCCACCTCATCGTTGCTTACCTCTTTCCACCTCACCTGAGTACCTATACTCCCCTCATCCTATCTCATCCCCATCCCCGGAGCTGTGGGCTGTGCTTATTTGGTCTGCTTAACAAGAGGCATGCAGATTTGGGCTGTGTGCAGCCCTCCAGACTTGCTGATCTCTTGTGCGCCCCCCCAAGCGCAGCACAAGCGCTTTTTAGGTAGCATAGAATAAACTTCCCTTCTGGGTATATGATCACTTTAATATGCACTACAAAAGGCTCTGATTGGACGAGAGCTTGCGCATGTTGTGTACGACCGGGAAAATTATTTTACTGGGAGAGGGTGGGGGGGGGGGGCTCTTCGCATAGCAGTACATCCAAAATCGGATGCCCCCCGCGGGACAAGTAACAAAACCTAAGATCCCAGTATCCTGGATTTTTATTAAACCCATAACTTTTTTTTTTTCTCTCTTCCAGGGGTATTTCACATAGCGGGCCTCCCAAATCTAATGCCCCTGGGGAAAGGCTTTTAATCCGGCCCAACCTTGCTTGGTCTGTCCCTTTGATTTTAATGGGAGCCCTTTTTCCTGAATAACATAGTCGATGCAAAGGGCTCTGATTGGTCAAGAGGTTGGGCTTCTCTGGTGAGATGGACGACACGTGCTATAGGTGTGTTGGGTGTGTCCAGGGATGTTGACTTTTCCCACCTCACCTGCTTACCTCTTTCCACCTCACCTCCGAGTACCTATACTCCCCTCATCCTATCTCGCCCCATGCCCAGGGCGGTGGGCTGTCCTTATTTGGTCCGCTTAACAAGGGGCATCCAGATTTGGGCCGTGTGAAGCTCTCCAGAATTGCTGATCTCTCGCACCTCCCCAACGCGGCACATGTGCTGGCCTATTCTGCATTTCATTTGGCATAGAATGCTGCCGGGAACGGACATTGTGCTGGATACACAGCAGTGTGGTCTGACCTGCAGAGGAGATCCTCACTTGTGCCATCGGGGGGGGGGGGGGTACAAGTTTCTTTATCGACCTGGTCACACAAGTCCTTACCGTAGGGTTGTGTTCTCTGATGGGAAAGTCAGATTGGGCTGGAAGAGTTAAAAAGCGGAGCAAAACCCAGTGACTGGCCATCCCCGGCACATCCCAAATCAGGATGCCTTGCTGCGACCCCCCCACTGCCAGTTCCCAGCAAAACTTACCTTTTCCAGTGGCTCCCTTGGCGATGTAAACAATGGCGATGCGGCTGTCTTTGTTCTTGATTGCCGAGAGCAGAGCGGTTTGCCGTGCATTAAAGTGGACCAAAACTCAGGGCACCCCGATCGGGTGTGCCCCGCTGTGTGAACCCCCCCCCCCAGGACGCCTGAACAGATTTGCCTTTTCCTGGTCCCACTGTGGGCCTGAGAGCAGCGGCTCTAACGGCCGCATCCTCCGCTTCCCTCTAACAGGGAGCGTGCCCATGCCGGCCATTCACAAATGCCTAGCACGCGCACTGCTAGAGGGAAGCGGAGGATGCGGCCGTTAGAGCCGCTGCTCTCAGGCCCACAGTGGGACCGGGAAAAGGAGAGTCTGTTCAGGCGTCCTGGGGGGGTTTCACACAGCGGGGCACCCGGGTACCAAGAAATTATGTTTGTTGCCTTCTTTTCCCAGCCTTGTGCCCCAGTACAGCCCGTTTCTTTACTAAAGCCTTTGCCCCATATTCATGAAAACAATAGGAAGCAGAATGATGTTCTATTGGCAGCTGTATGTCAATTAGTTCACTATTAAACTGTCACATAGTGGCAGTGAGGTTGAAGTGCTCCCTAATGCTGAGCTCTGTACTGTAACTTAATGTCATCGCTGGAAAACATGGGGGAGGGGGTGGAGCTGCTTGGCCAGGGAGCAATATGGCCGACTGCTTCCACCTTGCATTATGAATATTGTGCAAATGCTGAGGTAAAAGAAACACAAGCTGTTTTTGGGGCATTGGGCTTCTGGGTATAAGATCACTTGCTCTGCCCTGCTGTGTGAAACCCCAATGAACCCCGGAAAAACTCGACCTCTCCCGAAGCCCTAACCGCATCTATGTGCTCCGGCCGCATCCCCGCTCACCTCTAGCTGTGCACGCCTGGCCTACCTGAATTGGCTGTGTGGTCATGCCACGGCTGCAAGGTGGGTGGGGGATGCGGTTGGTGGCGGCGCCAAAGGGAGCCAAGTGACAGTGAGCACGCGGATTGGCTGAGCCTTGGGAGCGGAAGGAAGGTGAGTGATACAGGGAGACTCGGGGGGGGGGGGGGGGGTACATGCAGCAGGGCATCCCAATTTGGGATGCCGCCGCAGAGAGAAACACATGGGAAAGTGAAATTCATGTGGTGTTCCTCTTTTTAATATGCATGGCAAACTGCTCTGATTGGACGAGAGCATCTCCATGTGGCATAGGAATGGGGAAAGTGAATTTTTATTTGGAAACCGGAGGGGGGGGGGGGGGTCTCGCACAGCGGCACACCCTAAATCCCCTGGGTGCAAGTAGCAAACTTGAAGTGGACCAACACCCAGGATTTTGACTATCCTGGGTTTACCCCGATCGGGGTGCCCCACAGTCGGGGAGCTGATCTTATAGATTCCCGGGCCGATCATGGGAGGGTGTTGATCCACTTTAAATTCAAACAATCTTGACGGTGAGATCCAACCCATAATCCTTTTTTCTTCCTTCAGTATTTCACATAATGGGTATCCCAAATCAAATGCCCCTGGGCTTAATGGGTTTTATCCGGCCCAACCCGGCTTGGACTGTCCCTTTGCTTTCAGAGGAGAGTTTTAATGGGCATTCTGGGAGGGGGGGGGGTCATAAGGTGGGGTGTCCCTGTTTGGGATACAGAACTCAGGAATGTCAAATTCTGGGGTTTGTTCTACTTTAATCTTTGTTCATCCATAACAAATGTTTTTTTTTTATATTCCTTTGCTGTTATGTGGCAACACAGAGGGAGGCTGGGCCTATCCAGAACGTTCTGCTGACAGGAATGTTTGCAGACACAGGCCAGGACCTGCCGGCCTGACAGCACTTGTGCGGCTATTCTAAGGCAGATAAGCAGGCGGCTGACAGATATGACGAGCACAATGCACATGGTCATTGTTTTTTTTTTTGTAGTGTTTTGTGCTGTGACCTCCTGTCCAGGCTCTCCTGTGATTTCACTTTTCAAAACAGGAAGCTCTGATCTTAGCCGAGCCTATGGGTGTCTCCGGAAATTAATCCCCCCCCCCCCCCCCATAATCCATTTGGATTATTAGTATACACAGGGTGCAGGAGTTGTTGTGTCCAGGTTTGGGTTAGATTTAAAGTGGACCAACACCCAGGATTTTGACTATCCTGGGTCTTGGTCCACTTCGGTGGGGCACCCCCGATCGGGGTGCCCCGCTGTGTGAAACCCCCCCGATCACCCGAAAAACTCACCTCTCCCCGCTCCGAGCGCCGACGGACAAGCGCTTTGACAGCTGCGGACAAGCGGCTCCTCCGCCGCCGCCTCCCGCACGTCACTCTTGACGCGCCCGCGCCGGCCATTCAGACGGCGGGCGCGCGCAAGTCTAGGGAGGGAGGCCACCGCCGAAGACAAGGTAAGGGGATTTGGGGTGTTTGGGGGGGTTTCACCCCGCGGGACATCCCGATCTTGGATGTCCCGCGGGGAGGGAGGTGATCGGTACGAGAATCTTATAGATTCCCGGGCCGATCACGGGAGGGTGATGGTCCACTTTAAAGTCCCATTTCATACAGGGAGGCCGATTCATTACTAGTGCCAGGTAACGGCAGATATGCGTCTGTACAGCGGCGCTAAGAGCGATCGCTCTGATCGGCCGTGAGGCTCTATTACAGAGCGCCTCAGTCGCTGTAGTAACATTGCCGGCATTGATGAATTTGATGTGTGAAGTCGCTCTAACACCAGTACAGTAACAAAAGAAGCATGTAGGAAGGCGACTCTCAACTCATAAATTGATCAAAAAAATACATTTTTTATTTACATATTTATAATCCCTACATACAATACACAACACATTAAAATCCCTTAAACACATAAATCGGCCAATAACACACAGGACAAACCAACATAAAGGTGTGTAGGCGATGGGGAGAGTCTCACCACACTGATATCAAATGCCTGGATATATGTGCTAAATCATTCAACATAGTGTTCCAACGGCGCAACTAAACGTGCAAATCCTGCCTATGATCCGGATCACTATAAAGTCTATACATTTATAAAGTGCAAGTGCTACTAATCAATCAATTAAGAATTAATATTCCCAACCATAACAAACTAATAAGTTTATGCGACTGGTTAGTATGAACGACTTCAACCATATTCATCAAAAACAGCCTCACACAGTGCCGGCGCTCAAAATTGTCGCTGTAGCCCGGAGCGCCAAACGCTATGTGATTATAGTCTGTTTTTGAACACATATCCACCAGTAACAAAGCGAAAACACATGGAATGACATTGTTATAACATGGTGACATTAATACTTTAGTGCCAGACCTGTAATGACAATTCTGCATAAAAATATAAAAATTTCAAAAATGACATTTAATAGGCCAGGAGAGGTCACACAATGATTTGATTAAAAAAATAAATAAAAATAAATAAAAAGAAAACCCTGTTTAACCCTTTTGTTGCCAAGCACGTAACACCTACGTGCTGGCTTGGCTGGGCCTTAAGTGCCAAGCCCGTAGGTGTTGCGTGCTTGACTTTCCTTGCTTGTAGTTTAAAAAGTAAAAATAAAAAATACTCACCTGACCCCTTGTTGGATCCGGCCGGGTCTCCTCTTTAATTTGGTGCCATCCGATCCCCCGTGGGGGGTCGGATGGCTCCAGGAGAGCCCCCGGAATAGGCCCCCCCCCGCTTCTGCAGCAGCAGCTTCTAACTGTAAAAAAAAAAAGAAAAAAATGACATTCACTTACCTGTGTGTGCGCTGGCTCCCGCTGTCCCTCCTCTTCACCTGGGGGGCCTCCGATCCCCCCCCAGGACTTACCGATCTTCAGGAGAGAGCCTGGGAGGCTCTCTCCTCTCTTCTTCTCGATGGCGGCCGCCATCATGCCTCTAAGCCCCGCCCCTTGGGGGCCCCTGATCTCCTGCCTTCTCCTTCTCTGGATGCCGATCACCGGCATCTGTCAGCTGAGCGGCGAGGGACAAGAGCTTGCAATCGAAGGTAAGTACAGTAAAAAAAATTTTTTTTTTTCTAATAAAATACTTTTTATTATTGTGTCGTGGTTTTTTTTTTAACAGTTAACCCTTTGTGAGCTGGTAAGGGGTCCATGAGACCCCTTATACCAGTTCACAAGGCTGGGGGGGTGGCAAGTCACCTGCCCTAGCGGTTTATTGACAAACTTACATTTTTTATTACAAAAAAACTCTACAAATTGTAAAAAAATATTTTTTTTTTATTTTTTTTCACACATTTCACCCAAAAAAATTGAGAATACACCTAAAAAATACAAACAAGACATTTCATGTTAAAGCCCAGACTCTGTTGAAAAAAACAATATATAATTTTCCTGGGAAATCCCTGGAAATCCTTTCAAAAATGACAGTTGAACATGTGTAGCGCAAAATAGTGAAACATCGTCTGGCAACAGGGAGTGGCAAATGCTGCAGGTAGGCTGGCAGCGAAAGGGTTAAAGTGAAGAAAAGTAACGTCCATTGAAATGTATGCGACAGCGACAGGTAATATGTGGCGCTCTGGAAGGCAGAGCGCCGGCGCTATACGCTGAGCCGTCTGTGGTGATGAATCAGACGCTACATGGCGCTGTTAGTCATTCACCGTAATCGCTTTGATAAATGTGGTACAGCGCCCGGCGGTCACCGTTCGCTACCTGCCGCTATCCCTTGATGAATAAACCCCAAAGTCAATTGTTAGACCATTTTTGTTGGGCTGCATTTGTGGGGTGTATATATAGGTTTCAGCCTGTTCAATATGTTTCCCGTCCATATCTCGCTATGGAGTGCGGCTCTCTTGGTTATAAAGGTTGGAGATACCTGATCTACTTAATGGGCCTGTGCTGGAGCTGCGAGACCTCGGCGCTGCCCTTCTCGCGGTGCCAGTGACTCTGGCCTTGTGCGCTGGCACTCCTGGTAGCCATGTGCTGACAAGGTTGCTTCAATAAATAGCCTGGCGGGATGCCCGGGGATGGAGCCTGTTGCCGCATCTCCTCCACCTCTCCTCGCTCGTTAACCCCTTCCGAGTCTGCACACGTTACAGGGAGACATAGAAGGCGTGCGCACGCTGGACGTTTGCTCCAGGGGTTTACTACTTGCAGTGAAATATTTCCGGGCATCGTTTCTGATCTTCCTTCCCAACTAGATTCAGGTTGTGCCTCCTTGTTCCATCTTTAACTTCCCCTTAAAGCGGACCTTCACCCTGAATAAGAGCCTATCTTATGTCCCCCCCCCCCCCCGTACATACAGATTGCCCATATTAATCCGGACCCTCACCCTGAATAAGAGCCTATCTTATATGTTTCCCACACCCTGTACATACAGATTGCTCACATTAAAAATCATCCTACCTGCATCTCCTGCATGTTATGAGCCTTTAAACTTCCAAGATGGTGGCTCATGGAGCACCAGGCAGCCTGCAAACAGGAAGTGTCTTTTGACTGTCTCTGTCCTTTCCCTGAGCCCAGCTCTGCTCTGTCTGTGCAGAGCACAGCTATAACCCCGCCCCCCTGTACTTTATCCAGCTCTCCTCAGTATGTGTGCTTCTGTGTCAAGATGGCGTGCCCGAGTCCTGAACAGAGTGTGGGGGAAAGAATAAGTGACTATAAAAGGGGCAGTTGTGGCCTAGAGGTAAGGGGAGCGGACTTGTGACTGGAGGGTTGCAGGTTCGAATCCCGGTCCTGGGACATGACTGAAGTGCTCTTGAGCAAGGCACCTAACCCCCCCAACTGCTCCCCGGGCGCCATAATTAGGGCAGCCCACCACTCCAGGCATGCGTACACTCACTGCACGGATGGGTTAAATGCGGAGGACGAATCCCTATGTGTGCGCAAGCATACAATGGCCATCTATGCATTAAAAATTAAAAAAAAAAATTAAAAAATTAAAAATATATATTAATTTTAAATGCCGGGGAATCGATTTTTTTTTTTTTTAAGTGGACCAAACCCCAGGGTTTTGACTGTCTTGGGTTTTGGTCCTTAACCTCGGGGGTACCCTGATCGGGGGTGCCCCGCTGTGTGAAACCCCCCAGATCGCCGCAGCCAACTCGCCTTATCCCAGTCCCATGGTGCGTCCTAGAATAGCGGGTCTGACGGCCGCCTCCTCCGCTTCCCTGTAGCAGTGCGTGTGCCTGCACCATCATTTGTGGATGGACAGTGCTGGCACGCTCCCCGTTAGAGGCAGAGGATGCAGCTGCCAGAGCCACTGCTCTTGGATGCGGCCATATGGGGAGGTTTCCGATCGGGGTGCCCCCAGGGAAAGGAACAAAACCCAGGATGGTCAAAACTTTTGTCTATCCTGGGTTTTGGTTCCCTTTTAAGGGTTTGGGCTTTTCATTAAATCACGCTGATGGTCTGGTTTAACACTGTAGAGGTGGTTGGTGGCCATTGAGAAGGTGGCTTGGTGTCCATCGATAATCCGGGCAGGGAACGTTGCCGTTTAACTGAGACCTAACATAACTGGGTTTTTTTTATTCTTAGGAAATGCTATAGAGTGGGAATTTGATGGTTTGGAATATGAACGTGTTTTTATGTTACACGTATCTCAGCTGTGTGCAGCTTTCTAATAAGCAAATAGAAGGTGGCGATTCCGAGAGGTTGGTCCGGAAGCAAGAGTTATATGCATTATGTGGATGGGAGGGTGTCCCGGGTGGTGTCTGTCGGGACCCCTGCGGCTGGGGTCGGGTCCGAAGAGTACAGTGGCCGTTCGGGGCTTGAGGGTTAAGCCCCGGGCGATGGTCCTAGAGCAACTTGCTTTCCAGGATTTGTAGGTAACATTGCTCAGAGTTTGGCAAGAACCATTTGCTAGGTCTCTTTGATACTATTCTCGGTTTACAATATCTCTCAATTGACCGTCATGGCTGTGTTGTGTTTTGTACTTTTAAAATGTGAAAATAAAGAATATATAAAAAAAGGTGGCGATTCCCTCGTGTATAATGATATTTTGTTCCTTTTGTCTTTCAGGCTCACATAAAGTTCCCCATAGATTACCCCTACTCTCCTCCTACGTTCCGCTTCTTGACCAAGATGTGGCACCCAAATATTTACGAGGTAAGCAGAACCTGCCAGATCCCAGAAGGCGTACGGGTGTTTACTTATTGCCTACTGATTGGTTTACAAAGGAGGGGTGGCAGCCGCTCAGACCAATTTATAGCTATTGAATAGAAATGGCAAGCTGCTCTGAGAATTAAATAGGTAGTGTGGGAGGCCCCAATGTGGGCCCACCCATCAGTCTCATCTAAGTATTGAGCACCAAACGTCTAGCTGTGGAAAGACAGAGATTTGGTTGCATGTATCTGCAGATACATGTGGCAGCCACACCGCCCCGACAAGGCACTGTGTGTTTAGTGTGGTCCCTACTCTATATGTATGAGCCCCATAATAGGGACATGTACTGCAACTAGTAAAATACAGAGATACTCACCAGGAGGGAGCTGCCGACTCCCATTCGGTGCACTACATGGGGAAAGGGTCACAGCCTGCTAGTGTCGGGTAGACCTCAGCCCCAATGCGTGCACCTGGCTACATACAAATGAGAGGAAATGGCAAGCTGCTCTGAGAATTTATAACTAACCTGGGAGGTGCACGTGAGCAGAGCAATTAGGATACACAAGTCTTAAAGGAGTCGCAGCACTCAACCCAGTTAGCTTGCAGACCAACCTAAAATCTGTCTCTAAATCTGGTTAAAAACAGAGGACTTGGTCACACACCTGCAGAAGTAGCTGAAGCTGCAGCATCAAGCTCTGCTGTGCCTCTGAGGTGCAGCCCTAACTTTAATCTATGAGCGCCCCCTTTGGGACATAGAATGCAATAGATAATTGAGAGCAGGTTTGCCTTCCCGGACCAATCGATTTCCCCCCTCCACACACAACCGCACAAAAAAGTGGCGGCGGGCGATCCGCGTCATCGTGTCACTCCCCGACCCTTAAGGTGCTGCTTGGGCAGGCTGGCGCCACTCCTCAGAGTTTCCTGAGGTAAAGTTCCTGTTTTTACCTCACACCGTCGCTCCTTGGTCTGCTGACGGGCTGCACAGGCTCTTCAACTGGCTCCCTTTTGGTCCGTGAGTCTGGTCTTTTCTTGTTGGTACCTTTTTTATTATTGTGTTTTTTTATATTGGCCGTGCATGCGCTGTGGGACACTTATCTGTTCCCTTTTGTGTTTTTCAGAGTACCATATTGAGATTCTTGTGGTTCCTCCTGGTCCATACATAAAATCCTGTGACGGCGCAGGGCCTAAGGCTGGCCGTTCAACATCTTCTGTCATCAGGAGTGGTTTGCCATGTGCCTCTTCGAGAACGGAGGCGGGGGTTCTACTCCAACCTGTGCCCAAGGAGGACGGTTCCCTGAGACCCATCCTGGATCTAAAGGGTCTCGACAGATTTGTCAGGTTCAAACACTTCCGCATGGAGACCTTACGGTCGGCGGTGAGCTCTTTTCGGCCAGGCGATTTCATGACCACTGTGGACATCAAGGATGCCTATCTGCACGTTCCTGTCTTCCTGGGACACCTGAGGTTTGCTCTGGGGGATCAACACTACCAGTTTGTGGCCTTGCCGTTCGGCATCACCTCGGACCCCCGGGTGTTCACTAAGGTGCTGGCGGGTGTCATGGCCCTTCTGAGGAGCCAGGGCATTCGCGTTCTTCCTTACTTGGATGACCTATTGATTGCAGCTCCATCTTTGCAGGAATTTGCTCTATCCCCTCTGGCCAGACAGTCCCTCTTGTGGTGGCTGGACTCGAGGAATCTTCTAGTGGGCAGGTCCTTTTTGCCTCCGTGCTGGGAGATTGTCACCACAGATGCCAGTCTGAACGGTTGGGGAGGGGTTTGCCAATCTCTGAAGTTCCAGGGCCAATGGGGCCCTTAAGAGGCCCACGCGCCTATCAATCTCTTGGAGTTGAGAGCGATCAGGTTGGTCCTCTTCCAGTTGACTCCCCACCTTCGGGGTCGTGCGGTCCAGGTCCGCTCGGACAATCAGACGGCGGTCGCCTACATCAATCAGGGAGGGACTCGAAGCAAACGAGCCCTCAAGGAAGTGTCCCTAATATTGTCTTGAGCGGAGGAGGCGGTTCCATCCATCTCGGCGGTTGACATCCCCGGGGGGGAGAACCAGGAGGCAGATGCCCTGAGCAGGGGGACGTCTCGCCTAGGGGAATGGTCTCTCGACAACAGGATCTTTCATGCCCTGTGTCGCCACTGGGGTCAGCCGGACGTGGACCTGCTTGCGTCCTGTCACAATCGCAAGCTTCCGAGATTCGTATCCCTGTCAAGAGATCCTCTGGCCTTCACCACGGACACGCTGGCATTTCCTTGGAAGGAGTTTCAACTCCTTTGTCTTTCCTCCCGTCCCTCTGTTGGGTCGTGTGCTGTGCAAGATAGCCCAGGAGGGGGTACTGAGCATCCTAGTAGCCCCCCACTGGCCAAGGTGGGTATGGTTTGCAGACGTCGTCCAGATGGCGGTGGATCATTACGTCCTGCCCGACATTCCGGAGCTCCTCACTCGGACAGCTGCGCCATCCCAATTTACAAACGCTGGCTTTGACGGCTTGGCTGCTGAAACCTCCATCCTGATGAATAAGGGTTTGCCGGCTTTGGTGGTCAGTACTATGATTCAGGCTCGGAAAAAATCCCCTTCTATGATTTATTACAGAGTCTGGCACGCTTACATTGCCTGGTGTGATCTAAGGCCTTCCCTTGCCGCTGCTTCTCCCTTTCCAGGATTCTGGAGTTTCTTCAACAAGGTCTAGAGTCAGGTCTACAACTGAGTACCATCAAGGGACAAGTTTCTGCCTTGGCAATTTTTTTCCAAAAATGTTTCGCTAATCATAGGCTTTTTCAAAACCTTTTTCCAGGGAGTCACTCATGTACGTCCACGGCGTAAGCCTCTGCTACCGGTGTGGGATTTGAACTTGGTGCTTTCTGCTCTTCAGGGTCCCCCCTTCGAGCCCCTGTGCCATGCTGCTCTTTCTATTCTGACTATTAAGGTGGCCTTTTTGGTTGCTATCACTTTGGTGCGTCGGGTCTTTGAGTTGGCCGCGCTTTCCATGAAACCACCTTATTTTGAGCGGCATCAGGATAAGGTGGTGTTCAGTCTTAGGCCGGAATTCTTGCCCAAGGTTGTTTCAGCCTTTCATCTCAATGAAGACATTGTCTTACCTTCCTATTGTCCTGCCCCTGCTAATTCCAAGGAACGGAACCTTCATTCTATGGATGTGGTCAGGGCACTCAAGTATTTGGTCACCACTGAGTCATTTCGGAAGCCTGATTCTTTTTTTTGTCTTTCCTTCTGGACCTAGGAAGGGCTTACCTCCAGCCAAATCCACTATCAGTAAGTGGATTAGACAGACGGTGGTGCAAGCATACTCTAAGGGGAAGGAACCCCCTTTCGGTGTTACAGCTCACTCCACTAGGGCTATTGGTGCCTCTTGGGCCTTCCAGCACCAGGCTTCAGTTGAACAGGTTTGTAAGGCTGCTACTTGGTCTTCGGTTCATACTTTTTCCAAATTTTACAAAGTTGATGTTAAGGCCTCAGCTGACGCAGTTTTTGGCTGCAAAGGGGCTTAAGGCGGTAGTGGCTTGAACTGCCTGCCATTGACTTCTTTTTTGGACACTGCTGTTGGATGTCCCACATGTAAAGAATTGAAATGAAGCAAGCCGTGCTGTACACCTGGAAAAATACAATTCTGTGATTCTCACCTTTAAAATTTTTTGCGGTGTACATCATGGCTTGCTTCATCCCACCCTTGTTATCATTGTTCTTTTGCCTTGTTATGGTGATTTTTGTTGAGAGAGTTTCCTTTTAATGGGCTGTGTTTTACTAACATGGTCCTTGCCTCCCAGCTTCTTGCATTACTGCTTTTATACACGGAGGTCTTCTGGGTAATTCTGGCCCTTTTATGGGCCGGGAGGGGCCACAAGTCTTCCTGCAGTCGATTGCGCCGCCTGTGGCGGATTACCCACATGTAAAGAATTGAAATGAAGCAAGCCGTGCTGTACACCGTAAAAACAATTCTACAGGTGAGTAATCACAGAATTGTATTTTTGGATTCCCTGGGGAGAGGGAATCTATCTGCCCGGGAATCTTAGATTCCTGGGCCGATCGAGCTGGGTTTTGGTCCACTGTAAGTGATTTATCAGTTGGCGTGTGCTCTTTTCTGCAATTGGCTTATAAGTCTGCCCCCTTGTGATTAAAGGAGGAAATGCACGACGGCAGCTAAAGGAGAGCACACCAGAGAAGAGCTCAGAAGAGGCCGCTGTCTTATACCCACTGATCTATAACACATTTGGGGGGGTGGTCCTACATTTTTTGCTGGAATTAAACTATACCTCTGCCCATTGCATCTACCGGATTGTGCTTATGTACTGCTGTGTTCAATGCTTAGCCATCTAAATGTTATAGGGCACATGTTCTCAACTTGCAGTATATGTATCCCAGGAGATACGTGGGGATGTTTGGGGTGCACCAACAGGGGTCTTGATGGGTCTTATAATAACTTACCAATAAATATTCCTTTTTGTTTTTTTTTGTAAATTCTTTAAACTTTTGCAACATATGCAAGAAATTAGCATACAGTACATGGAGACCTTCAGGTATCGCTTCAATGCACACATACTGGTTTATGTCAAATTGCATTAGCCAAACCAAGGGGGGTATTATTTGTAGACCAGCCGGGGAATCTCTTTACAAACCCCAGGGGACTGGCTAAGCACGTGGTAGCCACCCGAAGGGGGCTCCCCCTGTTTCAACATACGACTTATGGGCCTTATTCATGAAGGGATAGCACCAGGTAGTGCCTGTACAGCGGCAGGCAGCGCCAGATAGCAGCAGGTAGCAGCAGGTGAACTTCCGACATGGCACGCAATTCCACATTTCTGAAGCCGAATCTGGTGAGCGACTGAAACAACTCCATGTAGCGTTCGATTCATCATTATCCCAGGCTCAGCGTACAGTGCTGGCAGAGTGCCTCGTCTTACCTAGCGCTCTCCCATACATTTCTATGGACGAACCTTAAATCCCTTTCCTGATCCATCGCCGAGCACAGCAACTAGTGGTCGCTCTGACATTTGCTTTAAAGACGCTCATCTGTCGCTACCTAGCGTTAGTAATGAATCAGCCTGTGAGTCTCGGCTCCAACCCGAAGCCCGGCCACCTGCTACCTCAGGGTAAGCCAGCCCCTTCCACAACCATCTTATCCCCCAAGAACCAAGAGCATGTGCCATGTCGGATCTACTAGCCATTACTGAGATACCCTTCAGTTTTGAACCAACAACCATCCACACGGGGGAACAAGGAAGGGGCGGGGTCTGTGGGAGAGGGAATACGTGGAGCAATGGGTAGGGCCTTTAGGCCCCAGTAAGGGCGGTTTTGTACTCCTCCGACTCGGTGTACTCCATCCCTTTGTACCATGTCCCCATAAACTTCTCATGACTATCCTCCCTAGAGGCCATGAGATTCTCAAAACGCATCATCTCATTCACTTTGAGAACCCACATTGCATATGAGGGCGGCTCTTGCTTCTTCCTTAAAGCGGACCTTCACTCTAAATAAGAGTCTATCTTATATGTTTCCCCCACCCTGTACATACAGATTGCTCACATTAAAAATCATCCTACCTGCATCTACTGCATTTTATAAGCCTTTAAACATCCAAGATGGCGGCTTATGGAAGCTGCCATTTTTGCAGGCAGCCTGCAAACAGGAAGTGCCTGCAAACAGGAAGTGACTGTGCTGCTCTGCATTCTGGGACTGCTGACCTTTCCCTGACCCCAGCTCTGCTCTGTCTGAGCAAAGCACAGCTATAACCCGCCCCCCTGTACCTTATCCCACTCTCCTCTCCTCAGTAAGTGTGATGCTTCTGAGTCAAGATGGCGGCGCCCGTATCCTAAATTCCCGAACAGAGTTGCAGCCCAGTGGGGGAAAGTATAATAAATTAGTGACTAAACATGTAAAATATATTAATTTTAGATGCTGAGGAATTGTTTTTTAAGAGTTTGGGCTTTTCATTAAATCATGGTGAAGGTCCGGTTTAATTGAGGGATACAAGCCTTGGCTGCGTTAAGTAGATGACATAGTAGAGAACCTCGATACCTTTTCAGTGGAACCTGATATATGGAGTAGGCAAAGGGCTGGGTCCTCCGGCACTACATCATCCACCAGGCTACTAACTACATTTCTGACCTTTTTCCCAAAATTCTTTGTCTTGGGCAGGTCCATAGAATGTGTAGCAGGTCACCCTCATCATCTCCACACCTCCAACATCCTTTTTGCTTTAAGTGCTATGAGGCCTGCGGCCTACTTATCTGGTCAAGTGTAACTGATCCCCTTATTCTAAGTATGTCTCACACCCCGCTTCAAGACATTCATTACACTTGGGTATACTGACCTGTAGATGGCGATCTTGCAGAGATGATATCAAAAAGGTAAGACCCTTCCGGCCCATAAATACCTGGGACCTCCAACTCATTACCCTTCTTTCATCTCTGTAGTGGCGAGCAAGTCAGAAGATGTCTCCTCCTTGCAGGTAGCCGGGATGACTCCCGGCCCCGTTTTTTCTTCTATTTCTGCCCGGATCCCATTGTTTAATATTCCCTGCCTCCCAGCCTAGGCTGCTGGTCCGGGCAAAGGTAGTTGGCACCCCTGGTGCTTAGGAGCCGTGAGACCCCATAACAAGGGGTAGGCGGCTATCCGGGTTGGTGATCCCGGTTTTGGATGCCCCGTCCCTTGTCCCTTCCCTGGCATGGATTCCCCCTCTCCCTGGTTCTGCTCCGCCACTCTCCTCCCCGTCTCCCCCTCGCCTGACTTGTGCTTGTGATGTGGTCATTAGCGGGGAGTCGCAATCTGAGGTGTGTGCCAGATTGGCCAATCTTGAGATTGTTTTCTAGTGCCGTCGCAAAAAAGGCCACGGCAAAGAGGAAACATTTGTATGCGGCTGCGCAGGCCTTTGATAGGGAGGACTTTGACTCCCTGGATTGGTCTGATTGCTCCCCGCGTGAGGAAGGGGAGTTGTATGAGGGGTCTGATGACTCCGACAATCAGCAGTTTGTGGGTGCTGATGCCTAGCAGGGCCAGGGGGATTCCTCGGATACATCTAGGGTCCTGCCTCAGGTGTTTGAGGTCCTGGCTATTTCTCCACCCGAGGCGGCTCCTCCGCTGAAGGGGGAGTTCTTTGAAGAAACGAAGCGCCGCTTGAAATTTCCTTATCAAAAGCATTTTGATGGTATCATTCGCAAGGAATGGGAGAGGCCGACGCGGCTTCCGGGTGTCCCACCGGGTTGGGACAAGAAATATCCCTTTCCAGTGGACGCAGTGAATCACTGGTCGTCACCCCCTGGGGTGGATGCTCCTGTTTTGGGGTTGTCCAGCTCCTCAGTCCTCCATTCTCCGGAGTGCACTACCCTCAAGGATGGTGAGGATAAACGCATTGACCAGATGGCTTGTCATGGTTTTGCCAGTGTTGGATCGGCCTTGCGGCCAGTTTGTGCTTCTGCGCTTGTATTGGTAGCTGCCAGGTTGGTTGTTAGAGGATTGACCTCTTCCGGGCTTGACCCGGCTAGTGAAGAGTTTGCCGACCTTAAGCGCTGTGAGTTATTTTTGTCCTTTGTGCTGTCCGCCCTGGATGACACATTGGTGATGTGTAGCAGAGCTACGGCCCTGCTTGTGGCTATCCGCCGGTCGGTTTGGTTACGTCAGTGGGCGGCTGATTTTGTGTCCAAAAAGTCGCTCACGCCCTTCCCTTCGTGAGACTGCGGCTCTTTGGAGAAAAATTGGATTCGGTTGCAAAGGGAGGTAGGTTACCTCAGTGTAAGAAGCAGCCTTGCCCTTTTCGGGGGGCGGCTTCCTTTCTGTCCTTTCGTGGGGCTAGAGTTGGCAGGGGTTCGGCCTTCCCTTCGTCCAGAGGTGATTCCTGGGCTAGGGGCAGAGGTTGGGCCCGTCCAGGACACAGTTGGGGCTCCAAGCCTAGAGCCGCTGCCAAGCCGACTCAGCAATGAGGGGGCGCCCTAACCCTTGCGGGTGGGGGGACGGTTGCAACTCTTCTCCCAGGTCTGGGTCCAAGAGGTCTCGGACAGGTGGTTTCAGGAAGTGGTGTCTTCCGGTTACAAGCTGGAGTTCGAGTTCCGGCCCCTCCCAGATTCTTCAGGTCTCGGGTGCCGTCAGAGCCTCTGGCCGCCCAGGGGCTTCGAGCGGCAGTAGCAAGTCTCGTGGACATGGCTGTCATCCGTCCGGTGCCCCTCTCAGACCGGGGTCTGGGCTTCTATTCCAGTTTGTTCATGGTGCCCAAGAAGGACGGTTCCGTTCGTCCCATTCTGGATTTGAAGTTGCTCAACAGGTTCGTCCGTCCCCTGGAAGTTCCATATGGAAACTCTGCGCTCAGCTATCCATTCACTTCGTCAAGGGGACTTCATGACGTCCATAGACATCAAGGATGCTTACCTGCATATTCCAAAATTTCTGGCACACCAGAGATTCCTCAGGTTTGTCGTGGGCAATCAGCATTTTCAATTTGTGGCTCTTCCGTTTGGCCTTACCTCGGCTCCAAGGGTTTTTACCAAGGTGTTGGCAGGAGTGATGGCCATCCTCAGAGCCAGGGGTGTCCGCATCGTGCCCTATCTGGACGATCTTCTCATCATGGCGTCTTCTCTAAGTCAGGCGCAGATGGATACCAGGACTGTGGTGTCCACTCTGGAGAGTTTCAGTTGGGTGATCAACTATCCCAAGTCCTGCCTCACTCCCTCCAGGAGTTCCTGGGAATGTCGCTGGACACTTCTCAGGCCAGGGTGTTTCTCCCCCAAGCCAAGGTTCTTCTGATTCAGGAATTGACTCGGCGTCTCCTATGCATCCCCCGTCCATCCGGCTAGGGATGCGACTGGTGGGATTGATGGTGGCGTCGTTCGAGGCGGTTCCCTTTGCCCAGTTTCACACAAGGACGCTCCATCTCCTGGCGGCCTGGGACAGGTCCCCGCTGTCATTGGATCAGTCCTTTCTGATGTCCCTCCCCCCCCCCCCCCCCCCCCCGGGTGCGGCGTTCCCTTCGGTGGTGGCTAAAACCATGCAATCTGACGAAGGGCAGATCCTTTCTGACCCCTCGTTGGGAGACGGTCACCACAGATGCCAGCCTGTCAGGTTGGGGGGGATTTTGGAAGGATCTTCAGTTTCAGGGGCTGTGGGAGCCTCGGGATCCCATGTGGGCTCACGATCCCATCAATGTTCTGGGGCTGAGAGCCATAAGGTTGGTTCTGGCTCACTTGACTCCTCAATTGCGGGGCCTACCGGTTCAGGTTCGATCGGACGGCGGTTGCCTACATCAATCACCAGGGAGGGACTCGCAGCAGGTATGCCCTCAGGGAAGTGTCCTTGATCCTTGCTTGGGCAGAGAGCAATGTTCCATGCAACTCGGCGGTGTACATGAGTGGAGAACACGGAGGCGGACTCCCTGAGCAGGGGGTCATCTCGCCGGGGGGAATGGTCGCTCAGCCCCAAGGTGTTGGTCGCTTTGCCACCGGTGGGGGACTCCGGAGGTGGACCTCTTTGCCTCTCATCATAATCACAAGCTTTTGGCATTTTTGTCTCTCTCGCGGGATCCGCTGGCTCTGGCAGCGGATGCCATGTCTCTGAACTGGAGGGATCTGGGGTTTCTGTATCTGTTCCCTCCGTTTCCCATGGTGGGCAGAGTGGTGCGCAAGCTGGCCCTAGAGGGTGCGTCTGCAATCCTGGTGGCTCCAAGGTGGCCAAGACAGGTTTGGTTTGCATACGTGGTAAGGTTGGCAGTGGATCAGTTAGACCTGCCCCTTCTACCAGATCTGCTCACTCAGGGTCCACTACTCTACCCCAATTTACCAACGCTGGCTTTGACGGCGTGGTTGCTGAAACCTCCATCTTGAGGGAGGAAGGTCTTTCTGATGCTGTCATTCAGACTCTGGTTAGGGCTAGAAAGCAGTCTTCCTCTGCCATCTATTATAGGACTTGGAGGTTTTATATTGATTGGTGTGAGGTAAGGGCCTTGCCTTGCAGGGAGTTTTCTGTCCCTAGGGTCTTGGAATTTCTGCAACATGGTCTTGACCAAGGTTTGCAGCTTAGTACGCTGAAAGGGCAGGTTTCTGCCCTGGCCGTGTTCTTTCAAGTCTTTTGCTCTTCATCCTCTAGTTAAGACCTTTTTCCAGGGGGTTACGCATGTGCGGCCTCCTAGGAAGCCTTTTCTCCCAGTGTGGGATTTGAATTTGGTTTTGTCTGCCTTGCAGGGTCCTCAGTTTGAACCTTTGCAGGATATTGCGCTTTCTACGCTTACTCAGAAGGTTGTTTTTCTGGTTGCCATCACTTCTGTTCGGTGCGTTTCGGAGTTGGCAGCCTTGTCCATTTCGGCTCCTTACTTTGAGAGGCATCAGGACAAGGTTGTTTTTCGCTTCAAGCCAGATTTCCTTCCTAAGGTAGTCTCTGCTTTTCATCTGAATCAGGATATTGTTCTTCCCTCCTTGTGTCTTAAGCCTAGCAATGACAAGGAGAGGGTTTTGCATTCTTTGGATGTGGGTCGCTGTGTGAAGTACTATTTGGTGGCTACTTCTCCTTTTCGTAGGACTGATGCTCTTTTTGTGGTGCCCTATGGGCCTAGGAAGGGTTTGGCTCCTGCCAAGTCTTCCATTAGTAAATGGATTCGCCAGACCATTGTTGGGGCCTATTCTGCCAAGGGGAAGGTTCCCACTTTTCGTGTTACTGCTCATTCTACTCGTGCTGTTGGGGCGTCCTGGGCCTTCCAGCACCAGGCTTCTGTTGAGCAGGTTTGTAAGGCTGCTACTTGGTCTTCGGTTCACACTTTTTCCAAGTTTTACAAGGTTGATGTTCGGGCCTCAGCGGATGCTGTTTTTGGCCGCAAAGTTCTGCAAGCTACAGTGGTTTAAGTTTGTGCCTTGTTGCCTTGTTTTTTTTTTTTTTTTTTTTTTTTGGATCCCCGCCCTTTATGGACACTGCTATTGGATGTCCCACATGTAATGATTGTCTTGAAGCGGGGTGTGTGACATACTTAGAATAATACCATTTTGTGAATACTCACCTGTAAAATGGGTAGTATAAGTATGTCACACACCCCGCTTCACCCTGCCCTTTTGTATTTTGGATCCTTTATATGGTGAACCTTTGTTAGTTTTAATTGGCTCTCCTGGTCCCTTGATCTTACTGCTATCTTTATACTAGGTAATGAGTGGGAGGTCCCAGGTATTTATGGGCCGGGAGGGTCTTACCTTTTTTTGATATCTCTGCAAGATCGCCATCTACAGGTCAGTATACCCAAGTGTAATGAGTGTCTCAATACCCATTTTACAGGTGAGTATTCACAAAATGGTATTTTTGGGAGTACTCTGTTAGAACTTTACTGTTATAGGGTATTTACTCACACTGTTATAGGGTATTGGTGACTCTTCCTTAGCCCCTGCCCCGCCAAGCTTTTGGGTCAGCCGCAGACTGTACAGGAGGAGCGTGTGTGTAACCATGCCGTACAATTCTTGTGATCTTCTTTTTTTTTTTTTCTTTCTTTCCTTCTTCCAGAATGGTGACGTGTGCATTTCCATCCTTCACCCTCCCGTAGACGATCCCCAGAGTGGCGAGCTGCCCTCGGAGAGGTGGAACCCCACCCAGAATGTCAGGTGAGGCGCTAATCTGTGACCCCAGCAACAAATAACAGCACTTACAAACCTACCCACCCTCTAGCTCGTACCCTTGTAATACTGTAGGCTGTGCAAGTCAGCTTTCAAGCGCAGGAGTGTGCTTCTGACTGGCCCCTTATCCACAGGACCGAACAAACTGGACAGGAAGCACAGCTGATCTTTCATTTAATCATCACATTAAATACTCAATATGTGACATTTAAAAACCTATTAAGTCACTCATTTACTTAATGCTGCCAAGCAAGTTATCCCCCGGTACTGGAAGCAGGAAAAGACACCGTCCATAAGGGACTGGATCAGTGAGGTCTTGACCATCAGGGAGATGGAAGATATGACACTCTCCCTATATGATAGAGATGAACAATTCAGGACCACCTGACTCCCCTGGTTAAAGGAGCTGTGTAATGTTAAAAATCCATATAAACAAGTTGGCTAATGAGAACAGAGGTCGCTTATACACCCGAACTAAATAAAACTCCCGACAAGCTTGTGGTTTATTCTCTCCTGGTATGAACAAAATCCAGGGGTGACGGGTTTAGTTTGAGGGGTGACAGGCCTGGCTGGATAAAATAAAAGAAACAGGCCTGGCTGGATAAAATAAAAGAAACGGGCCTGGCTGGATAAAATAAAAGAAACGGGCCTGGCTGGATAAAATAAAAGAAACGGGCCTGGCTGGATAAAATAAAAGAAACGGGCCTGGCTGGATAAAATAAAAGAAACGGGCCTGGCTGGATAAAATAAAAGAAACGGGCCTGGCTGGATATTTCTTGATGCCGGGTGTATAAGTGACCCCTCCTCCCGCCATCCACCATAAGGTAGGTGATGCTTCCCTAAAAAAAGTATTTGAATGTGGCATACAAGCCAAGGATAACATTTCTCCCAGAAACCCTTGCAGTAGGCTGGCCCATGCAAATATTGAAAGTGAAATATTTTTCTTACAAGCGATTTCTGGGCATTGAACAGCCTGGCGGATTCATGCGCTTTGGATGCAGCTTTAAGCTGTATAAAGGAATATTGTGTCATGAATTAAGGTTTGATGTCCTGATCCAGACAGAACTTTGATCGTACTTCCTACAATCGTTTCCCACACACGGGTCTTTGGAAAAGCCGCCACCACTGGCCCTAAGTGGCCCGACAACGCATACACACACAGATCTCAAGCTAAGATCTCACCTTATGCAGTTAATATACCCAATCACACCGTAAGCGCCTGGGTCCGACTATACAGCTATAAAGTCACACCGCGATTTACAGATTGTAAAGTGATCTAACACCCCCAGGCAGGCACTAGTAGCGATAGGCAAGCACATAGGGCACAAGATTTAGCACACATGCAATGTCTCCTGAAGTTAAGCGGGTTAGCGCACAGGAGACCGCTTTATAAATCTTTAGGATTTAATTCACTCATAAGGGGCAGTGCATATAAAACAAAGATGTACAATAAAAATAACATACAAAATGTGGTAAGGAGAAATAAACAGAGATCCTACTGTGAAGGTAATTTTCTGCTGTGAGGGGTACACGGAAAGTGATGCAAGCAATCCCTTGGTATGTCATCTGTGCCATCTCTCTCATTTTTAAACTGGTTATAGGGGCGTGCAGCATGCTGGATGCAGCCAATGGGGTCTCAGGGGAGTTCCATTGCTTTAGTGTGTATTTTCTTTTGAAGAGAGGTGTGCAGCAAATGTCTCATTGACTGCTTTGTAATAAGTAGATGTCAATTACCACATAGGGGGGTGTAACTTGATTCAGCCAAAAAGCCTGTAGTTAGCACAGGGTTCTGAAATGGCTTGTTCTCCTGTCCTGTCATATGCAAATGGCTTCCTATTTTGACATCCTGAGATTAACAATAGTTTTGGTCATATTTTTATCTGGTCATATATTTTATATATCCTCACAATATGCAGGGGCCTGCCTACTGCAAGTGAGAAATTATATTCTAGACTTGTATGCCCCATGCAAATGCTTTGCTTTAGGTGCACTCTGCCATTTCTATTAAGGCTTCATCTTGTTTTTCCTTCCTTTCCAGGACCATCCTGCTGAGCGTCATCTCCCTGCTGAACGAACCAAACACCTTCTCCCCGGCCAACGTAGACGCTTCCGTCATGTTCAGGAAATGGCGAGACAGCAAAGGAAAGGACAAAGAGTACGCAGAGATCATTAGGTGAGTGGGCGATCGGAGGGGTTTATTTATTTTAGGGAGCGTTTGGAATGTCATTGTGCAAAATGCTGATGTAATGGCTGTAGAGCTGATCATTGTGCTTCATTGCTCACTTGTGGATCGGGAGCAAAGGACACTGGGAAAAAATCAAGTAAGGCCTCACTGATACACTAACCACTGTAACACCCCAAACGCCCCCCCCCCCGCATTCCCACGCCGACCATTCACAAATGCCTGGCGCAGCTACACAGCCTACTAGAGGGATAGCGGGGATGTGGCTCGTACATGTGCTGTTGGACCGGAAAACAGGGTAATTGTATGAGGCGACCTGGGGGGGGTTTCACACAGCGGGGCATCCTGATTTTGTATGCCCCCGGGGGTGGGAATCGATTATATATAATCTTATAGATTCCCGGGACGATCGGCGTGGATTTTAGTCCACTTTTAAGGGGCAACTACAGCCATCCAAGTGCCTCTCCTTGGGCCACGGTGGGATGCCCTGCTGTGTAACCTCTAGCCTTGAGTGCACCCACGCCTGGCTTTTTTGCACGGTGGCTGGGTTAGCCATGGGAAATAAAGTGCACTGATTGTCTAAGCGGTTTCAGGCAAGCCTGCACTGTGGGATCAACTGGAAGGTGAGTGAATTGGGCGACCTGGGGGGATACGCAGCGGGGCATTCCAATTTGGAACAACCCCACTGTTGGGATCACATGGGAAAGTGAAATTCCTGTGTTCCTCTCTAAAGAGAACCAAAATCCGAACCCCCCTCACCGGTGTTTTGGCCCTCTATACAGGGGCATTGAGGGGTTGTTACACACAGGCCAATCAGAATGGATTGCGCTTCAGTCTATTATGAATGGCATGGGTATGTGTATCAGCCTGGGAAAGCCGGTGATGCAGCAGCAATCCACATGTGCTGTGGCATAGCCACATTAGTAAGTATATGGGGCTTACCAGAGGGGTTTCAATGAGTGGACAGTCCTAGATTTGGTTCCCCCAGAGACGGGTAATCTCCCGGCCCTGGAGTCTTGGACAACAGGGTGGGGACAAAAGAAGTTTTGTTCTGTTTTTATAGAGGATAAAAACCCAAGTTGGTCGGCCCTGAAGTCTAAAATGAGTCCTCTTGAATTTGGATAGAGGGGACTTTTTGTGTCGTAATGTTTGATATGAAGGTTCTATTCTGAAGGGTTAAACATTGTTCTAAGCGTTTACTTTCTTTACAGGAAACAAGTGTCGGCGACTAAAGCCGAAGCGGAGAAAGACGGGGTGAAGGTCCCCACCACCCTGGCAGAGTACTGCATCAAAACCAAAGTGCCTTCTAGCGACAACAGCTCAGACTTGCTTTACGACGATTTGTATGACGATGACATTGACGATGAAGACGAGGAGGAAGAGGACGCCGACTGTTACGACGATGACGACTCCGGCAACGAGGAGTCGTGACGCCTCCCTCCCTCCCTTGCCTGTTCCTCCCTTCACACGGCCTGAAACCCCTCTAGACCTTCCTGCTCTCTACCCCTCCTCGACCTCTCCTGCTGCCCCTCTCCGCTCGCTGATTCAGGCCTTCTCATGGAGTAAGTGTTGGCCTTGCTGATCTCCAGGAAATAAAATGCCCCAGACTTCTGGAATACTTCCGAACTCTGCTCTATCGTTTTTTTCTTTTGGACCCATCACAGGGGCGTAAGGGATAGTAAAGCAAGGCACGTCGTGAAATTCTCGTACTCTGCACGGATTGGCTGGCTAGCTGTGGTGCAAAACTTTTTTTTTTTTTTTTTCTTTTACTTTTTATTCCTTAGAAATTACTCTTCTGTTTATAAACATTTAGGATCTATCTGAAAAAAGGAAAAAAATAAACCTTATTGGAAAGCTTCACGGATTTGCTTTGGATTTACCCCCGTTTATGGGACGTCTCCCCTCCCCCCCTCTCCTGTTCCTGACCCACGAGGGCTGTTGGCTGAACACATTGCAGCTCTAAAAGCTACAGACTTTAACAGGTTTAATCCCAGGGTTAGCTCTACTTTTTATTTTCCAATCACGTGTGTACCATGTTTACCTCAAAGAGCCCCCTGCCTCAAGCTCCCCTCACCCACCCACATATCCCTTCCCTCGCCCTTGCAGAAGTATCAACCTGTGAAGAGGCTGCATTCACGACATGGTCTCTTGTCCGGACCCGATACGAACGGCCGCCGAGAGTGTCGAAGTATGCTCACTACTACTTCTAGTACTACTGCTGCTGTTTGTGTTGATGGCTTTTTCTTGTGATGTCATTAAAGGTTTGAAAAAAAGAAAAAAATCTAAAATCTATATAAAACTATAAAAGTGGAGCGTACGACGGAAGGGTGCGTTGTGGTATGCGGCACAGATCTATCCTCTAGACTACCGAACGTCTGTATGCAAGAGGTCACAGCTTTGCTAATGTTTCCTTTGTTTTTTTTTTTTTTTCTTTTTTTTTTGTTCCGATCTTTAGATTTTGTAACTTTTTTTTTTTTCTTTTGACTATTTTTTAATGTGTCTGCAGCACCCGTGTCATCTTAACAGTTGCAGGGGCTCTTGTGGTATGTATGTCTGTGGGTGTCTGTCACTGTTAAGCTGAAGATGACAAATAAAGCAAGATGTGAAATTCACCTGGGCCGACCATCTCTTTCTCAACAGCAAACTAAGAGGCTGATTCACTACTAGCGCCAGGTATCGGCGGATGAGCGTCTGTATAGCGGCGCTTAGAGCGACCGCTAGTAGACTCTGTAAGCGGGTGTCGGGCACTGTAACCTACTATCCTATCCAGCATTGGTGTGTGGTGGGCGCTGTAGAAGCTTCTCCCTGATTCACTGCATAGCAAATGGAGAACGCTAGATGTGGTGCAGTCTTGGGCACTTTGACCTTAGGACACCACCTAACAAGAGGACAACGCTGCAACGAGCGATAGTTAGCACCATCTCAGTGCGTCCGGCACTTGGAGCTCCACACCATATTTATCAAAAACTACACACAGCATCGGCGCTCTAAAGCTGGGCGCTATAGCATAGAGCCCCAGGCACTGTGTGATCAAAGTCTGTTCTTCTAAGTATACAGCACGTCCTGTTCCAGAACATATTCCTTACTCTTGAGGTTATACATCCAGTAGATGGCGCTGGACTACAGAGACAGAAAAGTGGCCCCTCCCGGCCCCATATATACCAGGGACCTCCCACAAATTCCCCGGTTCTGCTCTGCAGTCTGGGCTGCGATGACTAGAAGATGGCTCTTTCTACTTGCAGGTGAGCGGGGCTTATTAGCCTGCGGCCCTGTAGGACTATTCCCACCCGTTCCTTTCTCTGCCTCCCAGCTTAGGCTGCGCTGGTCGGGTGATGGTAGGCAGCACCGCTGCCAGGCGCTCAGGAGCGGTGCTCCTACCGCAGTCCCCCACCAAAGGGTACAGGCCTGTGGTGAGCCATATGGGGTGCCCTTTGCCCCCTGTCCCCTCAGGCTCCTCTTAGGTGGTCCGCTGCTTCCCCTTTGCTCCCCCTGGGTAGATCTGGGGGGGGGGGGGGTGTATGTATTTAATGTGTTTTCATTTTTTGCCTTTTGTACTGGCTTGTATTATATGCCGCCGCCGCGCGCTTGTACTCCGCTCTATGGACGGCGCTGCTGCGCCGTCATTAGTTGGCCTTGTCACGGGGATGCGTTTTCGCACTCTTCGGGAGGGCGGGCCTTGCGGATGACGTTTTCCGCATCACTTCTCCGCGGCCCGCCCCTCGAGCTATATGCGGGCGCCATTTTGGAGCTTCTGTGATGCGTGTCTGGCGTCTCCCTATCGCGGTCCGTAAGTGCCCCTGCGGGCTGGCTTTTCTTTGTATTTCATTGTATTATGCTTACGGGTTCTTTGCTTTGTCTTACAGGCTGGTCAAACTTTTTAGTGGTTTCTATCCCCTTTTGGCTTTAACCCCTTATTGGCGGGCTTTTGTATTTGTATATCTTCCACTTCCCTAGCGGGCTATTGGGGCATCCTGGGTAGCCTTATTGGCGTCAATCCCGACTTGGCATATTGTGCCACAATAATCACCATATGGAGGCTTCTCAGGATAATGTGCTTGGGGTTCTTTCGGGACAAGCCCGGCTGTGTGGCGTGTGGGGTATCCCCTATAAGTGATGTCAGGGTGTGTGTACCCTGCGCCCAGCAGGCGCTTGCGCTGCAGTGTGGGTTACCGGTGGCTGGGCCTGCGCCCCCTTGGGCTTTGCCTACCCCCCACGCTTACATCTGACTCCCAGTGAGGTGCATACCAGTGGGGAGTCTCAACCTGATCTGGCTGCACGGGTGGCCAGCATTGAGAGACATATTGCTGGCTCTGGCCCGCATAAGACTTCTGCTAAGAAGCGACATTTATCACCTGGTGTTTCCCTCTTTCCTATGGAGGCTGAGGAATTTTTAGACGTTACCGGTTATACCGCCCTGGAAGAGGGAGAATTATATTCTTAGTATACAGTACGTCCTGCTCCAAATCTAATACTTACACTTGGGATATACTCTGCCAGATGGCGCTGGACTGCAGAGACATCGAAAATAGGCTCCTAACGGCCCTTCAAATACCCAGGGACCTCCCACAAATCCCCAGAATTTCTCTGCAGTCTGGCTGCGAAGGAAGAGAAATGGCTCTCTACTCGCAGGTGAGCGGGGCTATTAGCCTGCGGCCCTGTAGGACTATTCCCACCCGTTCCACTAGTAATATGCCTCCCAGCCTTGGCTGCGCTGGTCGGGTGAAGGTAGGCAGCACCGCTGTTAGGTGCTTAGGAGCGCTGCTCCACCGCAATCCCCCACCAAAGGGTAGGTGGTTCAGGCTTATGGTGAGCCTCTATGGGATGCCCCTCCCACACTAGTGCCCCCTTGCCCCTGCCAATTGGTGGGCCCTATTTAAGTGGCCGCTGTCCTCCCTCATTCTCCTTGTAGCCTTCGGGGGAAAAGGGGGGGGGGTGTGTAAATGTGTATGCTATGCATTCTGTGTTTTACACTCATTCCTTTCTGTTTAGTCTTGTGTCAGCCGCCGCACTGACTTGCCTTTACTGTCTTTTTAAAATTGCCACCGCGCGCTAACTTGGTTCCACGCTTGGCGCCGGCATTACCTCAGGCGCTGGTGCGCCATCATTGGCTGCTTACACGTTCTGGCTTCGCGCTCTTCGGGGGGGCCGTCTATGGCGCGCTCTGCGTCATCGCTGATATCGGCCCGCCCCTCGAGGTATACCGACGACATCTTTAACCTGCTTGGTGGGCCCATGCGCAACGGACCCCTACCTACCGCAGTCCGTAAGTGCCCTCGCGGGCGGCTTTATATCTTTCACTTTTGTTACTGTGTGCTTACAGGTCTTGTCTGCTTATGTCTTTCAGGCGGGACGAACCCTTTTGGCTTCTCCCGGCCCTGTTAGTATATAACTTGTAGGCCTTGTAAAAATAATACTCCCACTTCCCTAGCGGGTTATTGGGGCATCCGGGGTTGCTATATAGCGTTATCCCCTATCGGCGTATAGCACAGCTATAATCACCATATGGAGGCATCCCAGGATAATGTTACCGGGGTCCCTTCGGGACAAGACCGGCTGTGTGTAGCGTGTGGACAGCTTCATGCTGACGCTGACAAGGCGCGGGTCTGTGTACCCTGTGCTAAGCAGGTGCTTGCATTGCAATCTGGCCTGCCAGTGGCTGCACCTCGTTTCACTTCACCTACTTCCCCAAGCTTAAACTTCTCTCCTACTGAGTTGCATACTAGTGTGCTGTTGAGCAGTTGATTGCATTGAAGTCCTTAGCGTGTAAGGCCCCTGCTAAGAAGCGGCATTTGACGCCTAATGTCACTGTTTTCCCTATGGGAACTGAGGAGTTTTGGAATCTTTGTGGCTATACCCCGTCTGATGAAGGGGAGCTCTTATCTGATTCAGGCTCATCTGATGAGAGGCCAAGGGGTCATGACGATTCTGGCTTTGACCCCTGGGCCCCGGATGACACCGACAGATTATTGACCCAGATTTTTGAGGTTCTGTCTATCTCTCTCCCTGTTGCGGCTCCCAGGCAAAGAGGGGAGCTTTTCCATACAGCAAAATCACGTTTGGAATTTCCCGAGCAGGCACATTTCAATAACCTTGTGCTCAAGGAATGGGAGCGCCCCAGTAAACTTCCCGGGGTTCCAAAAAGTTGGGATAGGGAGTATCCCTTTCCTGCTGAAGTGGTTAAATGTTGGTCATCCCCCCCCCCCCCCCCCCCCCCCGAGGTGGATGCCCCGATCCTAGGGCTGTCTAACACCTCTGTCATGCATTCCCCTGACTCCACTACCCTGCGGGATGCTGAGGACTGGCGCATTGACCAGCTGGCATCCCACACCTTTGCATGTGCGGGGACGGGGCTGCGCCCGGTCTGTGCCTCTGCCATTACTGCTGTGACCACTAGAACCCTTATCAGAAATATGCTTGATAGTGCCCCTGATGATTTGCCTTGTGCGGTGTTTAATGCACTCTCCAGTTGTGGTGTTTTTGTAAATTTTGTCCTCTTAGCATTGGATGACACCATCAGAATGTGTGCCAGAACTTCTGCCCTCGTGGTGGCTATACACCGCTCGGTTTGGCTTTGCCAGTGGGCTACTGACAGCGCTGCCCTCACTGAGTTCCCCTTTAAAGGACTGCGCCTGTTTGGGGACTGCCTGGACCTTTTTGCTAAGGGAGGCAGGTTACCCCAGCGCAGGTGGCAACCTCGGCCCTTTCGGGGTCATGGTTCCTTCTCCTCCCCTTACCGTGGTGCCAGACAGGGAAGGGGGGTTACCTTTCCTGGGGCCCGGGGAGACTTCTGGGGTAGGGGCAGAGGACGTGGACGTCCTGGCTCCTCCTGGGGTCCCAAAGCAAAATCCTCTCCCACGCCCCCTCAGGCATGATGGGGTGCCCTCACCCATCCGGGTGGGGGGACGGCTGCAGCACTTAGCTCACGTCTGGAGGCTTCATGTCTCAGACCGGTGGATTCAGGAGGTAGTGTCCTGGTTACAAGTTGGAGTTTGCTGCCTGTCCCCCTCCAAGATTCATCAGATCCCGGATTCCTCAGGACCCTGTGTCAGCTCAGGAGCTAGTGCAAGGCCTCCTGGAGCTGGTCATCTGCCAGGTCCCTTTAAGAGAAAAGGGCTTTTATTCCAACCTATTCACAGTACCCAAAAAAGATGGTTCAGTCAGGCCCATCCTGGACTTGAAGATCCTCAACAAGTTTGTCAGGGGCAGGAGCTTTCGCATGGAGACTCTGCGCTCTGCCATCAGTTCCCTGCGCCAAGGGGATTTCATGACTAGACAAAGATGCTTATCTTCATATTCCTGTGTTCCTTAGGTTTGCTCTGATGGATCAACACTACCAGTTTGTGGCCTCACTTCAGCTCCCAGGGTGTTCACCAAGGTGTTGGCTGGCGTGATGTCTCTGCTCAGATGTCTGGGCGTCCGCATGTCTGGACGACATTTTCATCACTTCCCAGTCTCTACATCAGGCAGAGTTGGATACTCAGCTGGTGGTGTCCACTCTGGAGTCATTTGGATGGGTGATCAACCACCCCAAGTCCTCACTGCCCCCTTCCTTGGTAACTCCATTCCTAGGAATGAATCTGGATACAGTTCAGATCTTACTTCCTCAACAGAAGGTGGACAGTCTGATTGCACAGGCTCAGTCCCTCCTAGCTTGTCCCCATCCCTCCATCAGGCAGGGGATGCAGCTGGTGGGCCTGATGGTGGCATGCTTTGAAGCGGTCCCTTATGCTCTGTTCCACTTGAGGCCTCTGCAACTTCACCTATTGGGTCTGTGTGCTCTCCCCCCTGGTCAGGATGTCCCTCTCTTGGTGGATGGACTCAAGGAACCTGTTGGGGGGGCAGATCCTTTCTTGCCCCTTCTTGAGAGACGGTCACCACGGATGCCAGTCTGTCAGGTTGGGGGGGTTTCTGGAAGTCCTTGCGGTTCCAGGGGAGGTGGGGCCCTCAGGAGGCCCACACACCTATCAATGTCTTGTAACTGCGGGCGATCAGGCTAGTTCTGGCTCACTTGACTGCTCACCTTCGGGGCCTGCCTGTTCAGGTGCGCTCGGACAACCAGACGGCAGTTGCCTACATCAATCATCAGGGAGGGACCCGGAGCAAGGGGGCCCTCCAGGAAGCGTCTCTGATCCTGACTTGGGTGGAGGCTAATGTTCCCTGCATATCAGCTGTGTACATCCCGGGGGTGGAAAATCGCCTGGCGGACTCTCTGAGCAGGGGGACATCTCGCCAGGGAGAATAGTCCCTATGCAGCAGGGTGTTTCAATCTCTGTCACCGTTGGGGCCAACCAGATGTGGATCTGTTTGCCTCCCGCCACAATCACAAGCTCCCAGCTTTTGTCTCTCTGTACCAGGATCCTCTGGCCCTGACCTCGGATGCGCTAGCAATGTCATGGCAGGACTTTCAGTTCCTGTATGTCTTCCCTCCAATCCCCCTGCTGGGCAGGGTTCTGCGCAAAATTGCTCTGGAAGGGGTGCCAGCAATTCTGGTGGCCCCCAGGTGGCCAAGAACAGTGTGGTTCGCAGACGTGGTACAGCTGGCAGTAGATCAGTACGCTCTGTCCTTGGTGCCAGATCTGATCACTCAGGGCTCACTACGCCATCCCAATTTACAAACTCTGGCTTTGACGGCTTGGCTGCTGAAACCTCCATCTTGATGGAGAAGGGGCTGTCTACCTCGGTTGTGGATACTTAGACTTCTTCCTAGCTTTAATCATTCTCTTCCATTTATTACATGGTTTGGCGTGCCTACATTCGCTGGTGTGAGCCTAGGTCTCTTCCCTGTCGTGTGTTCTCTATTCCCAGGATTCTGGAGTTCCTGCAGCATTGGTTGGAGATGGGACTCCAGCTCAGTACTCTGAAGGGTCAGGTTTCTGCCCTGGCTATTTTCTTCCAGAAGTCCTTTGCTCAGCACCCTCTGACCAGGACTTTTTTCTAGGGGGTCACTCATGTGCGCCCCCCATGTAAGCCTATGGTGCCTGTTTGGGATTTGAACTTGGTTCTGTCTGCCTTACAGGGTGCTCCCTTTGAACCTGTGCAGGATGCTGCCTTGGCCATTCTTATGCTCAAGGTTGTATTTCTGGTGGCTATCAATTCTGTCAGGCGTGTGTCTGAGTTGGTGGCGCTTTCCATTCAGCCCCCCTACTATGAGAGACACCAGGACAAGGTGGTGGTTCGTTTCAAACCTGACTTTCTGCCTAAGGTAGTGTCTGCCTTTCATTTGAATCAGGATATTGTTCTTCCTCCTTTGTGCCCTAATCCTAGCAATGCTAAGGAGAGGGTTTTGCACTCTTTGGATGTGGTTAGGTGTCTGAAGTACTACCTGGTGGCTACTGCACCTTTCAGGAAGACTGATGCTTTTTGTGGTCCCTTCTGGTCCTAGGAAGGGTTTGGCTCCTGCCAAGTCTATCAGCAAGTGGATTCGTCGGGCTGTGATTGAGGAAGAATCCTCCCTTCCGCCTTACTGCTCATTCCACTCGTACTATTGGTGCCTCTTGGGCTTTTCAGCACCAGGCTTCTGTTGAACAAGTTTGCAAGGCCGCTACTTGGTCTTCTGTTCATACTTTTTCTTAAGTTTTACAAGGTTGATGTTAGGGCCTCAGCTGATGCTGCTTTTGGCCGAAAGGTTCTGCAGGCGGCAGTGGCTTAAACTGTCTGCTGCTTTTTCTTCGGGATCTTACCCTACTTTATGGACACTGCTATTGGATGTCCCAACTGTAAGTATTAGATTTGGAGCAAGACGTACTGTATACTTAGAATAATACAATTCTGTGATTACTCACCTGTAGAATTGGTATGAGTATACAGTACGTCCTGCTCCAACCCACCCTTGGTTTACATTATCTTGGATCCCCTGTATGGCGATTGTTGTTGTTATAGTTGATAGATTGGATTGTTTAATTCTCCCGGCTTCTAATTAACTGCTTTTCAATGCTGGGGATTTATGGGAGGTCCCTGGGTATTTGAGGGACCGGGAGGAGCCTCTTTTCGATGTCTCTGCAGTCCAGCGCCATCTAGCGGAGTATATCCCAAGTGTAAGTATTAGATTTGGAGCAGGACGTACTGTATACTCATAATACCAATTCTACAGGTGAGTAATCACAGAATTGTATTTTTCTGATTCAGAATCATCTGAGGATCAGCCTAAGGTTTATGGTGCCGATTCTGGGTCTGACCCCTGGGCTTCAGATGATACTGACAGGCTTTTAGCTCACATTTTTTGAAGTACTATGTATCTCTTCTCCTGTTGTGGCTCCGTGGCAGCAGGGGGAGCTGTTTTATTCTGTTAAACAACACTTGGAGTTTCCTGAACAAACCCCTGACTCTACTACACTGAGGGATGGGGAGGACAGGCGCATTGATCAGTTGGTTTGCCATGCCTTTGCCTGTGTGGGGACCGCGCTGCGTCCGGTCTGTGCCTCTGCCATTACGGCTGTTGCTATTAAAAGCCTGCTCAGGGGTTTCTTAGATGGGGCCCCTGATGAGGCTGGTAGTGAAGAGTATAAAGCTCTTCTGCGCTGTGAGGAATTTGTTGCATATGTTCTCTCTGCCTTGGATGATACCATTAGAATGTGTGGTAGGGCTTCTGCCTTGTCTGTGGCGATACGCCGCTCGGTCTGGCTTCGCCAGTGGGCAGCTGACAACGCTGCTAAGAAGGCTCTCGCTGGTTTTCCCTTCAAGGGGCTGCGCCTCTTTGGTGAACGTCTGGACTTGTTTTCTAGGGGAGGCAAGTTACCTCAGCGTAGAAGGCAGCCCAGGTCCTTTTGGGGTTCAGGTACCTTTCTTCCGTGGCTCCAGAATTGGACGGGGAGCTTCTTTTGCTGGAGGCCATGGAGATTTTTGGGGCAGAGAACGTGGCCGCCCCGGCCCCTCCTGGGGTCCCAAGCCTAAGTCCTCCCCCAAGCCCCCTCAGGCAGCCTGGCCGCCCCCAAGATTCATCAAAACCCCCTGTCAGCTCAGGGTCTGTCCCTTGCTGTCCAAGGCCTTCAGGAATTGGGAGTCATCTGCCGGGTGCCCTTGAGGGAAAGGGGCAAAGGATATTATTCCAATCTTTTCATTGTTCCCAAAAAGGATGGGTCCATCAGACCCATCCTGGATTTAAAGCGCCTCAACAAATTTGTCAGATTCAGACACTTTCGCATGGAGACTCTGCGCTCTGCTGTGAATTCTCTACGCCCAGGGGACTTCATGACCTCTGTAGACATCAAGGATGCTTACCTTCACATACCTATTTTTCCAGTTCATCAGAGATTCCTCAGGTTCGCTCTGGAGGATCAGCACTACCAATTTGTGGCCTTGCCCTTCGGTCTTGGCTCCCAGGGTATTTACCAAGGTGCTGGCAGGAGTGATGGCTCTGCTGAGATCTCAGGGCATTCGCATTCTTACTTGGAAGGACTGAGAAGCGATCAGCTCTGCCTGTTTGACGACATGCTTGATACTCAGCGGGTGGTGTCCACACTGGACTCATTCAGATGGGTGATCAACCACCCCAAATCTTCCCTGTCTCCTTCCATGGTGAAGTCCTTTCTGGGCATGATTCTGGATTCATCTTGGGTCAAGATCTTTCTTCCTCAGCAGAAGGTGGGGAGTCTTCAAGAGCAAGCACAGCCCCTTCTGTCTTGTCCTCATCCCTCCATCAGGCAGGGAATGCAGCTGTTGGGTCTGATGGTGTCCTGCTTCGAGGCGGTTTCATATGCTCAGTTTCACATAAGGCCTCTTCAGCTTCACCTCTTGTCAGTATGGGATCGGGACCCTGTGTCCTTGGATCAGGTGTTTGTCCTGTCCCCTCTGGTCAGGCTGTCTCTATTGTGGTGGCTGGACTCAAGGAACCTGCTGGGGGGCAGATCCTTTCTGGCCCCCTGCTGGGAGACTGTCACCACGGATGCCAGACTGACAGGTAGGGGGGGTTTGGAAGTCCCTGAAATTCCAGGGTCAGTGGGGCCCTCAGGAGGCCCATGCCCCTATCAACATTCTGGAATTGAGGGCAATCAGGTTGGTTCTCGCCCACTTAACCCCACACCTGCGGGGTCGGGCTGTTCAGGTCCGCTCGGACAACCAGACGGCGGTTGCCTACATCAATCAGGGAGGGACCCGGAGCAAGTGGGCCCTCAAGGAAGTGTCCCTAATACTGTTGGGCAGAGGAGAATGTTCTCTGCATCTCAGCTGTGTACATCCCGGGGGTGGAGAATCTGGAGGCAGACTCTCTGAGCAGGGGGAACTCTCGTCTGGGAGAATGGTCCCTCAGCAGCAGGGTGTTTCGCTCCCGGTGCCACCGCTGGGGTCAGCTGGATGTGGATCTGTTTGCGTCCAGTCACAAGCTTCCAGTCTTTGTCTCTCTGTCCCAGAATCCTCTGGCCTTGGCCATCGATGCCCTGGCAATGTCTTGGTTTCAGCTTCTGTATGTGTTTCCCCCTTTTCCCCTGCTGGGCAGGGTGCTGCGCAAGATAGCTCAGGAAAGGGTGCCAGCCATACTGGTGGCCCCCTGTTGGCCAAGAAGAATGTGGTTCGCAGACATCGTGCAGCTGGCAGTAGATTAGTACGCCCTGCCCATGCTCAGGGGCACCTACGCCACCCCAATTTACAAACGCTGGCTTTGATGGCCTGGCTGTTGAAACCTCCATCTTGATGGAAAAGGGCTGCCTGCCTTGGTTGTAAATACCATGATCAGGGCTAGGAAAAGGTCCTCTTCTTCCATCTACTACAGGGTTTGGCGTACTTTGACTGGTGCGAGTCTAACTCGCTTCCTTGTCGTGTGTTTTCTATTCCTAGGATGCTGGAGTTTCTGCAACATGGTTTGGATCTGGGTCTTCAGCTCAGTACCCTGAAAGGTCAGGTTTCTGCCTTGGCCATTTTTTTCCAAAGATCCTTTGCTCAGCATCCCCTGGTCAAGACCTTCTTCCAGGGGGTTACTCACGTGCGTCCCCCACATAAGACTGTTACCAGTCTGGGACTTGAACTTGGTCTTATCTGCCCTGCAGGGGTCTCCCTTCGAGCCCTTGCAAGGGGCCCCTTTGTCCATTCTTACGCTTAAGGTGATCTTTTTGGTGGCTATCATTTCTGTTAGGCGTGTTCCTGAGTTGGCGGTGCTTTCCTTCAAGCCTCTTTATTTTGAGAGACACCAGGACAAGGTGGTGTTTCGTTTTAAGCCAGATTTCCTGCCTAAGGTTGTTTCTGCTTTTCATCTCAATCAGGACATTGTTTGCCTTCTCTGTGTCCTAATCCTAGTAATTCGAAGGAGAGGGTTTTACACTCTCTGGATGTGGCCAGGGCCCTGAAGTTCTATTTGGTGGCTACTGAATCCTTCAGGAAGACTGACGCTCTTTGTGCTCCCGTCTGGACCTAAGAAAGGTCTGACTCCGGCTAAGTCCACTATCAGCAAGTGATTCCGTCAGGCTGTGATTCAGGCCTACTCTGCTAAGGGGAAGGAGCCTCCCTTCCGCCTTACTGCTCCTTCTACTCGTGCTATTGGTGCCTCTTGGGCTTTTCAGCACCAAGCTTCTGTTGAACAAGTTTGCAAGGCTGCCACTAGGTCTTCTGTTCATACCTTTTCTAAGTTTTACAAGGTTGATGTTAAGGCCTCAGCTGATGCTGCTTTCAGCCGCAAGGTTCTGCAGGCGGCAGTGGTTTAAACTGTCTGCTGTTGCTTTTGGGGATCCCACCCTACCTTACGGACACTGCTATTGGATGTCCCAAGAGTAAGGAATATCTTCTGGAACAGGATGTGCTGTATACTTAGAATAATACAATTCTGTGATTACTCACCTGTAGAATTGGTATTATATGTATACAGCACGTCCTGTTCCACCCCACCCTTATCATTATCTTTAGTTACCTCTTTATGGTGATCAATTTTTTATAATGGTTATAGTTCTCCTGGTTCATTTTAACTGCTTTTCAATACTGGGGAATTTGTGGGAGGTCCCTGGTATATATGGGGCTGGGAGGGCCACTTTTCTGTCTCTGCAGTCCAGCGTCATCTACTGGATGTATAACCCCAAGAGTAAGGAATATCTTCTGGAACAGGACGTGCTGTGTACATATAATACCAATTCTACAGGTGAGTAATCACAGAATTGTATTTTTGAACGCCTATCCACCAGTAACAAAGCGAAAACACATGGAATAACATTGTGACAATAACACATTAGTACCAGACCTGTAATGATAATTCTGCATAAAAATATAAAAAAAATAAGTTTTTTTTTTGCAGCCTGGAAAGGTCACACAATGATCGTAGAAAAAAAAAAGTAAATATTAATTGCCCAACACGCTATTTATACACAAAAAATGAAAGCCCATTAAAATGTATAGGAGAGCGACCGGTACTACATGGCGCTTCCTGAACCTAGAGCGTCGGTACTATACACTGAGCTACTGTCCGTCCTTGGAGCCCCTTCGCACCTAACTGCACCGAATGCTGAGAATACTCACCTTCAAAAGGAGCTCGCAATTGGTCACATGGGCCGTAAGTCGCGTCCTCTGTGCTGGCCGCCAGCAGGACCTGTCCACCTGACTGCCTGGCGACCAATTGTGGGACTCATTTCCTGGCGATTTCTCAGCATTCTGTGCAGTTGGGTGCGAGGGGGCTACAGCGTTCCGGATGCTCCCCCCCCCCCCCCCCCCGAGCTATCAGCAGAGAGACCAACACCCGTTAATGTAATAACGGATGTTGGTCCAGTTCAATTCATTTTTGACTGTTGGTCCAGTTTATTCCATTTTTGACTGTTGGTCCACTTTATAGTACTATGAGGCCCGTCGCCTACTCATGTGCATCTCTCTCCAGGGCAATTTAGATTTCTGCCCATAAAAAATAATTTACCTTTTTCTAATACTGGCATAAATTTGAAAAACAAGATGGCCGCTCATGGGCTTGCAGGCCACCTGCAAACAGGAGGTTGTACTGGGCTTCCAGCTACAGTGCATTGTCAGTTGGGAGAAGAAGGCCACTTTCTTTTCCAAAATGGCCACTACCCTTTCCAACTAAGCCAGGCTGTTGGTCCAGTTTAAGTCCCTCTCTAGACACAAACCTTCTCCCACCTTATCTCCCCCCCCCCCCCCTTAGCAGCAGTGTATAATGAGCCATTTCAAGGCATCTTAAAATCTCTGTATGTATAAACCTTATGTATTCCAGGTGAAATGGATCTTTCCTTTAATTTCTGATTCATGGCTGAGTCGGGGGGGGGGGCACGTCATGATGCAGATTTAGCAGTCTTGCTCTGCTGTGGTCAGACAGCCATGGAACCATTGTTGCTTGCCATGCTTGGTCCTGGTAAAATGAAATCTATATAATACATTTACAAACTTTGGAGACCTGCTATGGCTTCTACCCTAAGCTGCAGGAAATGGAGGCTCCTTGCTGGCTAGTAAAGCCAGCAAGCTGCTGACCTGATTGCAGTTGCTTAGGTTTGAGGTTGGTTGGGCCTGCCGTCCCTTTGAGTTAGACGTGATTCCTTGTCGTCCGCCCCCTCTGATTCAGGATGCCTGACTTCACCCCAAGTAAACGGTGACGGTCGTGGCCGCATAAGCTATGCCGTTAGCTGGGCACGCCCCTGACCAGACATTTGTGGGTGGCCAGCACAGGCACGCACCCCGTTAGAGGCTTATGGGGATGAGACCATCAGAGCTCTCTTCTCGGCTGCTTTCTGCTAGATTTAATTCTTAGCCGAAATTGATAAGTGCAGCCAAGCACTGATCAGTCGAGAGCCTACACATGCCCCGTAGAACTGGGGAAAGGTGAGTTTTACTGGGCGATCTTGGGGGTTTCACACAGTGGGGTATCCCAAATCAGGATAATCAAAACCCTAAGCTTTGGTCCACTTTAAAGCAGAACAAAACCCTGCACTTCTGGCTCTGGAAACTGAAAGAATCCTCCTCCTGGTCCCCCTGGGCATGCCAAATTGGGATTCCCTGATGTATGAAGTCCCCACCATATTGGCCGTAATAGCTTTTCTCCACTCCAATAGCGCATGTGTGGGCTCTCATCCAATCAGAAGTTTGCCATGACTGTCAGCCCCCCCCCCCCCCCCTTTCAGGCATTCAGATTCAGGATGGGCATGCACCCTCTTGCGCACCCCGTTTCAGACCATCAGACATTTGTTGAATGAATATGCACTGCAAACTGCTCTGATTGGATGGATGCTGTTGGATTGGGGAAAGGTAAGCTGTTACTGTGGATCTGGGGAGTTTTACACAGCGGGATACACCAATTCAGGATTCCCCTGGACACCGCAAAACCTTGGATTTTCTTTCCAATCCATTCCAGCCCGTCCAGAAGTCATCACGATTGGGTATCCCCGCCCCCAAGGGGGCGTTAACTGCAAGATCAGAGATGTAGCCCCTCCCGGCCCCCTATAAAGGCAGCTGCCTCTCACCCAGGCCCCAGTTCTTCTCTTGCAGTTGACTGCACAGGATCGCTAACACTCTCTGACTTTTAGCAGCAGAGCGAGTCCCCCTAGCCTGTCGGCCGGCTGCAGGACCCTATTCCCTCGGATCTCCTCTGACCCATCCTTGCCTCCCAGCTTTGGCTGATTACCAGGAATCCGTGTACGGTAGGGTGAAACGTCAGGGTCTGGGGCGTTTTGGCAGAGCACATGGCTCTGGGCCGCAGGCATTATGGTGAGGTTGCTGGGAAACCACTTATATATATCTTTATATATACCCTCCCTTCTCCCACATACTTTATTATGTTTGTGTATATGTGCGTGCTTGGTGCTACTTACTGGGGTAGCGGTGGAGAGCTCCATCGCCATAGCACGCTACAGCGAGGAGCGGTCCGCTGCCCTCCTCCCACTTCTTACCTTCCTCGCTCCCTCGCCATGCGGTGGTCCCGGGCAGGGGTGCAGGCGAGCCGGGCATCCCACTTGGGCAAGACAGGCTCTGCCCCCTGTGCAGACGGAATCCCCTGGGCGGATTTAGCACAATTTGTTCTACTTGCGCTAGAGGCATTGTTTTGGACAATGAGCGGGCGGTCGCTCCTGACCCTAGTCCTGCGTTACCACCTGCCTCTCCGGATCCTCCGCTGCTGCAGTTAGCCTCTAGTGAAGGGGGAGCCAGCAAGGGGACGCACGCTGATTTTGCGCACAGGCTGGCTAGCCTTGAGAAACAGATCTCGTTGACAGCCCCTAAAAAGGCCTAGAGTAAGAAGCAGCATTTGGAGCCGGTTTACTCAGATGATGATCTTTATGATTCTTTGGGCTCCGTGGAGGAAGGGGAGTCACCAGATGACCCACTTTCAGTGACTGAGTTGCTCTCCGCCGGAGACGACAGCATCTCTGGTTCCTCCTCGGATGAGGATTCCTTCCTTCCGGATGATACGGAAAGTTTGCTTTCTTCCGTTTTTGATACCTTGCACGTTGTTCCTCCCAGAATAGCTAAGAAGAAGAAGGGTGATTTGTTTCGGCCTGAACAACAGCGGCGGGTTTTCTCCGAGCAGCCGCACTTTTCTAATATGATACTTAAGGAATGGGAAAGGCCCAACAAGCTACCGTCGGTCCCTAAGGGCCTGGATAGACGGTATCCTTTCCCTGCCGAGTTGATTAGGTTGTGGTCTCATCCTCCCTCCGGTTTCAGGTCGGTCCAACACCATGGTTATGCCGTCACCTGACAATGCTTCTTTACGTGATCCTGCAGACAAATGCATGGATCAGTTGGCTTGCCATGCTTTTACCTTTGTTTGTTCCCTTTTACGGCCTGCACGGCAATTGTTTCCCTAGCCACGAGGAGAAAGGTTAAACACCTTGTGGCTAAGGCTAAATCTCGCAAACGGGCAAAGGAGTTTAAGGAGCTCAGGCCCTGTTTGGATTTCACCGGCTTTGTTGTTACTGCCATGGATGATGTGGTCAGCTTAGGCTTTGCTTGTAGCATTATGCCGTTCGCTGTGGTTAGCTGATGCGGCCGCCAAGAAGTCCCTCACAAGTTTGCTCTTTTGTGGGGGTTGGCTTTTCGGGGAGCAACTGGACCTTTTGGTCAAGGATGGTAAGCTCCCTCAGAGAAGAAAGCCTACTCGGCCCTTTCGGCACTTCTCTTCTTACCGCCCCTTTCGGGGAGGAAGAGGTTCTTCATTTTCCGGTGCCCGCAGAGATACCTGGGGCAGAGGTAGGTCCCGCAGCCAGCCCAACCCCGCCTGGGGAGCTAAGCCCAAGCCCCCAACCAAGCCTACTCAAGCATGAGGGGGCGCCCTCACCCGTATGGGTGGGAGGACGGCCTCTGCTGTTTTTTCCACTCTGGAGACGTCATGTCTCGGATATTTGGATTCAGGAGGTGGTGTCGTCAGGTTACAAGATAGAGCTGGCAGCCAGACCACCCACAAAATTTCTGTGTTCAAGGACATCCCGAAATCCGCTAAAAGCAGAGGCTTTGAGAGCAGCTGTTCAGCACCTTCTGTGGGTAGGGGTGATTTGCCATGTGCCCCGGCAGGAGCAGGGTCGATGATTCTACTCCAACCTGTTCACGGTCCCCAAGAAGGACGGATCGCTGCGGCCTATCTCGAACCTAAAGGGTCTCAACAAATTTATAAAGGTCAGACATTTCCGCATGGAGACATTGCGGTCCGCGGTGAGGTTGCTTCGGCCCGGCGACTTTATGACTACAGTGGACATCAGGGACGCGTATCTGCACATCCCGATTTTTCGGGGACATCAAAAGTTTTTGAGGTTTGCACAGGAGGATCAACATTACCAGTTTGTGGCACTCCCCTTCGGCATATCCTCAGCTCCCCGAGTGTTCACCAAGGTTCTGGCGGGCATCATGGCTATCCTGAGGAGTCAGGGTATTCGTGTATTACCCTATCTAGATGACCTTCTGATTTCGGCCCGGTCCTTTCTGGATCCCGAGACCGACACCCGAACTGTCCTGTCAACCCTGGAAGCCTTCGGTTGGGTGATCAACTACCCCAAGTTGCATATCACGCCTTCAACAGTGAGATCCTTCCTGGGGATGACTAGGGATGAGATTGGTGGGCCTAATATTGGCTTGCTTCAAGGCAGTGCCCTTTTCCCATTTCCACATGAGACCTCTACAGCTGAACCTGCTAACAAGCTGGGATCAGTCGCCGGAATCCCTGGAACGAGGGTTTTTGCTGCCCCCCCCCCCCCCCCCCGTGGTGTGGATTCTCGGAACCTGCTGGTAGGCAAGTCCTTTCGGACTCCCCAATGGGAGATAGTCACCACGGATGCCAGTCTTACAGGCTGGGGAGGCATTTGGCAGACCCAGAAGATCCAGGGTCAGTGGAGTCTGAAAAAGAACCGATTGCCCATAAATCTCAATTTGGTTAGTCCTGCTTCGTCTGACCCCCTATTTAAGAGGCCATGCGGTTCAGGTCCGCTCGGACAATCAGACAGCTGTAGCCTACATCAATCACCAGGGCGGTACTCGGAGCAAAAGATCCCTCAAGGAGGTAAGCCAGATTCTGACTTGGGCAGAGGAGAATGTTCCCTGCATCTCGGCGGTTTACATCCCGGGGGTGGAGAACCAGGAAGCAGACTCCCTGAGCAGGAGCTCCTTGCGCCTGGGGGAATGGTCCCTCTGCAGGAAGACCTTTCAAGCTCTGTGCCTCCGCTGGGGTCAACCGGACTTGGATCTGTTTGCGTCCAGACACAATCACAAGCTTCCAAGGTTTGTGTCTCTCTCAAGAGACCCCCTGGCCATAGCAACAGACGCTTTGGCGATTCCTTGGACGGAGTTCAACCTTCTGTATGCATTACCTCTGTTTCCGCTCCTGGACCGAGTTCTACGCAAGATAGTCCAGGAGGGGGTACCAGCCATCCTAGTGGCTCCTCCTTGGCCAAGGAGGAGTTGGTTTGTGGACATAGTAAAGATGTCAATAGATCACTACATCATGCCCGACGATCCAGGGCTTCTCTCATAGGGGTCGCTACGGCACCCGAATTTATGGACGCTGGCTTTGAGGGCCTGGCTGTTGAAACCTCCATCCTGAGTCCTTGAGCTTCTACAAAACGGTCTATACTTGGGCCTCCAGCTGAGCACCCTCAGGGGTCAGGTCTCGGTCTTATCCATTTTTTTCCAGAGGTCTATTGCCAATCATAGATTGATCAAGACTTTTTTCCAGGGGGTCATCCATGTCCGTCCACCGCATAAATCAGTCTTACCGGTGTGGGACCTAAATCTGGTGTTATCTGCTCTCCAGGGTGCCCCCTTCGAGCCATTAAATGGCGCTACATTGACTTTGCTGACACTCAAAGTGTTTTTTCTGGTGGCAATCACCTCGGTGCATCGCGTATCAGAGCTGGCCGCGCTATGTTTGAAACCAACCTATGTTGAGATGCACAGAGATAAGGTGGTTTTCGTTTTAAGCCGGATTTTTTGCCTAAGGTCGTTTCTCCTTTTCACCTTAATGAGGAATTTGTCTTACCTTCCTTGTGTCCAGCACCGGCTTATCCCAAAGAACGGACTCTCAATGCTTTGGATGTGGTCAGAGGCTTAAGGTATTACCTGGCTGCGACTGCATCCTTCCAGAAATCGGATTTGCTTTTTGTCTTATCCGAGGGTTCTAGGAAGGGATTGCCACCAGCCAAATCCACACTCAGTAAGTGGATTAGGCAGGTGGTGGTACAAGCCTATTCTGCCAGGGGGAAGGAAACCCCCTTTTTGGATCACAGCTCATTCTACTAGAGCCATTGGTGCTTCTTGGGCTTTTCAGCACCTGGCCTCGGTGGAACAAGTTTGTAAGGCTACTACTTGGTCTTCAGTTCATACTTTTACAAGGTGGATGTCAGGGCCTCAGCTGACACTGTTTTTGGCCGAAAGGTGCTTCAGGCGGTAGTGAAATGAACTACCTGCTGTTCCGCACTGGGGATCCCGCCCATATGGACACTGATTTTGGATGTCCCAATCGTGATGACTTCTGGAGGGGCTGGAATGGATTGGAAAGAAAAAGGCAATTCTGTGAAACTCACCTGTAGAATTGCTTTTATTTCCAAACCATTCCAGCCCGTCCACCCCTCCCTTGAGATTTATTATGTCCTGCATGCCTATTTATGGTGATTAAACAATTTTTGTTCATAGGACACTAGTTATACAAGTTCTAGATTTTACAATTTTTAGCTCGAGAGAGTACAAGCGGAGGCTATGTGAAGTAACATGGTCTCCTATTTTTTGCCTCTTGCCTCTTCTATTGAGTACTGCTTTTAAATTACTGGGGCCTGGGTGAGAGGCAGCTGCCTTTATAGGGGGCTGGGAGGGGCTACATCTCTGACCTTGCAGTCAATGCCCCTTTGGGGGCGGAGTTACCCAATCGTGATGACTTCTGGACGGGCTGGAATGGATCGAAAATAAAAGCAATTCTACCGGTGAGTTTCACAGAATTGCCTTTTTTATGCTTTAAGAAGTGAAGGATAAATGTTGCTTTCATCTTATGCTTTGTTAGAATATTCAGTTACTCATGGGTTAATTAGTGCCAGCAGGAGTTTTTGCAAAGATGGAATACTCCTCCCGCCTAGCCTATATTGGGCTCGGCCTTTACAGGCAGCAAGGGAAGTGGTTTTGAAGTCCTGTCCTGGACCAGGCGACCCTTCTAAGGGGCTAATGGCCGCAGGGGATTACATGGTGCCTCTGCATCCTCACTTAGTCTTTTTGGGATGCCTGTATTAATTTGCCAGATTTATTTTTATTGGAGTGTCTGCTGTGTGCCCAGCAATTGCTGCTTCTGTTCTATTTGTTGCAGGTAGAGAAGTGGACCTATCTTTGTCCCTCGTTTACACCTGTCCGGTACAGCATGCTTACGTGTGATGTCAGCAGTATAATGGCTCCTCCTTGGCCCCTGGTGCAGCATGGGGAAGGAAAACTCACCCACAAAAAGTCTTACCGCAGCTCCATAGAAGTCTATGAACTGTCAGTGCTTGTACTAAACCCCTCACTAGTCCAAGGCAGTGAAATAAAAAACAATTTTATTCTAAATTTACACTATACCTCTGCCATCTTCATCCAGAGCCGGACGATGGCCTTACTCAAAATGACAACTCTGCCGGCATTTGGAAGGAGGACAAGGTGTGAAGATTGCACGGGTTAATCAGACCTCTTGATTGGCCATCTGGTCAAATCGGCCAATCGTACTCTATGTGTGTTACCGCAATTGTTCGATTGGCAACACGCATGGCTATAAAATGCTGCCACTAGAACACAAACGGTGTTCGCTTATATCTAAGCCACACACAACATGATCAGATCGACCCACAACCACTTCCAGGCAAGTAATGTAGCCAGGCTTTTCAGAACTAGCTTGAGCTTTTTAGATCCTTAATTCAGAGCATCAGTGACCCTCTGCTGTATTTTCAGAATTTATTAAAAAAAAAATAACATGAAAAACAGTGCAAGGTGATAAAACAGGATGAACTATAAAACCTGGTGCATATAATATAGATAGCAAGAGATATTAAAAAATGGTACTTAAGATTCTGTCTGGCCCGTGGTTCATTTGAATCCATTGTCGCTCAGTCTTCACACGGTTCCTGGTCACCTCCTTAGATGTTAAAAGGGAGCGTGTGTCCATTCTGAAGCTCACCTTATTCCCTCTAACCAGGGGGCAGCTTCTGACCCCTTCTATTAGGCAGAACAATTGGAGTCACCCACTGTTTGGTTGGTGCATTTGGGATTCTCCATCTTTGAGTACCTGAGAATTGGTCCATATGATATCCTCCCTCCTGTCCTGGGATTCCAAACTGAGGAGGATGGAGGACAATCCCGGGAAGGGGGGGCACAAGTAGGAGAGGAACTTTGGGATCTATTGATGTGATGTGTTTGTTTTGCTTTCCACACTGGGAGTTTTATTACTCCAAAACCACTGTATTTATTACTGGGGGAGGAAGTGAGCAGGAGAGGACACATTTGAGGCATTATCACCATTGACCCAGCATGTGTGTCTGTGAGGGTGAGATGAAGGTGAAACCCAAGTGGGAGGGATGAACAAGAAATGAGGGGTTTACGCCAAGTGCCATATATATAATATATATATATATACAAACACACAGATACATTAATTACCAGTTTGGTCACACAAGGGTCCCCTTCTCCCAGGCTCAAATGAAACAAAGGAGGGGATGGCAGCAGCTCAGACCATTTTATAACTAACCTGGGAGGTGCACATTAGCAGGGCAATTAGTATACACAAGTCTTAAAGGAGCCACAGCACTCAACCCTGTTAGCTTGCAGACAAACCTATAATCTGGTTAAAAACAGAGGTTTGGGTTGGCACACATCTGCAGGAGCATGCTGAAGCGGCACCACCAAACGCCAAGGTGCCTCTGTGAGGTTCAGTCCTAACTCTAATCTATGAGAGCCCCCTTTTTGGGACATACAATGCAATATTGCATACATTGGGAGCAGGCTTACCTGAGGTTAACCTATAACCTATTCTGCCAGGGGGAAGGAACCCCCTTTTTGGATCACAGCTCATTCTACTAGAGCCATTGGTGCTTCTTGGGCTTTTCAGCACCTGGCCTCGGTGGAACAAGTTTGTAAGGCTGCTACTTGGTCTTCAGTTCATACTTTCACAAAGTTTTACAAGGTGGATGTCAGGGCCTCAGCTGACGCTGTTTTTGGCCGAAAGGTGCTTCAGGCGGTAGTGAAATGAACTACCTGCTGTTCCGCACTGGGGATCCCGCCCATATGGACACTGATTTTGGATGTCCCAATCGTGATGACTTCTGGAGGGGCTGGAATGGATTGGAAAGAAAAAGGCAATTCTGTGAAACTCACCTGTAGAATTGCTTTTATTTCCAAACCATTCCAGCCCGTCCACCCCTCCCTTGAGATTTATTATGTCCTGCATGCCTATTTATGGTGATTAAACAATTTTTGTTCATAGGACACTAGTTATACAAGTTCTAGATTTTACAATTTTTAGCTCGAGAGAATACAAGCGGAGGCTATGTGAAGTAACATGGTCTCCTATTTTTTGGACCTCTTGGCCTGCCTCTTCTATTGAGTACTGCTTTTAAATTACTGGGGCCTGGGTGAGAGGCAGCTGCCTTTATAGGGGGCCGGGAGGGGCTACATCTCTGACCTTGCAGTCAATGCCCCCTTGGGGGCGGAGTTACCCAATCGTGATGACTTCTGGACGGGCTGGAATGGATCAAAAATAAAAGCAATTCTACAGGTGAGTTTCACAGAATTGCCTTTTTTTATGCTTTAAGAAGTGAAGGATAAATGTTGCTTTCATCTTATGCTTTGTTAGAATATTCAGTTACTCATGGGTTAATTAGTGCCAGCAGGAGTTTTTGCAAAGATGGAATACTTCTCCCGCCTAGCCTATATTGGGCTCGGCCTTTACAGGCAGCAAGGGAAGTGGTTTTGAAGTCCTGTCCTGGACCAGGCAACTCTTCTAAGGGGCTAATGGCCGCAGGGGATTACATGGTGCCTCTGCATCCTCACTTAGTCTTTTTGGGATGCCTGTATTAATTTGCCAGATTTATTTTTATTGGAGTGTCTGCTGTGTGCCCAGCAATTGCTGCTTCTGTTCTATTTGTTGCAGGTAGAGAAGTGGACCTATCTTTGTCCCTCGTTTACACCTGTCCGGTACAGCATGCTTACGTGTGATGGCAGCAGTATAATGGCTCCTCCTTGGCCCCTGGTGCAGCATGGGGAAGGAAAACGCATCCACAAAAAGTCTTACCGCAGCTCCATAGAAGTCTATGAACTGTCAGTGATTGTACTAAACCCCTCACTAGTCCAAGGCAGTGAAATAAAAAACAATTTTATTCTAAATTTACACTATACCTCTGCCATCTTCATCCAGAGCCGGACGATGGCCTTACTCAAATTGACAACTCTGCCGGCATTTGGAAGGAGGACAAGGTGTGAAGATTGCACGGGTTAATCAGACCTCTTGATTGGCCATCTGATCAAACCGGCCAATCGTACTCTATGTGTGTTACCGCAATTGTTCAATTGGCAACACGCGTGGCTATAAAATGCTGCCACTAGAACACAAACGGTGTTCGCTTATATCTAAGCCACACACAACATGATCAGATCGACCCACAGCCACTTCCAGGCAAGTAATGTAGCCAGGCTTTTCAGAACTAGCTTGAGCTTTTTAGATCCTTAATTCAGAGCATCAGTGACCCTCTGCTGTATTTTCAGAATTTATTAAAAAAAAAAATAACATGAAAAACAGTGCAAGGTGATAAAACAGGATGAACTATAAAACCTGATGCATATAATATAGATAGCAAGAGATTAAAAAATGGTACTTAAGATTCTGTCTGGCCCGTGGTTCATTTGAATCCATTGTCGCTCAGTCTTCACACGGTTCCTGGTCACCTCCTTAGATGTTAAAAGGGAGCGTGTGTCCATTCTGGAACTCACCTTATTCCCTCTAACCAGGGGGCAGCTTCTGACCCCTTCTATTGGGCAGAGCAATTGGAGTCACCCACTGTTTGGTTGGTGCATTTGGGATTCTCCATCTTTGAGTACCTGAAAATTGGTCCATATGATCTCCTCCCTCTGTCCTGGGATTCCAAAGTGAGGAGGGATGGAGGACAATCCCGGGAAGGGGGGGGGGACACAAGTAGGAGAGGAACTTTGGGATCTATTGATGTGATGTGTTTATTTTGCTTTCCACACTGGGAGTTTTATTACTCCAAAACCACTGTATTTATTACTGGGGGAGGAAGTGAGCAGGAGAGGACACATTTGAGGCATTATCACCATTGACCCAGCATGTGTGTCTGTGAGGGTGAGATGAAGGTGAAACCCAAGTGGGAGGGGTGAACAAGAAATGAGGGGTTTATGCCAAGTGCCATATATATAATATATATATATATATATATATACACACACAAACACACAGATACATTAATTACCTGTTTGGTCACACAAGGGTCCCCTTCTCCCAGGCTCAAATGAAACAAAGGAGGGGTGGCAGCCGCTCAGACCATTTTATAACTAACCTGGGAGGTGCACATTAGCAGGGCAATTAGTATACACAAGTCTTAAAGGAGCCACAGCACTCAACCCTGTTAGCTTGCAGACAAACCTATAATCTGGTTAAAAACAGAGGTTTGGGTTGGCACACATCTGCAGGAGCATGCTGAAGCGGCACCACCAAACGCCAAGGTACCTCTGTGAGGTTCAGTCCTAACTCTAATCTATGAGAGCCCCCTTTTTGGGACATACAATGCAATAGATACATTGGGAGCAGGCTTACCTGAGGTTAACCTATAACCTTGGGTGCAGCCCATGGGGTGGAAGCAGAATCGGATTATGAGAGGGGCACAAGGGGGCGCCCGGCCTGGGGCCTCCACCAACCTTTGGGTCTTGGTCTGGTCCAGGAGGCTTTTCAGCCTTTGATCTAATGGGCAGCAGTGGGGGTCCCCGCACCTGGGCAAACCTGCAGCCAAAGGGCAGGACGGAGAGTCTAGAGCAGCAAAGCTACAGTGATGGGTGCAGAGCTGTCACTGCACATAAGCCACCAAGCACAGCCGCTGGCAGCTCAATGCAGGGAACCAGCCGGGCGACTATACTACCCCCCACCCAGAATGGCAAAGCAGGAAATTCCGAGCAGCACGCACCCGCACAAGGGGGGCACAAGGGACGCGATCAATCAGTTACTTGGCTGGATTATTATTTTAAATAGAAAAATCCTCTTATCGGGGGCCTCCACCACACTTAATCCGGCCCTGGGTGGAAGGGTTGAAGACCTCGCAGTACAGCCTGGACCCCACACACCATGTGCCTGCACAAAATCAAAAGAGACAAAGGAGGGGTGGCAGCCGCTGAGACCATTTTATAGCTAACCTGTTTTTAACCAGATTTAGAGACAGATTATAGGTTTGTCTGCACGCTAACAGGGTTGAGTGCTGTGGCTCTTTTAAGACTTGTGTACCCTTCTCCCAGGCCGGTGCTCTGCTCGATCCCCACTGCTTGGAGGGTTATTTATATTACAGGCCTGGCTTGCCTGTGAATACCCATAGCATCCTTTAATGGCAGGGGGGAGGAGGAGATACCCAGGCAAGCAACGTCTGGGAGTATAAATACCCCTCCCAGCAGAGGGAACGTCTGGGAGTATAAATACCCCTCCCAGCAGAGGGAACGTCTGGGAGTATAAATACCCCTCCCAGCAGAGGGAACGTCTGGGAGTATAAATACCCCTCCCAGCAGAGGGAACGTCTGGGAGTATAAATACCCCTCCCAGCAGCGGGAACGTCTGGGAGTATAAATACCCCTCCCAGCAGCGGGAATGAGCATTGCGCCAGCCATGAAGGAAGGAGGGACCCTCGGTCTCCTTCCAAACTCGTGACAGAGTGGTCATTTTGTGTGGCTTTGCCCCCCCAACCCACTACAATGAACTAGTAAGGGGTCCTCTATACTAGTTCAAAGGCCATAGCTTTATAATTATATAGCTTCATTATCTTCAGTAGCACTTTTCAAGGTATGATGACAGACAAGGTAAAACATATAGTACAGGGAACAATACAAAACTAGATGCCACGAGGTTTAAACACCGGAGACAATAGGAAAGGGAGTCCTGCCCTTGCGAGATTACAGTCTAAATGGCTTGGCAAGTTACCTGCCATTGGCCCTCTGTCCCTTACATGTATCCCTATAGGCCACAGAAGTACTCACCTCCCATCTGTGCCAGCATGGTATTTATCCCTGGGAGATCACCAGACCCACGCTGAAGGGCTGGTGTCCTATTGAGGACCTTTTTATAAAAAAAAAAAAAAAAAAATCTGTTTTTATGTAAATACTAAGCAAAGCTGCTGGAATCACTCCCATTCCTGTGATTGGCCGGGGAGATTTGATGTCTTGATGTCAGGGGTGGGCTGTTGGCATCACTTCCATTCCTGTGATTGGCCGGGGAGATTTGACGGCTTGATGTCATGGGTGGGCTGCTGGAATCACTTCCATTCCTGTGATTGGCCGGGGAGATTTGACGGCTTGATGTCATGGGTGGGCTGCTGGCATCACTTCAATTCCTGTGATTGGCCGGGGAGATTTGACGGCTTGATGTCATGGGTGGGCTGCTGGAATCACTTCCATTCCTGTGATTGGCCGGGGAGATTTGACGGCTTGATGTCATGGGTGGGCTGCTGGAATCACTTCCATTCCTGTGATTGGCCGGGGAGATTTGAAGGCTTGATGTCATGGGTGGGCTGTTGGCATCACTTCCATTCCTGTGATTGGCCGGGGAGATTTGACGGCTTGATGTCATGGGTGGGCTGCTGGAATCACTTCCATTCCTGTGATTGGCCGGGGAGATTTGACGGCTTGATGTCATGGGTGGGCTGCTGGAATCACTTCCATTCCTGTGATTGGCCGGGGAGATTTGAAGGCTTGATGTCATGGGTGGGCTGCTGGCATCACTTCCATTCCTGTGATTGGCCAGGGAGATTTGCCAGCTTAAAGTGGACCAAAACCCACCAAAACGATTGCCCTTCAAAAGAATAAACATGAAGTCAGACTTACCTTTGGACGACCCTCGCATCCTTCTTTCCCTCGCAGCGCCCGTTTTCTTCAAATTCGGTGTCCGGAAGTCCCGCCCTCCACCTCTTAGACGTTCCGTTGACTGGCATCTCTTCAGCTTAGACGTGCGTTCCTCTTCTTCTGCTGGCCTCTGCGATCGTGTGATTTCAGTTTCTTCTTTGTGATGTCACCTCGGTGGGTGTGGCCTCCTCGGTGCTGGCGCCTCTCTCGTGAGAATTTGGTATAGGGAAGCGCCGCTCGCTCCCAATGTACCTACTGCGCATGTGCAAGATTTCTTCAAGCAAGAGGTCCAAAGATCACTTCCGAAGAGGAGAGAATACAAGATGGCGGCACAGGAAAGAAAAGAACGCGATGCTGCTCAGGAGCTTCAGAGGTAAGTTTTTTTGCTTACATCCATTACCGGATCCTGGTGCATGTTGCCCAGCATTTTTTTTTTTAGAAAAAAAATAAAATAAGAAACGGCCAGGTTTTGGTCCATTTTAATGTCATGGGTGGGTTGCTGCCATCACTCCTATTCCCGGGCTTGGCTGAGCTGATAGGGGCTAATCATGGTGCATTCAGATACACAACAAACAGAAAAAGTCAGCTCTACCTTCATCCAGCACCAGGGAAGACTTATGGAGATTTTCTGGCAACAGCAGCGTGTGCTCACCTTGCATGCCCGACAGCCAGCCATCATAAAAAAAATCCAAACTTTATTCTAAATCTGCCATCCACAACATTGCAAGACGGTATTTAGAAGCAATAAATGGTAGAATCCAAATCCTACGCGTTTCAGACTGTCCAGTCCTTACTCATGGCATAATAATCATGACTAATCATGGTGCAGCTTTGAGTCATGTGCACGCTTTGTGGTGGTCCAAGGCAGCTTGTGTGATAGCTGCTGGGGGCAGCTTTGTGACCACTTTGAAGCGTGGTCGTAAAGGAGGGCAAACTTTAGAGCTCTGCTATGGCTTTTATCCGGTGCTGCAGGAAATGGGGAAAAGGCACATGGGACAGGTCGGGTGAGCTGCTTTCTGCCTTACTATTGCCATTACCTGGGTTGTCCCTTTTAATAAATGTTCATTTTTCCAAGTCATCCTTCAGCTTGACCACATGGAGATATTATGCTCCACTCCCTGGCAGGAAACACAAAACAGGAACAGAGGTTAAAAGCCCTGCCTCTTCCTCCCCTCCTCAGTTCTTTGTGTTTCCTATCTGGCCTCATCGTAATGAGCCATCTGTTCCAGTGTTATATACCATCTTAATGCAACCTTTACATTGGCTTCAATGGCCATAACCGAAGCTGAAGAACCAAAAGATGCTTTCCATATCTTCTGCCAGGCTTCATGGTCTCTCTCCTCCTTTAGCTCTCGCTGCCATCTCTTTCTATGCATAAGCTCCCCTTCATCTGTTCCAGAACTCAAGAGATTATAAATCTCTGAGACTGCCCCTTTCCCCCTAGGATCCTGTCTGCAACGTTTTTCCAGTGGGGAAAGGCTGCCCAAGCCAAGTCATCCTTCAGCTTGACCACATGGAGAGATTGCGCTCAACCCCCTGTGAGGAAACACAAAACAGGAACAGAGGTTAAAAGCTCCACCCCTTCCTCCCCACCTCAGTTCTTTGTGTTTCCTCCCTGGGAAACCTTGGGGCACAGTGTACCTGGTGTTAGACTTTGGGCAGTTTATTTTTTTAGTTTATTATTTTGTACCCTCCAGAGTCTGGGGTTAGTCGGCTGTACCGGACATTTACCAATGGAGTTCCTATTGGGAGCCGGTTACACCTGGGACTAGATTATATTCTGCACTAATTGTACTAATTTCACTTTAAATCCTACACTTTGCTGCGTGTATGCGCTGCTTTAGACTGCTGGGATAATCGGTTTTCAAACACTATAGACTTGATTGATTGTTACTACTTGCAGCTTCCCACCCCTATAATTTTCGCCTAATCCTCTCTACGTGGTCAAGCTGAAGGATGACTTGGAAAAACCACCGTTAAACTTACCGGTAACATATTTTTTAGGAATCCTTCAGCATGGCCACCTATTACCCACCCATAGTCCAAAGGGAGGTGTCTGTTACATAGAACATAACATAGGTGACGGCAGAAGGAGAGTATACGGTCCATCTAGTCGGCCCCTAAGTGTATACTGTATGTTCTCTTTATCTTATGTATATACTGTATGTTCTCTTTATCTTATGTGTATACTGTATGTTCTCTGTATTTTATGTGTATACTGTATGTTCTCTGTATCTTATGTATATACTGTATGTTCTCTTTATCTTATGTGTATACTGTATGTTCTCTGTATTTTATGTGTATACTGTATGTTCTCTGTATCTTATGTGTATACTGCATGTTCTCTGTATCTTATGTGTATACTGTATGTTCTCTGTATCTTATGTGTATACTGTATGTTCTCTGTATCTTATGTGTATACTGTATGTTCTCTGTATCTTATGTAGATACTATATGTTCTCTTTATCTTATGTGTATACTGTATGTTCTCTGTATCTTATGTGTATACTGTATGTTCTCTGTATCTTATGTATATACTGTATGTTCTCTGTATCTTATGTATATACTGTATGTTCTCTTTATCTTATGTGTATACTGTATGTTCTCTTTATCTTATGTGTATATTGTATGTTCTCTGTATCGTATGTGTATACTGTATGTTCTCTGTATCTTATGTGTATACTGTATGTTCTCTTTATCTTATGTGTATTCTGTATGTTCTCTGTATCGTATGTGTATACTGTATGTTCTCTTTATCTTAGGATAGATGGAAGCTTATCCAAGGCATGTGCTCATTCACTGACTGCTGGAAGTTTGTTCCCGGCATCTACTACTCTTTCTGTAACATAATATTTTCAAACATTGCTCATGATCTTCCCTCCGGCTAGCTTCAGGTTGGGCCCCTTGTTCTAACTAAGTTTCTTCTTAAAATCACTTCCCTCCTGAACCTTATTCCCTCCTGTCACATATATAAAGGTCTCCATCATGTCCCCCCTCTCCCTTCTTTCCTCCAGACTGTACAGATCAAGTTCTTTATGTCTCTCCTGATAAGTTTTACGATTAAGCCGGCCTTGGACACGTTCTATTTGAATAATGTCTTTTTGCAGGGGAGGTCTCCAGAACTGCACACAGTATTCTAGCTGTGGCCTCACCAGGGCTCTATACAGCGGCATCACAACCTCCCTCTTCCTACTGGTGATGCCTCGAGCTATGCAGCCGAGCATCCTGCTTGCTTTTCCCACTGCCTGGCTACACTGTCCAATCATCTTGCAGCTATCAGTAATCAGTGTCCCTAAATCTCTCTCTTACAAGGTCCTGGATAACACTTTGCTATTACTAAGGTGGGGAGGAAGGGGTGAGGCTTTTAACCTCTGTTCCTGATTTGTGTTTCCTCCCAGGGGGTGGAGCATAATCTCTCCACATGGTCAAGGTAGAGGATTCCTAAAAAATCCTTTACCGGTATGTCTAAATTTTTTTTGTGTTTTTGTTGATCCGTCATGTTGTGCTGTAGTTGCATTGTGTGCAGCACACTTTTGTTTTCATGGTGGCACCTAGTCCTTCATATTGTATTAGTGTGTAATGCACATCCCCTCTGGGACAGCAATGATGACAATAGTTGTGTATAGTGTATAGTGCGAGCTGTGATCCAGATGAGGTTAGAAATTAAAAAAAATAAATAAATGTGTGACCTCTACTCGGTCACATGTGAGGCTCTTTGGTCCTTAGTCATGGTCACACGAAGCAGGTGCCGGCATGTGACGGCTGACAGACACCAGCAAGTGATCAGAGAAGCTGCAGAGCGCGGCACCACATATGTGGCGTGATGCATTGTGTGTGTGGGGGGGGGGGGGTGTTGGGTGTACATAACTTAAATAATTTTGGATCAAAAGCACACCACACACTAGAAGGTAATTTGCAATTGAAATTTGTATTAAGGTATCAACCAAGTGTATATACAGTTAAATACAGATCTCTGATAATCAATGACAAAAAAGGATACAATATGCAAATTTGTGTATAGTGGGTTCAGGATGTCATCAGGAGCATTTGACCACCTCAGTAGAAGGAAGAAACTTATGGTGTTAGCACTAACATGTACAGTATAAGTTAGAACTACTATAGTAAGGTAACCATGTATTACCATGTGAATCTATGACGTGATACTTCGCACCCTGGCGAAGTAGTCGAGGAACTACGCAACGCGTCGGTGCTATTAGCTGAAGTGGAGCAGTGGGGTGCAGGAAGGCCTGGGACATATTTTATGATTTGCTGATGTATTTTTTTTTTTTACTTTTACTAATATGATTGTTATTTGATATATGCCAGTGTGTCAGATTGACCTCCTTTGCTGCTATTCTCCGCACCTTGCACTTTCAGCTCAGGCTTGAGTTTCATGCCGGGCTACATGTTCAATCTTGCACAGGCACCAGCACTTTATTTCTGCACTTTTTGCACACATTTTTTTAAATTGATGCTTTCATTGCTATATTGGCACTTGGCTCTCTTGCCCTCTGATGTAGTTTTTGCACACCTCGCCTGAGGTCATTTGCTGCATATACACATGTACACTGCACTTCATTCACTTCATTAACCTTTCTTAACCATCTTGTGGTTCATGTTGACTCACTGGCATAGTTAACTCTTAGTACTTGATCTTATTCAGCATAGGTTTATCTTTAGCCCTTGCATACTAGTGCATCTTTTTGCACATGTAGGGCTCGATTCAACAAAGGTAGAAAATGGATTTTTCATGTGTTTTGTGCTTAAAAAGTTGCGATTTTGCGATAGCTATTTTTACGAGTGATTCAGCAGCCTGGAACCATTGTAAAACACGAGTCACTCGAATTAAATTCAATTGGGATTGTAAAAGTGCGAAATAAATTAGTGGATCGAAAAATTTACTACTGCATTTTGCGATTCGAAAATTTTACTACTGATTCAGGTGGACTTGATGAGCCACACACATGATATAAATTAGAGTGTTTCACACTAGTTTTTTTAAGCAGCTTTCAGCAGGAGAAAACTCATTTTGCTCTTTCTCACAATGGAGCCCTTCTACTTTCTTTGCAATGGTAGTAAACTCTAATGGTAGTAAAAAATTCAATTCATAAGAAAAAAGCCTGAGAATTCCACTGTTTGTGAATCACTAGTTAGGAAGACAACGAAAGTCAATGGCACTTTTTTACTCCTGAAAAAAATATTGAACTTTTTACCCCTTTTTACTAGTAGTAAAAAGTTCCATAAGAACAGGGGAAGTTACATGGGAGCGGTCGACCTTTGGGTTTTTACACTGCGGGGCACCAAAACCCAGAATAGTCAAAATCCTGGGTTTTGATCCACGTTATAGTGTAAGCATAAGAATGGCGTACCATGAGGTTAAAGCTAGCAAAGAGCTGCTCCCTGCACCCAAGGACACGTGGCGCTATGTGAGCAAGCTTTGTATAGAAAACAATGGCCACATTTCTGCTTTAAAGGAAATATTTTTAATACAGGTCCCTGGCAATCCAACCAAACCCCCCAAATAAACTACATACATGCCTCTTACATATATTACTGTTTAATTAGTACTTCCACTACAGCATACCTTGCCTCTTTATTACATGTATCCACAATGTTAGCCATGTACATACAGCTACACAGGCAACTTAAAAAGTTTAAAAAAATTATGCATTTACCCATTAAAAAACCTTACAACACCATGCAGCAGTCAGAAAATAATACTAAACCAATAATTTTCACTTGCGACAGCCTTTTTACGAGCATTTTGAAAATTTTACGAGTGATTAGAAAATTTTACGATTGCATTTTCGAGTGCACGTATTTAATTCAACCCCTTTTCTGAATCACTCGAAAAAGTTAAAAATGTACGCATGCGATCCGATTTTTCGAGCAACACAAATTTATTTCTACCTTTGTTGAATCGAGCCCATGGTATTTGCGTTGATATTTAATCCCAATAGCATTTTCCTGCCTCGCCCCCCCCCCCCCCCGCCCCTCCATTCTTTTTATCCTTTTATGTTCTTGTATGTTCTCGATTGTACTGTGGTTATTGTTGGTATTGCACTTGTCATTTTCTGTTATTTTTTGTCATGTGTGCACTAGGTAGGTGCAGTCCTATGAATGAATAAATGCATTATTTTTAATTTACTGTGAGTGCGGCCATTGTTCTGGGTTTTGGAGGCGCAGCTTCAGAGCCCCTACAGTATATTTGCTTTATATGAGGTGATACCATCACGATCCTGATCAGAGGCCTGAGAGGCAGGCTGCAGAATCAGTCAAGGAAATGGCAAGCATAATAAACAGTTTATATAGTACAGAGTATTTCGTTTCTGGTTAGTAACACATGTAATCTGCCCTGCATCATACCAGAAAGAAACCTTCAATCGTACATATAGTGATACACAGAATTAATCATGACACCAATATACAGATCATACAAAGTTAAATAGAGAATATTACCAAATGGCAGTAGGTTGTGATCGCAATTTACATGCCCACGTTGCGGAGCTCGTGGCCCCTTTGTCAAGGCAGATTTGCATATTGTATCCTTTTTTGTCATTGATTATCAGAGATCTATAGTTCACTGTATATATACTTGTTTGATACCTTAATACAAGTTTTAATTGAACTTCTAATGTGTGGTGTGCTTTTGATCCCAAATTATTTATGTGCTCTATTTGAGGTGTTAAGTGGCGAAACACCTCGGATCTTAATAGCGCCCTTTCAAGTGATTTTCTCCCTCAAACGTGTGGTGTGCCGACTACCAACCACTAACCTTATTGGGCTGTTGGGTGTTCGCATCAGCACATGGGTTTTACTTTTTTTTTTTTTTCTTTTTTCAAACAATTGTCTTTATTGATTGTGCAGGAAGAAAAATGACAGCAACTCGGATAACAATAAGTAAATGGTGCAACTATAGATCAGGTGACCAAAAAGAGAAGAAACAAGCCCTGCAAAAAAACACTGTAGGCTTACACCAGTGTCCCCCCAACCTTCTCCTCGAGAGCTGCCAACAGGTCATGTTTTGTGGATCTCCACATAACTACTCTATAGCTTACTCAGCTATAATTACTTCACCTGAGCATTTAGGTGGAGATCTGCAAAACATGGCCTGTTGGTGGAGGGTTGGGGAACACTGGCTTACACATTGGTAAAAGAATTACTGTATTTTCAGAGGCACCTAGGATTTGGAGGCGGAAAATAAGAAAAAATATTTTGAACCAAATGTGCTAAAACACCATCGCTCCAAGAACCAAATAATATGCAAGGTCCCGAAACTCCCAATGTAAGCAGTGTGTCATTCCCCCCTCCCATTCCCCATATAGGCATTGTGTCATTCCCCCCTCCCATTCCCCATATAGGCAGTGTGGCATTCCCCCTCCCATTCCCCATATAGGCAGTGTGGCATTCCACCTCCCATTCCCCATATAGGCAGTGTGACATTCCCCCCTCCCATTCCCCATATAGGCAGTGTGGCATTACCCCCTCCCATTCCCCATATAGGCATTGTGGCATTCCCCCCTCCCATTCCCCATATAGGCAGTGTGGCATCCCCCCTCCCATTCCCCATATAGGCAGTGTGGCATTCCCCCTCCCATTCCCCATATAGGCAGTGTGGCATTCCACCTCCCATTCCCCATATAGGCAGTGTGGCATTCCCCCTCCCATTCCCCATATAGACAGTGTGGCATTCCCCCTCCCATTCCCCATATAGGCAGTGTGGCATTCCCCCTCCCATTCCCCATATAGGCAGTGTGTCATCCCCCCCTCCCATTCCCCATATAGGCATTGTGTCATTCCCCCCTCCCATTCCCCATATAGGCAGTGTGGCATTCCCCCTCCCATTCCCCATATAGGCAGTGTGTCATCCCCCCCTCCCATTCCCCATATAGGCATTGTGTCATTCCCCCCTCCCATTCCCCATATAGGCAGTGTGTCATCCCCCCCTCCCATTCCCCATATAGGCATTGTGTCATTCCCCCCTCCCATTCCCCATATAGGCAGTGTGGCATTCCCCCTCCCATTCCCCATATAGGCAGTGTGTCATCCCCCCCTCCCATTCCCCATATAGGCATTGTGTCATTCCCCCCTCCCATTCCCCATATAGGCAGTGTGGCATTCCCCCCTCCCATTCCCCATATAGGCAGTGTGGCATTCCCCCTCCCATTCCCCATATAGACAGTGTGGCATTCCCCCTCCCATTCCCCATATAGGCATTGTGGCATTCCCCCTCCCATTCCCCATATAGGCAGTGTGGCATTCCCCCTCCCATTCCCCATATAGGCAGTGTGGCATTCCACCTCCCATTCCCCATATAGGCAGTGTGGCATTCCCCCTCCCATTCCCCATATAGACAGTGTGGCATTCCCCCTCCCATTCCCCATATAGGCAGTGTGTCATTCCCCCCTCCCATTCCCCATATAGGCATTGTGTCATTCCCCCCTCCCATTCCCCATATAGGCAGTGTGGCATTCCCCCTCCCATTCCCCATATAGACAGTGTGGCATTCGCCCTCCCATTCCCCATATAGGCATTGTGGCATTCCCCCTCCCATTCCCCATATAGGCAGTGTGGCATTCCCCCTCCCATTCCCCATATAGGCAGTGTGGCATTCCACCTCCCACTCGCCATATAGGCAGTGTGGCATTCCCCCTCCCATTCCCCATATAGGCAGTGTGGCATTCCCCCTCCCATTCCCCATATAGGTATTGTGGCATTCCCCCTTCCATTCCCCATATAGGCAGTGTGGCATTCCACCTCCCATTCCCCATATAGGCAGTGTGGCATTCCACCTCCCATTCCCCATATAGGCATTGTGGCATTCCCCCTTCCATTCCCCATATAGGCAGTGTGGCATTCCCCTCCCATTCCCCATATAGGCAGTGTGGCATTCCACCTCCCATTCCCCATATAGGCAGTGTGGCATTCCCCTTCCATTCCCCATATAGGCAGTGTGACATTCCACCTCCCATTCCCCATATAGGCAGTGTGGCATTCCCCTCCCATTCCCCATATAGGCATTGTGGCATTCCACCTCCCATTCCCCATATAGGCAGTGTGGCATTCCCCCTCCCATTCCCCATATAGGCAGTGTGGCATTCCCCTCCCATTCCCCATATAGGCAGTATGTCATCCCCCCTCCCATTCCCCATATAGGCAGTGTGGCATTCCCACTCCCATTCCCCATATAGGCAGTGTGGCATTCCACCTCCCATTCCCCATATAGGCAGTGTGGCATTCCCCCCTCCCATTCCCCATATAGGCAGTGTGGCATTCCCCCTCCCATTCCCCATATAGGCAGTGTGGCATTCCCCCTTCCATTCCCCATATAGGCAGTGTGGCATTCCTCCTCCCATTCCCCATATAGGCAGTGTGGCATTCCCCCTCCCATTCCCCATATAGGCAGTGTGGCATTCCACCTCCCATTCCCCATATAGGCAGTGTGGCATTCCCCCTTCCATTCCCCATATAGGCAGTGTGGCATTCCTCCTCCCATTCCCCATATAGGCAGTGTGGCATTCCCCCTCCCATTCCCCATATAGGCAGTGTGGCATTCCCACTCCCATTCCCCATATAGGCATTGTGGCATTCCACCTCCCATTCCCCATATAGGCAGTGTGGCATTCCCCCCTCCCATTCCCCATATAGGCAGTGTGGCATTCCCCCTCTCATTCCCCATATGGGCAGTGTGTCATTCCCCCCTCCCATTCCCCATATAGGCAGTGTGTCATCCCCCCTCCCATTCCCCATATAGGCAGTGTGTCATCCCCCCTCCCATTCCCCATATAGGAAGTGTGGCATCCCCCCTCCCATTCCCCATATAGGCAGTGTGGCATCCCCCCCTCCCATTCCCCATATAGGCAGTGTGGCATCCCCCCTCCCATTCCCCATATAGGCAGTGTGGCATTTCCCCTCCCATTCCCCATATAGGCAGTGTGGCATTTCCCCTCCCATTCCCCATATAGGCAGTGTGGCATCCCCCCTCCCATTCCCCATATAGGCAGTGTGGCATTCCCCCTCCCATTCCCCATATAGGCAGTGTGGCATTCCCCCCTCCCATTCCCCATATAGGCAGTGTGGCATTTCCCCTCCCATTCCCCATATAGGCAGTGTGGCATCCCCCCTCCCATTCCCCATATAGGCAGTGTGGCATTCCCCCTCCCATTCCCCATATAGGCAGTGTGGCATTCCCCCTCCCATTCCCCATATAGGCAGTGTGGCATTCCCCCCTCCCATTCCCCATATAGGCAGTGTGGCATTCCCCCCTCCCATTCCCCATATAGACAGTGTGGCATTCCCCCCTCCCATTCCCCATATAGACAGTGTGGCATTCCCCCCCTCCCATTCCCCATAGGCAGTGCGGCCCCCCCCCCATTCCAGGCAGTGTTGGATTCTTCCCCCCTCCCATTCTCTATTATAGGCAGCGTGGCATTCTTCCCCATCCCACTTTCCCATTATAGGCAGTGTGGCATTCTCCCATTTCCATAGGCTGAAGAAAATAAACAAAAAAAAAAAGTAAACATGCATATCCCGGCACTGGAGATGGAGGAGCAGCGGGCAGGTGGGGTAACTGAACCCTGCCTGCTATCCCTGCTGCCGCTGTTTCTCTCGCACAGGCACACACAAACACCTGGCTCTGAGCAGTGGGTGGGCATAGCCTGCGCCGAGCGTCCATGGATGTTTGGCGCAGGCCCACCCACTGCACAGAGCCGGGGTTTTTTATATGCCCACTCCGGTGAAACAGTAGCTGCAGGGATCAGTAACCCTGCCCTCTCCGCCCACCTGCTGCTTCACCATCCTCTGGTTTAACATTGGCTGCAATAGCGCAGTAGCACCAGTCATGTGAGGTTTTTTTTTACATTCGCCCAATAAGACACTGGCATATTTCCCCCCCCCCCCCACTTTTGGTGATTTGGGGGGTGTCTTATGGTGTGAAAAATAAGGTAACTTAACCTCAAGTGTAGAGTTGCTACTAGCATTTTTAATGTTTGTATATTTTTACATTAAACCAGACCTTCAGCATGAGTTAAAAAGAAGCCCCAATCCATAAACTATTCAACAGCATCTCAAATTAATATATTTTAAGTATTTAAACACTTTATTCTTTCCCCCACCGGGCTGCAACTCTGTTCAGGGCTTTAGGATATGGGCGCCGCCATCTTGACTCAGAAGCATCACTTACTGAGGAGAGCGGGATAAAGTGCAGGGGGTGGGGTTATAGCTGTGCTTTCCACAGACAGAGCAGAGCTGGGGTCAGGCAAAGGACAGCAATCCCAGAATGCAGAGCGGCACAGTCAGAAGACCCTTCCTGTTTGCAGGCAGCCTGATGTTCCATGAGCCGCCATCTTGGATGTTTAAAGGCTCATAACATACAGTAGATGCAGGTAGGATGATTTTTTATGTGAGCGATCTGTATGTACGGGGGGGAAACATATAAGATAGGCTCTTATTCAGGGTGAGGGTCCAAATTAATGTGGGCAATCTGTATGTACAGGGGGGGGGGGGGGAACATATAAGATAGGCTCTTATTCAGGGTGAGGGTCCGGATTAATGTGAGCAATCTGTATGTAAAGGGTGGGGGAAATATATAAGTTGGGCTCTTATTCAGGGTGAAGGTCCGGATTAATGTGGGCAATCTGTATGTACAGGGTGTGGGAAACATATAAGATAGACTCTTATTCAGGCTGAAGGTCCGCTTTAAGATATATATATATATATATATATATATACACACATTCCTTTTCTCTTCAGGAAATACAATGTTTATTCGGTCGACGAGGGCTCGCTTATTTCGATTGCCAATGTCCGAATTTTTGCCTCTTTTTGCTTGCTTAAATACAGTTCAGACAAAGGAGCTTAAATGACCATCCTGATTGGATGCCTGGACACGTCAGACTTCGATTGGATATTTCAAACATATACGGAAGGTATAGTTCAGACATGAAGAACATCTGTTTCTCATTAAGCAGACATAACATTCTTCAGCGATAGTCATATAAGGAAGGAGGGGTGAAAATCCCTCCACACACTGAGAATGTGAGAGATGGCATACAGGCGGCTAGAACTGAAATAATTAACACTAATTATAATATTTCATTTTCCACCTCACTCCTTTTCACCTTTCCTCTTATTTCTCTCTTTTCTAACTTCAGTCTTTCTTTTTCTTTGCCTTCCCTTTGTCTTTCCTGCCCCATCTGTCAGACTCCTTTTTCCTCTGATTCCTCTGTTGCTCGTTTTCCATTTCCCGTGTGTGTGCCTAGAGGGCGCCATCCTGAGATCTTGCACAGAGCAACACTTACACTAAGGCCGGCCCTGTTTATAATTTTCAACATTTTGAGAATATTCTCTTATACAAACAGTAGCAGATCTAAATGACCCAGCATACGTGAGGACAAATTTTACTTATTGAATAAGGATGTCACTGTCAGGGACCTGATGCCGCCCTCATGCTTACCATAAGTCCTAGCATCTTCATGCACTGATGGAAAGTTGGTCACCTGAGGACTAGGGTGCCCTTATTCTTGGTCCTGAGATGCTGGGACTTCTTTCATGAAGGGAGTACCTGTACCAACAGAGTGAGGCGAGATAACTAAAGGAGAGGATTGTGGGTAGATGAAAAAGAAGAACCGGTCTGGTAGAAACAAGCTCCATCTTAGAGGAGTAGCTACGCTTTCTGGCACCCAGGGCAAAGATTCAAAATGGCGCCCCCCCACCTGTGCTCAGGCCCACCTTTGGCACTCCCCTGACCTGCTGCACCCGGGGCAAGTGCCCCCCTGCTCCCCCCCTAGCTATGCCCCTGCTCCATCAGAGGCCACCTCCCTCCCCCAGAAGGTCTGAGTCACAGGCTAAGCATCAAACATCTGCGAACCTCAGCTATCCTCCCACACATATGTCTGGCCAGGGCTCCTCCTCCTGCTAGGCCCTCCCTAGAAAAGGGTCTGGAATTGCAGTACCAAGCAGGGTTATTTATCTTGGCAATTTCTTCCATCAGTGGGCGGATCCTATTCTAAAAACCAAAACCAGACCGCGCTTGCGCATGCACCATAGGACCGAGGAAGAAGTAAGATGTACTGGGCATTCTGGGGGTTTCAGAAATCGGGATGCCCCCGGTACCGAAACAAAACCCGGGACAGTTAAATTCCTGGGTCTCGCTCCACTTTAAGTCCATAAAGTGGACCAAAACCCAGGATTTCGACTATCCTGGCTTTTGGACCTTTCCCCCGGGGCACCTCGATTGGTGGCCTGTGGCAGCTCCGATTCACCCAGCCCACAGCTAGAAGCATTACTGGGGCTGGTGGGTGGCCAGTGTGGGTGTGGTGGTGGCCTACCTATGATGTTTGGCCATCAAAGGCTGTTGCACAGAGCATCAGGTGCCCACTGGGGGCATTCTGCCACACTGCTTGTTACGTGGTGATTGGGGTGTTCTGCCACACTTCCTGTTATGGGGTGATTGGGGGCATTCTGCCACACTGCCTGTTATGGGGCGATTCTGCCACACTGACTAATATGGAGTGATTGGGGAATTCTGCCACACTGCCTGTTATAAAGTGATTGCTGGGTCTGCCACACTGCCTGTTATGGAGTGATTGGGGAGATTCTGCCACACTGCCTGGTATGACATGATTAGGAGGGATTATCCACCCTGCCTGTTATGGGGTGATTGGGGGGGGTTGCCACACTGCGTTAAAGTGGACCAACACCCAGGATTTTGACTATCCTGGGTCTTGGTCCACTTCGGTGGGGCACCCCCGATCGGGGTGCCCCGCTGTGTGAAACCCCCCGAAAAACTCACCTCTCCCCGCGCCGACGGACAAGGAATCTGACAGCCGCGGACAAGCGGCTCCTCCGCCGCCGCCTCCCGCGCTTCCCTCTTGACGCGCGCGTGCCCATGCCGGTCATTCGCAGACGCCCGGCGCGGGCGCGCGCACGCCTAGAGGGGCGCGAGGGAGAAGATAAGGTAAGGAGTTTGGGGTGTTTGCGGGGGTTTCACCCCGCGGGACATCCCGACCCCGGATGTCCCGCGGGGAGGGAGGTGATCGGCCCGGGAATCTTATAGATTCCCGGGCCGATCACCCGTGGGTGTTGGTCCACTTTAAGGGGTGATGAGGGGGGTCTTCCACCCTGCCTGTTATGGCATGATTGGGGGAATTCTACCACACTGCCTGTTATGGCATGATTGGGGGGAGGGTTCTGCCACACTGCCTGTTATTATGTGATTGGGGAGCTTGTGCAAACTGCCTGTTATAGGGTGATTGGGGGGTTCTGCCACACTTCCTGCTATGGGGTGATTGGGGGGATTCTGCCACACTGCCTGATATAAAGTGTTCGGGGGGTCTGCCACACTGCCTGTTATGGAGTTATTAGGGAGATTCTGCCACACCATCTGGTATGAGGTGATTGGGAGGGATTATCCACCCTGCCTGTTATGGGGTGATTCTGACACACTCCTGGTATGGAGTGATTGGGGAGATTCTGCCACACTGTCTGGTATGAGGTGATTGGGAGGGAATATCCACCCTGCCTGTTATGGGGTGATTGGGGGGTTTGCCACACTGCGTTAAGGGGTGATGGGGGGGTCTTCCACCCTGCCTGTTATGGGGTAATTGGGGGAATTCTGCCACACATGATTGGAGGGAGGGTTCTGCCCCACCACCTGTTATTATGTGATAGGGGGGGCTTGTACAAACTGCCTGTTACAGGGTGATTGGGGGGTTATGCAACACTGCCTGTTATGGGGTGACACAATACCTACAGGTCTAATGCAATCCACAAGACAATTGGGAGATCTATAAATGGACAATCCATCTGGACATTAACTAGATGTAGTAGTAATAGTGGCAGGTAGTACTAGTAGTTGGTTAGTTTAACTATCAGTCATGGTTAGTAGTGGTAGTGATTATTAGTAGTTAGTAGTGATAATTAATGCCATTTCTCTGCCTGTTGTAGGTGAGGGTGGTGAGTGCATGTGGCCTTTAGCAGCTTGTTGTGGAGTTGACATTCCCACATGTGAATCACCGGAGGTAAAGGGTTAGAGCCCTGGGCAGCCTCAGTTAAGTTCAGCTCCCAGTTTATCCATTGTTATGTGTGTCCAAAAATTGGAGAGAGCTCTCACTGTTCGAGTAGGACTGTGGGAAAACCAGGTGCGGTGACGCGGCCCTACAGCTTCCCATATATTTGCAACGAAAACCTTAGTTTTTTAAATTTAGACTGTAGGATTTGTTGCAGGCTGGTGGTGATTTGTGTGCTGGGGTACTCCTTTTTGTTTTGTCTACAAGTAGTTCTAGTAGTAGTGTTTAGTAGTACTACTAGGTAGTGATGGTAATTAGTTGGTAGTAGGTGGTACATTTTACTAGCAGTAGTGTTTATTAGTAGTAAAGGTTAGTAATGGGTATTAGTAGTAGTGGTTAGTAGTACTATTAGTAGTGGTTAGAAATTAGTAGTAAGTAGTGGTTAATAGTACTAGCAGTAGTAGTGGTTAGTACTGCTTGGTAGTACTTGTAGTTGGTAGTGGTACTAGTAGTGGCAAGCAGTAGTGGTTAGTAGTACTAGTAGTAACAGTTAGTGGCTAGTAGTAAGAAGTGGTTAGTAGTTGGTAGTAGTACTGGTAGTAGGTAGTGGAAAGTTGTACTAGTAGTTGGTAGTTGTAGTGGTTAGTAGCAGTAGTGGCTTGAAGTAGTAGTTAGTAGAAATTTTATTAGGACTTAGCCCGGGGGACAAAAATGAACCTTTTATAACCCCAAATTGGGCTGGGAAAGTCATAATTTCCCTAAGGGCGGAAGCTTTCTAAAGATATCAAAATGGATATGGCTGGCCTGGCCTGGTCGGGAGTAAGGGGTCTCCTGGGTCCACATAGACTTGGATACCTCAGGGCGGGTCTGTAGGATGCAGCATGACTCATATTCAAGTTACGGGACAAATTATTTGTAGTTACCCTTTTAGTAACTCAATACTCCAAACTGCGCTCCCTTACCTTTCCTTATCAGTGGTTGTAACTGTTTCTGAGAGGCAAGGAATTTATGGCCCTGTGCTCAGGAAGTCTCTGACTTGTTGTACAATCAATGTCACCACGTTCCTCCAAGCAACCGCTGTCACCTCTATTTGCCAATGCGCCCCTCCTATATCACTCTCCATACAATCACTAATCCCTACAATACCCCTATTTAGCTACCTTTATACATCATTTCTATTTATCCCTTAGCAGGTCAGGGGCCACATCAGATGGTTCTGACAGCCACAGGGCTGCTGGTAAAGCATGTGTGTATTAGGGTCATACAGACAATGGTAACAATACTGTAGGTCTCTGATACCCGAGTCTCTGCTGGAAATATAAGGAAAAGGTGATTTGTGAGGTCTCCGAATCACTACCAGAGAGTTAATATGGTGGTGGTTAATGTGTGGCAAGCTATGCTTCTCAGCAAGTTCTGCACAACTAGCCCCATTGACTCCTATAAACTTGTGTTAGTAGATGGGGTTGCTGAAGGGAGTTGTTCCCCCATTGAAGGACATGAGCCAGGAATCTGATGCTCCTATTAGCACCTAAACTTTGTGTCCCTTGATGCATTTTCCACACTTTCAGGGCAGAATTGCCAGATGGTTCCAACAACAGGATGGGAAGCATTGATTCAGACCCTGAATGCATTTTTTGGGATGCCCCAAGGGGAAAGCCAGTGGCTGCCCCTGAAATCTTTTAGATACCAGGCTGGCTGCTGGTGGGTTTTGTTTCATTTTAAAGCGGACATCCAGTCGAAAAATACAATTCTGTGAGTACTCACCTGTAGGACTGATTTTGTAGTATACAGCACGTCCTGTTTCACTAAATTCTTTACGTCTGGGTTATCACCACAAGGTGGCGCAGTGGACTGCAGAAAAGACTTGTGGCATCTCCCGGCCCTATAAAAGGCCAGGAACCTCCCACAAATTCGCAGTGTTACAATGCAGTTAGACAAGAAGCCGGGAGAATAATAATGAAGGAAACCCCCATCCAAACATTTGAACAAATCACCATACAGAGGTAACAAGAATAATTATAACAAGGGAGGGATGAAACAGGACGTGCTGTATACTACAAAATCAATTCTACAGGTGAGTACTCACAGAATTGTATTTTTCCAAGTATACAGCACGTCCTGTTTCTCTAAATTCTTTTCGTCTGGGACATCCTAAAGCAGTGTCCGTAACGTAGGGGGGAATCCCCAAAGAGCAACGGCGGGCAGTTTAAACCACTGCCGCCTGAAGAACCTTGCGGCCAAAAGCAACATCAGCTGAGGCCCTAACATCAACCTTGTAAAACTTAGAATAAGTATGAACAGAAGACCAAGTTGCGGCCTTACAAATTTGTTCAACAGAAGCCTGGTGCTGAAAAGCCCAAGAGGCATCAATAGCACAAGTGGATTGAGCAGTAAGGCGGAAGGGAGGCTCCTTCCCCTTAGCAGAATAGGCCTGAATCACAGCCTGATGGATCCACTTGCTGATAGTGGATTTAGCCGGAGGCAAACCCTTCCTAGGTCCAGAAGGAAGAACAAAAAGAGCATCAGTCTTCCTGAAAGATTCAGTAGCAACCAAATAAAACTTCAGAACCCTGACCACATCCAAAGAATGCAGGGTCCGCTCCTTGGAATTAGCAGGATTAGGACACAATGAAGGCAAGACAATGTCCTGATTGAGATGAAAGGCAGACACAACCTTAGGCAAGAAATCTGGCTTAAACCGAAACACCACCTTGTCCCGGTGTTGCTCAAAATAAGGAGGTTTGATGGAAAGCGCCGCCAACTCAGAAATACGCCTGACAGAAGTGATAGCCACCAAAAAGGCTACCTTAAGAGTCAAAATGGGCAAAGCAGCCTCACGAAGAGGCTCAAAGGGACGACCCTGCAGAGCAGATAATACCAGATTCAGATCCCAAACTGGTAACATAGGCTTACATGGCGGACGCACGTGAGAAACCCCCCCCAAAAAAAAGTCTAAATCAAACGGTGACTGGCAAAAGATCCAGAAAAAAAAATTGCCAGAGCTGAAACATGACCTTTGAGAGTGTTAAGTTGAAGGCCCAAATCCAAACCATGTTGCAAGAATTCCAGAATCCTGGGAATAGAAAACACCCGACAGGGAAGAGACCTGGACTCACACCAGGCAATGTAAGCATGCCAGACCCTGTAGTAGATAAAGGACGAGAACTTCTTCCTAGCCCTAATCATGGTATCAACAACAGAGGCAGGCAGCCCCTTATCCATCAAGATGGAGGTTTCAGCAGCCAAGCCGTCAAAGCCAGCATTTGTAAATTGAGATGGCGCAGCTGCCCCTGAGTGAGCAGATCTGGATCCTTGGGCAGGACGTACTGATCTACTGCCAACTGCACGATGTCTGCGAACCACACCCTTCTTGGACAACAGGCGGCTACCAGAATGGTTGGCACCCCTTCCTGGGCTATCTTACGCAGCACCCTGCCCAACAGAGGAAACGGGGGTGAACACATAGAGGAGACGAAACCCCTTCCAAGGCATTGCTAGCGTATCTGTGGCAAAGGCCAGAGGGTCCTGTGACAGAGAGACAAAGAATGGAAGTTTGTGATTGTGACGGGAAGCAAACAGGTCCACATCCGGCAGACCCCAGCGGTGACACAGGGAGTGAAACACCCTGTTACTGAGGGACCACTCCCCCAGCCGAGACATCCCCCTGCTCAAGGAGTCTGCCTCCAGATTTTCCACTCCCGGGATGTAAACTGCCAATATGCAGGGGACATTCTCCTCCGCCCAGGACAGTATCAGGGACACCTTCTTGAGGGCTCGCTTGCTCTGAGTCCCTCCCTGATGATTGATGTAGGCAAATGCCGTCTGGTTGTCTGAGCGGATCTGAACAGCCCGACCCCGAATGTGTGGGGTCAACTGGGAGAGAACCTACCTGATCGCCCACAGTTCCAGAATGTTGATGGGAGCATGGGTCTCCTGGGGGCCCCACCGACCCTGGAACTTCAGAGACTTCCAAAAGCCCGCCCAACCTGTCAGACTGGAATCTGTGGTGACAGTCTCCCAGCACGGGGGCAGAAAGGTCCTGCCCACTACGAGATTCTTTGAGTCCAGCCACCACGAGAGGGACTGACTGACCAGAGGGGACAGAACAAATTTCTGATCCAGGGACACAGGGTCCGGATCCCAAACTGACAAGAGGTGCAACTGAAGAGGTCTCATGTGAAACTGAGCATAGGGGATCGTCTCGAAGCATGACACCACCAGGCCCACCAGCTGCATCCCCTTCCGAATGGAGGGGTGAAGGCAAGAAAGTAGAGACCGTGCCTGCGTCTGCAGGCTCTCCACCTTCTGCTGAGGCAGAAAAACCTTGACCTGAGATGTATCCAGAGTCATGCCCAGAAAGGACCTCACCAAGGACGGAGACAGGTGAAGACTTGGGATGGTTGATCACCCAACCGAAGGACTCGAGTGTGGAGACCACCATCTGGGTATCCAGCTCGGCTTGATGGAAGGACTGAGACGCAATCAGAATGTCGTCCAGATAAGGAAGTATGCGAATGCCCTAAGATCTCAACAGAGCCATCACCCCCGCCAGCACCTTGGTGAAGACCCGAGGAGCCGAGGTAAGACCGAACGGTAGGGCCACAAATTGGTAGTGATGATCCTCCAGAGGGAACATGAGAAATCTCTGATGACCTGGAAAGACTGGCACATGAGGGTAAGCATCTTTGATGTCCACATCATGAAATCGCCTGGGCGCAAGGTACTGACCTCCGAGGGCAGAGTCTCTATGAGAAAATGCTTGAACCTGACAAATTTCTTGAGGCGCTTCAATTCCAGGATGGGCCTCAGGGACCCATCCTTTTTTGGAACCGTGAACAGATTGGAGTAGAAGCCTCTGCCCCTTTCCTGGGAAGGCACCGGGCAGATGACACCCAATTCCAAAAGGCTTTGGACCACAAGCCCTGAGCCGACAGTGGGCTTTGAGCCATCCGGGATCTGAGGAAACTTGGGAGCAGCCAGGCTGCGAACTCTATCTTGTACCCGGAGGACACCACCTCCTGAATCCACCGGTCTGAGACGCGCAGCAAAGAGCCGCAACCGTCCCCCCACCCAAATGGGTGAGGGCGCCTCCTCATGCCTGAGGGGGCTTGGGGGAAGATTTGGACTTGGGACCCCATGAGAGACCGGGATGTTCACGGCCTCTGCCACGGCCCCAAGGATATCTACGTGTTCCCGCAAATGGTGCACCCCCACCAAGTCCTGGGAGCACGAAAGTAGTGGAGGGAAGAACCAGCCCCCCGAAAGGGCCGCGGCTGCCTCCTGCGTTGAGGCAGCCTACCATCCTTGGCAAACAGATCCAGGGGTTCATCAAAGAGCCGTAGCCCCGAAAAGGGGAATCCAGTGAGAGCCTTCTTAGCAGCATTATCAGCCGCCCACTGACGCAGCCAGATAGAACGGCGTATAGCCACCAAAAGGGCAGAAGTCCTATCACACATCCTGACCGCATCATCCATAGCAGAAAGAATAAATGCAACAAATTCATAGCAAAGCAGGAGGGATCTATACTCCTCCCGCCCCTGTTGGCATCCGAGGCATTATCCAAAAGAAACTTGAGCAGGCTTTAATAGCAATAGCGTGATGGCAGAAGTGCACACAGGGTGCAGCGCAGTCCCTGCACAAGCAAATGCGTGACAGGCCAGCTGATCCATACGCCGGTCCTCACCATCCCTCAGACTAGAAGTGTCAGGGGAATGCATGACCGAGGTATTGGACAACCCAAGCACGGGAGCATCGACCTCGGGGGGACACGACCAGCACTTAACCACATCAGCAGGGAAGGGCTACCTCTTGTCCCAACTCTTGGGCACCCCGGGCAATCTGCTAGAATGTTCCCATTCCTTGAGCACCAAATTATTAAAGAAATTCTGCTCAGGTAACTCCAATCGGTGTTTAACAGTGTGAAAAAGCTCCCCCCTGCTGTTTCTTAGCCGCCACAGGAGGGGTAATACATAATACTTCAAAAATGTGAGCCAGCAGCCTATCAGTATCATTGGGAGACCATGGATTGTCACCAAAAAGACTCAGTACCGCCATAAACCTCCGGCTGTTCCTCAGAGGACTCAGAATCAGAGAAGAGTTCCCCCTCTTCTAGGGAGTAATGGCCAGACAACGCATAATGTCCCTCATCCTCCTCAGGAAAAAGGGAAACAGCTGGAGTTAAATGCCGCTTCTTGCCAAAAGCCTTACGGGGGACCGGCCCAGTAATATGCCTTTCCAGGTTGGCCACCCGCATAGCCAAGTCATAACGTGATTCCCCGCTAGGGGTCAAATGCAGGCGTGGGGGAGTAGGTGAAGTAGAAGGGGGCGTAGAGCTGGGCAGCGTAGCCGATAACCCAGACTGCAGCGCAAGAACCTTCTGGGCGCAGGGCACACATATCCTGACGCCATCACTCACAGGGGATACCCCACGCACGGCACACAGCTGGCCTTGTCCCGAAGGAACCCCAAGCACATTATCCCCGGAAGCCTCCATATGGTGATTACTATAGGCACAATGGCCAGTATAGGGTTAAGGCTAGCAAGAGCCCCCGGGGATGCCCCCCCCAACCAGGGATGCCCAGATGCCCGCTAGGGAAGGTGGGAGAAGAAAGGGGGGAGGGCTGGGAGAAACCACAGTCACAGTTATCCCGCCTGAAAAACATAATAAAACACACATAAGCAACCCATAGCGCGGCCCAATATCAAGTAAAGACATCCCCCCAGCCCCAGCCAAAATCGCGCCGGAGCAGACCTTGAGGGGCGGGCCGCGGAGGAATGACGCAAAAAACGTAATCTGCGGGACCCCCCCCCCCCCCCCCGAAGAGCGCGAAATAGCTATGCCACATGACCCACCAGCGCCATGAATCACCTGCCGCGGAGCGCCGTACAAAGCCAAACAGTCAAGGAAACAACAGAACAAGTCAACACTGCCCCTCCCCCCCCCCCCCTGGAGAGCTCCCCCGGGAGAGAGCAGCGGCCCAAGGGCAGACGATGGGGGGGGTGGAAGGAGGGGGAAGGGCCCACACTATCCAGATAGCAGTAAGGGCATCCCACAGAAGGCTCACCATTAAGCCTGAGCCGACTACCCTTGTTTGGTGCAGGGATTGCGCCTGGAGCAATGCTCCGCAAGCACCTGACCCTGGTGCTGTCCTACCTTCACCCGAACCAGTCAGCCGAGGCTGGGAGGCAGTGGGTCCAGAACGGGTGGGAGTAGTCCTGCAGGGCCGCAGGCTGGTAAGCCCCGCTCGCCTGCACAATATAGAGAGCCATCATCTATCTTCGCAGTCCAGACTGCAGAAGGAAACTGGGAATTTGTGGGAGGTTCCTGGTCTTTTTTAAGGCCGGGAGATGCCACAAGTCTTTTCTGCAGTCCACTGCGCCACCTTGTGGAGGATAACCCAGACGTAAAGAATTTAGTGAAACAGGACGTGCTGTATACTTGGAAAAACAATTTAGTAAATTGATCCCCTTAACTCTCCTCACAACCAGTGATGTAACCTATTAGAGAGGGCCGATCTCCATGCAGATGTAAAATAGCAGGTAGATTCCGTGCTCCAGAACTGCATTGGAGCGGTCATCTTGCCACAATTATGACAGCCTGTCAAAATGACCTTAAAGCTCTGAATTAAAAACCCATCTGTGTAATTGTGACATTTGAGGTCATAATTTCACATTCCTCTCGCTCTTTCACTCCCAAAATGACCAGGATCCCAGCTTTGCTCCTTATCTATTAGAAAAAATAAACACTGCTAGCAGACCAGGAATGGAGAGACACATAAAAATCAAGGACATCTTTGGGAGAGGTTTATTACCCAATGGTATGTCAGAATAGTTTAAATCTAGTCCAACCCCTCCCGATTCCTTGGGCATAAAGATTCTAGCGAGGGAACAATTGAAATGATCACATAGAGAGGGGCCGATCTGGCATTGGGTCGAGACAGTTCTATCGTGTCCTCTGGATCTGAAAGCCCATATTAAGCTATTCTGACTTTTTATTCCATGTTATTACTGTCTTTCTGCAAATTGCATGTATATGTTTTTTTTATTCGTTGCTTTTGCTTTTTCATTTTTTATTAAAATTGTCCAGCACAGCACGGGTCTACCTTTTGGCAATTAGAAAATTCTTAATGTGGTTCTCTTGAAGCTCTAAAAAGATAATTCTGTGAATACTTGTCAACAGAACTGGGTCGAAATCATTGTGGATTGCCTGTGCCCTGCTTGTTTGCGGAGGCACCATTGAGATTACTCCTCAGCTAAGTTTGATCAGATGGCGATTAGGGGTGGTCCAATTTAATTGTTTAAAGTGGACCAAAACCCACCCTGAAGTCTATGAGACTCCAGGGAAGCCATACTCGCTCCCCCTGGGGCACCCATTTGTGTGAAACCCCCCAGCTCGCTCGAAAACTCACTTCTTTCCTGGTCCAATGGCACATGCTCGTCAATCGGATCCGAGCACACAGACTGCCATAAATGGCCAGCACGGGCCTGTTAAAGGGTAGTGGGGGATGTGACCGCTTGTATGCTTGGATCCGATCGCATTAGACGAGCTCCTGGGCGAAGGGGCTTGAGCATATCCAAGCTCGCCGATTGGACAAGAGGGCTGCGCATGCACCATAGGACAGGGGAAAGGTAAGGGAGATCGGGCGACCTGGGGGGTTTCACACAGCGGGGCATCCCTGATCGGTGTGCCTGGGGGGTAAAGACCAAAATCCTGTATTTTGGTCCACTTTAAAGTGTATTTAACAGTGGTGGGTATAGCTGGTTGATTTTTGCATGGGTATTTCTGGTGTGATTGATCTGCATACTGTAAGCAGCCTGCAAACGTGTCACAGACCACGTGATCAAATCGTTAAACGATAGATTTTGTGACAGTAATAACTTGCTGCTCAGAAAGCTCCTAAAACATTATAAACATCTTTTGCAGTGCTGTGCAGCAGTGAGGGCTATTGCCTTACATTGTTACACTCATCCCCTCCAACAGTTGGTGATTCAGTGTGTGTAAGATGGGTAATTATCTCTGGTGCGGGCTGCTTATAAATCCCTAACTGCCGACAGGCTGCATTGTGTGGAGAAGTGTTCCCCATTCCTCTCCTGAACAGGTTCTGCCTGAGCACTAATTCCTCCTCCTGTGCGGAAATGTGCAAAACATGACCTGTCAAGGGACCTCGAGGAGAGGGTTGGGGAATACTGGTGAGAAAATATCACACAGATACACTACAGCCATGCTGATCTTTACATCAATGCAGCCAGCTAAAGAAGGATTTTATACTAAAAAGCACTCATGCTCATGTGTAAGCAGGGCTCTCAGGTGTGATCCAAGATGGCTGCTCCCATGTTATTCTAGGAGCGAAGCTATTCCACAACATTGGCATGGAGTTAAGCCCTCCATGCCACCGATCATCAAATGGGGGCCTTAGGGGAGCAAATGTTTTGAACTGGTGGTCCGCATTAAGGTTACAGCTTTCCCGTAGCAAACTGTATGCAGCTCCTTGATATGGAGCAATAAGATGATGAGGCACTTAGGTTGAGCAACCCTGGTTTTGGCTGTAGGCTCACAAGGGCCGGGCTCTACCACTGTATCTTGCTTTCATAGTAATTACATTGCGCTTTGCAACATTTTACTTGTAATCTATGTATTGTAGGTTTAACCTTCTGTAATTATACTTTGTACATCACTAAAGAAGAAGATGGCACTATATAAATACACAAAACCTTTTTTAAAAATAAAAAAAAGCAAATTAACTAGAATACAAATCTTCAAAGCAAGAGGTCAGCTCTCAATACTGGAAGACAACTTCAGGGCTAAGCAGTCATCCAAGATATAAGGCAGTCTTCTGTCTCGTCACATCTGTTTACTGGCAAGCAGTATGTCAAACACGGGCCATCTGGTTCGACTGGCCCTGGAAGTACCCTCCCCTGATATAGGGCAGGGGGTGTGAGTGGCATAAAACACTCAGCCGAAATCCAGCGCTATTCAAGTGAATGGGTGGATCGGGCTACGCATAGTGCAAGGTAATGCTCTCTCTGCAGCAGGAAAGGCTGAAGCAAAGATGGCAGCACGCAGGGCTGGACTCGTCTTGTAAATAATACAATTCTGTGAAACTCACCTGTAGAATTGTTTTTGGATACATCCAGTCCAGGTTGTCCCAAGTGATGACATGTGGGTGTTCGCCCCTAGGGGGCGCTTGACTGCAAGATCAAAGATGTAGCTACTCCCAGCCCCCTATAAAGGCAGGTGTCCCTCTATCATTCTCCAGTAGTTAAAAAGCAGTAGACAAAAGAGGATAGGCCGGGAGGCCCAAGAAACCATGTTACTTTACATAGCTTCAGCGTGTACTGTCTCTAACAAGATTTATGACAACAATGTCCAATGAATGAAAAATGGTGATCACCATAACAGGCAACAGGAAACAATGAACACAAGGGCGGGGTGGGACAACCTGGACTGGATGTATCCAAAAACAATTCTACAGGCGAGTTTCACAGAATTGTATTTTTCCCTATATCCAGTCCAGGTCGTTCCAAGTGACGACATGTGGGACATCCAAAAGCAGTGTCAATTTGGGCGGGATCCCCAGTGCGGAACAGCATGTAGTTCATTTCACTACCGCCTGAAGCACCTTTCGGTCAAATACAGCATCAGCTGAGGCCCTGACATCCACCTTGTAAAACTTTGTAAAAGTATGAACTGAAGACCAAGTGGCGGCCTTACAAACTTGTTCAACTGATGCCTGGTGCTGAAAAACCCAAGAGGCACCAATAGCTCTGGTAGAATGAGCTGTGATCCGAAAAGGGCGTTCCTTCGCCTTGGCAGAATATGCTTGTACCACCGCCTGTCTGATCCACTTACTGAGAGTGGACTTGGCTGGTGGCAAACCTTTCCTAGAGCCTTGTTAAGACAAAGAGCAAATCCGATTTCCTGAAGGATTCAGTCGCGGCCAGGTAATACTTTATGGCCCTGACCACATCCAAGGCATTGAGGGTCCATTCTTTGGAATTAGCCGGTGCTGGACACAAAGAAGGTAAGACAACTTCCTCATTAAGGTGAAAGGGAGAAAGGACCTTAGGCAAAAAATCAGGTTTAAAGCGAAAAACCACCTTATCCCTATGCCGCTCAAAATAGGGAGGTTTCATACAAAGCGCGGCCAGCTCTGATACACGACGCACCGAGGTGATCGCTACCAAAAAGACCACTTTGAGAGTCAAAATAGACAATGCAGCATTGCACAATGGTTCGAAGGGAGGACCCTGAAGAGCAGATAGTACTAAATTCAAGTCCCACACCGGTAATACTGACTTACGCGGTGGCCGGACATGGGTGACTCCCTGGAAAAAAGTCTTGATCAACCTATGGTTGGCAATGGATCTCTGGAAAAAGATGGCTAAAGCGAGACCTGACCCTTGAGGGTGCTCAGCTGGAGACCCAAGTCTAAGCCGTGTTGCAAAAACTCCAGAATCCTAGAAATAGAAAATGTGCCGCAAGGGAGACTCTTGGTCTCGCACCAAGCAATATAAGCGTGCCAAACTCTGTAGTATATCATGGAAGAAGACTTCTTCCGTGCCTGAATCATGGTATGCACAACCGTGGCCGACAGCCCCTTTTCTGTCAGGATTGAGGTTTCAATAGCCAGGCCGTCAAAGCCAGCGTCCGTAAATTGGGGTGCCGCAGCGACCCCTGTGTGAGAAGCCCTGGGTCGTCGGGCATGATGTAGCGATCTGCTGACATCTGAACTATGTCCGCAAACCAAATCCTTCTCAGCCAGCAAGGAGCTACCAGGATAGTTGGTACCCCTTCCTGGACTATCTTGCGCAGTACTCTGCCCAGGAGTGGAAACGGAGGGAATGCGTAAAGAAACTTGAACTCCGTCCAAGGAATCGCCAGAGTGTCTGTGGCAATGGCCAGTGGATCTCTTGAGAGAGAGACGAACCTTGGAAGCTTGAGATTGTGTCTGGATGCAAACAGGTCCAAATCCGGCTGACCCCAGCGGAGACACAGAGCGTGAAAGGTCCTGCTGCCATTCCCCCAGGCGCGAGGCGCTCCTGCTCAGAGAGTCTGCCTCTGGGAATGTAGACCGCCGAGATGCAGGAAACATACTCCTCTGCCCAAGTCAAAATCTGGGTCACCTACTTGAGGGCTCTCATGCTCCGAGTCCCGCCCTGGTGATTGATGTAGGCGACAGCCGTCTGATTGTCCGAGCGAACCTGGATCGCACGACCCCTTAAGTGGGAAGTCAAGTGTAGAAGCACCAACCGGATCGCTCTCAGCTCCAAGAGATTTATGGGTAAGCGGTTCTCTGCCAAACGCCTCCCCAGCCTGTCAGACTGGCTTCCGTGGCAACTATCTCCCAATGGGGAGTCAGGAAGGTTTTGCCTACCAGCAATTTCCGAGAGTCCAACCACCACAAGAGGGACTGCCTGGCCAGTGGTGACAGCGATAAGCTGTGTTCCAGGGACTCCTGAGTCCAATTCCAGCCGGTCAGTAGGTTCAGTTGAAGAGGCCTCATATGAAATTGAGCGAAAGGCACTGCCTCGAAGCAGGACACCATTAGGCCCACCAATCTCATCCCCAGACGTACCGACGGCTGCTGGCAGGACAGCAAGGCCTGCACCTGCATCTGGAGACCCAAAACCTTCTACTGTGGCAGAAAAACCTTGACCTGAGCAGTGTCTATCGTCATTTCCAGGAAGGATCTCACTGTTGAGGGAGTGATAAATGACTTTGGGTAATTGATTACCCAGCCGAAAGCCTCCAGGGTTGACAACACCGTCCGAGTATCACTCTCGGTCTGCTGAAGGGACTGGGCCGCAATCAGCAAGTCGTCCAGATAGGGCAGCACACGAATGCCCTGGTTCCTCAGGATAGCCATGATGCCCGCCAGCACCTTGGTGAAGACAGGGGGGGCTGAGGATATCCCGAATGGAAGTGCTACAAACTGGTAATGCTGATCCTCCAGAGCAAACCTCAGGAACTTCTGATGCTCCTGGAAAATCAGGATGTGCAGATAAGCATCCCTGATATCCACCGTAGTCATGAAGTCGCCGGGCCAAAGCGATCTCACCGCCGACCATAAAGTTTCCATGCTTAAATGTCTAACTCTTACAAACCTGTTGAGACCCTTCAGGTCCAGGATTGGTCTTAACGTTCCATCCCTCTTGGGAACTGTGAACAGGTTGGAGTAAAAAACCCTGACCTTGTTCCTGCCGAGGTACAGGGTAAATCACACCTAACCGCAGTAGTGTTGCACAGCCGTTCTCAAGGCCTGGGCCTTTAGCGGGTTTCGGGATATCCGGGAATGGAGAAACTTTGTGGGTGGCCTGGCTGCCAGCTCTCTTTTTTTAAATGGAGGACACTACCTCCTGAATCCACCGATTCGAGACGTGCCGCCTCCAGATCTGAGCAAACAGCAGATGGGTGAGGGCGCCCCCTCGTGCCTGAGGACTTGGCAGGGGGCTTGGATTTAGCTCCCCAGGAGGGATTGGGCCGGCCGCGGGACCTACCTCTGCCCCAGGTATGTCTGCGGCCACTTGGAAATGAAGAGCCTCTTGCTCCTCGAAAGGAACGATAGGCAGAGGGATTCCGAAAGTACCGAGCAGGCTTCCTTCTTTGAGGGAGTCTACCATCCTTGACCAAAAGATCCAGGCGCTCCCCACAAAAAGGGATACTCGTAAGCGACTTATTGGCAGCCGCATCAGCCGACCATTGCCCCAGCCAGAGCGAGCGGCGGAGAGCAACAAGCAAGGCCGAAATCCTGGCACCGAGCCGGACCACATCGTCCATGGCAGTAGCAACAAAGCCAATGAAATCCAAGCAGGCCTTGAGTTCCTTATACTCCTCCGCCTGCTTGTGAGCCTTAGCTTTATCCACAAGGTGTCTCACCTTCTTTCTGATGGCTAGTGAGACAATCGCAGAGGCGCACACAGGGGGCGAAAAAGGGCACCAGCAAAGATGAACGCATGGCAGACCAGCTGATCCATGCGCTTGTCAGCAGGGTCACATAAGGAAGCAGTATCAGGTGACGGCATAACAGTAGTGTTGGACAACCATGACACGGGAGGATCCACTTTGGGAGGGTGAGACCATAGACGAATCAGCTCATCAGGGAAGAGCCTATCCAGGCCCTTAGGAACCGACGGTAACTTGTCAGGCCTCTCCCATTCCTTGAAAATCATGTTAGAAAAATGGGCCTGTTCCGGGAAGACCCACCTTTGCCTTTCGGGCTTAAACAAATCTCCCTGCTTCCTCTGTGTAGTGTCTGAAACACTGAGGTAAGCAATTTCTCCGTATCATCGGGAGCCACGCATCCTCATCCGAGGAAGAACCAGACATACTGTGATTGCCAGTAGAATAATCCACCATGGAGCGGGTATACTCTGGCAGCTCACCTTCCTCCACAGAGCCCAGACCATCAAAGAGATCGTCATCATCCGAGTAAACTGGCTCGAGCTGCCGCTTCTTACTCGTGGCCTATGCGCCAAGTCAGCATGAGACCCCTTGCTGGCTCCCCCCTCGCTGGGGGCTGAGTGCAGCAGCGGAGGGTCCGAAGAGGCCATTCATGGTCCAAAATAATGCCTCTGGCGCAAGTGGTACAAACAGTGCTGAATCCGCCAAGAGGATTCCTACTGCACAACGCTCAGAGCCTTTCCTGCCCAAATGGGGACCCCAGCTCATTATCCCCGGATGCCTCCATTATGGTGATTAAAATGGTCAAAATCGATAAGGTTACAAGACACTAGTGGCCCAAACCTATAAAGCTATCCCTCTTAGTAAAAAGAGGGACCTGGAGGAACCACAAACCTCAACCTCAAGCCCACGTCCTATACATGAGAAGGGGAGAAGGGACCACGATCAGAAAAAGGCACAATGCAAATAGCCAATAATGCAGCCAGAAAAAAAGAGGGACTCACGACAGACAGACAACGCAGCCTCCTGCGTGATCCCCCAGCAGCAGCAGGACAGAGCCACAGCTTCCGCAGCATCCAGACAGGCTCCTTGCAGCACTGCGTGCAGACCAGCTTCTAGAAGGATCCTCGAGGGGAGTGCGGTGCCGTCATGACATCGGACGCACCGGCGCCAGGCTCGGCCCCCTCCGCGGCACGTCTGGAGAAGACGCCCACCCCCTTCCATCACTTCCATCACACGGCTGTAAAAATACAATTCTGTGATTACTCAGCTGTAGAATTGATATTATGAGTATACAGTACGTCCTGCTCCAGATAAGAATCATTACATTTGGGTATTACTCCGCCAGATGGCGCTGGACTGCAGAGACCACAAAATTGGCTCCTCCCGGCCCCTCAAATACCCAGCATTGAAAAGCAGTTAACGAGAAGCCGGGAGAATGATAACAGAATCAACCCTTAACTATAAACAATGATAACAATCACCATACAGGGGATCCAAGGATAATACAAAACCAAGGGTGGGGTGGAGCAGGACGTACTGTATACTCATAATATCAATTCTACAGGTGAGTAATCACAGAATTGTATTATTATTAGTATACAGTACGTCCTGCTCCAGATAAGAATCATTACACTTGGAACATCCAATAGCAGTGTCCATAAAGTAGGGTGGGATCCCCAAAGGTAACAACAGACAGGTCAGACCACTGCCGCCTGCAGAACCTTGCGGCCAAAAGCAGCATCAGCTGAGGCCCTAACATCAACCTTGTAAAACTTTGAAAAGGTATGAACAGAAGACCAAATAGCGGCCTTGCAAACTTGTCCAACAGAAGCCTGGTGCATAAAAGCCCAAGAGGCACCAATAGAACGAGTAGAATTAGCAGTAAGGCGGAAGGGAGGATTCTTCCCCTTAGCAGTGTAGGCCTAAATTACAGCCTGACAGATCCACTTGCTGATAGTAGATTTGGCAGGAGCTAAACCCTTCCTAGGACCAGAGGGAACCACAAAAAGAGCATCAGTTTTTCTGAAAGGTGCAGTAGCCACCAGATAGTACTTCAGATTCCTAACCACATCCAAGGAATGCAACACCCGCTCCTTAGCGTTACCAGGATTAGGGCACAAAGAAGGAAGAACAATGTCCTGATTCAGATGAAAGGCAGACACGACCTTAGGCAGAAAGTCTGGCTTGAAACGAAACACCACCTTGTCCTGGTGTCTCTCAAAGTAGGGGGGCTGGATGGAAAGTGCCGCCAACTCAGAAACATGCCTAACCGAAGTTATAGCCACCAAAAAGACAACCTTGAGAGTAAGAATGGCCAGGGCAGCCTCCTGCACAGGTTCAAAGAGAGCACCCTGCAAGGCAGACAAGACCAAGTTCAAATCCCAAACAGGCAACATAGGCTTACGTGGGGGACGCACATGAGTAACCCCCTGGAAAAAAGTCCTAATCAGAGGATGCTGGGCAAAGGACCTCTGGAAGAAAACAGCCAGGGCAGAGACCTAACCCTTCAGAGCACTGAGTTGGAGCCCCAGATCCAACCCATGCTGCAGGAACTCCAGGATCCTGGGAATAGAGAAAACACGACAGGGAAGAGACCTAGACTCACACCAGTCAATATAAGCATGCCATACCCTATAGTAGATGGATGACGAGGACTTCTTCCTAGCCTGAATCATGGTATTAACAACAGAGGCAGACAGCCCCTTCTCCATCAAGATGGAGGTTTCAGCAGCCAGGCCGTCAAAGCCAGAGTTTGTAAACTGGGATGGCGCAGATGACCCTGAGTAAGCAGGTCTGGCACCCTGGGCAGAACATACTGATCTACTGCCAGCTGCACCACGTCTGCGAACCACACTCTAGGCCACCTGGGGGCCACCAGGATTGCTGGCACCCCCTCCTGAGCTATTTTGCGCAAAACTCTGCCCAACAGACGGAATGGGGGAAAGAAATACAGGAGCTGAAAGTCCCACCATGACACTGCTAGCGCATCCGTGGCCAATTCCTGGGAAAGGGAGACAAAGGCCGGGAGCTGGTGGTTGTGACGGGATGCAAACAGATCCACATCTGGTTGACCCCAACGGTGACACAGAGACTGAAACACCCTGCCACAGACGGACCATTCTCCCAGGCGAGAGGTCCCCCTGCTCAGAGAGTCTGCCCGGAATGTACACAGCTGACAGGCAGGGAACATTGTCCTCCGCCCAGGCCAGAATCAGAGACACTTCCTTGAGGGCCCCCTTAATCCGGGTCCCTCCCTGATGATTGATGTAGGCAACTGCCGTCTGGTTGTCCGAGCAGACCTGAACAGGCCGGCCCCGAAGGTGTAGGGTCAAGTGAGCCAGAACCAACCTGATCGCTCTCAGCTCCAGAATGTTGATATGTGTGTGGGCCTCCCGAGGGCCCCACTGCCCCCACTGCCCTTGGACTGGCATCCATGGTGACAGTTTCCCAGCAGGGAGCCAGAAAGGATCTGCCCACCAACAGGTTCCTGGAGTCCAGCCACCATGAGAGGGACCGCCTGACTGGGGAAGACAGCACAAGGAACTGGTCTAGGGACACAAGATCCTTGTCCCATACTGACAAGAGGTGGAGTTGCAGAGGCCTCATGTGAAACTGGGCATAAGGGATCTCCTCGAAGCATGACACCATCAGGCCCACCAGCTGCATTCCCTGCCTGATAAAGGGATGAGGGCAAGATAGCAGGAACTGAACCTGGGCTACAAGACTGTCCACCTTCTGCTGAGGAAGAAAAATCCTTGCCTGAACTGAATCCAGATTCATTCCCAGGAAAGGAGTCACCAAGGAGGGAGACGGGGAAGATTTGGGATGGTTGATCACCCAGCCAAATGACTCCAGTGTGGACACTACCAGCTGAGTATCCCGCTCTGCCTGTTGAAGGGACTGAGAAGTGATGAGAATGTCATCTAAATAGGGCAGCACGCGAAAGCCCTGAGCAGAGACATCACTCCTGCCAGCACCTTGGTGAACACTCTGGGAGCTGAAGTGAGACAAAGGGCAATGCCACAAATTGGTAGTGCTGATCCTCCAGAGGAATCTTTGATGACCTGGAAAGACAGGGATATGAAGGTAAGCATCTTTGATGTCCACAGACGTCATGAAGTCCCCTAAACGCAGGGAACTGATGGCAGAGCGCAAAGTTTCCATGCAAAAGTGTCTGCACCTGACAAATTTGTTGAGGATCTTCAAATCCAGGATGGGCCTGACTGACCCATCTCTTTTGGGCACGGTGAAAAGGTTGGAATAGAAACCCTTGCCCCTTTCTCGTAAGGGGACCTGACAAATGACCCCCAGCTCCAGAAGGCTTTGCACCACCAGGACTAGAGCCTGAGCTGACATAGGGTCCTGAGAGATCCGGGATCTGATGAATCTTGGGGGTGGCCAGGCAGCAAACTCTCTTGTAACCGGAGGACACTACCTCCTGAATCCACCAGTCTGAGACATGAAGCCTCCAGATGTGAGCAAAATGCTGAAGCCACCCCCCCACCCGGATGGGTGAGGGCGCCCCTTCATGCCTGAGGGGACTTGGGAGAAGACTTCGGCTTGGAGCCCCAGGAAGAGCCAGGGCATCCACATCCTCTGCCCTTACCCCAGAAACCTCCTGGGGCCCCAGTAAGGGAGACCCCCCTCCCCTGTCTGACTCCACGGTAGGGGGAAGAAAAGGAGCCCTGGCCCCAAAAGGGCCGAGACTGCCGCCTGCGTTGGGGTAACCTACCTCCCTTAGCAAACAGGTCCAGGCGGTCCCCAAACAAGCATAGTCCTTAACAGGGGAAACCAGTGAGAGCCTTCTTGGCAGCGTTGTCAGCAGCCCACTGGCGCAGCCATACTGAGCGGCGTATAGCCACCACAAGGGCAGAGGTTCTGCTACACATCCTAATGGTATCATCCAAGGCAGAGAGGACATAAGTCACAAAAACCCCACCACGAGAGAGACCATTAAACTCCTCACTAGACACATCATCAGGAGCACCATCTAGGACACTTCTCAGCAGGGTCCCAGTAGCCACAGCTGTAATGGCAGAGGCACAGACCGGGCCATCTATGGGCAGGATCCTCTAACGCAGAACGGCAGGAAGTTCACTTCACTACTGCCTGTAGAATCTTCCGACCCACAACAGCGACAGCTGAGGCTCTAACATCTACCTTGTAAAACTTGGTGAATGTATGCACCGAAGACCAGGTGGCAGCTTTGCAAACCTGTTCCACCGAAGTCTGATGTTGAAAAGCCCAAGAAGCACCAATGGCCCTAGTGGAATGGGCCGTGACCTGAAAAGGGGGTTCCTTCCCCTTGGCCGAATAAGCTCTAGCTACTGCCTGCCTAATTCACTTACTGACAGTGGCTTTAGCTGGCGGAAACCCCCCCCTTTTTTTTTTCTTTTTTGGTCCTTCTGAAATGACAAAGAGAAAATCCGTCTTGCGGAAGGCATCTGTATCTGCGAAATAATATCTGATAGCTCTAACCACGTCTAGAGAATGAAGTGCCCTTTCCTTAGTATTAGCCGGAACTGGGCATAAGGAGGGTAGAATTACCTCCTGATTAAGGTGAAAGGGAGAGACAACCTTAGGTAAAATATCAGGCTTAAAACGAAAAACTACCTTGTCTCTATGTAACTCAAAATAAGAAGACTTCATACATAAGGCGGCTAACTCCGAAATACGCCGCACAGAAGTAATTGCCACTAAAAAAATTACTTTAAGTGTCAAAATGCTCACTGGAGCGTCAATCATAGGTTCAAAGGGAGCGCCCTGTAGAGCCGTCAACAATCCGACGAAACAGGCGCAGCCCTTTAAATGGAAGCCCCGTAGGGGCCTTCTTGGCTACGTTTTCCGCAGCCCACTGGCGTAACCAGATCGCGCGGTGAATGGCCACCACCAAAGCAGAAGATCTAGCGCTCAGCTTAATAGCATCATCCGATGCAGATAGGATATAATTCACAAAGGTCTCACAGGTGGCCAGAGCGTTGGCGGCCTCAGAGGGCAAGTCATCCGCCCCTTCCAAGGCAGTCTTAACCACCGTCCTGAGCGCCACCGCTGTGATGGCTAAGGCGCAAACCGGGCGGAGCGACGCTCCCCCAAATGCAAAGGCATGACATGTCAATTGATCAACTCGCCGATCCTCTAAATCCCGCAGCGTAGTAGTGTCAGGGGAGTGCATAATAGAGGTGTTGGAAAGACTCAGAATCGGGGCATCGACCTCGGGCGGCGATGTCCAACACTTAACCAGATCGGCAGGAAATGGATACTTCTTGTCCACAGCTTTAGGAATCCCCTGGAGTTTGCTGGGATGTTCCCATTCTTTCAGCACTAGGCTATTAAAATGAGTTTGTTCGGGAAACTCCAACCGCACCCTAGCGGTATGAAACAGATCACCCCTTTGCCGCGGGAGGGGGAGAGAGGGATAACACATCAAAGATCTGAGACAGCAGTCTATCAATGTCGTCCTGGGACCAATGATCAGAACCAGACTCCTCCAGATTCCTGGACTCGTCCTCGTAGGATCCTGAGTCAGAGAGCAGTTCCCCTTCCTCTGATGGGGACTGAGCATAGGAAAGCAGTAAATCATCAGATTCTACAGGGAGAATAATAGCTTCAGTATTCAAATGACTCCTCTTGGCAGTAGCCTTGCGTGCCAAGGAGCCAGCGATGAAGTTTTCCACACTAGCCAATCTAGAGGCCAAATCAACGTGAGAATCCCCACTAGTATTGGGGGTTAGGCTCAAGCTTGGGGGAGTAGGGGAAGTAAGGCGAGGTGCGGGCCCGGCCTCAGAAGAGGTGGGGAGACCGGCTAGCGCCTGTTGGGCACAAGGGACGCAGACCCGTGCATTGTCACCGCTGCTAGGTAAAACCCCACAAGCTGCACACAGACGGGCTTGTCCCGGGGGGACCCCGTTCACAATATCCTGGGATGCCTCCATATGGTGATTATTAAATTCAATATGCCAGTAGGGATTGAAGCTTTAAGCAACCCTGGATGCCCCAATAACCCGCTGGGAAGTGGGAGTAATTTCTGAAAAATGGTCTGGACCGGGCGCTACGTCGGCCGGGAGAAGCCACCGAGGACCACTGTCTGAAAGACACAAGGGGAACAGGGATGTCAGAGCCGAGCGCGAAGAAGCAAGCTAGGGAAAAGATCGCCCATGAGGGCACTTACAGGTCTGCGAGGGGAGGACCGTCTTCACCACGCGCATGCGAGAAGGAAATGGAGCTTGTTTTCTACATGCCTGCAGTGCACGGCGCCGGAGGCGGAGGATTACCCACATGTTATTACTACTACTGGAGCAGGACGTGCTGTATGCTTAGAATATACAATTCTGTGAAATACTCACCTGTAGAATTGGTATTATACGCATACAGTACGTCCTGCTCCATATCTAATACTTACACGTGGGTAATCCTCCGCCAGAGGGCGCTGTTCACTGCAGACATGCAAAAACAGGCTCCTCCCGGCCCTTCATATACCCAGGGACCTCCCACAAATCCCCAGCATTGAAAAGCAGTGAGAAAAGAAGCCGGGAGAAACCAACCACCAAACTGGTAACAATAGCAATGATAACCACCATACAGGGGATCCAGAAAAATGTAAAACCAGGGTGGGGTGGAGCAGGACGTACTGTATGCGTATAATACCAATTCTACAGGTGAGTATTTCACAGAATTGTATTATTCTAAGCATACAGTACGTCCTGCTCCAAATATAATACTTACACGTGGGACATCCAATAGCAGTGTCCATAAAGTAGGGTGGGATGCCCATCAAAAAAGGCAAAGCAGACAGTAAAGGCGCTGTCACCTGCAAACCTTGCTACCAAGTACGACACGAGCAAAGGCTCTAACGTCAATCTCATAACAAATCCTTTCGAAAAGGTATGAACAGAAAACAAGCAGCGGTTTAGCAAACCAGTTTAACAGAAAACCTGGTGCTGAAGGGTCAAAGGTACCCAAGCACAAGTAGAACAGAATAAAAAGAGAGGAAGATTCTTCCCCTTAAAGGAATAGGCCAGAGTAACGGCCTGACCAGCCCAAATGCAACAGGAGCCTCGGTACAACTTAGAACTCTCCCCAACGGGGAATTGAAAACTGGTCTCCCGCAAGACAGGCGGGGATACTGACCCCTACACTAACAAGGATCAGCAAGAAGTCGAAACCTTTACTCAGGAGCAGGAAGGCAAACCATCCAAATAAGATCAGTCCAAAGGGCGCATAGGCCCTGGAAGCAAACGAGATCAGGCGCATACATATGGAGACGCCCGCAGACCCCAAGGGGCATCAGTCCCCCTAAGGGACAAGAAACAACCAGGAAAAATTCAACACCTGTTGAGGGAATGTAGACCCCCTAACTTCAGCATTACTAAGAATAAGGCCCATAGGCAGACTAAAAGGACTTAAATAATGATCATAAGACACCACCTTGGGCAAAAGGTCCGGCGTAAGGCGGAATACCACCACATCATGGTATGATCAGCGAATACCCCTGAGATGCAGGGAAAGTTGACCCCACCTAGATCAGGATCAGACACCTACCAGGAGAATCATCCTGCTCCAAGTTCCAGACTGATAATAAATACAGGCCACTGTCCTCCGACAGGCCAAGAGTCCCCAAATAGACAGGTCCTGAAGAGGAGTAATCCAGCAAAATAGAGCCAACTGAAGGCTCACAGTGTTAACAAAATCAGTAGACAAATGGACCCTCTAAGGGCCCCTACCTAGGAGCCGCGGAGGATTTTTAGAAGAAAATCCCCCCCGCCAACCTGCGAGACTTGGCACCAAGGTGACCATCCACAGGAGGATGCAAGCGAAAAGGGGAGAGCCCCCTGACAGGGTCCATGAATTTCAGCAGCTCAAAAGGAACCACCGTACCAAGGGGGAATGAGCTCAGACCTAGCGCCAGGGGTGCTGGAACCCCATCCAGGATTAATAACCTACTGTGCCGAAGAGCCCAAGGGCTCTGTATATAAGGGACATCATCTGATCCGCCACCAACGGGCCCACCAGCTGCAATCCTGCCTGGTGAAAGTAAGGTGTCAGCAAAGAGGGACAGAACCAATGTAACCAGGAGTCCACTTATTGCCAAGGAAGAAGGTTCAAGCCTGACCGAATCCAAGGAATGGAGATAGTGAATAAGGGACCATGAGGGATTGAGGTGACTGAGCACCCATCCAAATAACTCCCAGAGGACACCGCCGGCCGACTAACCCACTCGGCCTGGCGTAGAGATTGAGGAAGTAAGGAAGGACGATCCGGTAGGTCCTAGTGAGGACGCCCCACAGGCATGTCAGGGACATCACCCCCATCCGCGCCTTGGCAAGTAGCCTGGGAGCAGAAGAGAGGCCAAAAACAAGGCCCCAATCCGCAGGGTTGGTCCTACAACCCTGACAAATAAAGGTCTTGGTGTCCAGAAGACCCAGGGGAAACTAAAGGATCTAGATCTCCACAGGAGGCCAGAAGCCCACCCTTGCACAGGGCGCCTGTGTCCCAAGACAGAGATATCATGCAGGGACTACCTGTGAGTGTAGAATTGCCAATCCTACAATAGGCCAGCATGGCCCAAACTGCCTCGTCATTTTGAAGGAAAGAGGAAGGACAACTTAGAGGCCATAGCCCCAGCCTGTTAAGGGCAACCTGCAAGAGAGCCCAGACTCTGCAGGCCGAGTACGGCCTGCACCAACTCCTGAGGGGAAAACAGGGGCTAGAAGCACCCCGACAACCTCTGAGAGGGACCGCCCAGCAAATTCTATCCTGTGTCCAGAGGAACTACCTCCTGGATCCACCAGAAGGAGACGATACACTCCCAGATAGGAGCCAGGTGCTGTGGCAGTCCCCTCGCCCACAAAGGCGAGGGCGTTCCTTCATGCTTGGGAGGTCTTGGCAGATTTGGACTTAGCCCTGCCAGAGGGCCCAGGGCGTTGCCTGCCCACCCTGGAGTGGTAATCCACTCCGAATAGTTGGAAGCACACCTCAGGTTCGTGCTTGACACTAATGTAGGGAGGGGTGTCCCTGCCCCGAGGAGGCCGAGACGGCCTTCTGCGTAGGGGTGCCTTACCCTTTTTTCCAAAAAGGTCCAAACAGGCCCCAAATAGATGCCGTCCTCTGAAGGGAAGGCCAGTGAGAGCCTTTTTCGTATCATCGCCAGCACCCCACTGTCGCAGCCAGACCAGGCGGCGAATAGCTACCACAAGGGCAGAGGTTTTAGCACACATCTTAATGGTGTCATCCAGCGCTGAGAGGATAAACCTCACAAACACATCACACGCCAAACTAGATAGCATCTGCTCAGCCGTAGGCAGCCTGCGCGGCACGTGCTGGTCATCCCCGCTCTGCGACTCATCAGGAGTGAGATTTAAGTCCGGGGAGACGGGTGTATTGAAGTGAGGTGCAGCCACTGGCAAACCTGATTGCAGGGTCAGTGCCTGTTCAGCACACGGTCCGCAGACCCGTGCTCTGTCAGCATCAGCATGGGGCTGACCACACATTGTACACAGCCGGTCTTGTCCCCGAGGGACCCCGGGCACATAATTCTGAGATGCCTCCATATGGTGATTATCTGAGCAATATGCCCGCAGGGATTTATGCAATAGGCAACCCTGGATGCCCCAAGACCCGCTACGAATGTGGGAGCATTTTTTTTTTTTTTTGTGAACCCGCTATGTGTCAGGCCGGGAGAAGCCACCGAAATCTTGGCGTCTGAAAGACATAGAGGATAAGAGGGGGGTGTCAGAATCATGCGCAGCTAAATGAAAGATCATAGGAACAAAAACCGCCCAGGAGGGCACTTACAAGACCAAGGGAGGAGGAGGATCGCAACCACGCGCGCGAAGACCGTCAAAATGGCGCCTAAGCGAACCTCGAGGGGCGGGCCTGATCTGGCCGTGGCGCGGGGCGCGTCATGCCAAGTCCCCGCCTCCCCCAAAGAGCGCGAAGCCCTAACCAGCACAGCGTCAATGACAGCAGGGGATAGGACACACAGAGTGTAGTTATGTAGATTGCTCTCAAAACTAGAGAATGATGCTGCCGCCCGGGCCGCACACTCCCAGACAAGGGTTATGCGGAGCAAGGAGCGCGGCTCTGACACCCAAGTTCAAAGAAGAAAGCAACGGCCATAAACGTGTATAACATTACGCTGAGACCGCCACACGCATACCCCCCCCCTTCTTTTCCCCCGAGCTACGGGAGGAAGCGAGGGAGAAGGCGACCCTACGCTACAAGGGGCACAGGGCAATAATGCGGGAGGGGCATCTATAGGAGGCTCACCATCGGCCTAAACCGCCTACCCTATGGTGGGGGACTGCGGTGGAGCGTAGCTCCATGAGCACACACGGTGCTGCCTACCTTCACCCGACCAACGCAGCCCAGGCTGGGAGGCACATCTTTATCGAAGCGGACGGGTGGTAATAGTCCTGCAGGGCCGCAGGCTGTAAAAGCCCCGCTCACCTGCGAGAGAGTGATACTTCATGTCTTCGCAGTCAGCACTGCAGAGAAAATACCATTTTGTGAGTACTCACCTGAAAAATGGATATTGTTGGTGTGCCACACACCCCGCTTCACTTTTAAATATTCTTCACTTAATGGGTTAACTCACCGCCAGGTGACGCAGTGCAGAGAGGAAGTCTTGTAACGAGCCCCCTTCCAGCCTATATATACCTGGTACCTCCCTTCAATCACCAGTATATTAAAAAGCAGAAAGACAAGGTACCAGTATTCCACCGGCAACCTCAAAATCAATTTGATATAAATAAAAGCTTCACCATATAAAGGCTTCGGAAATACCGAAAAGGGTGGGAGTGAAGCGGGGTGTGTGGCACACCAACAATATCCATTTTTCAGGTGAGTACTCACAAAATGGTATTATTCTTGGTGTGCCACACACCCAGCTTCACTTTTAAATATTCTTCACTTAATGGGACATCCAAAAGCAGTGTCCACAAGGGATGGGCATCTCAAGGCCAGGTGAAGCATAACTTAAATCTTTTATTGCCAAGCCCGTAACACCTACGTGCTGGCTTGGCTGGGCGTTAAGTGCCAAGCACGTAGGTGTTACGGGCTGCACTGTAACTCACCTCCTGACGATCAACGGTCGAAAACAGCCTGGATCCCTCCTCCACAGTGTAGAAGGGTCATGGGGGGGTCATCTGGAGGTGACCCTGACCTCACCCCAGTCACCAGATCGCCGGTGGACCAATCCGAAGAGGGGCGCACGGCTGTTGTCATCAGCCGGCACCACCACTTTAAAAACAACTTGCGGTCTTGCGGTCTCCTCTTTGTTCGCCGGCTCGAGGTAGGTGTGTGTGTGTGGGTGTGGGGGAGTGTGTGGGGTCAGTGATTTTTTGTTGGGGGGGGTTGGGGGGGTGGCTGTACCCTGATCGGTGTCAGCAGGGGCGGACTGACAGGCCGGTCCAATCGGCCGTTGTCCGCCCTCGCACACCCAGGAACCCAGAAAGACCGACGACAGCCAGCTGATCGGGGGGGGGGGGGGGGGTTCGGGGGTCACGGTCGCCGATCCGCCAGCATCCCCAACCCCCGATCCGATCCCCCCCCCCGATCAGCTGGCTGTAAAAGTTCCTCGCGGGCTGCGCACTGTTAGAGGGGGCCTGACTGGACTCATTTGCGCACCTATCCCCACCCTGCCACCCATCCATCCATCCAGAGATGCAGTGCAGTCTTATTGGAAGGGTGAGTGGATCCGGTACTCACCGCTTCCATGTGTCCTCTTCTATAGCAACCTATCGGGTTAGTCCCGTGGGCTTGCACTCCACTGTGCGCCCGGTGAACCCAGTTGGCTGCTGCAGGTCATGTAAATGACATGCATCAAGGGACCGCAGACGCGGTGAGTATGGGATGCCAGGTCTTGGCCTTCCCAGTAGGAGCATCCCAGATCATGTGCTGTGATGGTGAGAGAACGCCCATTTAGAAAGACCTGCCGCGGATGCATCCACAGCCAGGGGTATGCTGTTGGATGTGTCTGCGAAAGAAGAGATGCGGTGCCGGGTAATTGGAAGCATGAGTGAATCCAGTGATCTGGAGCTGTTTGGCAAAGCAGGGCATCCCAATATGGGATGCCGGTACATGCATCCGCAAAGCAGAGATGCGCTGCAGGCTTATTGGAAGGGTGAGTGGATCCGGAGGAGTTTGGAAAAGCAGGGCATCCCAATTTGTGATGCCTTTGGAGGTGTCCACAAAGCAGAGATGCAGTGCAGGCTTCTTAGAAAGGTTAGTAAATCCGGTGATCCATGCCACCCATCCATCCATCCGCACCTATCTCCAGCGTGCCCCTGCCACCCATCCCTCCATCTTCACCTATCTCTAGCCTGCTCCTGCCACCCATCCATCCATCCACACCTATCTCTAGCCTGCCCCTGCCACCCATCCATCCATCCATCCGCACCTATCTCTAGCCTGCCCCTGCCACCCATCCATCCATCCGCACCTATCTCTAGCCTGCCCCTGCCACCCATCCATCCATCCGCACCTATCTCCAGCCTGCCCCTGCCACCCATCCATCCATCCGCACCTATCTCCAGCCTGCCCCTGCCACCCATCCCTCCATCTTCACCTATCTCCAGCCTGCCCCTGCCACCCATCCCTCCATCTTCACCTATCTCCAGCCTGCTCCTGCCACCCATCCCTCCATCTTCACCTATCTCTAGCCTGCTCCTGCCACCCATCCATCCATCCACACCTATCTCCAGCCTGCCCCTGCCACCCATCCATCCATCCGCACCTATCTCCAGCCTGCCCCTGCCACCCATCCATCCACACCTATCTCCAGCCTGCCCCTGCCACCCATCCCTCCATCTTCACCTATCTCTAGCCTGCTCCTGCCACCCATCCATCCATCCACACCTATCTCCAGCCTGCCCCTGCCACCCATCCATCCATCCGCACCTATCTCCAGCCTGCCCTTGCCACCCATCCATCCATCCGCACCTATCTCCAGCCTGCCCCTGCCACCCATCCATCCACACCTATCTCCAGCCTGCTCCTGCCACCCATCCATCCATCCACACCTATCTCCAGCCTGCCCCTGCCACCCATCCATCCACACCTATCTCCAGCCTGCCCCTGCCACCCATCCCTCCATCTTCACCTATCTCTAGCCTGCTCCTGCCACCCATCCATCCATCCGCACCTATCTCCAGCCTGCTCCTGCCACCCATCCATCCATCTGCACCTATCTCCAGCCTGTCCCTGCCACCCATCCCTCCATCTTCACCTATCTCTAGCCTGCTCCTGCCACCCATCCATCCATCCGCACCTATCTCCAGCCTGCCCCTGCCACCCATCCATCCATCCACACCTATCTCCAGCCTGCTCCTGCCACCCATCCATCCATCCGCACCTATCTCCAGCCTGCCCCTGCCACCCATCCATCCATCCGCACCTATCTCCAGCCTGCCCCTGCCACCCATCCCTCCATCTGCACCTATCTCCAGCCTGCCCCTGCCACCCATCCCTCCATCTTCACCTATCTCTAGCCTGCCCCTGCCACCCATCCTTCCATCCGCACCTATCTCCAGCCTGCCCCTGCCACCCATCCATCCATCTTCACCTATCTCTAGCCTGCGCCTGCCACCCATCCCTCCATCTGCACCTATCTCTAGCCTGCCCCTGCCACCCATCCCTCCATCTTCACCTATCTCTAGCCTGCCCCTGCCACCCATCCATCCATCCGCACCTATCTCTAGCCTGCCCCTGCCACCCATCCCTCCATCTTCACCTATCTCTAGCCTGCCCCTGCCACCCATCCCTCCATCTGCACCTATCTCTAGCCTGCCCCTGCCACCCATCCCTCCATCTTCACCTATCTCTAGCCTGCCCCTGCCACCCATCCATCCATCCGCACCTATCTCCAGCCTGCCCCTGCCACCCATCCCTCCATCTTCACCTATCTCCAGCCTGCTCCTGCCACCCATCCATCCATCTGCACCTATCTCCAGCCTGCCCCTGCCACCCATCCCTCCATCTTCACCTATCTCTAGCCTGCCCCTGCCACCCATCCCTCCATCTTCACCTATCTCTAGCCTGCGCCTGCCACCCATCCCTCCATCTTCACCTATCTCTAGCCTGCCCCTGCCACCCATCCCTCCATCTGCACCTATTTCCAGCCTGCCCCTGCCACCCATCCCTCCATCTTCACCTATCTCTAGCCTGCCCCTGCCACCCATCCATCCATCCGCACCTATCTCCAGCCTGCCCCTGCCACCCATCCCTCCATCTTCACCTATCTCTAGCCTGCTCCTGCCACCCATCCATCCATCCGCACCTATCTCCAGCCTGCCCCTGCCACCCATCCCTCCATCTTCACCTATCTCCAGCCTGCTCCTGCCACCCATCCATCCATCCGCACCTATCTCCAACCTGCTCCTGCCACCCATCCCTCCATCTTCACCTATCTCTAGCCTGCTCCTGCCACCCATCCATCCATCCGCACCTATCTCCAGCCTGCCCCTGCCACCCATCCATCCATCCGCACCTATCTCCAGCCTGCTCCTGCCACCCATCCCTCCATCTTCACCTATCTCTAGCCTGCTCCTGCCACCCATCCATCCATCCGCACCTATCTCCAGCCTGCCCCTGCCACCCATCCCTCCATCTTCACCTATCTCTAGCCTGCTCCTGCCACCCATCCATCCATCCGCACCTATCTCCAGCCTGCCCCTGCCACCCATCCCTCCATCTTCACCTATCTCCAGCCTGCTCCTGCCACCCATCCATCCATCCGCACCTATCTCCAGCCTGCCCCTGCCACCCATCCCTCCATCTTCACCTATCTCCAGCCTGCTCCTGCCACCCATCCATCCATCCGCACCTATCTCCAGCCTGCCCCTGCCACCCATCTCTCCATCTGCACCTATCTCCAGCCTGCTCCTGCCACCCATCCATCCATCCACACCTATCTCCAGCCTGCCCCTGCCACCCATCCCTCCATCTTCACCTATCTCCAGCCTGCCCCTGCCACCCATCCCTCCATCTTCACCTATCTCTAGCCTGCTCCTGCCACCCATCCATCCATCCGCACCTATCTCCAGCCTGCCCCTGCCACCCATCCATCCATCCACACCTATCTCCAGCCTGCTCCTGCCACCCATCCATCCATCCGCACCTATCTCCAGCCTGCCCCTGCCACCCATCCCTCCATCTGCACCTATCTCTAGCCTGCCCCTGCCACCCATCCCTCCATCTTCACCTATCTCTAGCCTGCCCCTGCCACCCATCCTTCCATCCGCACCTATCTCCAGCCTGCCCCTGCCACCCATCCATCCATCTTCACCTATCTCTAGCCTGCGCCTGCCACCCATCCCTCCATCTGCACCTATCTCTAGCCTGCCCCTGCCACCCATCCCTCCATCTTCACCTATCTCTAGCCTGCCCCTACCACCCATCCATCCATCCGCACCTATCTCTAGCCTGCCCCTGCCACCCATCCCTCCATCTTCACCTATCTCTAGCCTGCCCCTGCCACCCATCCCTCCATCTGCACCTATCTCTTGCCTGCCCCTGCCACCCATCCCTCCATCTTCACCTATCTCTAGCCTGCCCCTGCCACCCATCCCTCCATCTTCACCTATCTCCAGCCTGCCCCTGCCACCCATCCCTCCATCTTCACCTATCTCCAGCCTGCCCCTGCCACCCATCCCTCCATCTTCACCTATCTCTAGCCTGCCCCTGCCACCCATCCCTCCATCTTCACCTATCTCCAGCCTGCCCCTGCCACCCATCCCTCCATCTTCACCTATCTCTAGCCTGCGCCTGCCACCCATCCCTCCATCTGCACCTATCTCTAGCCTGCCCCTGCCACCCATCCCTCCATCTTCACCTATCTCTAGCCTGCCCCTGCCACCCATCCATCCATCCGCACCTATCTCCAGCCTGCCCCTGCCACCCATCCCTCCATCTTCACCTATCTCCAGCCTGCTCCTGCCACCCATCCATCCATCTGCACCTATCTCCAGCCTGCTCCTGCCACCCATCCATCCATCCACACCTATCTCCAGCCTGCCCCTGCCACCCATCCATCCATCCATCCATCCGCACCTATCTCCAGCCTGCCCCTGCCACCCATCCCTCCATCTGCACCTATTTCCAGCCTGCCCCTGCCACCCATCCCTCCATCTTCACCTATCTCTAGCCTGCCCCTGCCACCCATCCATCCATCCGCACCTATCTCTAGCCTGCCCCTGCCACCCATCCCTCCATCTTCACCTATCTCTAGCCTGCGCCTGCCACCCATCCCTCCATCTTCACCTATCTCTAGCCTGCGCCTGCCACCCATCCCTCCATCTTCACCTATCTCTAGCCTGCCCCTGCCACCCATCCATCCATCCGCACCTATCTCCAGCCTGCCCCTGCCACCCATCCCTCCATCTTCACCTATCTCTAGCCTGCTCCTGCCACCCATCCATCCATCCGCACCTATCTCCAGCCTGCCCCTGCCACCCATCCCTCCATCTTCACCTATCTCCAGCCTGCTCCTGCCACCCATCCCTCCATCTTCACCTATCTCCAGCCTGCTCCTGCCACCCATCCCTCCATCTTCACCTATCTCTAGCCTGCTCCTGCCACCCATCCATCCATCCGCACCTATCTCCAGCCTGCTCCTGCCACCCATCCCTCCATCTTCACCTATCTCTAGCCTGCTCCTGCCACCCATCCATCCATCCGCACCTATCTCCAGCCTGCCCCTGCCACCCATCCATCCATCCGCACCTATCTCCAGCCTGCCCCTGCCACCCATCCATCCATCCACACCTATCTCCAGCCTGCCCCTGCCACCCATCCATCCATCCGCACCTATCTCCAGCCTGCCCCTGCCACCCATCCCTCCATCTTCACCTATCTCCAGCCTGCCCCTGCCACCCATCCATCCATCCGCACCTATCTCCAGCCTGCCCCTGCCACCCATCCATCCATCTTCACCTATCTCCAGCCTGCCCCTGCCACCCATCCCTCCATCTTCACCTATCTCTAGCCTGCCCCTGCCACCCATCCATCCATCCGCACCTATCTCCAGCCTGCCCCTGCCACCCATCCCTCCATCTTCACCTATCTCTAGCCTGCTCCTGCCACCCATCCCTTCATCTGCACCTATCTCCAGCCTGCCCCTGCCACCCATCCCTCCATCTTCACCTATCTCTAGCCTGCTCCTGCCACCCATCCATCCATCCGCACCTATCTCCAGCCTGCCCCTGCCACCCATCCCTCCATCTTCACCTATCTCTAGCCTGCTCCTGCCACCCATCCCTTCATCTGCACCTATCTCCAGCCTGCCCCTGCCACCCATCCCTCCATCTTCACCTATCTCTAGCCTGCCCCTGCCACCCATCCATCCATCCGCACCTATCTCCAGCCTGCCCCTGCCACCCATCCCTCCATCTTCACCTATCTCTAGCCTGCTCCTGCCACCCATCCCTTCATCTGCACCTATCTCCAGCCTGCCCCTGCCACCCATCCCTCCATCTTCACCTATCTCTAGCCTGCTCCTGCCACCCATCCATCCATCCGCACCTATCTCCAGCCTGCCCCTGCCACCCATCCCTCCATCTTCACCTATCTCTAGCCTGCTCCTGCCACCCATCCATCCATCCGCACCTATCTCCAGCCTGCCCCTGCCACCCATCCATCCATCCACACCTATCTCCAGCCTGCCCCTGCCACCCATCCCTCCATCTTCACCTATCTCTAGCCTGCCCCTGCCACCCATCCATCCATCCGCACCTATCTCCAGCCTGCCCCTGCCACCCATCCCTCCATCTTCACCTATCTCTAGCCTGCTCCTGCCATCCATCCCTCCATCTGCACCTATCTCTAGCCTGCTCCTGCCACCCATCCCTCCATCTTCACCTATCTCTAGCCTGCGCCTGCCACCCATCCCTCCATCTGCACCTATCTCCAGCCTGCCACCCATCCATCCATCCACACCTATCTCCAGCCTGCCCCTGCCACCCATCCCTCCATCTTCACCTATCTCCAGCCTGCTACTGCCACCCATCCCTCCATCTGCACCTATCCCCAGCCTGCCCGTCACCCCTCCATCCACACTCATGCCTCCATCCACACTCATCCCCAGCCTGCCCCTGTCATCCCTCCATCCACACTCATCCCTCCATCCACACTCATCCCTCCATCCACACTCATCCCCAGCCTGTGCCCCTGTCACCCCTCCATCCACACTCATGCCTCCATCCACACTCATGTCTCCATTCACACTCAGCCCCAGAACAGGGACGGGGCAGAGGTGGGACAAGGGGTGGGGTCTCGCTGAGGGCCCTTGGTTTTTTTGGTCCAGGGGCCCTGAGTGGTGTCAGTCCGCCCCTGGGTGTCAGTGGTGATGGCTGCGCTCCGTAGGCTGCTCCGGGCTGTGACTGGGCGCCGGTGCCCGGTGGCGGCACATCTCGGGTGATGGTGGCGGGTGCGGCCGGGGCCGGGCTGGCTCTGGCTTGTTATGCGGCTTATGGCGGCGGCCGCCTGCAGCACCGGGGACGGGACCGGCTGATGGTGGAGAAGAACTGGGGGCCCCGGGGCTTCCTGATGCAGGTCACAGCCGCCAACGAGACGGTAAGAGAAAGGGGTGGGGTGCACCCCATTATACACCCCAATATCCTAATGGAGGCAGGGTCAGGGGGAGGTCACTGTGAAACCCCCCCGAATGCCCAGATCAAATCACCTCACCCCGCTTCTACTGCGCAGGTGCAGCCGCTCGTCCAATCCAGTGCGCTAGTAGAGTGAATCCCCAGTAAAACTTACCTTACCACCGCTCTAGCTATAGCATAGTGCGGCTATTGCCCATGCATGTGTCGTTAGATTGGGGGATCAGGTAGTTATTATCAGGCATTCAGTTCACCCACACTCCCTAATCTTAACTTTTTCCCTTAGGTGGTTCGCTGAGATTTGAAGATCGCTACTGCTTTTTGTTTGGACCGTGCTCTTTTGGGACCTTGGCCCCTTCCTCCTTTTGGGACCTTGGCCCCTTCCTCCTTTTGGGACCTTGGCCCCTTCCTCCTTTTGGGACCTTGGCCCCTTCCTCCTTTTGGGAGCCTAGCTGGGATCCCGTGACCTGCTGCTACTGACTCCACCACTTCTCATCGGGTTGTAACTATACACTTTTATTTCTATTTTTGTCTGTTTTTTTGCTTTGTTTTATTGTATTGTATTTTTTTGTTTAATTTTTTGTCTGTTTTTTTGCTTTGTTTTATTGTATTGTATTTTTTTGTAATTTGTCTTTAGTTTTAGCCTTTAGTTTAATTTTTTTTAGATTTTTTTTTGCATTGGGGTATGGCTGGTAAGCGGTACACTGCACAGGAAGCTGCGGCTTACCTGATGGCGTCTGACTCGGAAGATTTTAGTGAGTCAGGGTCTGAGTTCTTCCCATCAGATAGCGAGTCAGACAGTGTATACTCTACTGAGGAAACACAGCCGCGCAGTGCTACCAGTAGTAGCCACCGTAGAAGGGATAGTACCGCACAAAGTGAGGCCACGCTTCAGGCGAGTGTAGTGCAGGATGAGGCATCGAGTGCTGCAGCTGGTGAAGGAGCGTCTGCGTGGAGGCCTCCTAATAATATTTCCCCCGAAATTCCCCCTTTTGATTCGGTCCCCGGGGTCAATGTAGACACCACAAATTTTGGTGTCATTGACTTTTTCAAATTGTTCCTCACAGAAGCCATCCTACTGGATATGGTCTTCTATACCAATCTCTATGCCGAGCAGGTCTTAGCGCAAAACCCCCTGCAGAGGCACGCCCAAGCTCAGGCATGGCATCCCACAAATTTGAGTGAGATAAAGAAATTTTGGGGGCTCACTCTAGCAATGGGTATCCTAAAAAAATGTAGTATTTCCTCCTACTGGGATACCCAAACCATATTGGCAACTCCATTATTTCCGGCTGTAATGTCCAGAAACCGCTACCAAATTTTACTGCGGTTCCTGCATTTTAACGACAATTCCACTGCTATTCCCCGTGGTGAGCCCGGTCACGACAGGCTCCATAAATTACGGCCCCTGCTCAACAGCCTGTCAGATCGCTTCGCAGTAGTGTACACCCCCGGCCAAAAATTATCAATTGATGAGTCACTACTGCTTTTCAAAGGGCGCATTGTTTTTCGGCAATATATACCTAGCAAGCGTGCCCGCTACGGGATTAAATTTTACCAATTATGCGATAGTGTGACCAGCTACATCAAATATTTTCGAATCTATGAAGGAAAGGACACCTATCTGGACTCTCCTGGTTGTCCCCTTGATTTGTCAATAAGTGGAAAGATCGTTTGGGACCTTATGACTCCATTGTTGGGTAGAGGTTACCACTTATATGTGGACAACTTCTATACCAGCATCCCCTTATTTCGCGCCCTTTATTCATTGGATACCCCGGCCTGCGGCACCATCAACCCTAAATGCAAAGGATTGCCCAGGCCACTACTTGAAAAAAAATTAAAAAGGGGGGAGTCTTATGCTCTAAGAAGCGATGAGGTCCTGGCCATGAAATACATGGGCAAAAAAATGTATTCCTTCTGACAACACTCCACGATGAGTCAGTTGTGAATGTAAGGCAACGTGGTCCCCGAGCCCCTTCCCAAAAGCCACGTTGCATAACCGATTATAATAAATTCATGGGTGGCGTTGATAAAACGGACCAAATATTAACTTATTACAACGCCACCCGAAAAACTCGAGCCTGGTACACTAAAGTTGCTATCCATTTGGTCCAAATGGCAACCTACAACAGCTTTGTTGCCTTCAAGGCAGCAGTGCCAGGCTCCAATTTATCGTACATAAAATACCAGGAGCAGTTACTCCCTGCTTTGTTGTTTGGGGATACTGCGGAAGAACCAGATCTGCCTAGCAATGACAACCAGGCCAGATTAGTAGGGAAGCACTTTATAAAGTTGCTTCCCGAAATTGGTAGAAAGCGGTATCCCCAGAGAGCTTGTAGGGTTTGTAGGAAGCGTGGCATTAGAAGAGATGTGCGGTATTATTGCCCGACCTGTCCCAGCCAACCCTGGTTATGCCTCGAAGATTGTTTTGAGGTATACCATACTCAACAAAATTATTGAGCAATGCATTTTTTTTTTTGGTAGGTAGGCCCCTTTTAGGATTAGGTTTCTTAGGTATTTTGTGTTGCCATTATATTTTATTTTCTTTTAGTTTCTTTTCGCTGTTGCTAATCCGAAGGGAAATGGTGGAGCAGGAGCAGCTGGTTACTTGTGGCAAGTGATGATAAAATGTGACCAATTTCAGGTTCTTGATTCCTGATATTGGTCATTGATCACTGCACTGATCTTATAATCTGATGACACAGCTACAGTATCCTATAATCTGATGACACAGCTACAGTATCCTATAATCTGATGGCACAGCTACAGTATCCTATAATCTGATGGCACAGCTACAGTATCCTATAATCTGATGGCACAGCTACAGTATCCTATAATCTGATGGCACAGCTACAGTATCCTACTTGCACTTCTTAGAACAGGTAAGAAATTGTTTTGTTTTTCCATAGCGCATGTGTTAGTTTTGGGTGATTGGTAACTGTACCCTTCAAAGTACCTATGCATGTGGGGTATTGTTTTGTTCAGCAGCCGTTGTGCTTTCAGATTTACTGCGTTAGTTCTTGCTTGCTTATTGTTTTTATAGGAAAAAATGTTTTTCAATCTGCTTTTTGCTTATTTTTTTAGCGAAATCCTTTGGAACCAGAGATTCTGCCAATCAATAGAGTCCGAATGAAGTCACAGACGCCAACAAGCCCAGTAGGCTTAGAAACCTTGAGGTATGTACTTTCCAAAAATATATAGTTTGTGGGGGGTATTTCAAATGTAAAGGGTTGTAAATTTGGAGAAACTGCAAGGTGCGCACTTTGTGTGCGCCGCTGATTTTTTCAAGTAAAATTACCCTCAAACGCATGCTTGACTTTGGGGTGTTTGTCAACTCTACACTTCAAAGTACCTATGCATGTGGGGTATTGTTTTGTTCAGCAGCCGTTGTGCTTTCAGATTTACTGCGTTAGTTCTTGCTTGCTTATTGTTTTTATAGGAAAAAATGTTTTTCAATCTGCTTTTTGCTTATTTTTTTAGCGAAATCCTTTGGAACCAGAGATTCTGCCAATCAATAGAGTCCGAATGAAGTCACAGACGCCAACAAGCCCAGTAGGCTTAGAAACCTTGAGGTATGTACTTTCCAAAAATATATAGTTTGTGGGGGGTATTTCAAATGTAAAGGGTTGTAAATTTGGAGAAACTGCAAGGTGCGCACTTTGTGTGCGCCGCTGATTTTTTCAAGTAAAATTACCCTGAAACGCATGCTTGACTTTGGGGTGTTTGGCAACTCTACACTTCAAAGTACCTATGCATGTGGGGTATTGTTTTGTTCAGCAGCCGTTGTGCTTTCAGATTTACTGCGTTAGTTCTTGCTTGCTTATTGTTTTTATAGGAAAAAATGTTTTTCAATCTGCTTTTTGCTTATTTTTTTAGCGAAATCCTTTGGAACCAGAGATTCTGCCAATCAATAGAGTCCGAACGAAGTCACCGACGCCAACAAGCCCAGTAGGCTTAGAAACCTTGAGGTATGTACTTTCCAAAAATATATAGTTTGTGGGGGGTATTTCAAATGTAAAGGGTTGTAAATTTGGAGAAACTGCAAGGTGCGCACTTTGTGTGCGCCGCTGATTTTTTCAAGTAAAATTACCCTCAAACGCATGCTTGACTTTGGGGTGTTTGTCAACTCTACACTTCAAAGTACCTATGCATGTGGGGTATTGTTTTGTTCAGCAGCCGTTGTGCTTTCAGATTTACTGCGTTAGTTCTTGCTTGCTTATTGTTTTTATAGGAAAAAATGTTTTTCAATCTGCTTTTTGCTTATTTTTTTAGCGAAATCCTTTGGAACCAGAGATTCTGCCAATCAATAGAGTCCGAACGAAGTCACAGACGCCAACAAGCCCAGTAGGCTTAGAAACCTTGAGGTATGTACTTTCCAAAAATATATAGTTTGTGGAGGGTATTTCAAATGTAAAGGGTTGTAAATGTGCTTTCAGATTTACTGCGTTAGTTCTTGCTTGCTTATTGTTTTTATAGGAAAAAATGTTTTTCAATCTGCTTTTTGCTTATTTTTTTAGCGAAATCCTTTGGAACCAGAGATTCTGCCAATCAATAGAGTCCGAATGAAGTCACAGACGCCAACAAGCCCAGTAGGCTTAGAAACCTTGAGGTATGTACTTTCCAAAAATATATAGTTTGTGGGGGGTATTTCAAATGTAAAGGGTTGTAAATTTGGAGAAACTGCAAGGTGCGCACTTTGTGTCCGCCGCTGATTTTTTCAAGTAAAATTACCCTGAAACGCATGCTTGACTTTGGGGTGTTTGGCAACTCTACACTTCAAAGTACCTATGCATGTGGGGTATTGTTTTGTTCAGCAGCCGTTGTGCTTTCAGATTTACTGCATAAGTTCTTGCTTGCTTATTGTTTTTATAGGAAAAAATGTTTTTCAATCTGCTTTTTGCTTATTTTTTTAGCGAAATCCTTTGGAACCAGAGATTCTGCCAATCAATAGAGTCCGAACGAAGTCACCGACGCCAACAAGCCCAGTAGGCTTAGAAACCTTGAGGTATGTACTTTCCAAAAATATATAGTTTGTGGGGGGTATTTCAAATGTAAAGGGTTGTAAATTTGGAGAAACTGCAAGGTGCGCAGGTGTGCGCCGCTGATTTTTTTCAAGTAAAATTACCCTCAAGCGCATGCTTGACTTTGGGGTGTTTGGCAACTCTACCCTTCAAAGTACCTATGCATGTGGGGTATTGTTTTGTTCAGCAGCCGTTGTGCTTTCAGATTTACTGCGTTAGTTCTTGCTTGCTTATTGTTTTTATAGGAAAAAATGTTTTTCAATCTGCTTTTTGCTTATTTTTTTAGCGAAATCCTTTGGAACCAGAGATTCTGCCAATCAATAGAGTCCGAACGAAGTCACAGACGCCAACAAGCCCAGTAGGCTTAGAAACCTTGAGGTATGTACTTTCCAAAAATATATAGTTTGTGGAGGGTATTTCAAATGTAAAGGGTTGTAAATGTGCTTTCAGATTTACTGCGTTAGTTCTTGCTTGCTTATTGTTTTTATAGGAAAAAATGTTTTTCAATCTGCTTTTTGCTTATTTTTTTAGCGAAATCCTTTGGAACCAGAGATTCTGCCAATCAATAGAGTCCGAACGAAGTCACAGACGCCAACAAGCCCAGTAGGCTTAGAAACCTTGAGGTATGTACTTTCCAAAAATATATAGTTTGTGGGGGGTATTTCAAATGTAAAGGGTTGTAAATTTGGAGAAACTGCAAGGTGCGCACTTTGTGTGCGCCGCTGATTTTTTCAAGTAAAATTACCCTGAAACGCATGCTTGACTTTGGGGTGTTTGGCAACTCTACACTTCAAAGTACCTATGCATGTGGGGTATTGTTTTGTTCAGCAGCCGTTGTGCTTTCAGATTTACTGCATAAGTTCTTGCTTGCTTATTGTTTTTATAGGAAAAAATGTTTTTCAATCTGCTTTTTGCTTATTTTTTTAGCGAAATCCTTTGGAACCAGAGATTCTGCCAATCAATAGAGTCCGAACGAAGTCACAGACGCCAACAAGCCCAGTAGGCTTAGAAACCTTGAGGTATGTACTTTCCAAAAATATATAGTTTGTGGGGGGTATTTCAAATGTAAAGGGTTGTAAATTTGGAGAAACTGCAAGGTGCGCAGGTGTGCGCCGCTGATTTTTTCAAGTAAAATTACCCTCAAGCGCATGCTTGACTTTGGGGTGTTTGGCAACTCTACCCTTCAAAGTACCTATGCATGTGGGGTATTATTTTGTTCAGCAGATGTTGTGCTTTCAGATTTACTGTGTTCCTTCTTGCTTGCTTATTGTTTTTATAGGAAAATATGGTTTTGAATCTGCTTTTTGCTTTTTTTTTTTAGGGAAATCCTTTGGAACCAGAGATTCTGCCAATGAATAGAGTTCAAACCAATGCACCCACGCCAACAAGCCTAGTATGCTTAGAAACCTTGAATTGTGCACTTTCCAAAAATATATAGTTTGTGGGGGGGTATTTCAAATGTAAAGGGTTGTATTTTTTGAAAAACTGCGAGGAGCACAAAGTATTTGTATTTTATCTGAAAATCTCCTCTAGCGCTCTTTGCAGTTTCTGGGGTCTCCTGGGCAGGAAAGGGTGTCTACTAATACATGTGTGGTACCGTTGTAACCGGGAGATATGGGGCTTTTACCCTCAATATGTTTTTATTGAAAAACCTTTATTTTCGATTAAAAAAAAACACTGCAAAATGTAAAAACGTGTGTATTTTTTATTTTCTTTCACATATTTTGCCCAAAATAATTAGGATAAAACTACAAAATTGATAAACAAGAGATATGATGTTAAAGAAAAAAACAATATGTAATTTTTATGGGAAGTCCCAGAAAATCCCTTCAAAAATTACAGTTAAACGTGTAGCTCAAAATTGTGAAAAATGCTCTGGCAACAGAGCGTGACAAAATCTCCAGGTGGGCTGGCACTTAAAGTGTTAAATGACTGCAGTCTGCAGAACTTTGCGGCCAAAAACAGCATCCGCTGAGGCTCGCACATCAACTTTGTAAAACTTAGAAAAAGTATGAACAGAAGACCAAGTGGCGGCCTTACAAACTTGTTCAACAGAAGCTTGGTGCTGAAAAGCCCAAGACGCCCCAACGGCGCGAGTAGAATGAGCAGTGATATGAAAAGGGGGAACTCTTCCCTTAGCAGAATAGGCCGCAGTAACGGCCTGACGTATCCACTTGCTAATGGCAGATTTGGATGGTGCCAAACCCTTCTTAGGCCCATGGGGCACAACAAAAAAGGAATCCGTCCTACGAAAAGGAGACGTGATAATCAAGTAGTACTTAACACAGCGTACTACATCCAAACAATGCAAAACCCTCTCTTTGTCATTCTTAGGATTAGGACACAAGGAGGGAAGAACAATATCTTGGTTCAAATGAAAAGCAGAAACAACCTTAGGAAGAAAGTCTGGCTTGAACCGAAAGACCACTTTATCCTGATGCCTCTCAAAGTAAGGCGCCTGGATAGACAAGGCCGCCAACTCCGAGACACGCCGGACTGAAGTGATCGCTACCAAGAAGACAATCTTCTGAGTCAGGGTAGACAAAGCAATATCTTGCAAAGGCTCAAAAGGAGGAGCCTGAAGAGCTGAAAGAACCAAATTCAAATCCCAAACCGGGAGTAATGGTTTCCTGGGAGGCCGCACATGCGTAACCCCCTGGAAAAAAGTTTTAACTAAAGGCTTAAGCGCAACACGCTTCTGAAAAAAGATAGATAAGGCAGAGACTTGCCCTTTCAACGTACTTAGCTGAAGACCAGAGTCCAGCCGATTGTAAAAACTCCAGAATCCTGGAGACCGAAAAGACCCTACAAGGAAAAGATCTTATCTCACACCAAGCGATATAGGCTTTCCAAGTCCTATAGTAGATGATGGAAGAAGACCTCTTCCGGGCACTGATCAGAGTCTTAACAACTGAATCAGAAAGACCCTCCTCCTTCAGGATGGAGGTTTCAGCAGCCAGGCCATCAAGCCCAGCGCTGGTAAATTGGGGTAACACAATTGACCCTGAGTGAGCAGATCGGGCCGAAGAGGCAGAACGAACTGGTCCACTGCCAGCCGAACGATGTCTGCGAACCTCACTCGCCTTGGCCACCTTGGGGCCACGAGAACGGCGGACACCTTTTCCAGAGCCAACTTCTGAAGCACCCTGCCCAGCATGGGCATCGGAGGAAACAGGTATAGAAATCCCAGAACTCCCCAGCTCAGGGACATGGCGTCCACTGCCAGAGCCAGAGGATCCTGGGAGAGCGACACGAAGTTCGGGAGCCTGCGAGAGGCAAACGGGTCCACCTCCGGGGTCCCCCATCGGAGACACAGTGAGCGAAACACCCGAGGATGGAGAGCCCATTCTCCCAGATGGGGAGAGCCCCTGCTCAACCGGTCCGCTACCTGGTTCTTCACCTCTGGAATGTAAACCGCCGAGAGACAAGGAACATGGGACACCGCCCAGGTCAGGATCAGGGACACTTCTCTGAGAGCACTCAGACTGCGAGTCCCTCCCTGATGACCGATGTAAGCAACCGCTGTTTGATTGTCTGAACGCACCTGGACCGGAAGGCCCAGAACGTGCTGAGTCAGGAGAGCAAGAACCCGACGGATGGTTCTCAGTTTCAGAATATTGGTGGGTAAGTGGGCCTCTTGAGGTCCCCACTGCCCCTGAAACTGCAGCTCCTTCCAGAATCCGCCCCATCCCGACAGACTGGCGTCCGCGGTGACGATTTTCCAAAGGAGGGTCAGGAAAAACCTGCCCTACACCAGATTGGTCGAGACCAACCACCACAGGAGGGACTGCCGGACCCGGGAGGACAACTGGAAGGACTGATCCAGCGACCGAGGCTGCTGGTCCCAAGACGCTAACAGAAAAAGCTGAAGCGTTCTTGTGTGAATTTGGGCAAAAGGAAGAAACACTCTGTGTTGATGAGAGTCCAGGCCGAGACGAACCGACCCATCTTTCTCGGGGACTCGAATTCCAGGTCGTAACCGGCCGACACTACCTCCTGGATCCAACTGCCTGGAACCACTTGGTTCCAAACCTGGGAGAAGTGTCGCAATAGTCCCCCCACCCGCACGGGTGAGGGCAGCCCCTCATTGCTGAGAGGGCTTATCAGCAGGTTTGGGCTTGGTGCCCCAGGACTGAGTGGGCCAGCCACGGCCCCTCCCCCGAGTCCAACCTGCACCTCTGGTAGCGGGAAAGGAAGCCCCCCTGCCCGCTCTGAATCCTCGAAAGGAAGGCCTACCGGAACCTGCCCCCCTAAAGGGGCCACGAGGCCTCTTGCGTTGTGGCATCTTACCACCCTTTGCGACTGAATCAATTTTCTCCCTAAACAGACGCAACCCCAAAAAGGGGAGAGCTGTGAGCACCTTCTTAGAAACTGCGTCCGCCGACCACTGACGCAGCCATACTGACCGGCGAATAGCCACCAGCATAGCCGCTGCCTTGCTACTCATAGCCAGCGCATCGTCCTGAGCGGATAGGACATAGGACACAAAAGATTCACACTGCTTAAGCGCAGTAAACTGTTTACAAGCGGGATTGAGATCCTCATATAGCCCCTGAATTAAAGACCTAATCGCCAATAGAAGAAGGGCTGAAGCACACACCGGGCGCAACGCTGACCCGGAATAAATAAAACCATGGCGCGCGTATTGGTCAATCCGACGATCTTCCCCATCTTTAGGGACAGTGGTCTCAGCAGACTGTACCATAGCCGTGCTGGAGAGCCCTAGCACAGGGGTATCGACGTCAGGAGGGACAGACCAAAGCTTTACCAACTCTGGCGGAAAAGGATGACGCTTTTCCCAACTGGAAGGGATTCCAGATAACCGCGTGGGATGTTCCCATTCCTTAAGGACCACCCTCTCAAAGTGGTGTTGTCTGGGAAAAACCCAACGCGGCTGAGGCTCCTTAAACAACTGACCCTTTGGCAAGGTGACAGCCTCAGGTGGATCTAAATTCAAAATTTTAGACACTTGAGCCAGAATGGAGGGGGTGTCAAAAACAACCCCCTCCGACCAATCGCCAATCGCATCAGCCTCAAGCTGATCTGCAGGCTCATCTGACTCCAACAGGAATTCTTCCTCGTTCGGGGATCCATCGGACCATTCCACAGGCTCACATAACTCGTCCTGTGGAGCCGAAGGTACCGGAGTCAGGTGCCTCCGTTTTGCAGCGGCCTTTAACCCTGCTTTAACGGGCACTACTTTCCGGGGGCTGGCCGACCGTGCCGCCACCTCGGACTGCGAATCCCCACTTTTGACAGTGTCATGCGGGGTCCGGAACAGGGAGGGCGAGGTAGGCGATGATGAAGGTTGCGATGGGCCAGCAGCCGAAGCAACAGACTGGCGCGCAATGCTCTGCTTTGCACAAAGGGATGCAAATAAAGACATCATCAGCTGGGAGTAGAACCCCACAACTTACGCACCCCCCGAATGGCTCAGAAGAACCGTTTCTGGCAATAACGGAAGCCTCCATATGGTGATTTATGGTATTCGCAATTTTTGGGCTTTAAGGCATAAGCCAACCCGGGATGCCCCCTTATTTGTAAATGTCCCGGAAGGGAGGATTTTTATTTATATATATATATTTTTTTTTTTTTTCAAAAAGGAAGGTCCCCCTTAATAATCTATATATAAATATAGATTATATATATATATATATATATATATATATATATATGTCCCAATTTAGGAGAAAAAGAGACTAGCCAGACAATAAAGAACTGGGAGGCTACTAATTTAAGGAATCTCAGGATCTGTGGGGAAAAAACAACCAACAGTAAAAACCCCCAGAAACCAATGGCAACATGCAATATAACATACATACACAGCACCAAGTGCTTTGAAGAGGCAATAAAACTGGCCTCTGATTTTCCTCCTTATATATTTTCCCCCCTTTTTTTTTTTTCAAAACAAAAGTATATTTCCATTAAATATATTACTTTTTAATAAACAGTCAAACCCATAAAAATATAGACGGCCCCACCAGGTGAGGCCGCTTACCTGCCCCAGTAAGGCTTACAAAAGCCCAGCACCCAACCAAAGAGGTGGTGGAGACAGGCAGAAAATGTCAGCGAAGGCGGGAGTGGCCGATTAAAACAAAGGAGAAAAGTGGAGGGGGGAGGGGAGCTGGATAAGGTGAGAAAAGCGCAGGCAGCCAAAAGCAAGCCTGACACCATACAGCCCGCCCCGGTCACCCCTAAAGCTCTGGCTCTACAGGCCAGCAGCAGCAGCCCGCAAAACAGAGACTGCCATATAAGGAGGAATCAAAGTCAGGCCATATGCACACTCACTTGCAGTGCAGCCTGACAACGTTGAAATAAGCAAAACACATGAACATACAGTAAACCATACACACAATACACATCCCTCTACACCCCCCCCCCCCCCATAGTGAAGGGAGAAGGGACCGTAACGGGAGAGAAAGGGGCTACGGGGACCCTCGGGACAGGGGCATCCCATTTTCGGATCACCATGCCGGATAGCCGCATTGCCCCACGCATGAGGTCGAGCGGAGGAGATAAGCTCCTAGGCACTTAAAGTGCCATCTACCATTTGCCCAGTGAGCAGCCTAGGCTGGGAGGCTTCCATTCCACCATCAAGGTATAAACACTCAAACCGGGCAGAAATAGACCAAAAGGGGGGTGCCGGGGTAAGACCCCGGCTACCTGTAAGCAGGAGACTTCAATCTTCTGTCTTGTCGTCAAGCAGAGAGAAAAATACTGGTGATTGAAGGGAGGTACCAGGTATATATAGGCCGGAAGGGGGCTCATTACAAGACTTTCTCTCTGCACTGCGTCACCTGGCGGTGAGTTAACCCATTAAGTGAAGAATATTTAAAAGTGAAGCGGGGTGTGTGGCACACCAAGAATATCTGGGGATTTGTGGGAGGTCCCTGGGTATATGAAGGGCCGGGAGGAGCCTGTTTTTGCATGTCTGCAGTGAACAGCGCCCTCTGGCGGAGGATTACCCACGTGTAAGTATTATATATGGAGCAGGACGTACTGTATGCTTAGAATACAATATCTTGATTCAAATGAAAGACAGACACCACCTTAGGCAGAAAGTCTGGCTTAAAGTGGAACACCACCTTGTCCTGGTGTCTCTCATAGTATGGGGGCTGAATAGACAGAGCCGCCAGCTCAGACACACGCCTGACCGAAGTAATAGCCACCAGAAAGACAACCTTGAGGGTAAGTACAGCCAGAGCAGCATCCTGAATAGGGTCAAAGGGAGCACCCTGTAAGGCAGACAAAACCAAGTTCAAATCCCAAACAGGGACCATAGGCTTACGTGGGGGACGCACATGAGTGACCCCCTGAAAGAAAGTCTTAACCAAGGAATGCTGAGCGAAAGACTTCTGAAAGAAGACGGACAGGGCAGAAACCTGACCCTTCAAAGTACTGAGTTTTAGACCCAACTCCAACCCATGCTATAAAAACTACAGAACCCTAGGGACTAAGAACTCCCTACAGGGAAGAGACCTAGACTCACACCAATCAATGTAGGTACGCCATACCCTATAAGAGATGGCAGAGGAAGTTTTCTTCCTAGCCTGCACCATGGTATCCACCACCGAAGCAGACAAGCCTTTCTCTATCAAGATGGAGGTTTCAGCAGCCAGGCCGTCAAAGCCAGAGTTTGTAAATTGGGATGGCGTAAGGGGCCCTGAGTGAGCAGATCTGGCGCCCCTGGCCGGACGTACTGGTCTACTGCCATTTGTACCATGTCTGCGAACCACACTCTTCTTGGCCACCTGGGGGCCACCAGAATCACTGGCACCCCTACCAGAGCAATCTTGCGCAGGACCCTGCCAAGAAGGGGGAATGGAGGAAAAACATACAGGAGCCGAAATTCCTTCCATGACATGGACAGAGCATCCGTGGCCAAGGCCAGAGGATCCTGAGACAGGGAGACAAAGGCCGGGAGCTTGTGATTGTGACGGGATGCAAACAGATCCACATCCGGTTGACCCCAACAGTGACACAGGGACTGGAATACCCTGTTGCAGAGGGACCACTCCCCCTAACGGGAAGTCCCCCTGCTCAGAGAGTCTGCCAGTAGATTCTCTACCCCCGGGATATACACAGTCTAAATGCATTGAACATTGGCCTCCGCCCATGTCAGAATCGGCGACACCTCCTGGAGGGCACCCCTGCTTCGGGTCCCTCCCTGATGGTTGATGTAGGCAACCGCCGTCCTGTTGTCTGAGCGCACCTGCACAGACAGACCCTTCAGGTGATTGGTCAACTGCTCCAGTACCAACCTGATTGCCCGTAGTTCCAGAAGGTTGATGGGTAAGTGGGCCTCCTGAGGGCCCCACCTCCCCTGGAAGCGCAGGGACTTCCAGAATCCCCCCCCAACCTGACAGACTGGCATCCGTGGTGACCGTCTCCCAGGAGGGGGCCAGAAAGGACAGGACCTGCCCCCTAGCAAGTTCCTGTGGTCCAGCCACCACGAAAGGGACCTTGTGACCAAGGGGGGGGGGGGGGGAGCACACAGACCCCGTCCAAGGACGTGGGGTCCTTGTCCCATACTGACAGAAGGTGAAGTTGCAGAGGCCTCAAATGGAACTGAGCAAAGGGCACTGCCTCGAAGTTTGCCACCATCAGGCCAACCAGCTGCATTCCCTGCCTGAGGGAGGGCTGGGGGCACGAGAGCAGGAACCTCACCTGCGCAGTCAGAGCTTCCACCTTCTGTTGAGGAAGGAATATCCTTGACTGAACCGTATCCAGAATCATTCCCAGGAATGGGGTCACCGACGAAGGGGACAGAGAGGACTTGGGGTGATTGATCGCCCAGCCGAAGGACTCCAAGATGGACACCACCAGCTGAGTGTCCATCTCTGCCTGCTGTAGAGACCGAGAGGTGATGAGAATGTCGTCCAGGTAGGGCAGCACGCGTATGCCCCCTGACCTTATCAGAGACATCGCCCCTGCCAGCACCTTGGTGAACACTCTGGGAGCTGAAGTGAGGCCAAACGGCAAGGCCACAAATTGATATTGTTGACCTTTCAACACGAATCTATGGAACCTTTGGTGTCCCGGGAACACAGGGATGTGAAGGTAAGCATCTTTGATGTCCACAGACGTCATAAAATCCGCGCAGAGTTTCCATGCGAAAGCGCGTGTTCTTGACAAACTTGTTGAGGATCTTTAAATCCAGAATGGGCCTGACTGACCCATCTTTTTTGGGCACTGTGAAAAGGTTGGAATATAACCCCTTGCCCCTTTCTCTTAAGGGGACCCTGCAAATGACCCTCAGATCCAGAAGTCCTTGCACGGCCTGCATCAAGACCTGAGCTGATACAGGGTCCTGGGGGATCCGGGACCTGATGAATCTTGTGGGGGGCCGCACAGCAAACTCTATCTTGTAACCAGAGGACACTACCTCCTGAATCCACCGGTCTGAGACGTGGCGCCTCCAGACGTGCGCGAAGTGCTGTAGCCGTCCCCCCCACCCTGATGGGGGCGAGGGCATCCCATCATGCCTGAGTGGTCTTGGGAGGGGCTTTGGGTTTGGACCCCCAGGAGGAGCCAGAACGTCGTCCTCTGCTCCTATGCCAGGAATCTGCGCGAGCCCCCGCGAAGGACACCCCTTTTCCCTGCTTAGCGCCTCGGTAAGGGAGTGAAAGGGGGCCCTGGCCCCGAAAGGGCCGAGACTGCCGCCTGCGCTGGGGTAACTTACCTCCTTTAGCAAAGAGGTCTAGGCGGTCCCCAAACAGGCGTAGCCCCTTATATGGAAGCCCAGTAAGGGCCTTCTTAGAAGCACTGTCAGAAGCCCACTGGCGCAGCCACACCGCGCGGCGTATAGCTACCGCCAAGGCAGAAAATCTGGCACACATCCTAATGGCATCATCCGATGCAGACAGGATAAAGTTCACAAACACATCACAGTTAGACAGTGCATTAACGGTATCAGGTGGCAATTCGTCTGGGCCTTCGAGTGCATTTCTGACCAGGGCCCTGAGCACCACAGAAGTAATGGCCAAGCCGCAAACCGGGCGCAGCGCCGCCCCCACAGATGCAAAGGCATGGCATGCCAATTGGTCAATGCGCCGGTCCCCAGAGTCCCGCAGCATAGTAGTGTTGGGGGAGTGCATAATGGAGGTGTTAGACAGCCCTAGAATAGGAGCATCGACCTCGGGGGGCGATGATCAGCACTTGACCATAGCAGGAAAAGGATACTTCCTGTCCAAACTCTTAGGTATCCCGGGAAGTCTACTGGGATGTTCCCACTCCTTAAACACAAGGTTATTGAAATGGGTTTGCTCAGGAAATTCCAATCGAGCCGTAGCAGTATGAAAGAGCTCACCCCTTTGCCTGGGAGCCGCAACAGGGGGAGAGATGGACAAAACCCCAAAAATCTGAACCAGCAGCCTGTCAGTATCATCCGGGGTCCAGGGATCAGAGCCAGAATCGTCATGACCCCTGACCCCGAGTCAGAGAACAGCTCCCCTTCGTCCAAGGGAGTATAGCCATATAGATGCAACAACTCATCAGACTCCGTAGGGAAAAGAGTGCATCAGGGGTTAAGTGCCGCTTTTTAGCGGTGGTCTTACGCGCTAAGGTATTAGCAATCAATTTTTCAACACTGGCCAGTCTAGCAGCCACATCAGGATGAGAATCCCTGCTTGTATTGGGGGTTAGACTCAGGCTTGGGGGAGTAGGTGAAGTGACGTGAGGTGCAGGCCCAGCCACCGGAGGGGCGGGAACTACCATTAGCACCTGCTGTGCGCAAGGAACACAGACCCGTGCATTGTCACCATTGATAGGTGAGACCCCACAAGCTACACACAGCCGGGCTTGTCCCAAAGGAACCCCGGTCACATTATCCTGGGATGCCTCCATATGGTGATTAATAGGCACAATAGGCCAGTAGGGACTGACGCTGTAAGCTACCCTGGATGCCCCAATGACCCGCAGGGAAGTAGGAGTAAATATACTAGGCCCAACTGACAATTACACCGGGCCGGGAGAAGCCACTGGATTCACCCGTCTGAAAGACATAATGAGAATAAAGGGTGTCAGAACCATGCACAGTGAGCAAGGAGCATAAAAATCGCCCGCAAGGGCACTTACAGAGCGCGGAAGGGGGGACCGTTACCCGCGCGTGACTACACATCAAAATGGCGCCAAGCGAACCTCGAAGGGCGGGCCGTGACGCGGAGCGCGCCAAGCCAGGTCCCCGCCTAAGACAGCAGCCAATGATAACGCAGCAGCGTCTGAGGCGATGCCGCCGCCCGGCGCAGAACATCAAATGAAGGAAAAACGCGCGCGGCGGCAGTTATAAGAGTAAAAATACAAATCAGCGCGGCGGCCGACACCACATATACAAGTCCGAAGGACAGTACAAAGGCCTTATGCATGTAATCACAATACACCGACACCAAACACCCCCTCCTTGTCTTTCCCCCCCTCGAGCTACGGGGGGAACGAGGGAGGATGGCGGCCCTTTATACAGGGCCCACCGCTACACGGGGCATGGGGCAATAATGCGGGAGGGGCATCCCATAGAGGCTCACCATCAGCCTATACCGCCTACCCATTGGTGGGGGACTGCGGTGGAGCAGGGCTCTATAAGCACGCATGGTGCTGCCTACCTTCACCCGACCAGCGCAGCCCAGGCTGGGAGGCACATCACAAAGAGGACGGGTGGGAATAGTCCACAGGGCTGCAGGTTTTAATAGCCCCGCTCACCTGCGAGAGAGTGATACTTCATATCTTCGCAGTCAGCACTGCAGAGAAATCTGGGGATTTGTGGGAGGTCCCTGGGTATTTGAGGGGCCGGGAGGAACCTGTTTTTGCATGTCTCTGCAGTGCAGCGCCATCTGGCGGAGGATAACCCAAGTGTAAGTAATCTATCTGGAGCAGGACGTACTGTATACAGGTCCTTCTCAAAAAATTAGCATATAGTGCTAAAGTTCATTATTTTCCATAATGAAATGATAAAAATTAAACTTTCAGATATTTGAGATTCATTGCACACCAACTGAAATTTTTCAGGTCTTTTTTTGTTCTATCTAAAAAAATTAGCATATTTCATCCGACCAATAAAAGAAAAGTGTTTTTAATAAAAAAAAAGTCAACCTTCAAATAATTATGTTCAGTTATGCACTCAATACTTGGTCGGGAATCCTTTTGCAGAAATGACTGCTTCAATGCAGCGTGGCATGGAGGCAATCAGCCTGTGGCACTGCTGAGGTGTTATGGAGGCCCATGATGCTTCGATAGCGGCCTTAAGCTCATCCAGAGTGTTGGGTCTTGCGTCTCTCAACTTTCTCTTCACAATATTCCACAGTTTCTCTATGGGGTTCAGGTCAGGAGAGTTGGCAGGCCAATTGAGCACAGTAATACCATGGTCAGTAAACCATTTACCAGTGGTTTTGGCACTGTGAGCAGGTGCCAGGTCGTGTTGAAAAATGCAAACTTCATCTCCATAAAGCTTTTCAGCCGATGGAAGCATGAACTGTTCCAAAATCTCCTGATAGCTAGCTGCATTGACCCTGCCCTTTATCAAACACAGTCGACCAACACCAGCAGCTGACATGGCACCCCAGACCATCACTGACTGTGGGTACTTGACACTGGACTTAAAGCGGACCTTCACTCTAAATAAGAGTCTATCTTATATGTTTCCCACACCCTGTACATACAGATTGCTCACATTAAAAATCATCCTACCTGCATCTACTGCATTTTATAAGCCTTTAAACATCCAAGATGGCGGCTTATGGAAGCTGCCATTTTTGCAGGCAGCCTGCAAACAGGAAGTGCCTGCAAACAGGAAGTGACTGTGCTGCTCTGCATTCTGGGACTGCTGACCTTTCCCTGACCCCAGCTCTGCTCTGTCTGAGCAAAGCACAGCTATAACCCGCCCCCCTGTACCTTATCCCACTCTCCTCTCCTCAGTAAGTGTGATGCTTCTGAGTCAAGATGGCGGCGCCTGTATCCTAAATTCCCGAACAGAGTTGCAGCCCAGTGGGGGAAAGTATAATAAATTAGTGACTAAACATGTAAAATATATTAATTTTAGATGCTGAGGAATTGTTTTTTAAGAGTTTGGGCTTTTCATTAAATCAGGGTGAAGGTCCGGTTTAAGGCATTTTGGCATTTCCTTCTCCCCAGTCTTCCTCCAGACTCTGGCAACTTGATTTCCGAATGACATGCAAAATTTGCTTTCATCAGAAAAAAGTACTTGGGACCACTGAGCAACAGTCCAGTGCTGCTTCTCTGTAGCCCAGGTCAGGCGCTTCTGCCGCTGTTTCTGGTTCAAAAGTGGCTTGACCTGGGGAATGCCCATTTCCTGCACACGCCTGTGCACGGTGGCTGTTTCTACTCCAGACTCAGTCCACTGCTTCCGCAGGTCCCCCAAGGTCTGGAATCGGTCCTTCTCCACAATCTTCCTCAGGGTCCGGTCACCTCTTCTCGTTGTGCAGCGTTTTCTGCCACATTTTTTCCTTCCCACAGACTTCCCATTGAGGTGCCTTGATACAGCACTCTGGGAACAGCCTATTTGTTCAGAAATTTCTTTCTGGGTCTTACCCTCTTGCTTGAGGGTGTCAATGATGGCCTTCTGGACAGCAGTCAGGTCGGCAGTCTTAACCATGATGGCGGTTTTGAGTAACCAGGCTGGGCTTTTTTAAAAGCCTCAGGAATCTTTTGCAGGTGTTTAGAGTTAATTAGTTGATTCAGATGATTAGGTTAATAGCTTGTTTAGAGAACCTTTTCATGATATGCTAATTTTTTGAGATAGGGTTTTGGGGTTTTCATGAGCTGTATGGCAAAATCATCAGTATTAAAACAAAAAAAGACCTGAAAAATTTCAGTTGGTGTGCAATGAATCTCAAATATATGAAAGTTTAATTTTTATCATTTCATTATGGAAAATAATGAACTTTAGCACTATATGCTAATTTTTTGAGAAGGACCTGTACTAAAAATAACACAGCGAATGACTACAAATAAAATGTTTATCTACCAAATGCACAGTATACATACACCAACCCACCCCCCCCCCCCCCCCACACACACTCCCAAGAACTAGCCTGGGAAGCGAGGGGAACGCGGACCACCTAAGGGAGCCTAACCGGGGAACGGGAGGTGAGGGGCAATATGCGGGAGGGGCATCCCATAAGGCTTACCACAAGCCTGTACCGCTTACCCTTTGGTGGGGGGCCTGCGGTTGGAGCAGCGCTCCTTAGCACCTACAGCGGTGCTGCCTACCTTCACCCAACCAGCACAGCCTAAGCTGGGAGGCAGTAACAGGAACAGGTGAGAATAGTCTTACAGAGCCGCAGGCTAATAAGCCCCGCTCACCTGCCATTAGAAAGAGCCATCTTCACGTCATCGCAGTCCAGACTGCAGAGAACTGGGGAATTTGTGGGAAGTCCCTGGTATATAAGGGGCCGGGAGGAGCCACTTTTCTGTCTCTGCAGTCCAGCGCCATCTTGTGAATGTATAACCCAAACGTAAGGAATTCTCTCTGGAACAGGACGTGCTGTATACTTAGAATAAAGGAATTTTCTATTATTTGGACAGGCTGTTGGGATTTGTCCCCATTTGTCATCCAGCCAAATTGCTGAAGTGAGTGATCCCCCTGCGCCTCCTGTAGAGAGAGTGCTCAAATCAGGAGGTCGTTGAGTTAGGGGATAAGGCAGATGCCTCTGAGGAAGCACAACCATGACTACTGCCAGTATCTTGGCTGTCAACAGGCCGAATGGCAAAACCACAAACTGAAAGGGTGGGGAAAGGCAAAATCAGAACATACAGGTACGCCTCCTGGATGTCTACAAACGCCACATTGTCTCCTGGATCCAGGGATGCTACTACAGGTCAGACTTTCTGGTCCAAATGAGGCCATCAAGCAATTTCAGGGGTCCAGTACTGGACCCCTGTGTGGGTGGTACCTGCTGAATCACTCTCAAGGAAACGTGCCACTGCTCCTCACAGGATTGAGTGCTTGTCTATTGTAAGGAATACTGTGTCGGTACTCAACGTTTCAGTTTTCACCTTTATCAAGAGGGATAATACCATTTTGTGATTACTCACCTGTAAAATGGGTATTCGAAGTATGTCTCACACCCTGCTTCGGAAATATTCATTACACTTGGGTTATGTCCAGTAGAGGGCGAACTTCTGCAGAGATGAATAGAAAAAAAGGAGCCCCTCCCGGCCCATAAATACCTGGGACCTCCCACACATTCCCCAGTATAAGAAAGCAGTAAGGGGACCAGGAAGAGCAAATAAAATCTAAGAGAAAAAAGTATCACCAACAGAGGATCCAAGATACAACTCAGGGTGGGGCGAAGCAGGGTGTGAGACATACTTATAATACCCATTTTACAGGTGAGTAATCACAAAATGGTATTATTCTAAGTATGTCTCACACCCTGCTTCGGAAATATTCATTACACTTGGGACATCCAATAGCAGTGTCAAAAAGGGTGGGGATCCCAACAGGCAAAAGTGCACAAATTAAACCACTGCCGCTTGTAGAACTTTGCGGCCAAAAGCATCCGCTAAGGCCCGCACATCAACCTTATAAAAACTTTTAAAAGGCATGAACAGAAGACCAAGTAGCAGCCGTACAAACTTGTTCAACAGAAGCCTGGTGCTAAAAAGCCCAGGAAACCCCAACAGTACGAGTAGAAAGAGCAGTAATCTGAAAGGGGGAACCCTCCCCTTGGCAAAATAGTCCCCAACAATGACCAGACATATCCATTTACTAATGGTAGACTTGACGGCGCCAAACCCTTCTTGGGCCCAGAGGGCACCACCAACAAGGCGTCCGTCCTACAGAAAAGAGAAGTAGCCACCAAATAGTACTTCACACAACAATCATCCAAAGAGTGCAGGGCCCTCCCCTTGTCATTGCTAGGCTTAGGACACAAGGAAGAGAGAACCACATCCTGAATGAGATGGAAAGCAGAGACCACTTTAGGTAGGAAATCCGGCTTAAAGTGGAAGACCACCTTGTCCTGGAGTCTCTCAAAGTAAGAGGCCTGAATAGACAGAGCCGCCAACCCAGAAACACATCGAACAGAGGTAATAGCCACCAAAAAGGCAATCTTTTGTGAAAGCATAGAAAATGCCAAATTCAAATCCCAAACAGGCACAAGGCTTTCAAGGGTGCCACACAGGAGTGAGCCCCTGGAAAAAAGCTTTAACCAGAGGACGAAGAACAAAGGACCTTAGAAGAAGACCACCAGGGCAGAGATCTGCCCTTTCAAGGTACTAAGCTGGAGCCCCAGGCCCAGACCGTGTTCAAGAAAGTCCAAAATCCTAGGGATCGAAAAAAAGCCTGCAAGGCTAGCCTCACACCAATCAATATAGTACCTCCAAGTCCTATAGAAGATGTTAGAGGAAGATCACTTCCACAGCCCTAACAAGTGTCTGAATCACAGCATCAGACAAACCTTCTATTAAGATGGAGGAGGTTTCAGCAGCCACGCCGTCAAAGCCAGCGTTTGTAAATTGTGGTACAAACCAAACCTGTCTTGGCCACCCTGGGGCCACCAAATTTGCTGGCGCACCCTCTTGAGTCAGCTTGCGCACCACCTTGCCCACCATGGAGAAGGGGGGAAACAGGTACAGGAACCCCAGATCCCTCCCGGCAAGAGACATGGCGTCCACTACCAGGGCCAGAGGAACCCGAGACAGAGACCCAAACGTTGGGAGCCTGGGATTGCGACGTGAGGCAAAGAGATCCACCTCCGGAGTCCCCCACAAGCGACAGAGGAACCGGAATACCTTGTGGTAGAGATCTCATTCCCCTCGGCGAGAGGATCCCCTGCTCAGGGAGTCCACCACCTTGTTTTCCACTCCCGGAATGAATACCACTGAGATGCATGGAAAATTGCTCTCCGCCCATGCAAGAATCAGAGAAACTTCCCTGAGGGCACTCCTGCTGCGAGTCCCTCCTTGGCGATAAACGACCGCAGTTCGATTGTCTGATCGAACCTGAACCGGTAAGCTCTGTAAGTGATGCGTCAAGCATGACCGAACCAACTGAATAGCTCTGAGCTCCAAGACATTGATGGGGGTGTGAGCCTCCAGAGGACCCCACAGCCCCTGGAAACGAAAATCCGTCCAGAAAACTCCCCAGCCCGACAGGCTGGCATCCATGTTAACAGTCTCCCAACAAGGGGCCAGAAAGGATCTGCCCCTCATCAAATTACTTGGTTCCAGCCACCACTGAAGGAAACGCCGAAACCTGGGAGACAGCAGAAAGGACTGATCCAAGTACTGGGGACATCTGTCCCAGTTCAGCAATAGATGAAGTTGGAGCGACCTCATGTGGAACTGAGCAAAGGGGACTGCCTCAAAGGAAGCCACCATCAATCCTACCAGTTTCATCCCTAGCCGGATAGAGGGGCGATGATTGGCCAGGAGAATACGTATCAGATCCTGAAACCTCTGCACCATTGGGTGAGGTAGGAACACTCTGGCCTGACTGGAATCCAGACTCATGCCTGTCACGAAATCGATCGCTCAACGTCTATTTGATCGAGCGATCTGCGACGTGTGTGTGGGTTGCTTCCAGCACAGAGAGCAACCACACCAAAAACACCCCACACACCAATTACAACACGCTGCCACCACCACCGCAACTACACTTTAAACGATTAAATCGGGCCGGTGGAACCCTCCTCAATCACCATCCGATCAAACTCTGCTGCCGAGTAATCGAGACAGTCACCACACACCTGCAGACCCCTCTCCACATACAAGCAGGGCACAGGCAATCCACGCTGATTCCGTCCCACACTTATCCTGAGGAGAGTCTGATCAGTTCTGCTGTCGAACGATCAGATACAATCAGCTTGCAATCTGCTGGCTCACACACAGTCACCATGCAGCACTCCAAGTTAATTGTGAGTCATTCAACCTGGTAACACTATAGGATTAGTTACACTTTCCCAATCATACAATGGATTAGTTACAATCGATCTTACAGTCTATGGGTTAATACACAGTTACGAGCGGTCATACAATCTTCAGAAACCAGGGTCGTTTTTAGAGCTTCAAGGAAACCAGGTTAGGGGTTTTCTAATTGCCAAAAAGGTCGGCCCGTGCAAAAATGGAAATTTTAAAATTTTAATAAAAAGACAAAAATTCAAATAATAAACAAAAAAAAAGACAATAAACAAATGTGCAGAAAAACAGTTATAAAATAAAAGGGGAGTAAACACTGAAAATCCTATACCTCTTAAATGGATACAAAGTCTTCAGTTTTCCGAGGGTTAGAAGGAGCAATGGATCAGACACCCCACGATTGAAGATCGGACCCTCTGTATCTGACCCTCAAAACCATTTCTTCCCCTGATTTATCCTAAATTCCAAGGGGCTGGAAAGACAGATGCCATCCCCCTCCCTGGGTGGGTGCTGTGTGGACAAATTATTGTAAATCTCTTCTCCCCCCAACCTTTCCTTATCAGTGTTTTTTTCTGTTCCTAGATAAGGATTTATTGCCCCTGTGTGCAGGAAGACTTTGGAGAACTGTTTATTTGTTATAGGATGTCTGTAGGAATGCTGGAGATGAGGCAGAGGGGGAAAACATGACATAAATTAGGACATTTGATGTCACATCTTCCCCCTAAGAAAAGTGCCAGGGGAAGAGACTGACAGGTCTCTTACCATAGCACCTGTAACCATGAAGGGTTCTTGGCCCATAGGGAGGCCAACAGAGTACCAGTTTCGATCTATTAAGGAATTTCTAGCTGATTCTTTCCTACATAGGGTCCAGAAAGGGTCCCAGCCTGGGGAGACCTGGCCAATAGTTTGTAGCCCCAGCAGTGGCAGCTGAAGGTTCCATGGGTAGGTACCCTTCTGCCAAGCCATATCCATGCCAAATGGAATCCGGGTGGAATGGCAGGGGCCTGCCATGGAACATTTCATAGGTACCTGGATACTGTCATGTGGCAAGGACAGGGACCGGCCTGGACTATCAGGGCAGCAACCTGGGCCACCATCCTCTTTATCACCCTCACTGGTGCTGGCAAGAGAGTAGGGTGACCACCAGGGGTTGGAAAGCCCAAAGCCCCCAAACATCCCAGATTCCCCTGGGTGTTGGCAATTCCTCAGGTTAGGCCAAGGCGTGGTGGGCTCTGTCCTAGTCACGTCTTTTTGTACCTCTATATTCTCAGCTAGGGAAGGCCTGGCTTCCATCCCTAGGGGCTGGTGTATCACAGTTACGGGGACCGGGGCTAGCATATTACTGGAGTCTGGGGCAACTGAACTTGGGGACAGTTGACCCTGCCTCCAGTAAGTGCAGCCCTCAGTGTTGAGTGTAGGGAGTCTGCCAGCAAAGCATGCTGGCTGCTTGGCTGTCAGAGCCCCCACGTCAGAGGCAGGCATCACTCTTGCCTCTAGGAGCAGATCTGAAGGATTGCTGTCCCTCAGGTTTTTCTCTTCCTTCCCATTCTCACTGGCAGCCTCCTGTGCGCTCTGCTGTGGAGTCACTGCTGCAGCCTCCTGTGCACTCTGCTGTTGTGTCACTGCTGCGGCCTCCTGTGCACTCTGCTGTTGTGTCACTGCTGCGGCCTCCTGTGCACTCTGCTGTGGAGTCACTGCTGCAGCCTCCTGTGCACTCTGCTGTTGTGTCACTGCTGCGGCCTCCTGTGCACTCTGCTGTTGTGTCACTGCTGCGGCCTCCTGTGCACTCTGCTGTGGAGTCACTGCTGCAGCCTCCTGTGCACTGTGCTGTGGAGTCACTGCTGCAGCCTCCTGTGCACTCTGCTGAGGAATCACTGCTGCAGCCTCCTGTGCACTCTGCTGTGGAGTCACTGCTGCAGCCTCCTGTGCACTCTGCCGTGGAGTCACTGCTGCAGCCTCCTGTGCACTCTGCTGTTGTGTCACTGCTGCGGCCTCCTGTGCACTCTGCTGTGGAGTCACTGCTGCAGCCTCCTGTGCACTCTGCTGTTGTGTCACTGCTGCGGCCTCCTGTGCACTCTGCTGTTGTGTCACTGCTGCGGCCTCCTGTGCACTCTGCTGTGGAGTCACTGCTGCAGCCTCCTGTGCACTGTGCTGTGGAGTCACTGCTGCAGCCTCCTGTGCACTCTGCTGAGGAATCACTGCTGCAGCCTCCTGTGCACTCTGCTGTGGAGTCACTGCTGCAGCCTCCTGTGCACTCTGCTGTGGAGTCACTGCTGCAGCCTCCTGTGCACTCTGCCGTGGAGTCACTGCTGCAGCCTCCTGTGCACTCTGCTGTGGAGTCACTGCTGCAGCCTCCTGTGCACTCTGCCGTGGAGTCACTGCTGCAGCCTCCTGTGCACTCTGCTGTGGAGTCACTGCTGCAGCCTCCTGTGCACTCTGCTGTGGAGTCACTGCTGCAGCCTCCTGTGCACTCTGCCGTGGAGTCACTGCTGCAGGGGAAGGCACTATATTAAAGGAATCACAATCACCACTCATAACATACTGACAGGGCACCTTAACCTGGGAACCTGCAGGGAGACCGGCCTGTGTCTGACAAGGGTCCCCCACAGTGGATAAAACAGGGTTAGGCAATATACATTTTTCCCCCCTCTGTTCTCTCCCAAGAGGGCGGTTAAACCCAGAGTCCTTCAGCAGCTCCACCTGATCCACAGGTGGTGCAGAAGTGTCTGTGGAAGTTGTGGCAGGTACATAATGGGCTATCATCCTGCCCAGATCAGTTCCCAGTAAAACATCTGCTGGGAGGGAGGCAGACACCCCCACCTCTCTCATGCCACATCCGGCACCCCAGTCCAGGTACACGCGGGCCATGGCTAGGGTAGGATTACGGCCCCCAATACCAGTGACTGTCAGGGTCTTATCCGGGATGATGTCCTTTTGGCTGATCAGCTTGGGGTGCACCAGGGTAATCTCAGCACCAGAGTCCCTGAGGCCTGTAGCAAGCTGGTTGCTAACGGTGACAGGCTGCAGGTTGTCAGCAGGGTGTGGGATTTGGGCTGAAAGCCACAGGACAGCATGGGACGCAGTGGACTTTTCATGGGGGTTGGGGATCATTTTCTCAGGGCAGGAGTTGCTCAGATGGCCGGTTTTCTTGCACACATAACACCGTCGGTCGTCGATGGCCACTGCCTGCCTGCCAGAAGTGTTGGGGCCTGATCTGGGGGACATCCGGTCAGCAGAGGATGGGGGATGGTCCCTGGTCTTCTCTTCTTTCCGGAGGGGAGGAGGGGATCTGCGGACATCTTGTACTCTGCTGGCTACATACAGGTCAGCAAAGTCCGCAGCCTGGTCAGAGGTTTTGGGTTCCTTGGTCAGAATAAACTGTCTGACCTCTGCTGAGCAAATGTGTAATAATTGGTCCTTTATCATGAGGTCTGCAAGGTCAGCAAATGTGGAGATGGACAGTCCTCTGACCCACTGATTAAAAGCAGTTCTCAAGTTGCTCAGAACATCGGCATAGCTGTCATGTTGGGCACGCTGCACAGTTCTGAATCGCTTCCGGTACACCTCAGGGGTAAGGTTATACCGTTTGATCAGGGCTTCTTTTATCTTATCATAGTCCCCATCACAGTCCATTGGGAGGTCGGCAAAGACTTCCAGGGCCTTACCTTTTAACCCAGGTGTTAGATATCTGGCCCACTGGTCTCTAGGTAGGTGAAACTGGCGACAGGTACGTTCAAAGGTTCGGAGATACACGTCCATAACCGAATTCGGGTCCATCACAGGGAATCGGTCAAAAGATGGCATAGAGGAGCGTACCTCTCGGGACTCACAGGATGGTGGAGAGGCACGGTCTCCCTGGATGCGCGCGAGGTCAAGCTGGAATTGCCGCTCTGCCTGGCGCTCCTCTCTCTCTGCTTGCCTGGCAGCGGCTTCTGCTTGCTGATGCTGCATGATGAGCTGTAGTTTGATCTGTGGGTCACAGTCCCCCAAGCACTGTAGGGCAGCCTGCAGAGAGGGGCTTAGTCCACTTGGCAAGGGACGCTGCTCAGAGCCCTCATTGAGATTAGAGGCAGGCTCCCGGGAACTCTCTATGTTTGGCTGTGGATCGGGTGTCATGACTGAACGATCTTGGTCATTTTCCATCAAGGCAGTAACCAAATGTTCTTTTGTCTTGGATGCATCGCTGTCAATTCCTCTTTGCTCACAAAGACTTAGTAGTTGCTCCTTTGAAAACCGTTTGTAGGAGGCAGCCATCTCAGTCCTTTCTTTTGCAAAATAAACTTAGATAGAAAAGAAAAACGGGGAAGGGTAAACTGTTTTCTGCACAAATGTATTTTCCAACAAAAAAAATCTAAAATATGCACGGTGGTTCCTCTTGAAGGCTGGCAATCCCTTAGGGGGAACACCACCCCTTAGTGTAAGATTTAACTTGTTTAAACCAGACACTAATGCTCTAAAATGTATCGCACGCGCTGCCACCAATATGTCACGAAATCGATCGCTCAACGTCTATTTGATCGAGCGATCTGCGACGTGTGTGTGGGTTGCTTCCAGCACAGAGAGCAACCACACCAAAAACACCCCACACACCAATTACAACACGCTGCCACCACCACCGCAACTACACTTTAAACGATTAAATCGGGCCGGTGGAACCCTCCTCAATCACCATCCGATCAAACTCTGCTGCCGAGTAATCGAGACATACAAGCAGGGCACAGGCAATCCACGCTGATTCCGTCCCACACTTATCCTGAGGAGAGTCTGATCAGTTCTGCTGTCGAACGATCAGATACAATCAGCTTGCAATCTGCTGGCTCACACACAGTCACCATGCAGCACTCCAAGTTAATTGTGAGTCATTCAACCTGGTAACACTATAGGATTAGTTACACTTTCCCAATCATACAATGGATTAGTTACAATCGATCTTACAGTCTATGGGTTAATACACAGTTACGAGCGGTCATACAATCTTCAGAAACCAGGGTCGTTTTTAGAGCTTCAAGGAAACCAGGTTAGGGGTTTTCTAATTGCCAAAAAGGTCGGCCCGTGCAAAAATGGAAATTTTAAAATTTTAATAAAAAGACAAAAATTCAAATAATAAACAAAAAAAAGACAATAAACAAATGTGCAGAAAAACAGTTATAAAATAAAAGGGGAGTAAACACTGAAAATCCTATACCTCTTAAATGGATACAAAGTCTTCAGTTTTCCGAGGGTTAGAAGGAGCAATGGATCAGACACCCCACGATTGAAGATCGGACCCTCTGTATCTGACCCTCAAAACCATTTCTTCCCCTGATTTATCCTAAATTCCAAGGGGCTGGAAAGACAGATGCCATCCCCCTCCATGGGTGGGTGCTGTGTGGACAAATTATTGTAAATCTCTTCTCCCCCCAACCTTTCCTTATCAGTGGTTTTTTCTGTTCCTAGATAAGGATTTATTGCCCCTGTGTGCAGGAAGACTTTGGAGAACTGTTTATTTGTTATAGGATGTCTGTAGGAATGCTGGAGATGAGGCAGAGGGGGAAAACATGACATAAATTAGGACATTTGATGTCACAATGCCCAGAAATGAGATCTCCCTTGATGGGGAGAGAGAGACTTGGGATGGTTGATCACCCATCCGAAACTTTCCAGCGTCATCACCACCCTGGAGTCCAGCTCCGCCTGACATAGGGAAAAAGCTGTAATGAGTAGGTCGTCCAGATAAAGCACAATGCGAATGCCCTGGGCTCTGAGAAGGGCCATTATGCCCGCCAGCACCTTGGTGAACACTCTTGGTACCGAAGTCAACCCGAAAAGGAGGGCCACACACTGAAAATGCTGATCACTCACCACAAACCTGATAAATCTCTGATGTGCTGGGTAGATCGGTACATGAAGGTAAACATCCTTGATGTCTATAGATGTCACGAAATCCCCCTGACGAAGGGAATTGAGGACTGAGCACAGAGTCTCCATGCAGAACTTCTTGGTTCTGATGAACCTGTTGAGAAGCTTCAAATCCAGAATGGTTCTGATGGATCCATCCTATTTGGGAACCATGAAGAGGTTGGAATAATAGCCCCGGCCTCTCCCTGAGAAAAGCACCGGGCATATGACCTCCATGTCCAGAAGATTTTGCAGTGCCAACAGGATCACTCAGTGAAATACGTTCCCCTGCTCGTCCGAGTGTCACAAAAAGAGGGGTTGAATGAGCCTGAATCCTGAAAGGGCTGGCGCTGCTTCTAGCGTAGAGATAACTTGCCTCCTTAGACAATAGAGACTAATTGAGCCACGAAACAGGCGCAGACCCGCGAAGCAAAGCCCTGTGAGCGCCTACTTAGCAGCGAAATAGGCCGCCCACTAGCGCAACCAGCCCAATCGACGTATAGCCACCGGCAATGCCGAGGTCCTGTTACACATACGCATGGTATCATCCAAGGTGGACAAGCCGAAGGCAAGAAACATCTTACAATGAGTCAAGCCTGTAAACTCCTCACTGTAAGGAATCAATAGGAAACCATCCAAAGGCCCCTAAATAAAAGCTCTAGTAGCTACGGCCATGAGAACGGAAGCACAAACCGGGCGCAAGGCCGACCCAACACAAACAAAGGGAATGCGAAGCCCTTAGGTAGATACTACGGACCCCACTGTACTTCAAGTTCGCGGGATCCGGGGAATGCACAACCGACATGTTGGACAATCCCAGGACAGGAGCGTCAGCCTCAAAGTGTGCAGACCAAGGCTTAAAGGAGCAGTATCGCGAATTTTTCTTGGTGACTTATATTTAAATGGTACTTTGAATGTAGGTAAGTGTTGGAGTAAGAATTACAAATGTAGAAAAAAATGGTGTGTGTTGAGCAGTTGGAGACTAATAGCTCATGTCTCTTGAGTGTTGGGAGCCGACACTCTGGCCTGTTCCATGCTGAGGAGAGGGGGAAACAATCTATCAGTTCCATGCTGAGGAGAGGGGGTGAAGCAATGTATCAGAAGTCTCAGCTGTTCAGTGCTGGCAGCCCTCCAGCATAAGCTAACAACATTGCAACATTGCCTGGCCAGAACTTATAAATCTAAAACAATCTAAAGAGAAAAGCTCTAGAAGTCATTTAGCTGATTTTGACAGTTTTCCCTTCATGTTGGCTCTGCTGCAGAATCTTTCAGTTTACCATTTTCTCTCTCTTTTCTCAACACATTTTTCCATATGATCTTTCTTTCAGCTTTGTGTGTTTTGAGCAAAGCCCAACCCAGGATTTTCACTATCTGGAGTTTTGTTTTGTGCCCCTAGGGGCATCCTGACTTGGGATGCCCTGATATGTGAAATCCCCAAGTTCACCTGTGAAAACGTACCTTTCCCTGTCCCCTAGCACATGCGCGGACTCTCATCCAATCAGCTCTGTTTGCACGCAGATGGGGAGCCTGAGCAGTAACCTTCCTGGCCGCCCGGCCTGTCTAAATGACTGTGTGAGCGCGCCAGAAAAATGGGGGGGATCTGTGGTTATCCAGGGGACGTTTCACACAGTGGGGCATCCCGATTTAGGATGCCTAAGGGGCAAGGTCAATGGCCGGGTCTTATAGACTTCAGGGTTGCCCACTCAGGATTTTGTTCCACTTTAATACCTTTAGATTTTCCTGCACAGTTATTCAAAGAAGAATTTCAGTCATTTTCAGTCAGTTTAGTTTATTTTGTATAGATTTTACACATTTGAGTCACCTGGTCTCATAACAAAAGCAGCACCTCACACACACACACACAGCCGTTACCACTGATTACAGTGTCAGCCTCTGAGGTAAAGTGTTGCTAGGAGACCAGTGGGCTAAATGAAGCAGCTCACTAAAAACAACCCAGCAGATCCCCCTATTCAGCAAATGGACTGAGCCATTGTAATTATACAATTTAAAAGAGAGGCATATATATTTTTTTCTTTTTCTATCGCCAGATTATTTATACACATGTTAGAAGCTATTGTGGGGCTATTTATTTATCTTTTTTAATGCAAATTTCGCGATACTGCTCCTTTAACCACATGGAACAGGAGACAGGAAAGGGATACTTCCCATCACACCCTTGGGGAATACCAGGGAACCGGCTAGGCCTTTTCCCATTCCGTCAGGATCAGATTGTTAAAGTGCTTCAGATTCAGGAACCCCAACGGGGTATGGCAGACCCAAGACATTCCCCCTTGCGGAGGGGGAAGTGGCCAGCACAACAAAATACAGCCAAGAAGCCAGGGGGTATCCATGTATCCCCGCGCTCCGTACCGGCATCCGCCCAGGTGCAAGGAGACAAACTGACACAAAAAAGGGGCCGGCGCCAAGTGCCAAATCTTAGCTGGGGCCTACCCGGCCGCAAGGCTAGTAATCATCTTCTTAATGTTGGCGCGCCTGGCGCAGACATTGGATTGCGACTCCCCGCTAATGACAAGTCACTTGGGGTCATAACCAGGCATGGGGGTGCAGGTGATGAGGCCAGCGGGGTCAGCCCGGCCGCACGGGGCCCAGATTGCCGCGCAATAGGCCGCTGTGCGCATGGTATACCAATTTCCAAAAAGTCTCCAACAAGGGATACCCCACATATTACACACTGCCGGGGATGCCCCGAAGGGACCCAGAGCCCTGTATCCTGGGAAGCCTCCATATGGTGATTTTAAGGTAGTCGCAATGACCAATGGGAATTACACTATGAAGCTACCCGGGATGCCCCTTAGAGTCCGTTAGTGGGAGGATTTTTGTAAGCACGGGAGGGAACCCCAAATGACCGAGGGACCTAGGAGAGGAAGAACCTAATTGCTTACGGCAGTCCCACCTGCCAAGCACAAAAGGTGGGGGCACCATTAGCAAACATACATGTTGCACGTAAAGAATATATAATGGCCTAATATACATAATATAAACATACATAACTGTATACACCCATATATACTGTTATTAGACATAAATTCATATATATATATATATATATATATATATATATATATATATATATATATATATATATATATATATACCTATATGCACACATACATGGCCATACACATATAATAAATGACCGTCCAATAGGTATATGGCAGGAAGCCAAAAAGACGTCCTCATACGTGTGCAAAAAAATATCATTTTGTGAGTACTCACCTGTAAAATGGATATTGTCAGTGTGCCACACAACCCGCTTCCCCTTTAATTCTTACGATCGGGTTACTCACCAGCAGGTGACTACGTTGCAGAGAGGAAGTCTTGAAAACATATACCTGGGACCTCCCACTTAACACCCAGTGAATTCAAAAGCAGAAAGACAAGGTACCAGGAAATCCAATGGTAACCTCAAAATAAAAGAAAAGCTTCACCATATAAAGGATCCAGGATACCAAAAAAGGCGGGTGAAGCGGGGTGTGTGACACACTGACAATATCCATTTTACAGGTGAGTACTCACAAAACGGTATTATTCTCAGTGTGTCACACACCCCGCTTCCTCTTTAATTCTTACGATCGGGACATCCAAAAGGGATGGATATCTGAAGGCAAAATGAAGCATAACTTAAATGAGTCTGCAGAACCTTGCGGCCAAAAACAGCATCCGCTGAGGCCCGTACATCAACCTTGTAAAACTTAGAAAAAGTATGAACAGAAGACCAGGTTGCAACCTTACAAACTTGTTCAACAGAAGCTTGGTGCTGAAAAGCCCAAGACGCTCCAACGGCGCAAGTAGAATGAGCAGTGATACGAAAAGGGGGAACTTTCCCCTTAGCAGAATAGGCCCCAATAACGGCCTGACGTATCCATTTGCTAATAGAAGATTTGGCCGGAGCCAAACCCTTCCTAGGCCCACAGGGCACAACAAAAAAGGCATCAGTTTTACGAAAAGGAGAAGTAGTAATCAAATAGTACTTAACACAGCGTACTACATCCAAACAATGCAAAACCCTCTCCTTGTCATTCTTAGGCTTAGGACACAAGGAGGGAAGAATAATATCTTGATTCAAATGAAAAGCAGAAACAACCTTAGGAAGAAAGTCCGGTGTGAACCGAAAGACCACCTTGTCCTGATGCCTCTCAAAGTAGGGCGCCTGAATCGACAAGGCCGCCAGCTCCGAGACACGCCGAACCGAAGTGATAGCTACCAAGAAGGCAGTCTTCTGAGTCAAGGTAGACAAAGCAATATCCTGCAAGGGCTCAAAGGGAGGAGCCTGAAGAGCCGCACATGCGTAAACCCCTGGAAAAAGGTTTTAACTAAAGGATGAAGCGGAAAACGCTTCTGAAAAAAGATAGATAAGGCAGAAACCTGCCCTTTCAAAGTACTCAGCTGAAGACCAGAGTCCAGCCCTGATTGCAAAAACTCCAGAATCATGGAGACCGAAAAGACCCTACAAGGAAAAGATCTAATCTCACACCAAGCGATATAGGCTTTCCAAGTCCTATAGTAGATTATAGAAGAAGACCTCTTCCGGGCACTGATCAGAGTCTTAACGACCGAGTCAGAAAGACCCTCCTCCAAGATGGAGGTTTCAGCAGCCAAGCCGTCAAACCCAGCGTTGGTAAATTGGGGTAACACAGCCGACCCTGCGTGAGCAGATCGGGCCGCAGAGGCAGAACGAACTGATCCACTGCCAGCCGAACGATGTCTGCGAACCATACTCGCCTTGGCCACCTTGGAGCCACGAGAATGGCGGACACCCTTTCCAGAGCCAGCTTCCGTACCACCCTGCCTAGCATGGGTATCGGAGGAAACAGGTACAGAAACCCCAGATCCCCCCAGCTCAGGGACATGGCGTCCACCGCCAGAGCCAGAGGATCCCGGGAGAGCGACACGAAGGTCGGGAGCCTGCAATTGTGACGAGAGGCAAACAGGTCCACCTCCGGTGTCCCCCACCGGAGACACAGCGACCGAAAGACTTGAGGATGGAGAGCCCATTCTCCCAGACGGGAAGAACACCTGCTCAACAGATCCGCTTCCCTGTTTTCCACACCCGGAATGTAAACTGCCGAGAGACTAGGAACATGGGCCTCCGCCCAGGTCAGGATCAGGGACACCTCTCTGAGGGCACCCAGACTGCGAGTCCCTCCCTGATGATTGATGTAAGCAACCGCTGTTTGACTGTCAGAGCGAACCTGAACCGGAAGGCCCAGAACATGCTGAGTCAAAAGAACATGAACCAGACGGATGGCTCTCAGTTCCAGAATATTGATGGGCAAGTGGGCCTCCCGAGGCCCCCACTGCCCCCGGAACTGAAGATCCTTCCAGAATCCCCCCCATCCCGAAAGACTGGCGTCCGTGGTGACAATTTCCCAAAGAGGAGTCAGGAAAGACCTGCCCCTCGAGACCAACCACCAGACGGACTGCCGGACCCGGGAGGACAACTGGAAGGGCCGATCCAATGACCGTGGTCGCCGGTCCCGGGACGCCAACAGATGAAGCTGAAGCGTCCTCGTGTGAAATTGAGCGAAAGGAACTGCCTCGAACGAGGCAACCATCAACCTACCAGCCTCATCCCCAGATGGATGGACGGCCGAGGATTGGAAAGAAGGACCCAAGCCAACTCCTGAATCAGACAAATCTTGGACTGAGGCAGAAACACCGTGTTGACAAGAATCCAACCGCATTCCCAGAAAAGACACCACCCTGGCCAGAGCGAGGGAGGACTTGGGAAAGTTGATTATCCAACCGAAACTTTCCAGCGTGGAGACCACCGTCCTGGTGTCCGTCTCCGATTGATTGAGGGAAGGAGCCATGATGAGCAGGTCGTCCAGATAAGGTACGACACGAATGCCCCGAGATCTGAGAATGGCCATCACCCCTGCCAACACCTTGGTGAACACTCTTGGAGCCGAGTTAAGGCCAAACGGAAGTGCACAAATTGTAGACACAAATTGAAAATGCTGATCCCTCATCACGAACCGAAGAAAACACTGATGAGCCTGGCAGATGGGAACATGAAGGTAAGCATCCTTGATGTCTATGGACGTCATGAAGTCCCCCTGCCGAAGAGAACCGACGGCCGAACGCAGAGTTTCCATGCGAAACTTCTGAGTACGGATGAACCTGTTGAGGAACTTCAGATCCAGGACAGGGCGAACTGACCCGTCCTTCTTGGGGACTGTGAAAAGATTGGAGTAAAAACCGAGGCCCACCTCTAAGCGCAGCACCGGCCGGATGACCGCCATTTCCAGAAGATTCCTTACCGACGGCAGGAGCCCCTGCGCGGCCAAAGGATCGGTGGGCACCCGAGACCGGAAAAACCGTGATGGAGGGCAAGACTCGAACTCCAGTTTGTAACCGGACACCACTCCCCGGATCCATCTGTCCGGAACCTCCTGGTCCCAAACCAGGGAGAAGGGTCGCAATCGTCCCCCCACCCTCACGGGTGAGGGCAGCCCCTCATTGCTGAGCGGGCTTACCAGCAGGCTTGGGCTTGGTGCCCCAGGACTGACCGGGACGGCCACGGCCCCTCCCCCGGGTCCAACCTGCACCCCTGGTAGCGGGAAAGGACGCCCCTCTGCCCGCTCTGACTCCCCGAAAGGAGGGACTAAAGGAAGTCGCACCCCGAAAGGAGCGACGGGGCCTCTTGCGTTGAGGCAATTTACCACCCTTGGTAACTGAATCCAATTTATCGCCAAACAGGCGCAAACCTAAAAAAGGGAGCGCTGTAAGCGCCTTCTTAGAGATAAAGTCCGCCGTCCACTGGCGCAGCCACACTGACCGACGAATAGCAACCAGCAGTGCCGCTGTCCTGCTACTCATCGCAAGTGCATCGTCCTGGGCGGCCAGGACAAAGGAAAAGAACTAAACTCATCACAAGCGGGATCAAGACCTGCGTACAGATCCCTAATAATGGACCTAACTGCCAACAGAAGAAGTGCCGACGCACACACCGGCCGCAGTGTCGATCCGGCACTGATAAAACCATGGCGAGCCAATTGATCAATCCGACGATCCTCACCATCCTTAATGGTAGTAGTGTCAGAGGAGTGCAACACAGCCGTGTTCGACAGCCCTAACACAGGGGTATCGACGTCAGGGCGAACTGACCAAAGCTTCAACAAATCCTCCGGAAAGGGATAACGTTTATCCCAACTAGGAGGAATTCCAGCCAGGTGCGTGGGTTGTTCCCGTTCTTTAAGGACAACCCTCACAAAGTGTTGTTGCCTGGGAAACACCAAACGCGGCTGGGGCACATCAAACAACTCACCCTTTGGCGGAGGGACCGCCTCAGGTGGATCCAAAGCCAAAATTTCAAACATTTGAGCCAAAATGGAAGGAGTGTCAAGGGACACCCCCACAGCCTGATCGCCAGCAGTGTCAACCAATAGCTGGTCTGCAGGCTCATCAGACTCCTCAAGGAGTTCCCCCTCCTCATCAGGGGGACAATCGGACCAATCCAAAATTTCAACTACCTCATCCTCCGCAGCAGGCGCTGCCGGAGAAAGGTGCTTCCGCTTCGCCGTAGCCTTCTGAGCTACCGTGGCGGAAATTATCTTCGAGGTTGGCCAATCGCGCACGCACCTCGGATTGCGAATCCCCACTTTTGACAATGTCACACGGGGTCCGGAATAAGGGAGGGGGGGTAGGAGATGACGGGAGTTGCGAGGAGCCAGAAGCCGGAGTGACGGACTGGCGCGCAATATTCTGCTTTGCACATGGAACGCATAATATGACATCACCGCCTGGGAGCGGAGCCCCACAACCCCCACACAGCCTGGATAGCCCCGAAGAGCCATTCCGGTAACATCGGAAGCCTCCATATGGTGAAATTATGGTATTCGCAACAACCCAGGGTTTTACGCATTAAGCAACCCAGGATGCCCCTTTATAATTAAAGTCCCAGGAGTGGGAGGATTTTTTAAGCCTAGGAAAATCCCAATTTGGAGACTAAGACTAGCCAGATATATCAGACCGGGAGAGCCACTGCAGTGAGGGGATCCCAGAATCTGTAGGGAAAAAGAGACCACAGTCAGTCCCCCAGGAAAATTTAGCCAGCATGCGTCACACACAAATATGAAACAAAACACTGGTAAACCATATATAAGTATCATGAAGACAAAAATATAAAAAATATATATATATATATATATATATATATATATATATATATATGTATCAAGCAATAAGTGCCTCCAGGAGTTTATGCTAAAGTGCCCAGGAAACTCCAAACACAAGCATTACACAGTTAAAATGACGGCCCCACGTGCGCGAGGTGGGGACTGCTACCCGTTTCTGCCACCGAAGAGAGACACCGCACTCCTGGACACGCGCCTTCCCCAGCACCTGTCTCATTGAGGAGACAGAGTGAGGCGGCCCGGGCTCAGCGTGCTCGGCCACGCCCCCCACCAGCGCGTCACAGAGCGAGGGCCGCAGAGAACGTGGCCCCGCCCCCAGGATTTGAACAGCGCGGCCCGCCTCAGACCAAGCGGGGGGGGGGGGGAAGCTTTTAAAAAGACACAAGAGGCAGAGCCCCAGCAGCCCAGGCCACGCGCCCGCACACCGCGGCGCTGACCCTGCGTCTGCCAGCGCTCCCCACACACAAAGTAAAAGCACCCCTTGCACAACCACCCCCCCCCCCCAAAAGTGAAGGGACCGAGCGGGAGAAGATGGCCAAAAGGGGAACATCGGGACAGGGGCATCCCAAATCCGGATCACCATGCCAGATAGCCGCATTGCCCCACGCATGGGGTCGAGCGGAGGAGATAAGCTCCTAGTGCCATCTACCGTTGCCCAGCCAGCAGCCTGGGCTGGGAGGCTTCCATTAACCATCTAGGCATGTAAACAATTGAACTGGGCAGAAATAGACCAAAAGGGGTGCCGGGGTTTGACCCCGGCTACCTGCAAGCAGGAGACTTCTTTCTTCTGTCTTGACGCATCTTGCAGAGAGAAAACACTGGGTGGTCCCAGGTATATGTAGGCCGGAAGGGGCTCGTTTTCAAGACTTCTCTCTGCAACGTCGCCACCTGCTGGTGGAGTAACCCGATCGTAAGAATTAAGGGTAAGCGGGGTGTGTGACACACTGAGAATAATTATATATCTATATATATATCTATATCTATATAACAGAGTGGGAACAGAAACCTGCACCACCGGGGAACAGAGCTGCATAACATATGCTCTAACCGCTGGCCCGTGCAGCCGCTTGCAGTAAAGAATACATGCATATAAAGGCATCAAGGATGCCAGAGGGACATTCACGGAAAGTAACAGGCATGGAAAAGATGGCGGCGTAGCGCCCGCAGACAGAAGGAGGATGAAGGCGGGCCGACGCGGATCGCGCCCCCTCCCGACACGAGAAAGAACCAACAGCCACGCTCCCAGCCAATAGGACTGGGAGCCGGTCAAACGCCAACTGGAGGGGCCGGCCGTCACCAGCGTGGGGAGCGCCTGGCCCCGCCCCCTCCCCCTGACTGAAAACGAGCAGCAAACCGCGCTCCCCAGCGTGCTGGCCACCAATGAATAAAATATACAAATTAAACCGAGTAAAAACACATTGAGGCGCACTGGCAGTAGCCAGCGCCCACCAAACAGTAAGAAAGTACAGCACCAATCATACTGACAACATCCACTCACACCATCTCAGGGGAGACAAAACAAAGATGGAAGTATCCCCCCCCACCCTACTAACCAGGAACAGGGAGTAATGGGGGGGGGGGGGAGCCGATAGCCACATGTAGGATACGTGGTGAAGGCTTCAGAATTTACAGGGCATCCCAAACCAGGGTCACCAACCTGGTAGCCGCCTACCCCTTGTAATGGGGTCTCACGGAGGAGCGTGGCTCCTATCAGTACACCTGTTAAGGTGAATCCTACCTTCACCAGGACCTACAGCCAAGGCTGGGAGGCATTAGGGGCTTAAGCATAACTAGGTCCAGGCAGAAATAGGGATAAAAATGGCCGTGTGTGAACCCGGCTTACCTGCAAGGAGGAGACTTCATCTTCTGACTTGCTCGCCGTCTGCAGAGACGATTACTGGGGAATGTGTGGGAGGTCCCAGGAATTTATGGGCCGGGAGGGGCTCCTTTTTTTCTATTCCTCTCTGCAGAAGTTCGCCCTCTACTGGACATAACCCAAGTGTAATGAATATTTCCGAAGCAGGGTGTGAGACATACTTAGAATATCCCTTTTGATAAAGGCGAAAACCGAAACGTTGAGGGTTACTTCTTGTCGGTACTGCCTGTAAGCCTTCTCTCTCTTTTTTGTATTTGATTACAACTATTTGCTTTGTATTGCTGATGCAGAAATGTCTTGTGGTTGTCCTGTGGTTGTCTGAGGGACCATCCAGACCCCACGCATATGTGATTACTTCTGCTTAAATCAAATCCCGTTAAATTTCTTGTGTCTGTATAACTATTTGACAGTGTCTGGCTTGTAGGTGTGCCTCTATTATGGATGCTGGTTCTCACAGCACCACCTAGCTGTCACTGCTTGTATACTCTATACCCTATTTTTTTAGCTCAACTACTGTTAATATCCATATTATTGTGTACACCATCCCCAATTAAACCTCACTATACTTGTTTTGCATTTAAATTTATGGTTGTTGGCCTCCACAAAGCTCCTATATTCTCTTTTTGTTACACAGTCTGTCATATACAGCAGTCCAGGGCTCCTAAAGGCAACAAGGCCCCAAATCTATAGCAGAGCGATCTGACCTCTAAAGAAAAAAAAAAAATAAAATATCAGATTAACTGCATATGATCCTCAGATTTTATTTAAAATAAAAAAGTGACTTTATGCTAGTTGATATCAGAAGGGTGGGCGGGGGGCGCAGGAGGACCACCATTCTTAAATATAAACATTCAGCTTCCAAATGAGCTTTTTCAGATGTGTGATGAGAAATATTAAAATAAAGAATGGAAGGAGAAAAAGAAAAACCATTGGACAAAGCCAGCAATTCATCTGTCAGTAACATTTATCGGACTTAAATAAGAGGGGCAAATCCAGATTTTTCTGTTTAAAATGGCACTTTTCTTACAAACCAATGAGTTTAAAACAAAAAAGAAAATATATATAATCTATGGCTATATATATATATTTTGCACGGATGCGGGTGTGTAGTCAAATGCCCCCTAAAAAAAAAAAATAACAAAAATGGCTGCAAAATGCAGAAAAACCACATTTAGGCTCTATTACATTTACAAATACATACATAAATATATTACATACACCGGCAAACCAAAAAGAAAGCGGGTATAAGGTTCACACTAAGGAGGTGTTTTGCAGACTTCTTCCCGCACAGGCGATTTGGCTGATCACAGTTGTATCTTTAATAAAGTATTCAAACTAAAAGGTGGCGTCCAAGAATGGGCTGCTAATGGACTCGTCCTCTTGGTGAAGCGTCAGTTTGTCCAATAGGGGGAGTTGGTGTAGGCGGTCTTGTTGGCCTGAGTCTTCTGCTGCATGGAGTTGGGCTGACTACGCTGACCAGATCCACCCTGGAACAGAGAGGAAAAGGAAAACTCCTTTACTCATTGGATCAACAAGCAGCTCAGGAAAGAAAAGCAAATAGGGGAGATGGAGGGTGGGGGGAGCCATTAAAGTGCCTTGTTTTTGTATTTTCTTATTCAGAGATTCAATGAACATTATTTCCATGTACAAATAATCCACTTATTACTATAAATGTAACCTCACTTTATAAAGATTTATAATTACCCATTTTGGTGGGGCATTGCAGACTATTACTTACTTTCCAGCAATCCCACGACACAGGTGCTACACTCCATTCAGTTCTGCTATCTGCTATGACAATTTGCATGGGAGTCCGCATTCCCCACTCAAATATAGATGGGGGTTCTGGCGTACCCACACCAGTCATACTAAAATGCATGGTGGGGGCACGGGGCCAGCTAAAAGTATTGCGAGGATGAGGCCGCGGGTTTCGCCTTTGGATCGCTAGGCGAGTTTGTTCATCGACCAGCAGGAGTTGCACACAGCAAGACACCCCAATTCAGGATTGCTCCGGCGAGAAGGGAAACAGCCGACCTTAGAGTCTTTTAGACTCTTTATATTATAAAATATGTTAATTTTGTTTATCCTATCTTCAGTAATAAGCTAGAGCATTGTGGGGGTTTTATAAAGTAGAAAAAACCCTTCTCAGGGCTACTGATCCCACTGTGTATTCAATTCAATTAACCACTTGAGAAGCCATAGCGGGCAGCGGAACGCGTGGAGCCACCTTTTCCATCCACCCCCTGGTGAATTTATCGGGACATGCACAAGAGCAGCATCTCCTTTATATCCCTCTCCATATTTTAATTTGATTGCCATATACTTTTCTTCCAGGTGCCCTTAGATGGTATACTTTGTTTGAGCTTTATATTTGCCCTAGATATTGCATCATCATTTATTTTGATTAATTTGCACTCGCACTTTATAGCATTTAAAGATACATACATATATATTTTTTTTTTTAGACATCTTTTGACTCACAGCTATGCACACCGCTCTTTGGGCTATTTAGCATTCTGCATTATTCTTAGTATGTCACACACCCCGCTTCAAGAATCCATAACATGTGGGTAATATCGTCCTGAAGAGGCGTTCCTGCAGAGATGATAGCAAAAGAAAGCCCCTCCCTGATCCATAAATACCTGGGACCTCCCACTCACTACCCAGTTTTCCATCTCTGCAGACGGCGAGCAAGTCAGAAGATGATGGCTCCTCCTTGCACAGGGGGATTTCAGGTAGCCGGGGTAACTCCCGGCCTCTTATTTTGTCTATTTCCGCTCGGACCCCTGTTTGTCCCAAAATTTACCTCAGATTACATGCCTCCACAGTCTTGGCTGCTGGCCCGAGCGAGGGTACATTGGCACCTCTGGTGCTGAGGAGCAGAGCTCCACCGTGAGACCCTAAAAGAGAGGGTAGGCGGTCATACCGGGTAGGTGATCCCGGTTTGGGATGCCCCGTCCCTTGACTTTTCCCCTGGGGGGGGGCCCTTCCCTTTGCCAACTATGGGGGCTGGGGTTCCTCTCATAGGGGTTAGCTTTATTCACTTTCTCTTGTTGATGTGGAGCGTCTGAAAGTAATCCCTCAATGAATTGGTTGCACTGTTGTTACTGTGTTGCAGCACCGCGGCTGTCATTGCAGCCGGGTGCCGGGGTTTTTCAGTCTGTGAGGTAATTTTTTACCTCACACGCTTTGGGGGGGCGGGGCTGGCACTCGGCGCTCTGCCGGGCCAGCCCCCGTTCTCTCATTCATTCCTCGCCGCAGCGAGCGGGGCGGGTGCTCTGCTAGTGATAGCGGGAGCACCCGCTGTCATGGCAGCCGGCGCCGCGGTTGCCGGCGGCGCCGGTCTCTGGGCTGGTGCGTGAGGGACTTCTTCCCTCACGCTTCATTCACACTGGAAGGGGGGGCGGAGCCGGGCTTTCGGCGCGTCGCCGCGGCTCCGCCCTCCTCTGTACTGGCGCCTCTGCGGAGCTGAGCTCCCTGTTACTAGGCAGCTCCCTGTTACTAGGCAGCTTAAGGGGCACAGATCAGCTTTGCGCGGGCTGCGCAGACCACGCCCCTGACAAGGCAGTTCTTCTCTTCACTTCACCTCAGAAATCGCCATTGTTCTGAGGCGGATCGTTCACCGCAGCGTTTGTGAGTGGCCCTGTTGGCCTCATTTATTTCTTCTTTTCTTTATCTGTTAAGTCTTATTGTAGGGTCTTATGGGTCTCTCTCTGTCTTTTAGGTGAAGGTTATCCAGGAGGATCTTCTGTAGTATTGGAAGGTCTCTCCTGATCCTGGGTCCCTGGGTCCATTTTAGCATCACAAATCCTCCCACTCGGGACATTAAAGGGGCATCCCGGGTTGTCTAACTGGCGTAATTCCCTGGGTCATAGCGACCACTCAAAATTCACCTTATGGAGGCATCCCCGGATACTGGGACTGGGACCCCTTCGGGGCATCCCAAAAAGTGTATGTTGTGTGGGATTTCCATTACTGGGGATGATGTGTTACTGTGTATACCATGTGCACAGCAAACTATTACGCGGCAGTCCGAACCCCAAGCGGCGGGGTCAGCACAGCCGGCCACCTCAACTCCCCCTCCCGCCTTGACTCGTGCCCCGTGTGACGTGGTCACGGGCAGGGATCTGCAATCCGAGATGTGTGCCAGATTGGCTAGCCTTGAGAAAATGCTCTCTAGCTCGGTCGCCCGTAAGGCTCCGTCTAAGAGAAAGCATTTGTCGCCGGCTCCGCCGGTGGATGATCTTGATGACAGAGACAATCTGGATTGGTCTGATTATCCTCAGCTAGAGGAGGGGGAAGTTGATGAGGGTTCAGAATTTTCGGATGATGAGCAGTCTGCTGGCGCTGATGCCGAGCTTTCTGATTTAGGTAGATCCTTGGACTCTCCTCACGCTCTGTCTCTCATGCTGGAAGTTCTGAATATTTCCCCTCCCGAGGAGGCGTCACAGCAGAAAGGTGAATTGTTTGAGGAATCCAGGCCGCGCCTGGAGTTTCCTACGCAACGCCATTTTGATAGAATCATTGACAAGGAATGGGATAGGCCGGCTCGGCTCCCTGGCATCCCTCAGGGGTGGGATAGGAAATATCCCTTTCCTTCTGAGGCGGTCAAGCGCTGGGCATCTCCCCCCGAGGTGGATGCACCGGTTTTGGGGTTGTCTAACTCCTCGGTTTTAAACAGACCTGATTGTTCCACTCTCAAAGATGGAGAGGATAAACGTATTGATCAGATGGCTTCTCATGGCTTTACTAGCATTGGGTCGGCCATCCGGCCTGTGTGCGCTTCGGAGCTAATGGTGTTGGCTACCAGGTCTGTGGTCAGGGACCTGTTGACTTCTTCCGGGCTTCGTCCTGGTAGTAACGAGTTCCTTAGCCTTAAACGGTGTGAGTTGTTTCTATCCTTTGTGTTGACTGCCTTGGATGACACTTTGATGATGTGTGGTAGGACGTCGGCTCTGCTTGTGGCTATTCGGCGGTCGGTGTGGCTGCGCCAGTGGGCGGCCGATTTTATGTCCAAAAAATCACTGACGGCTTTACCCTTTGTTGGTCTACGGCTCTTTGGAGAGACATTGGACTCTGTCACCAAGGGTGGTAGGTTACCTCAACGTAAGAAACAACGCCGCCCTTTTCGGGGGGCGCCTGCCTTTACCCCCTCCTTTCGGGGGGCCAGATCTGGTAGGGGTTCTGCATTTCCCTCTTCCAGAGGAGATTCCGGAAACAGGGGCAGAGGACGTGCCCGTTCTGGATACAGTTGGGGCTCTAAGCCCAAACCGGCTGCTAAGCCGGCTCAGCAATGAGGGGGCGCCCTCACCCATGCGGGTGGGGGGACGTCTGCAGCACTTCTCTCAGATCTGGGATCAAGAGGTCTCGGACAGATGGATCCGGGAAGTGGTGTCTTCCGGCTACAAGCTGGAGTTCGAGCTCCGCCCCCCTTCCAGATTTGTCAGGTCTCGGATGCCGTCGGAGCCTCTAGCGGCGCAGGGGCTCCTTGCCCAGTGCCCCCTTCAGATCGGGGCAGGGTCTTTTATTCCAATCTGTTCACGGTACCCAAGAAGGACGGGTTGGTCCGACCCATCTTGGATCTGAAGTTTCTCAACAGGTTCATCCGGCCGAGGAAATTCCGCATGGAAACGCTGCGTTCGGCCATTCACTCTCTTCGTCAGGGAGACTTTCTGACGTCCATAGACATCAAGGATGCTTATCTACACGTTCCGGTTTTTCCAGCACACCAGAGGTTTCTCAGGTTCGTGGTGGAGGATCGGCACTTTCAGTTTGTGGCACTTCCTTTCGGTCTCACCTCAGCTCCTCGGGTGTTCACCAAGGTGCTAGCGGGGGTGATGGCTCTGCTCAGAGGCCAGGGTATCCGCATCGTGCCCTATTTGGACGATCTACTGATCATGGCCTCTTCCTTCAACCAAGCGGAGTTGGACACCAGAGCGGTGGTGTCCACTCTGGAAAGGTTCGGTTGGGTGATCAACCACCCCAAGTCTTCTCTTTCTCCGTCCAGAATTCTGACCTTTCTGGGAATGTCTCTGGACACTTCACAGGCCAGGGTGTTTCTACCCCAGGCCAAGATTCTTTTGATTCAGGAGTTAGTTCGGCTTCTCTTGTCTACCACTCATCCGACCATCCGGTTAGGGATGAGGCAGGTGGGGTTAATGGTGGCCTCATTCGAGGCAGTTCCCTTTGCGCAGTTTCACACAAGGACGCTTCAGCTTCATCTGTTGAAGGTTTGGGACAAGTCTCCTCTATCGTTGGATCAGTCCTTCCTGATGACTCCCCGAGTTCGTCGATCCCTGCAATGGTGGCTGGGGTCGGTCAATCTGTTGAAGGGCAGATCTTTTCTGGCTCCGTGTTGGGAAACAGTCACCACGGACGCCAGTCTGTCAGGTTGGGGGGGTGTTTGGAAGGACCTCCAGTTTCAGGGTTTGTGGGGCCCGCGGGAGGCTCACGAGCCCATCAATGTTCTGGAGTTGAGAGCCATCAGGTTGGTTCTGTTTCGCTTGACTCATCAGTTGAGAGGCCTGCCAGTTCAGGTCCGGTCGGACAACAGAACGGCGGTTGCTTACATCAATCACCAAGGAGGGACTCGCAGCAGGAGTGCCCTCAGGGAAGTGTCTTTGATTCTGGACTGGGCAGAGACCCACGTCCCGTGTATCTCAGCAGTCTACATTCCGGGAGTGGAGAACACGGAGGCGGACTTGCTGAGCAGGGCCTCCTCTCGTCAGGGGGAGTGGTCTCTCAGTCCCAAGGTGTTTCGTTCGATATGTCTCAGGTGGGGGGTCCCAGCGGTGGACCTCTTTGCTTCTCGTCACAATCACAAGCTTCCAGTCTTTGTGTCTCTCTCGCAGGATCCTCTGGCTCTGACAGTGGATGCCATGTCTCTAAACTGGAGGGATCTGGGGCTCCTTTACCTGTTTCCTCCGTTCCCAATGCTAGCCAGAGTGCTGCGCAAACTGGCCTTGGATGGTGCGTCGGCAATTCTGGTGGCCCCAAGGTGGCCAAGGCGAGTTTGGTTCGCAGATCTTGTAAGACTGGCAGAGGATCAGTTCGCCCTGCCTCTGCTGCCGGACCTGCTCACCCAGGGTCAGCTGCGCTATCCCAATTTACCATCGCTGGCTTTGACGGCATGGCTGCTGAAACCGCCTTCTTGAAGGAGGAAGGTCTTTCTGACGCAGTGATTCAGACTCTTATCTGTGCCAGGAAGCGCTCTTCCTCTTCTATTTACTACAGGACTTGGAGGGCCTATATTGATTGGTGTGAAAGTAGGTCTCTCTCTTGTCGAGAGTTCTCCATTCCTAGAATTTTAGAGTTTCTCCAACATGGTCTAGATCTGGGGCTCCAGCTTAGTACATTGAAAGGGCAGGTTTCTGCCCTGGCGGTGTTCTTCCAAAGGTCTTTTGCACTTCATCCCTTAGTCAAGACCTTTTTCCAAGGTGTTACACATGTTCGGCCTCCTAGGAAGCCTTTTGTTCCTGTTTGGGATTTGAACCTGGTTCTTTCTGCTCTCCAGGGCCCTCCGTTTGAGCCCTTGAATGAGATAGCTTTGTCTTCTCTTACCCAAAAGGTGGCCTTTTTGGTGGCTATCACTTCGGTTAGGCGTGTTTCTGAGTTGGCAGCTTTATCCATTACAGCTCCGTACTTCGAGAAACATCAGGACAAGGTTGTCTTTCGTTTCAAGCAGGATTTTCTTCCTAAAGTGGTCTCGGAGTTTCATCTGAATCAGGACATTGTTTTGCCCTCTCTATGCCCAAATCCCAGCGACGACAAGGAAAGGGCATTGCATTCCTTGGATGTAGTTCGTGTTGTGGAACATTATCTGGAGGTTACGTCTTCCTTTCGTAAGACTGATACTTTCTTTGTGGTGCCCTGCGGGCCTAGGAAAGGTTTGGCTCCTGCCAAATCTTCCATTAGTAAATGGATTCGTCAGGCCATCATTGGGGCCTATTCTGCCAAGGGGAGGAGTCCCCCTTTTCGTGTTACTGCTCATTCTACTCGTGCAGTTGGTGCGTCCTGGGCCTTTCAGCACCAGGCTTCTGTTGAACAAGTTTGTAAGGCCGCTACCTGGTCTTCGGTTCACACCTTTTCCAAGTTTTACAAGGTTGATGTTAGGGCATCAGCGGATGCTGTTTTTGGCCGCAAAGTTTTGCAAGCTGTTGTGGTTTAAGGTTGTGCATTGTTGCCTATTTTTGGATCCCCGCCCTTGTTATGGACACTGCTGTTGGATGTCCCACATGTTATGGATTCTTGAAGCGGGGTGTGTGACATACTAAGAATAATACCATTTTGTGAATACTCACCTTGTAAAATGGGTATTATGAGTATGTCACACACCCCGCTTCAACCCGCCCTTTTGTATTCAGGATCCTCTTTATTGCGAACTTTGCGTGGTTGTTGTTTATATTTGCCTCTTCCTGGTCCCTTACCTTACTGCTTTCTGTATACTGGGTAGTGAGTGGGAGGTCCCAGGTATTTATGGATCAGGGAGGGGCTTTCTTTTGCTATCATCTCTGCAGGAACGCCTCTTCAGGACGATATTACCCACATGTTATGGATTCTTGAAGCGGGGTGTGTGACATACTAAGAATAATACCATTTTGTGAATACTCACCTTGTAAAATGGGTATTATGAGTATGTCACACACCCCGCTTCAACCCGCCCTTTTGTATTCAGGATCCTCTTTATTGCGAACTTTGCGTGGTTGTTGTTTATATTTGCCTCTTCCTGGTCCCTTACCTTACTGCTTTCTGTATACTGGGTAGTGAGTGGGAGGTCCCAGGTATTTATGGATCAGGGAGGGGCTTTCTTTTGCTATCATCTCTGCAGGAACGCCTCTTCAGGACGATATTACCCACATGTTATGGATTCTTGAAGCGGGGTGTGTGACATACTCATAATACCCATTTTACAAGGTGAGTATTCACAAAATGGTATTTTTGCACTTTATTGCTTGCATTGCACATGTTTTTTCCTGGCCTTAAGGGTATTTTTGTTAATATATGCTTTGGTTGTATTGCACTGCACTTTGATTACTTCATGGAGTTCTATCTATTATGGCTGCTTAATTGATCCTTGTGGACATTTATTTATATTTGGTGCTTTGACACCCAATGCTCAGGGATTGGTGGGGTAGTTGCTTTTAATTGTTGTGTTTGTGTTTCTTTTAACCTTATGCAACTCTAATAAATGGATTAATGTTTACTTATTGTAGCAGTACCCCACTTATAGTCCTTTTGCTTTGGAATGTATGTTTCAGTAGTAGGACGGTTCAGGGTAGAACGCCCTTATATCTGTATTACATGATTATTCAGGTTGTGCCCACTTCTAGTGTGTATTAAATTGAGTTTGAAGCCATGGCTTCAGATTTCAGCCCCTATTCCTTTCATGATTGAGTGGGTGAGCTGATGAGGGTTAAAAAAAAAAAAAAAAAAATATATATATATATTTATAATATTTATCAATGCACACGTCTAAAGTTTTGCAACCCACCTACTAACGAACCCTCAGAATACAGGGCAACCTGCTTAGTACATGCTCTGATCGAGACCTTCGATTGTAAGCTCACAAGGGCAGATTCCTCATTCCTAATGTACTTGTGCATCTATGTGTTTAGTTACACGTCTGTTACATATGACTCATAATACTGTATTATATGCATAGTCTTCATTGTTGTATTAAGTATTTCACTTGTCTAACCCCCCCCCCCACCCCTGTAATTTCTACCTTGTACAGCTCCATAGACTATTATTGTTATTGTATATTTCAATGGCCCCATCTTCAGCAAATAGAAAGTAAGGCTACAACAAAGGGCCATTCTATATCCAAAACCAGTCATATACAAATACCTTTTCCCAGCATCCACCAGATCACAGAAGCAGAAGTCAAGTCATAGGGGTAACTATAAAATATATATTTTATATACGAGAGTCCTTATGGTAAGGTATTCTTTTCCTACTAGTGGGGGGGGGGGGCTAGATCGGAAGATTATGCAAAGCTTGAATCCCTAATATGCTGTCCGTTTCTCAGTCAGTGGGAAGATCCATCTTTGCCCCAATCACAATATTGTATAAAAACCAATAAATGTAAATATGCCTGGTAAGGCCACAATCAAAATGATTGAAAGCCATCACCAAAATGTGGATCAGAATCAACAAAAGATGTCGAGAAGTTGAGAAAAAAACCTTAAGGCAAGAATGGTATTTGCACTGCTTTGGGATATCCTTATCACAAGTGGCCGGGGGGGGGGGGGGGGGGGGGGGGGTATGGGGGACAAAACATCCGGCTGTTTGCATCATGTCAGATAGCCGTTATATCTAGCCAGTTGGGACCAAACGCAGTATCAGCCAATTATTATTGTTTACATAACGCCATCCTATTCTGTAGTGCCTTAGCCAATGCTCAGACATCACATAGAAGACGTGTATTAACGACCAGATAGCCGCCTTACAAAAGAGTTCAGATGAAGTACAATGACGGAAGGCCCAGGAGACAATGGCCCTGGTTGAGTTGCCATAATCCTGAATGATGGGCCTTGCCCTGGGAATGGTAGGCGCTGCACACCACTGATCGTATCTGTAGTGAGAGGACTTTGAGACCGCTAAACCCTTGCACCACCCTGAGGGCTCCACAAAAGAACAAGGTTTCAATCCTATGAAGGTGCTTGGGGCCAAAATAGTTGCCAAATGTGAGTTACAAAGTTCCTAAATGTCTTCAGGAAACATGCCGCTAGTGGCAGGAAAAACTAGGCACAGCCAGCCACTAATGGTCTTAAATCCAAGACCCAATGTGAATGGCTGGCGCGAGTACATCCAAACCAATGGGCAAGGACCTTCCAGATTCTTTAACACCCTGGAAGAAGTAGATTTTTTTCCTTGCTAATGGCGTAAATCACCTTTAGAATGTAATTTCAGGTGGAATATTGGAAACAGCCAAGGGTCGAGCAGCTACAGTTCATCTCTTTGGCGTACTACATTCTTGGCTGCAACCAGCATGGTCAGCACTTACTTCAGCTTGATCTTTTTATGGGTCTGCTAAGTAGCGAGAGTGGCGGAAAGGCATACACCAGATGAACTGGATCACTGCATCACCAGAGCATCAACCGCAAATTCTAGTGGGTCTCTTGTCCGTGCCACAATGTGCTCAATAGACATGTTGTGCTCTACTAAAGATCCTGCTTTTCCCAGCTAGACGACCTCTGCTGAGAAGTCGTATATTCTCTCTGCCCAGAATGTGGGCCACATATATGGTTGGAACATTGTGGCCTATTCATTCCAGAATCTTTGGGACCTGTGCTAGTCAAAGTTCCAAGACGATGAATGGCAGTTCCAATGTCCTTAGATGGTTTTGCAGTCCAAAACCCCTCCCCACCCTGCTGGCTGGCATCTGGTGTGACTAGATTTTCCTTGATAAACCATTGGAAATGAGAGCAACCGGCTCAGGCTAGTTATGACTCCTGGAGGATGCATTTGGAATCCAAGGGCTCTTGGAACCTGTCCCAACCCAGCTGAAGAGCCTGGGTATGGAAGGGAGTGGTGAAGGAGAGACTGCTTTGATTAGAGTCCTTCAGACTTGTCAATCTTAAGCGCGGATGGAAGGTTTAGGTGGGCAGGCAAATGATGGCTTTGACCATGTGGTATGGGTGAGCCTGCTTGTCCTCTATTGGAAGACTTTGGCCATCCCCATGTTTGCACACATACCAAAGTATAGTGTATTGAATGGTGTCAGCTGGGATTTTTTACAGTTCATGATCCAACAGAATCCTTTCAGAATGGACATTACTGTGAGATCTAGCCATGTCTTTTTCAGAGATTTCATAAAGGACATTACTGTGAGATAGGACAAATACTAGAGGGTGGTCGAAATAAAGCCACTCCAATCTTTGAGCAGAGAAAACACAGCCTCTGTTAGAATCTTTCCAAACACCTTTGGAGCTGTGGAAAGGCTGCAGGGCAGGGTCACAAATTGAAGATCCAGGTCTCCCACTGCAAACCTGAGGAACCTCTGGTGGGCTGCAAAAATAAGACACTGTAAATGTAGATACGAGTCTTAGACATCTGAGGCCATGAAGGTCTAGTGAAGCCACAGTTGAGTGAGAAGCACCAGCTACTAATCCAGTGAAAAAATTCCCTTTAAAACATAACCTTTACTTATTAAAAGCAGGTTTCCAATACAGTACAGACCTCCATCGTTGCAACTCATTCAGGGGTTAGAGGACGTCCCCTTAGTCATGTTCACTCATTGAACCCACAACTGATCGCTGACACCATCCTGAACTTTCATGTTTAAACATGTTGAGATTTTTGAGGTACATCATAAGAAAGTTGTTTGGATACCACAAAAAAGTGTAAGTAAAAACCAGTGCTCTTTGCACCAGGTAAAGGGATGAATCACTTCCATGAATCCCAGCGTCTATTGCAGAAGCATGCCGCGACTGGATGACAGGGCAGCAGGATTAGAAGACTGTTTGGGAGAATCATCCTGAACTCCCATCTTGTAACTGGACAAATCGCTTTCCAGACCCAAGCATCAGATGTGTACACCTGCAAGACCTCTGCAAATAGTAGATGTCCCACCTGAAAGTGGCGGGGGGACCTGTGTTGGCCTTGGTTCTGGCTGGCCTTTGACTTTTCACCTTGTCCCAATGGGTAAGTCAACTATATTCCCCGAGTGGTGAAAGGGCAAAATGTCATTTAAGAGGCCTTTCACAAATCAGCTCAGTCTGTGCCAGACAGACTGGATCATCAGACCATCTCTGGAGGACTGGAATCTCTGGATTGTCAGCCTTTGACACCTCAGATTCTCGGTAGGAGCAATACGAAAAATCTGTGTAGGGGGAGCTATGCTTTTCAGCAAGCATACACTGAATGCTCTGCACCATTTACCACCATTTGGGGGTTCTCCCTATCCCAATTGAGTTTCGAATTGTTGCACCCTTAGCGTCTCGCTTCTCACCCCAATTGCAGAACTGAGACTCCTCTGCCAGATTGTGTGTGGCTGAAGTGCCCACTGATTCTGATAGTGTTTGGCAACAATGCATTCAGAGCGGCACATGCAGTAGTTGCACTCTGAAAAATGGAGACCTGTATATGCTATGGTGACTAGCTGATTCCCCGGAGGCGGTATCCATGGAGATGAACCCTTACTGCTACAAAAATCCATCTATGCTGCCAACACCTCTCAAACCATAGACCATTCTCCAATATTGGTCCAGGCAAAACGGATTCTGAGTGGACAGCCACTAAGGAGCTCAAACGTTAAGAGCCCCTACAAATAGACAAATGCTTGGAAAAATAAAAGGAAAGGAAAATATAGAAATTTTCAGTGAACAGAGCTATAGGGAAAAACGTCCAACACAATCCCAGACTGGAGGAAAGATGGGGGATGGATCTTCAGGAGATTCAAGCTCTGCATAATCTAAGTCCAGGTCCGAACCTTCTACCAATAGGAAGATATAACCCTACTTTAGGAACAGGCTGGTAAGAAGAGGAAAGTTATAAGCCATAATCCATGGATTTTTAGTTAACTGAAGTTGAGAGACCCTGTTACGCATAGAGGGAACAGAGATGCTGCTGCGGCTCTGTTGTATTTCCACATGTGATCGTTGTGGGAACCCTGAAGATGGCAAAGGAATAGCCCGATCTTGGTCTTTTTTGCAGATGGTCTCACAATCTGGAATCCCAAATTGGTAGTGGACCAAAAGTCTTTTTGTTCCACTTAAAGCAGACCTATACATTAGAAATGGTTTTCCCCCAACCGCCCCCTATGCCAAAATGTCATGTTACAGGCTGTAACACCACTGCATTACTGGCAGAGTCACCCTCCAGCTTTGGATGCTTAACCAGTGGAAATGCTTTTCACTGGCTGAGCCTTCAGACCTGGCAGGCTGCTTTACCACCAGGACTTAAATACAAGAGGAGAACCGCCCATCAGGACCGGAAAGTATATCAGGCTCCAACATGCCGTTTCAGTACTACGTGTGGGGGGAATTTCAGAGGCCAAAGGTCCTTTTAAAAAAAACAATATTAAACTAGTAGTTGCAATAGACTTTGCGTGTCAATAGTGGTGCTCATCACTCATCATTGTGGACAGTTCAGCCATGTGTTCTCACCTGACCATCCTGCTGAAGGTGATGATGCAGCAGCTGGGAGTGGGGCTGCTGATGAGCGGGCAGAATATGCAGGAAAGGGGCCGGTGCATACCCAGCAGCCGCCCCAGGGTTCAGGGGTCCGGTGGAGCCCAGGGCAGATGGGAGGCTGAAGGGAGGTGGTGTAGCCGCATGGAATCCCTGCTTGTCAAACGTCTGAAAAAGAACAGACCGACGAGATTGGAACATCTTCAGAGCTGCTGGACTCTACGAAACACCCTTAACAGACAGCACTTACCTGTGTCTTGTTGTAGACTGAGCCGCTGATGTCGGGCACGCCTGTGTTACTGGAGCTCACAGAAACTCCTATGCAAAGATAGACGGAGCGGTTACTGGATCGATAAAGCTATGGCCAAAACCAAACCGCCGCCTTTGTTGTGTCCATTAATGTACCTTCAGCATGTGTAAAAAGGTCAACCCCCCTCATGGCATTGCTTTTTTTCAGATCACAGTAAAGTCAGTCGGAGTAAAAAAGACATTTAAATGGGACAGTTGTTCCCTACCTATTGCCAATGTAACATGGCTTTCTGTCTTGAGGACTAATTTCCAAACACAGAAGGTAAAGTTGACCAACACAGCCATCCATAAATCATGACAGAAGATCAAATCCTTTACATTAGGTGAATCTTTTCTTCTACTTAAGGACACACATTGTTTGTTGGAAAAAAAAAAACTGTTTACTTACCTGACCTGTATCCCACAACAACCCTGCATGCTGAACAGCCTCTGTTCTTCTGCTGTCAAGATGCTGGAGGCACAGTCCCTGGCTTGTTTCTAAGCTTTACCCTAACTTCAGTCATATGTGCGGAATCTTGTCCACTCAGAGCCATTTGCCGAGCACTAAATAAGCACAGCACATGGCTGTTTATATCAATTGGGAGTGAAAGAGGGCACATCCCCTGCAATGAACGCACTCCAGAATCCAGCCTATCTGAACGGCTGGGGGAGGGAGCATGCGCACAACACAAATATAAAAGGGAGGCAGTCGCCGCTTTTTGCATTGGTTGAAGGAAACAGTAAGGAGTTTGAAGGCCAACAGGTCCTCTTGGGTTTTGTTCGGCTTCAAGTGGCAATGAGGTTGGGCCAGGATGTTGCATTAGCCTGCTCGGGGAAAGGGTGGGTCGGACCTCAGCAAAGCAACTATGGGGATGAAAAAGGTATCAGAAGCTCCAAAATTAATTGGAGACCAGGGAAAGGAGCTGGCCCCAAATTCGGCCGCTGCTTTAAAATTAAATAATCATGAATGTCCACTTCCCGTTTATCCACAAGAATATTTCTCAAGCAAGAGACGCCAACAGCTCTTTAGTTCGAACAAAACCTGTAGCAGTAAAGTTTTGGTGAAAGTTTGACTTTAAAGAGAACCTGAATTTTAAAACCTAATGTCAAACAGCTAGTACTTGGTGGCAATGAGTATGATAAATAACACTTAAGGGGGGGGGTTACAAAACTGTTAGACAAAGGCAGGGCGTTGCTCCATCTTACAGAACCTGAAGGCAGCCCCTAATGTCTTTTAATGTTCACTAACCTTTGCCTGGGCCAGCACCTGCGGACTTGCTTTGGGCCTGAGCCGAGCCGCTGTATCCTCCTTTGCTGTAATCGGCAGCAGTTGTCCCTTGCGCCAGTTCATCATAACCTACAGAAAAATGACCTAATCACATACACGTGATGTGGACCAATCCTTTACAGATAGTGGGTGTCGGGGAGCTGACTGTCAGATTGTTACCTGTGCCATAGCCATGTTGCCCATATCCCCCGGCTTGCTGAAAAGGAGTGGATGCCGTGTTCAGGTTTACACCGTGTTGTTTCGCTGACGCAGGAGGTACCTGTGCAAATAAAGCAGACATTTGGAGGACAATGCAACTTAACCCCCATCAAAACTAAATGCTTTGTCAAATAGATACAACTCCTTTCATAAAGAGGGATGCTCATATAAGTTATCAACCTGAAGAAAAACAAAGTATGAACTTTCTGCTTTTCCATGCAATCCCCCGTGACTTCACACTTATTCCACGATTGAGTGTCCCCAGAATGGATGCCATCAGAATAAAAAAAAACAAAAAAAAAAAACTTCTTGCTCTGCAGGTACCCCTTACTGCCGTTTCATCAGGAAAAACACAGTTTTGTGATTACTCACCTTTAAAACGGATGTGTGACATACACTCCGCTTCAATTCTTCTTGACAGTTGGGTTATTCTCCAGTAGAGGGCAAACTTCTGCAGAGATGAATGCAAAAAAAGAAGCCCCTCCCGGTCCATAACTACCTGGGATCTCCCACCAATTCCCCAGTGTAAGATAGCAGTTAAGGGACCAGGAAGAACCAAATATAACAATACTAACAAAAAAACAATGGTTCACCATATAAAGGATCCAAAATACCAAACAGGGTGGGTGAAGCGGAGTGTATGTCACACATATAATATCCGTTTTAAAGGTGAGTAATCACAAAACGGTATTATTCCAAGTGTGACATACACTCCGCTTCAATTCTTCTTGACAGTTGAGACATCCAATAGCAGTGTCCGTCAAGGGTGGGAACCAAACAGTAAAGAATGCTCCAACTCAAACCACTGCAGCTTGCAGAACCTTGCGTCCAAAAACAGCATCCGCTGAAGCCCGCACATCAACCTTGTAAAACTTGGAAAAAGTATGAACAGAAGACCAAGTAGCAGCCTTACAAACTTGTTCAACAGAGGCCTGGTGCTGAAAAGCCCAGGATGCACCCACAGCACGAGTAGAGTGCGCAGTGACCCTAAAAGGGGAAGTCCTCCCCTTAGCAGAATAGGCCCCAACAATGGCCATTTGCTAATCGTAGACTTAGCAGGTGCCAAACCTTTCCTGGGCCCGCAGGGCACCACGAAAAAAGCATCCGTTCTACGGAAGGAAGAAGTAGTCACCAAATAGTACTTCACACAGCGAACAACGTCCAAATTGTGCAGAACCCTCTCCTTGTCATTGTTAGGCTTAGGACACAAGGAAGGGAGAATATCCTGATTGAGATGGAAAGCAGACACCACCTTAGGAAGGAAATCCGGCTTAAAAACGAAAAACCACCTTATCCTGGTGTCTCTCAAAATAAGGGGCCTGAATCGACAGGGCTGCCAACTCAGAGACACGCCGCACAGAGGTAATAGCCACCAAAAGGGCAACCTTCTGAGTGAGAACCGAAAGAGCAATATCCTGTAGCGGCTCAAAAGGAGCACCCTGCAGAGCCGAAAGAACCAAATTCAAATCCCAAACAGGAACTACAGCCTTCCGAAGGGGCCGCACATGCGCCACCCCTTGGAAAAAGGTCTTAACCAGCGGGTGTAAAGCAAAAGACCTCTGGAAGAAAACCGACAGAGCAGAAACCTGTCCTTTCAAAGTACTTAGTTGGAACCCAAGATCCAGATTATGCTGAAGAAACTCCAAAATACTGGGTACAGCAAAAACCCTGCAAGGTAAGGCCCTAGCCTCACACCAATCAATATAGGACCTCCAAGTCCTATAGTAAATGCCAGAAGAGGACCGCTTCCTAGCCCTAATCAAGGTCTGAACTACAGCCTCAGACAAACCTTCCTCTTTCAAGATGAAGGTTTCAGCAGCCAAGCCATCAAAGCCAGCGTTTGTAAATTGGGGTAGAGTAGATGACCCTGGGATAGCAGGTCCGGCAGCAAGGGAAGCCGGCACTGGTCTACAGCCATCCTTACGACGTCTGCGTACCAAACCCTTCTTGCCCACCGTGGAGCCATCAGAATCGCTGGTGCCCCTTCTAGAACCAGTTTGCGAACTACCTTGCCCAGCATGGAGACAGGTGGAAACAGGTACAGAAAACCCAGGTCCTTCCAAGCCAGTGACAAGGCATCCAGTGCCAATGCCAGGGGATCCTGAGAGAGAGACACAAATGCCAGAAGTTTGTGATTGTGCCTCGAGGCAGGAGATCCACCTCCGAAGTTCCCCACTTGCGGCAAAGATCCAGAAAGACCTCGGGGTTGAGAGACCACTATCCGTGGCGAGAGGACCCCCTGCTCAGGGAATCCGCCTCAGTGTTCTCCACTCCCGGAATGTAGACTGCCGAAAGGCAAGGAACATTGCTCTCCGCCCCAGTGCAGGATCAGAGAGACTTCCCTGAGGGCACTCCTGCTGCGAGTCCCTCCTTGGTGATTTATGTAGGCCACTGCCGTTCGGTTGTCCGAACGCACCTGAACCGGAAGACCCCGTAACTGTGGGGTCAACCGAGCCAGAACCAGACAAATGGCTCTGAGCTCCAATACATTGATGGGGGTGTGAGCCTCCTAGGGACCCCACACCCCGCTGAACTGATGACTCTTCCAATAACCTCCCCAGCCCGACAGGCTGGCATCTGTGGAAACCGTCTCCCAACAAGGGACAGGAAAGGATCTGCCCTTCACCAGATTGCTCGAGTCCAGCCACCACCGAAATGACTGCCGAACCCTGGGAGACACCTTGAAAGGTTGATCCAATGACAGTGGGCTTCTGTCCCAATACGCCAACAGGAGAAGTTGAAGAGATCTCTTGTGAAATTGTGCAAACGGCACCGCTTTGAAGGAGGACACAGTCAGACCCACCAGTTTCATCCCGTCGGATAGAGGGACAAGGACTGGCCAGAAGAAGACGGATCAGGTCCTGAATCCCTTGCACCTTGGTCTGGGGCAGAAACACTCTGGCCCGACTGGTATCCAGATTCATGCCCAGAAATGAAATCACTTGAGACGGGGAGAGAGAAGACTTGGTGCGGTTGATCACCCACCCGAACTTCTCCAGGGTCGACACCACCTGGTGGGTGTCCAGTTCTGCCTGCTGAAGGAAAGAAGCTGAAATCAACAGATCGTCCAGATAAGGCACAATGCGAATGCCCTGCGATCTGAGCAGAGCCATTACGCCCGCCAAAACCTTGGTGAAGACCCTCGAGGTCAGACCAAAGGGAAGAGCTACGAATTGATAATGTTGATCCTCCACTGCAAACCGGAGGAATCTCTGCTGTGCCTGAAAGATCGGAACATGCAGATACGCATCCTTGATGTCTATGGATGTCATAAAATCCCCTTGGCGAAGGGAATAGATAGCCAAGCGCAGAGTCTCCATGCGAAACCTTTTGGCTCTGATGAACCTGTTGAGAACCTTGAGATCTAGAATGGGTCTCACCGAACCCTCCTTTTTGGGAACCGTGAAAAGGTTGGAGTAGTAACCCCTGCCTCTTTCCAACGGAGGCACCGGGCATATAACCCCCATGTCCAGAAGGCTTTTCACTGCTAACAGGAGCCCCTGTGCAGCCCGAGGGTCCGAGGGCACCCGAGACCTTAAGAATCTTGGGGGTGGCCAGAACTCGAACTCCAGTTTGTACCCGGAGGAGACCACTTCCAAGATCCAATTGTCTGTGACCTCCTGGGCCCAGACCCAAGAGCCGCAGCCGTCCCCCCACCCTTACGGGTGAGGGCGCCTCTTCATTGCTGAGCCGGTTTAACGGCAGACTTGGGCTTGGAACCCCAGGCAGCCGCGGGACATGCCCGACCTCTGCCCCTGTTCCAGGACGAGCCCCTGACACCTGAGAAGGCCAGACCCCTAGTCGCTCTGGCCCCTCGAAAGGAAGGAGTGAACGAGCCCGCCCCCCGAAAGGGACGGCGCTGCTTCCTCCGCTGAGGTAACTTACCGCTTTTAGCAACAGCATCCAATTTATCTTCAAACAGACGCGCACCCAAGAAGGGGAGGGCTGTGAGCGACTTCTTGGCTCCAACGTCCGATGTCCACCGACGGAGCCAGACCAGTCTGCGCATGGCCACCAGTAAGGCTGACGTCCTACTACACACGACAATGGAGTCTTCCATCGCAGCCATAACAAAATCCATGAACAATTCGCACTTATTATGTATAGCGAACTCAGCGCCAGCTGGATCCAGCTGAGCGTTATTCAACCAGTCCCTGATAAAAGACCTGGTAGCAAGCGACATCAGGGCAGACGCACTAACCGGCCGCAGGGCCGAGCCCAAGTTGGCAAATGCGTAGCACGCCATCTGATCAAGACGCTTATCCTCGCCATCCTTAAGGGAGGAGGCGTCAGGGGTGTTCAGTACAGAAGAGTTGGTCAAACCTAAAATAGGCGCGTCGACCTCGGGGGGAGAAGACCAGCGCTTGACCGCCTCCACCGGAAAAGGATACTTCTTATCCTATCCCTGAGGCACACCAGGAAGCCGACTGGGCCTCTCCCATTCCCTAAGCATCAGCGCATCAAAATGACCCTGGGTAGGGAATTCCAGATGGAGCTTGTAGGCCCCAAAAAATTCCCCCTTCTTGAGAGGGGGCGCCTCAGGTGGATCAATATCCAACACCTCCAATAAATGTGACAAAACAGTGGCCGTATCAACGGCATCCCCCAGCGCCTGCCTGACATTGGAATTCCCAGGCTGACCATAGTCAGCCTCTGAATCCTGATACAATTCCCCCTCTAACAGGGAATAATCGGACAATTCAGCGGACTCATCGTCAGTGTCCCACAAAGGCTGGGCCGACGACAAACTTCTCGTTTTATTTATTTTCTCTATGCTGGCCAACCTAGCCCAAACATGAGAAAGCGACTCTCCACTGGTAACAATGTCACTTGGAATACGGATCAGGTGGAGAGGGGAAGGCGATGAAGCGGGAGGAGCCGACCCAGAAGGCTGGGTACAGACTGCCGCATTATGGCCTTTTGTGCGCATGGTATACAGATCAGCACATTCTCCCCCGTAAAGGATACCCCACATGGCCCGGATTGTCCCAAAGGGATCCCGGGCCCGGTATCCTGCAGAGCCTCAGGGAATTACACATAAGCAACCCGGGATGCCCCTTAAAAGTCCCGGTGGGAGGATTTTTGGGTGGAAAATTTTTATATCTAGGGACCCCAGGACCAGGAGGGACCCCTTAAAATGCACATATACAGGACCACCTGTAACACAAAATAAGCCACATAAGAGCAGAGCAGTGCAAAAAAATGCCATAGCATTTGATCCTACAGCCACACAACAGAAAAAAAAAGAAAAAAATTATATTAAAATAATATATATATAAAATATATATCACCAAGCAGTCATACAGTGGAAATAAAAAGCATATACTGTGCATAGACACCATAAACATATATATATCCCAATATGCCCAGCATAAGGAGCCCCGTATGGGGCACTCACAGGCCGCAGTAAGAAGATGGCGGCCTGTAGGAGAAGGAGGCGGGCCGGTGCGGAGCGCGCCAGGCACATGGCCCCGCCCTCTTCAGACGCAGGCAGCACACCAAGCCGTGCTTCCAGCCGATAGGGCTGGATGCCGGCCGACGAGGCAGATACCGGCGCGGTCTTCCGACGCGGGAGAGCGCCAGGCCCCGCCCGCTTCACTGAGAGAAGCAAGAGGGTCGCGCTCCCCTGCCAATATGGCTGCGGAGCCGACCTTGAGAGAACCGGCCCGCCGCCGCACGAGAGCGTGAGTGCGGGCCAAGTATAGTGCTACAACACACACAAGATGTAAAATCAGACACACACACATAAGTTAAAAAGGCCCCCCCCCCCCCCCCCCCCGGAGGAGAGTAAGGGACCCAGAAAGGGGGGGGGGGGGGGACCTGCCAGAATCCGTCCCTAAGCCTAGCGGGATGGGGCATCCCACACCAGGACCGCCAAAACCTGGATTACCGCCTACCCCATAGTGAGGTCTCACGGTGGAGCGTTGCTCCTACCTTCACCAGGACCCGCAGCCTAAGCTGAGAGGCTCAATATAGGGACAATTTAGAAGGGTCCTGGCTTACCTGTAAGAAAAGTCTTCATCTTCTGTCTTGTTGCCTTCCCTGCAGAGAAGGAACAGGGGAATTGGTGGGAGGTCCCAGGTAGTTATGGACCGGGAGGGGCTTCTTTTTTTGCATTCATCTCTGCAGAAGTTCGCCCTCTACTGCAGAATAACCCAACTGTCAAGAAGAATTGAAGCGGAGTGTATGTCACACTTGGAATAAATATCTTCAGGTTAACAATAGTAAATCACTGGGAGCCAGGTCTACACGGTAAAGTGAATAAGTATCCAAGAAGCCGCATTCGCCTGCTGGCGCATTGTTGCAAAGTAGGAGCACAGCTCCAACAACTTACCACAGTATTTCTCACATAATGCATTAATTGTTGAAGCATGTGTGTCTTCAGTAATAGTTGTGTGGCGTAAATTAGTAATAAAACTGTATCCCAAACTGTTGCTGTGACCTTTCCAGCTGACTGCAGCACAGTTTGGTCTCCGGGTCATGGTGGTGGACCCATGTTTCAGAACTATTCAAAAATAGTCTCCTGAATTTTCTCTAAGTAGGTCTAAAATTATCTTGAATTGCTGGCAACATACGTTTTCTATAGCATCAACATTTGTGGTAGCAACTGGGAACAGACCTTGGACATCATCAAAACATCATGAAGTACACGGTTTCATTCACGAGCTGTAACGCTGACCTGACAATCTTCCACAATCACGGTCATCACTTTACAGCACATTCCCTCTAAAGATGCTTTAACAGGTCACCCTGACCAGGGGTCTAATTTCTTAGTAGACCTGCACTGTACTTGCCATCCTGTCACTTCCTGTGCTTGCATCAGACTGGACATGCAACACACCATTGTGGTTAAGACATGTCTCGACCTGCACAGACCAGCTCTTGACCAGCCACAAACGCAGAATAGGGTTATGCTTCCAAGGGTCCCCTGCGGAGGAGCATACCAAATCAAGATGCCAAGGAGTTTAGTGATTAAACGTCCATGCTGCTTATCTATTTGTTATCGGCCAGCAACCAGAAAACCATGATAAACCATAAACAAAATAGAAAACAGACAATTGAAATGCCTCATTCATGAGCTGTAATGCAGACTGACCTGAAAAATCTACAAAAAGCATGGCCTTCTGTGACAGACTCTCTGCCCTTTGGACTTTACACAGGTTCATTACTTTCCTTTTCTTAAGCATGTTACAGACTGCCATTGTGTTGATTGATTACGTCACAGACAATGACATTGTTCTGATTGATTGTGTTACAGACGTCTATTGTGTTCCTGATTGAGTCACCGGCACAGTTGAGGGATTGTGTGCCCTGCTCCCATTGGTCTGTGTATTTGTCATGCAGTCCTCCATCAGGTCCATGGGGGAGGTCCCCTTGCATGGAGGCTTGCATATAAGGCCCAGTGTGGCACTAAGAAAGACACTTCACCTTCACCCTCAATACTGAAGTTCTGTCTCTTATTGGGGGAAACGCTATATTACAATTCACTAGCCCTTGTAAGGGCTGTTCCCGTTTCCTCACGGACGACTCTGGAATCCCAGCAGCACCTCTTACGATTGGGAAAAGGACGTCTCGGGCGGTGAAGCCCTCCGGCGATAAGGGTTATCGATACACCTTGACTTTACGGCATATTTCCTCTGAAGATGCACTAAACGGGGGTCATATTAAAGAGATTCCCTACCCCATTTACCCTACTTGGGTCAAAAAAAAACTTTCCTTAGTGGTAGGAAGGTGCATCATCACCATATACGGCTTCCAGACTTTTCTTTATTTGGAAGAATTTTAATCATAGAAACTTCAAATTCTTCACTTTCTTTATAGACCCTACTAGGTAGATTCACGTGGAGGGGCATGCCAAATCTTGATGCCAAGAAGGCTGTAGTAGTGATTAAACAGCCATGCTGTGTAGTCAGTGGCCAAAGTTCCTTGAAAAACAAAGAATAGTGAAAACTGGGAGTGGGGTCGGAGCATACTTACAAACATTGTGGGGCCGTACTGGAAAGCGCTCGGTACACCAGGCACCCCAGCGTAGTAAGGTAATCCTGTGTAGCTGTAGCCCGGTGGCAGAGTTGGATTAAGGAATGGCTGCTGCGCTGTGTGATGAGTCTGTGTCTGATTCTGCTGAGGCTGTGCCAATGTGGTAGCGGGGGCCGGAGAGGCAGAGTCTCCACGGCCAAACTTTGCTACATCACCTGTAAAACAAAGGGGGAGGGGGGCATGAAGGGCAAATGTGCAACAGGTCTTATACTGTAAAAGCAGGGGACCTCAACCCTCTTCCTCAAGACGCACCAACAGCTCATGTTTTGTGAATCTCCACATAGCAGGCTCTATAGCTCTGCTGCACAAATTACACCACATGTGCGTCTGTGTGGAGAGCCACAAAGCATGGCCTGTGGGTGGGCCTTGAGGAGGAGGGTTGGGGGACCCCTGCTGTAGAGTACAAAATACACATTATTGCTAGTTTAATACAGGACACCTGTGTACACCTGTATAGGGAACTCAATACAAACAGGTACCTGACTGCCAGCAGGATCAATACCTTGTAGCCCTGCAGGATAAGCTGGTTTAGTTGTAGCACCATCAGCTTCAAAGATGAGAGCATGCTCTCAACTGGCCCCAGGGTGCAAATAAGCTACACAGCTCCACATCAATAAAAATGGAGTAACTGTCTTGGGCTCATACTTGTATATTTGGGGTTTATGGTCTGTATATAAGGAGTGAAAAAGTGCTAACCAACCTAGCAATGATTGCAAGACAAGGCCAGATACTATGACACTGATGACATTTAGAAGCAAAAAAAATACCCAACAACCCTACCTGAGTAAGGGTTGCTTGCAAGTCCTCCATCACGACCTGTCAGCGTTGCTGGTGCAGGAAACGTGATCCCATAGTAATCCTTAAATACAAAATAGGAGAAAAACTCAAGTGAGGGAAAAAGATGGCAACAGACCCCTTTTACACCAATTCCAAGAGCCCCCCCCCCTTGTTTGTAGTCCCAAACAAGTTCCAACACTGGCCAAGGAGGAACAATTATTGCAATGGAGGGAACATGATGTGATCCAGCCAATGAATGAAGGCTGGGCCAACACATCGGTAGCCTTAATCTTGGGGAAATTCAAAATAAATGCAAAGGATGATGGCTCTGTAAAAAAAAATCTGGTCTATCCAGTCAACATAAACTAAACCTTTTTTAATCCCCCAAAGTGGTCCCATCCTGTAGTAAAATGTATTGATTCTATTTTATCACAGGACGGAACAACTTCAAGTGGACGAACAGTCAAAAAAGAATTAAGTCAGACCAATACAACAAACAGTGCTCCAATGTTTCCCTCTTCAGGGCAATTTAGATTGCTGCACATAATTTACCTTTTTCTAATGCCTACTGGGATCAATTTTAAAAACAAGATGGCCGTTATGTCAGTTGAGAGAGCAAGCTCCAAAATAGCAGCTATCTTTCTTTTCCAAATGTACCAGGCTGTTGGTCTGATTTCAGGGATAAAAAGAAAAAAAAAAAAAAAAAAGGAATTTTATGTATTTTCAGTAATAATCCCTCTCTCTTCGATTTCACTCAGTCACACAGACTATCCTTTACACTTGGGTAATATCCTTCTGGAGCCAGGATATGGCAGACACGTGCTGGAGATTATGCAAAGCTGAAATTCTTCCTGTGGAGGAGCACACAAGGGGAGGCTATCACTTTTCCACTTCCTGTTCCTCCCCAGCTAGTAGAAAGCAGTAAGGAGAAGCCCTTGGAGGGAATCAACTCAACCAAAATGCAGATCGTGATGAAAACAAACACCTTGGTCTTGGCAGACCAAACACAAGTGATGGCCAGGCATCACCCATTTGTGATAGCAGCTTAACTGGGTCCACATGAACGTAGCCTCACCAACAAGGTGGGTGCTGTGTGATTAAGTGAAATCAAAGAGAAAGGGATTATATTATGTATTATAAAAATATATTTACACTCGGGATGTCCCTAAGCAGTTAAAGCTTGGGTGGGATAAGATCTAAAAAAGGTCTGATTGAGGAATAGCTACCTTATATATTGTCCAACCCTCCGGGCGCATGATGAAGAATAAGCCTTCCACATCCGGGCACCTATCCAACTCAGGATTCTGGAGGCCTCAACAATGAATTCACCAGGTACTTGGGGTATCCTTCAGGTATTCGGGGCCATCACCCCCGGGTAGCCCTAAATGCACCATAGGGAAGTAACAAGGAACAATTGGGCGCCCGAAAGAATTGTGTGCCAAGATAACGAACACGGCACCATCCTTGTAAGTCTAACCCACTGTGTACACTGTAGCGATCAAGAGAGCACCTGCCTCTTGTGGTGACATGGTGGACAGGGCTAAAGCAGCATTGGTAACTCCTAAGCTGACTTAGCTAAACATCAGATGCAGTTCCTCTCATGATGGCATACTCCTATGTGCACATGGCAGGAGCAGGCATTCTGTGTGCTGGCAAAGTGAGGGAATGAGCAGCAGGGCACATAGCTAGCGATCTTCATCTTGGCCCTTTGGGGAGGAGCCAAAAAGGGGAGGGTTTCAGCATTGCATAATCTCCAGCAGGTCTCCAGTAGGATATTACCGGAGTGTAAAGAATAGTCTGTGCGAAAAAAAAAATATACAATTCTGTGAAATTCACCTGTAGAATTGTTTAAATATGTTGAATATATCCAGTCCAGGTCGTCCCACAACAATTACATGTGGGTAGTCCGCCACCAGGTGGCGCAGTTCACTGCAAGATCCAAAATTGTAGCTCTTCCCAGCCCCCTATAAAATGAGGTGTCTCAATAGAATCCCCAGTGGTCAAAAAGCAGTAAGAAAAGACAGGCCGGGAGGCCAAGAAACCATGTTACATCACATAGCTTCAGCATGTACTCTCTCCAACAAAAAACTGAAGGACAACGTCCAAATATAAAAATGGTAATCACCATAACAGGCAACAGAGATAATGAACAAGGGAGGGGTGGGACGACCTGGACTGGATATATTTAAAAACAATTCTACAGCCGAGTTTCACAGAATTGTATTTTTCAGTCCAGGTCGTCCTACAATGACATGTGGGACATCCAAAAGCAGTGTCCATAAGGGCGGGATCCCCAGTGCGGAACAGCAGGTAGTTCATTTCACTACCGCCTGAAGCACCTTACAGCCAAAGACAGCATCAGCTGAGGCCCTAACATCAACCTTGTAAAACTTTGTAAAAGCATGAGCAGAAGACCAAGTGGCGGCTTTACAAACTTGCTCAACAGATGCCTGGTGCTGAAAAGCCGAAGAGGCACCAATAGCTCTGGTAGAATGAGCTGTGATTCGAAAAGGGGTTTCCTTCCCCTTGGCAGAGTATGCTTGCACCACCGCCTGTCTGATCCACTTACTAAGAGTGGACTTAACAGAGGGTTCTAGGAAGGGCTTGCCACCAGCTAAGACAAAAAGCAAATCCGACTTCCTGAAAGATTCAGTAGCAGACAGGTAATACTTAATGGCCCTGACCACATCCAAAGTATGGAGGGTCCGTTCCTTGAAATTAGCCGGAGCTGGACACAAGGAAGGTAAAACAACCTCCTCATTAAGGTGAAAAGGAGAAACAACCTTAGGCAAAAAATCAGGTTTAAAGCGAAAAACCACCTTATCCTTATGAAGCTCAAAATAAGGAGACTCCGACACGCGACGTACAGAAGTTATCGCTACCAAAAAGACCACCTTGAGAGTCAGAATAGGCAAGGCAGCATCGCACAAAGGCTCAAAGGGAGGCACCAGGAGAGCAGAAAGAACCAAATTCAAGTCCCACACCGGTAACAAAGGCTTACGTGGTGGACGTACGTGGGTAATACACTGAAAGAAGATCTTAATCTATGATTGGCAAAAGATCTCTGGAAAAAAATAGCCAAGGCCGAGACCTGGCCCTTGAGGGTGCTCAGCTGGAGACCCAGGTCCAAACAGTGTTGTAAAAACTCCAAAATCCTAGAGACAGAGAAAGTGCAACAAGGGAAACTCTTGGATTCACATCAAACAATGTAGGCATGCCAAACTAATATATCATGGAGGAAGACCTTTTCCGTGCCTGAATCATGGTACGCACAACAGTATCCGAAAGACCCGTTTCCCTCAGGATTGAGGTCTCAATAGCCAGGCCATCAAGGCAGCGTCTGTAAATAGGGGTGCCGCAGCGACCCCCGAGTGAGAAGCCCTGGGTCGTCGGGCATGATGTAGTGATCGACAGACATCTGAACTATGTCCGCAAACCAACTCGTTCTCGGCCACCAGGATGGTTGATACCCCCTCCTGGGCTATCTTGCGCAGCACTCGGCCAAGGCGTGGAAACAGGGAATGCATAAAGGAGCCTGAACTCCGTCCAAGGAATCGCCAGAGCGTCTGTGGCGATGGCCAACGGATCTCTTGACAGGGAGACAAACCTTGGGAGCGTGTGATTGTGTCTGGACGCAAACAGGTCCACATCCGGCTGACCCCAGCGGAGACACAGAGTGTGAAAGATCTTGTTGCTGAGAGACCATTCCCCCAGACGAGAGGCCCCTCTGCTCAGGGAATCCGCCTCCTGGTTTTTCACCCCGGGGATGTAAAACACCAAAATGCAGGGAACATTCTCCTCAAGTTAGAATCTGGGTCAACTCCTTGAGAGCTCGCTTGCTCCGAGTTCCGCCCTGGTGATGTAGGCGACAGCCGTCTGATTGTCCGAGCGAACCTGTACCGCACGTCCCCTTAGCTGGGAAGTCAAACGAAGAAGCACCAACCGGATCGCTCTCAGCTCTAGGAGATTTATGGGCAAGTGGTTCTCCTGCGGACCCAACTGACCCTGGAACTTCTGCGTCTGCCAGACGCCTCCCAAGCCGGTCAGGCTGGCATCCGTGGTAACTATCTCCCACTGGGGAGTCAGAAAAGACTTGCCCACCAACAGATTCCTGGGATCCAGCCACCACAAGAGGGACCGCCTGGCCAGGAGGGACAGAGAAAATTCCTGATCCAGCGACGGCATTCGGTCCCAGCCGGTCAGCAGATTCAATTGAAGAGATCTCATGTGGAACTGAGCGAAGGGCACTGCCTCGAAGCAGGACACCATCAGACCAACCAGCTGCATCCCCAGACGGTGCGAGGGTCGTTGACGAGACAGCAAGGCTAGCACCTACGTCTGAAGTCCCACCACCTTCTGCTGTGGTAGGAACACCTTGACCTGAGAGGTGTCTAGCGTCATACCCAGGAAAGACCTCACTGTTGGAGATATTGAAGATTGATTACCCAGCCAAACTCCTCGAAAGTGGATAAAACCGTCCGCATGTCGCTCTCGGCCTGCTGAAGGGACTGAGCCGCAATCAGTAAATCATCCAGATAAGGCAGCACACGAATGCCCTGATTCCTCAGAATAGCCATGGTGCCAGCCAGCGGGGGCTGAGGATATCCCGAATGGCAGAGCCACAAGTTGATAGTGCTGGTCCTCCAGAGCAAATCTCAGAAACATCTGGTGTCCCAGGAATATCGGGATGTGCAGATAGGCATCCCTGATGTCCACAGTGGTCAAGAAATCGCAGGGGCTAAGCGAGCTCACAGCCGAGCGTAGGGTCTCCATGCGGAAATGCCAGACTAACAAACCTGTTGAGACCCTTCAGGTCCAAGATAGATCTTAACGTTCCATCCTTTTTGGGAACCGCGAACAGGTTGGAGTAAAACCCCTGACCCTGCTCCCGAAGAGGTACAGGGCAAATCACCCCTAACCGCAGGAGGTGCTGTGCAGCCATTCTCAAGCCCTGTGCCATCACAGGATTCTGGGACATGAGAGACTGAAGAAATCTTTGGGGCGGCCTACCAGCTCTATTTTGTAACCAGAGGACACCACCTTCTGAATCCACCGAGACGCGCTGTCTCCAGATATGAGCAAATAGCAGAAGCCGTTCCCCCACCCGGATGGGTGAGGGCGCCCCCTCATGCCTGAGAGGGCATGGCAGGGGGCTTGGATTTAGCTCCCCAGGAGGGATTGGGTCGTCCACGAGACCTACCTCGTCCCCAGGAATCTCTGCGGCCTCCTGAAAAGGAAACGCCTCTTCCTCCACGAAAGGAGCGATAGGCAGATGAACACCAAAAGGGCCGCGCACGGCTTCCGTCGCTGAGGGAGTCTCCCATCTTTAACCAGGAGGTCCAGCCGCTCCCCGAATAACCTGTGCCCCAAGAAAGGGATACTAGTGAGTGACTTCTTGGCCACAGCGTCAGCCGACCATTGCCGCAGCCAAAGAGACGGAGCGCAACAAGCAGGGACGAAGCCCTGGCGCCGAGCCGGACACCATCGTCCATAGCGGAGACTACAAAGGCAATAAAATCCACGCAAGCTTTGAGGTCTTTATATTCCTCCGCCCGTTTGCGAGACTTAGCAATATCTACAAGACGTCTCACCTTCTTCCTGATGGCTAATGAGACAATGGCCACGGCACACACAGGGCGAAGCCCAGCATCCACAAAGGTGAACGCATGACAAGCCAGCTGATCCATACGCCTGTCAGCAGGGTCGTGCAAGGAAGCAGTATCGGGTGACTGCATAACCGTAGTGTTGGATAACCCCGACACAGGGGAATCCACATCGGGGGGAAGGCACCAGAGGCGGACCAGCTCCTCCGGGAAGGGATACTGCCTGTCCAGGCCCTTAGGCACCGATGGTAATTTATTAGGTCTTTCCCATCCCTTAAAAACCATATTGGAAAAGTGGGCCTGCTCAGGGAAGACAAGCCTCTGTCTCTCAGGCCGGAATAAATCACCCTGCTTCCTCTTAGCCGCTTTAGGAGGGACAATATGCAAAGTCTCAAATACTGAAGACAGCAACTTCTCCGTATCGTCAGGGAGCCACATATCCTCACCCGAGGAAGAACCAGGCTCAGTGTCATAGCCAACTGACTGGAGGAAGGGTTGTTTAAGGATTCCTTTTCCTCAGGGGATCAGAGTCCAGACCTCCAAAAAGATCATCATCAATATCCGAGTAGCCTGGCTCGATGTGCCGCTTCTTACTCGTGGCCTTCCTAGAAGCCGTGCAAGATAACTGTCTCTCAAGGCTGGCCAACCGATGTGCCAAATCGGCTTGGGACCCCCTGCTGGCTTCCCCCTCGCTGAGGGCTAAATGCAGTCGTGGGGGTGTTGGCGAGGCCACAGGCAAAAGCGGGCTAGGGGCCCGATACGCCCACCCTATCATGCTCCAAAAATACGCTCCTGGCGCAAGTGACACAAACCGTGCTGAGTCTGCCCAGGGGGCTGGTACCGCACATAGGGCAGAGCTTCACCCACCCAGATGGGGTCCCTAGCTCACTATCCCCAGAAGCCTCCATTATGGTGATTAGAGAGAATGTACATAGGTTACAAGGCACTAATTTAGTCCCTCTTTTGGTGATCCTTTTGGTGATCCTTCTTAATGGGAGAGGGCGCAGAGAGGAGGGGGGGTGGGAGAGGGCGCAGAGGAGGGGGGGTGGGAGAGGTCGGAGACCAGGAGGAACCACAACCCTTAGCTGGCAAGGGGCCCACATAGAAGACGCAAGCAGACAAGGAGCCATGAGAATCCCACAACACATGCAGCAAAAAGAGCATAAGAAGATAAATAGAGGGACTCACGGGACCACCAGCGATGACGCGCTGGGGACAGCAGGCAGCAGCAGGCAGTGAGGATGGCGCAGGTAGCCAGCCTCATGCGATCCTTGAGGGGCGGGCCGCATAGCCGTGACGCAAAAAGAGTCATTGCGTGGCCCCCCCCCCACCGCGGGCGCGAAAACGAGCGCCCTCCTAATAGAAAATGGCGCTGAAGGCGGACGCAGAGAGGAAGCGCAGCCCATGGAGGGGCCCACACCGACACAGAGCGCGGTGCGCCCCGCACAGACAGACCGAGGCCACGGGCTCAGAACAAAAAGGCCCCGCAGAGAAGTGCAGCTCCCGCCCCCCCACCCACAGCGCCTCAAAGATGGAGGGGAGAGGAGAAGGAGCCGAGGGTGGTAGGTATGTCAGTAAGAGAAAAGACAGTCAAAAAACAGCAAGTGAAGCATGCACAAACACTAATAATAAAGCTTGTGGGAACAGACGGGCATAACCCAGGGTCATAGAGTGGTTGCTCCCTCCCCCCCTCCCCAATAGGCTCACCATCGCCTATGGCCAGCTACCCTTTAGGGAGGGTCTGCGGCCCAGAGCCTAGCTCTGTTAACGCCTGACCCCCAGCGTTCACCCTACCTTCACCTGTCCCGTCAGCCAAGGCTGTGAGGCAGAATGGGTCCAAGGGAACAGTGGGAATAGGGGTGCAGCGGTCGACAGGCTTAGAATGCCCCGCTCAGCTGCAGTATCCAGGAGAGAGAATCCAAGACGATCCTAGCAGCAGCACTGCAAGATGAACTCTGGGGATTCTATTGAGACAACTCATTTTATAGGGGGCCGGGAGGAGCTATAATTTTGGATCTTGCAGTGAACTGCGCCCCCTGGTGGCGGACTACCCACATGTAATTGTTGTGGGACGATGTGGACTGGATATAGTGAAAATATATTGTTTTAACTGGACAGACCTGATATTTTATAAGGCGCACACACTTTCATTGGCTTAGTTATACTGCTAAAACCCACTGGTTACCATACCATCTTCCTATGGGTTTCTCTAGCATATGGCTCTTGTACCCTATTGTTCTTACTCACCTTTTATCCCCCACAGATCCTCTGTGCAGTGCAGACATCTTCTTACAAACGGTGGGGAGCCAGCAATTCAGTCTTCCAAAGTTGGTAGCCTCACAGGGCGGCATCAATGGAGTCTACACTATTGCAATGAATAGGGGTAGGGGCATAAAGCTATATTGATGGACACCACCATGTCCGCCCAGCAACAGACGGAATCACTCATCAGTAAGCAGGAGGATATGGGTGCTGCACGAAGGAGCTGCGGGGTACAAAAGCGGAGTATAGACTTTAAGTTCTTGCCCCTGGTCAGGGAGTGTTGCACTGCCAAGTGTGGTTACTACTTGCACTGAATTTACTAAAATTACTGGGATAACTTCTTGTCGAGATAATTTTTGTGTATATATTCTAACATTCTGCTCTGAAAGTGTGTGAATATGTAACTTAGTATGAGCAAACCTGTTTTTACATTTTGTCGTACTGTTGTATGTGTCCTTGATAACACCAGCGATAATTTCTATAGATTTCTATATATTTATTGTACATGTGGGTCTAGATTGTTTTTTTTGCATCTAGTCCTACACCTTGGGCTTCGGCTACATTCAATATTAACTGTGATGTACTTACAAGTTACCCTTGTCTGGTTTCTTCTCCTTTCTGGTGTATTTCAACATTAGGTGTTTACTTAGGTGCCGCTTTGAGCAATTAGGTGAGTGCTTATTTTTTAAGGTAATATCAATTTATTACACTGGCAATATATTGAATCTATTGTTGAATTCATTTGTGGGTAACCTATAGTGTAGCTCATTGTATTGTGTATATGGCTTTGAGGCTTGCTTTTAATTTTGTTCGTTGTTTGTGTTGTATGCACACAGATCTATAACACAATCCTCTTTATTGGTGCTAAATGACAGCGTTCTATCGAAGTATCAGTTTATTGTGATGTTTTGCTGTGAACATCTGGTTATCGTGTGGGGTAGTACAAGTTGTTGTGTATATGTTTACTCCACTGACTAAATATCCTGATCATTAGTCCCTATTTAAATGATGCATGTAGCATGGAAGGACACTTGTCATCGGTGGCTCTACTCACCATGGGTAATCTGGACTGAAGCATCTGGAGGTCATCGTACCCATAGATCTGCTTAAAGGAAAAGGGAGGATGAAGGATCAGAGTGCAGAATACATCTGTATTTCACAGCCCAACTGCAAAACCACAACCATACACACATTTCGAAACCATTGGTTTATAAAGACATGCTTTTGTTGGTATAATGGCTCCCACCCCTGGGAAGGCTTTCTAGACACAACACATCAGAGAGTTAATAGTGCTTGGCTTGCAGAGATTATGTTCATTTATCTTTATGGCGCACACATTGCATACAGGGTGCTGAAACAGAAAAGATTCCTCCCACAAACGTTTGGAGAATGATGAGTTTCCAGCTTTGAGGCAAAGTGTCAGTGAGAACTCACATTCATTGAAACAAAAAGGGACCCCAACTATTAGAAACTGACCCAAGTCATTTTTCCTCCAATTTTTACAATTGACAAAGACACCTAGCCCCTGACTCAGATCAGACATTTTTACCACTCAGGGTTCCCAATGGTGGCACGACCAATGACCAACGAACTTACACATGCTGACCTAAGGCGTACAAGCACCTATTCAACCAGTTCATCATGCTCAAGGTGAACAGCTCTTGTGCAGGCCTTACTTTGAGAGGAAGGCCGAAATGTGCCAATAAGTGCTGCACTTAAAGCAAGCAGGTTTCTTCATGCTTACTTTAGGTACACAGTTCTTCATTATAGAGTTAAAGACCTGCTAGAAGAGAGACCTGTGGGCATTTGCTGCTTCTCTCTGCTTATGTATCGATGGGGCGGGCCATGTCTCAGGTTAAAACGGACCAAACCACACATTTTTAAATTGCTCCCCCCATGAAGAGGACATTTTCCCATTTTTACAGCTATCTAATCAATCTAATCCCAGATAATGGAGCATGTTTTAGCTGTAAAGCTCCGCCTCCTCCATTAATTGCCACCGTTATGTGTGGCAATGATGTCATTGACACACCTATGCAGTGAACAAACATCTGCCATATTACAGTGCGGGACAGCAAAAAAAAAAAAAAAAGTGTTCCAGGATGATTCGTAAAGCTAATAAGGGAATATTAATAAGGTATTATCGGCAGGGGCTTTGGCCAAATGTATTACACACGTTCGGTGGGGTTTGGTCCGCTTTAAGCTTCCAGCCTGTTAGAGCGGTCGTATTTCTATATCTTTTAGTCCATTTTGATTTTATTTATTTTAGCTTATTTTTTTAAAGCACTATATTCATATGGGTTGCTGGGTATCCAGAGCTCCAGACTCCCTTTGCTGGGACAGCATATGCAGGGGTGGTATCAGTATGGTGGCCCTGTTCTGTAGGATTTTGGGTTATATTGCTTTGTGGCTGAAATATTGTAACGTGACCATGTCATAACAAGGACCATGGCGCAATCAGTGCTGGGGATGTGAGGAAAGGTGGCAGCCAGGTTTACAACTAATCGAGCACTTGACTAGATTGCTTTGCCTTATACTTAATTTTAACCAGAGTTTATAGAATTCTTTTGGAAAGTTTGTCTCGGGGAACGTTTAGTCTCTAACCAAGTGCCCGTCCTGCTGATGCCAGTGAGAAGATTCTCTTCTTCCATTACCAATTAAACTAGGACATGGCAGAATATACAACTAAATTGAGGTTTTCCTTTCGTGCTTGCAGGCAAACATTCAGCCCAAATGAGAAGACAGCCCTATGAACATTTCGTAACTAAAAGACAGAGCACACATCCATCTTTCACTGCTCCATCAGACAAGGTCGCATGCACTTCACACAAACAAGTGTATAGCGCCTGGGCTTACTGGGTATGCAGGCAGGAGTCCGCCAGGTCCGACAATGTACTGGTTGTGTAACAGAGGGGGCACGCCCTGTGGGAGGTTTGGAGGAGCTTTTCCTATAAAAAAGGGAAATAAGCCATTTAGATTGTGACATTCATTTTTTGTGAAAAGCTTTAGGGTGTAACAGCAATTGCGTGACCACTAAATCACACATTGCAGCATGATTTACCAGTATCTTACAAAAATACAATTCTGTGAGTACTCGCCTGTAGAATTGTTTTTACTATGCACAGTACGGCCCGTTTCATTTCATCCTTATATCTGGGTATTCCGCCACAAGGTGGTGCAGTTGACTGCAGATGATTTGTGGCTCCTCCCGGCCCTATATAAAGCCCTATATAAAGCCCCCCAGTGTTGAAAAGTAGTTCTACAAGAAGCCGGGAGATAATCATGATAAAAAAAAGAACAGCCTCACAAAATAACTTTGGAACAAATCGCCATAAAGAGGCAACCAAAGATAGAAAACAAGGCAGGGATGAAACAGGCCGTGCTGTGCATAGTAAAAACAATTCTACAGGTGAGTACTCACAGAATTGTATTTTTCCTCATGCACAACATTTCAGCCTTACTTCTGGGACATCCAAAAGCAGTGTCCATATGGATAGGGTGGGATCCCCAAAAAGTAGCGGCAGGCAGTTCAAACCACTACCACCTGAAGTACTTGCGGCCAAAAGCAGCATCCGCTGGAGGCCTTAACATCAACCTTGTAAAACTGGGAAAAAGTATCAACAGAAGACCAAGTAGCGGCCTTACAAACTTGTTCAACAGAAGCTTGGTGATGAAAAGCCCAAGAGGCACCAATAGCTCTAGTAGAATGAGCAGTAACCTGGAAGGGAGGTTCCTTCCCTTTAGCAGAATACGCTTGCACCGCCGCCCGATGAATCCACTTGCCGATAGTGGATTTTGCTGGAGACCAACCCTTCCTAGGTCCAGCCGAAAGAACAAAAAGCATCAGATTTCCTAAACGACTCAGTGGCGACCAAGTAAAATTTGAGCGCCCTGACTACATCCAGAGACTGAAGGGTCCGTTCCTTAGAATTAGAGGGATTAGGACACAAAGAAGGTAAAATAATGTCCTGATTGAGATGAAAGGCAGACACAACCTTGGGCAAGAAATCCGGCAGTGCAGCTAGCTCAGAAACTCGCCTTACAGAAGTGATAGCCACCAAAAAGGCTACCTTAAGAGTCAGAATGGACAAAGCAGCCTTGCGAATAGGCTCGAATGGAGGACCATGCAAAGCAGACAACACCAAATTTAAGTCCCAAACCGGTAGCAGAGGCTTACGCGGCGGACGCACATGAGTAACTCCCTGGAAGAAGGTCTTAACAAGCCTGTGATTGGCAAAGGATCTTTGGAAAAAAATTGCCAGAGCTGAAACCTGTCCTTTGAGCGTACTAAGTTGAAGGCCCGAGTCCAGACCATGTTGTAAAAACTCCAGAAACCTGGGAATGGAAAAATCCTGACAAGATAGAGACTTGGACTCACACCAAGCAATGTAAGCATACCAGACCCTGTAGTAGATAAACGACGAGGATTTCTTCCGAGCCTGAATCAAGGTATCAACAACGGCGGCCGGTAAACCCTTGTCCAACAAGATGGAGGTTTCAGCAGCCAAGCCGTTAAAGCAAGCGTTTGTAAATTGGGATGGCGTAGTTGTCCCTGCGTGAGAAGCTCTGGATCATCGGGCAGGAAGAATCGATCTACTGCCATTTGTACAACGACCGCGAACCATACCCTCCTTGGCCAGCGGGGGGCCACCTCCTGGGCAGCACCCGACCCAGCATAGGGAATGGAGGAAAGAGAGAAGTCGAAACTCTGTCCAGGGAATTGCTGACGCATCCGTGGCGAAGGCCAGAGGGTCCTGTGACACGGAGACAAACCTTGGAAGCTTGTGACGAGAAGCAAACAGGTCCACGTCCGGCTGAGCCCAGCGGCGACAGGGCGAAAAAGCCACCAGGATAGGGACTACCTGACCGGCGGGGACAGAACTCCTGATCCAGGAACTCCTGATTCCGATCCCAAATCGATAAGAGAAGTAACTGAAGAAGTCTCATGTGGAACTGAGCAAAGGGGACCGCCTCGAAGCATGCCATGAGGCCCACCAACAGCATCCCCTGCCGAATGGAGGGGTGAGGACACGAAAGCAGGCCCCGGTCTGCGTCTGAATGCCCCCCACCTTCTGCTGAGGGAGAAAAACCTTGACCTGAGAAGTATCCAGCGTCATGCACAAGAAGGACCTCACCAAAAACGGAGATAGTGAAGAATTGGGAAAGTTGATCACCCAACCAAAGAACTCGAGAGTGGACGTCACCACCTGAGTATCCTTCTCGGCCTGATGAAAGGATGGAGCAGCAATCAATAGGTCGTCCAGGTAAGGAAGAATGCAAATGCACTGGCTCCTTAGTAGAGCCATGACACCCACCAGCACCTTGGTGAAGTCCCGAGGGGCCGATGTGATACCGAACGGCAAGGCCACAAACTGGTAGTGTTGATCTCCCAGAGCGAACCTCTGGTGACCTGAGAAGATCGGCACGTGAAGGTAGGCATCCTTTATGTCCACTGCGGTCATGAAGTCTCCCGTCTGAACTCCATGCCAAAGGCCCTTCAAATCCAGGATGGGTCGCAGAGAGCCGTACCCCCGACCTTGTTCCAGACGAGGTACCTGACAAATTACTCCTGACGCCAGAAGACGTTGAACGGCCAGACGGAGTCCCTGAGCAGACACAGGGTTTTGGGATATTCGAGATCTGAGAAATCTTGGAGGGGGCCAGGCTGCAAACTATCTTGTAACCGGAGGACACCACCTCCAGAATCCACCAGTCTGAGACGCGAAGCCTCAGTGAGAAAAGAGCCGAAGCCGTCCCCCCACCACCAGGTCGGGTGAGGGCGCCTCCTCATGCCGGAGGGGCCTTGGGAGAAGGTTTGGGCTTGGAACCCCAGGAGAGACTCGGACGACCGCAGGATCTACCTTGGCCCCAAGAGTCTCCGCGATTACCTGAGAAATGGGGGCCACTACCTCCCCTTGAGGCACGAAATGAAGAGAAGAACCACCGAAAGGGACGAGCCTGCTTCCTACGCTGAGGGAGCCTACCATCCTTGGCCAGAACATCCAGACGCTCACCAAAAAGCCGGAGACCCGTGAAGGGAAGCCTGGTGATAGACTTCTTAGCCGCAGTGTCAGCTGCCCACTGGCGCAACCAAACAGACCGACGCATAGCCACCAGGAGGGCGGAGGCCCTACTGCCCGGACGGCATCATCCATAGCAGCCAGCACAAAAGCAACAAAATCAGAGCAAAGCAAGAGGTCCCTATAATCCTCCTCTTACAAGACATGGCGGCCTCAGCAAGGCGCTTGAGCTTCCTCTTAATGGCAATGGCCGTAATGGCTGCAGCGCAGACCGGGCGCAAGCCTGCCCCCACAAAGGTGAAAGCGTGACATGCCAGTTGGTCCATACGCCGGTCCGCGCTATCACGCAGTGTAGTAGTGTCAGGGGACGGCATGACCGACGTGTTAGTCCCAGGACCGGAGAGTCCACCTCAGGAGGACACGACCAGCGCTTAACCAAATCAGCCAAAAAGGGACACCTTCTGTTCAATCCCTTGGGCACCGAGGGTAATCTGTTAGGACGTTCCCACTCTTTAAGCACCATATTGGAGAAAAGCCCCCGGCTTTCAGGAACTCCAAACGTTGCTTGCCAGGGCGGAAAAGCTCGCCCTGCTTCTTCTTTCGCCACCTTAGGGGGGCGAAAGGCTCCTGTCGGCGATTTGAGACATTGCACATCGGTATCATCCGGGAACCAGGTATTATCAGAAGAGGACCCCAGGTCACTGTTGCAACCGTCCTGACGATCCCCAGAGGAGTCTGAGTCACGGAAGAGCTCCCCCTCCCCCGGGGAGTCACGCCCGCCAAACAGGTCAAGGAACTCATCCGCAAAGAGGGACAACGCAGCGTCTAGGTGCCGCTTCTTGCTAGAGGCCTTGCCCGATACCGGTCAAGCCAGCTGCCGCTCAATGCTGGCCACGTGCATCGCCAGATCTGATTTGGACCCCCTGCTAGTATCCCCCTCACTGGGGGCTAGATGCAGGCGCGGGAGAGTAGGGGATGCCGCAGGGAGCGCAGAACTGGGAAGAGAAGCACTCAGCCCAGCCTGGTCCGCAAAAACGAGTACATAGTTCCCAAAACACTCACCATAAAGCCTATGGCCGGCTACCCTTTGTGGTACAGGGTCTGCGGCTTGTAGCAGTGCTCCTTAAGCACTTGAACCTAGTGCTCCTCTACCCTCACCTGATCTGTCAGCCGAGGCTGGGAGGCACAGAGGGTCCGGAAACGGGTGGAAATAGCCATGCAGGGCCGCAGGCTTGATTACCCCGCTCACCTGCGCAATATAAAGAGCCATCTTCTAACTTGGCAGAATCACTGCAGAGAGAACACTGGATAAGTCTATGGCGATTCCGTTTTTATATGGTACCGGGAGGAGCCACAACTCTTCTGCAGCACACTGCGCCACCCATACCCATACGTAAGGACTTCTGGAAGCAGGCCGTGCCATGCAATAGGAAAAAAAAATTACCTTATCAAGGGGCCTGTGCCACTCCTCTGGCGCCACCATCGTGGATGAAAAGCACATAGCCGCACAGAGCGTGCGTGGACCTGGGGTGCGGCTTTGTGGCCTTTCCCGCGACAGCCATGCAAGACGGAGTATGGCGCAGGCCTCTGCATGGGTAAGGGTTTTTTCCTTTGTAACTTATTTTAACTGATTGAGATCTCTATATCCATCTCCATCTATAGCTTTAACACTGGGAAGCTCGTCTATCATTCTACACGCACGCTGAACAAACAGCTACTGGAGGAATTCTATGTGAGGGGAAAGCAGTTACATTTGCTTTGTGTTATTTTATGTCATTCATGCGGCAACCGCAGAGCATTCAGGCAGGGTAATTAATGTATCTAGAAATGTATTTAGAAGCTCTCTGCTGTGAACAGTGCAATAAGTCATTACAGCTGATGGCTTTCTACTTCTGGCAGGAAAAAAAGGATGGCTGTACAGAGATTTGAAGCAATTTTGATTGAGCAAGGCTCTAAGGGCCAAATATAATGGCAGCTCCAATACACGCAGTAGGTTAATTTGCAAATAAATTATTATAAATGAACGAGACACGCTCACTTCATAGACTCTGGTAATTTTTGACTTTTCTATATAGTCCACTGTATATATGCTAGTGCTATATTTTCAATCATTGTCTCCTGAGGTGATTAACACTCCTGATGACAGTTTGAACCCCATACCTGGGATCTAACAACCAGTATCCTTTTATATTGTTAGGACATATGTTGTACCTGAAAAAATTGAGTATTTACATTTACAATATACTATTTTTTTGCAAATTTACCTACTGTGTTTGGTGTGCATTTGCAACACATTGGTATTTATGGTCTCTATGTAGAGGTGGTTAGTGGAGAGACACCTCGGATCCTAATGGCACCCACCAGTATTTTCTATTTTCATTCTGGTGTGCCAAATACCTCCTATATTTATACCAGTGTACGGCTGCACCCATTGTTCTGCCAGCTTTACGAACCAGGGCTGCAGGAGCAGCAGTAAGATAAATAGGGTTTCCTTTAACTCTAAGGCAATTTGGATCTTGGACCAGAGGTCTTTTGCTTTAATGGTGGTGTGGCATCTCCAGTTTAGGAGGCCATGTTTGAGCTGAACCAAAAAGTATTTCAGGCCCTTTACTGCTGGAAATGCAGATAAGCATTAACACCTATTTAAAGGGGTTACAGCAATGATCCTTATGGGCCATTTTCCATGATCTGTTCGTTGAGTGGCTTGTATGGGAGTTTTCAGGCGTAAGATTTGCCGACTAATGGTTCATTAAAGCGATCATTCGCAAAGTGCACTACATGTGCAATTTGTGGTGGATTTCTGTTTCCATGTGGTAACAACAAGCGAGAAATCTGATGTCAACCAAAGCTCGACAAAAGAAATTCTTGTTCATCACTCGATCATCTGACTGTAAACGATATGACGATAGGTGAACACAATAACATTGCCTGGCACCAGCCCAATGCTCACCTGAAGACACCAGCGGAGCAGTCCGGGTGGTGGTGGCCAGAGCAGTCGGCACGCTCACGCTGGGGACACTAAGGCCCAAGCTGTTGGTCGTATTCATACTGCTGGCCATGCTGACAACGGCCGGCGTCGTGCTTGTACCAGATGTTGGGGCTGTAGAGTATGTTGTGCTGGGCTGAAGGGAGACCGTGCTTTCCACACTTGTGTGCTAAACATGACAAAAAAAAAAAAGAGCTGCAATTAGAACTCCAGTCGGGAGGCCAGAATAGCCTGCAAATAGGCTTTTATAGGATCCTGTAGAAAAGTCTAATGTGTTCATTGCTAACCTTAGAAGTCAACACATACCCAGCTAAATTGGCCTAAATGGATAGTCAAAACCACTTTAGATCGCTTGCCATTATACTACATATATATTAATTGTGACCTACCTTTTGTCTCACACCTTACTTACATTGTAAAACCGTAAGGTTGGGGCCCTGTCTCCTTGTGCATTACAGTATGACAGTGTATCTGAATCAATGCTCATATACGGTTAGTTTTACCGCATTTGCTATTCCATGTGTCCAGTGTCATGGAGGATAATTGCGCATTACAAATAAGCAATAATTAAATGCAAAAGAAATAAAAATGCCTATGACTAAGAGCCATGAGAAAATGCCCGGCAGCTCCTGCCGCAGACAATCTGATGTGGGTAACATCCCTCCACCATAGGAGGAGCTGAATGGGACATAGGTATTCCTCTTCGCACAATATCCAGCACGTTGTCCCCTCCTAGTGAAAGGAGGATATCACCCTACAGTAACGACTGCTCCGAGTGGAGGGAAGACAAATAGTATGTTATGTATTTTTAGTACAAGAACATTATACCTAGGCACCCGTTTGAGCAGCAGGAAAGGCATGGTGCGAATATGTACAGCTGTCCAATGTGTGATCAAAAACCTGCCATGATTGGGACCACATTCCTGTCTCATTTCATCAAAAGTTGAAAAAAAATGCTTATGGTAGTAAAAAATTCATTTCATGAGAAAAAAAAAAAAAGCATGAGTTTCAGTATTGATGAATAACCAATAAAAGTCAATGGCACTTTTTTCTTCTGAGAAAAGTAGTCAACTTTTTACTGCTTTTTACACTGTATAAAAAGTTCCATTGACTTTCATTGTCTTCCTATCTGGTGATTCAGACATTCTCATGCTTTTTTCTCATGAAATACATTTTTTTACTACCACAAGATTTTTTTCCAACACGTGATGAATCAAGGCCTGTGTTACAATGTAAAGTGGGGCCGACACCTAGGGCTAGGAGACGACGAAAAATAGACAAGTCAGCGAACTTCCTCATTCATTGTACGGTTGTTGGTAACCAATAGGGTTTGCCGAGTGGGCTTGCACTACAAAACCTGAATGGTTGCCTGTGGTAACACGACCAGCTATGAAGCATGTCAATTAGAATGTGACTATAGTGACCCTTTAAAGCCACCCAACCTTTTACTCCATCAGCCCTGCTATTTAAAGCAGCCATGTTTGATTCAGCTTTGATGTAGGACTCACAAGCTCTAATGATAATACAAATGCTAAATACTTAAACGGGACCTTCACCATATTTTATTGAAAAGCCCAAACCCTTTATTAATTTTAGATGCTAGGGAATCATTTTATATTTAAAGTTTTTAGTCACTTATTCTTTCCCCCACTGGGCTACAACTCTGTTCAGAACTTTAGGATACGGGCGCCTCCATCTTGACTCAAAAGCATCACACTTACTAAGGTGAGGAGAGCGGGATAAAGTACAGGGGGGTGGGTTATAGCTGAGCTTTGCTCAGAAAAAGGTCAGCAGTCCCAGAATGCAGAGCAGCACAGTTAGAAGACACTGCCTGATGTTCCATGAGCCGCCATCTTGGATGTTTAAAGGCTCATAACATGCAGTAGGTGCAGGTAGGATGATTTTTAATGTGAGTAATCTGTATGTACAGGGTGTGAGAAACATATAAAAGATAGGCTCTTATTCAGAGTGAAGGTCTGCTTTAAAGGATGCCCACTGCACTAACAATCCACAATCAATATAAGGGAAATATGTGCTGGGGGTGTTCCCTTTGACAAATTAAGACCATAAGAAATATGCAATAAGCATGCAGCTCCAGCAGCCGCTCGGGAACAAACCACTGCAACCAAAAAAGTATCAAATCAATTCATTACATCAAGAAACAATATGTTAATCAAAAAAGAAAATCACTATTTACATTAAAAACTGATCCAATCATAAACATACATGACGACATGGCAGGTAATCACTCCTGGGTTAAAAAACAACAAATACATATGCGAATGACCAAAAATTAATATTCCCCTAATATGAATGCAATGTGCAAATTGAAGATCTATTTCAAATCGACAAAGCGCAACGTGCTACATAAAGTGCTAAAGCTGTGTGCAAAATATATAATGGAAATAAATCACCTACAGAGTGAATCCCAAATAGATGATGCCCCGCCGTCCCCAAACCAGGGAGATAAAGTCCATGCGTTCCGTGGTTAGATGCCAACCACTTCTTCAGGATGTCGTAATACGAATACTAAGCACCAAGCATTTTATAGGACAATTGAAAGGTGACTGCTGTAAAAGATGTGGGCTTACCGTATGGGAACCCGTAGAGGAAAGTACTGATGCTGCAGGAAGGCTGTTTTGGTGCCCGGGCAAAGTGCTATGATGAGACAGAAACAGTGCACATCAATATGACTTTACGAGTCAGAGAATATTTTTGAGACACATATGGCACTTCTTCAGATGTAAGTGTCAGTTGTGTGCTTGGTATAAAAACATCACAGTCAAATGTACACAAAGCTCAAGAGGCTCAGAAAGCTCTGGATACATAAATTGGGGGATCCCAAAAATTCAGTTCTCATTTTAGAAGCTACAAGTCAGACCACGGATGAGACAGTCACCCCCTTTTAGCTCTTGGCCTGTCCCTGTTCTTACGCTGTTTAATGCTTAGAACCTCATACACGAGTAGCTGGCAATCACGTGACTGCCGGTGACAAATCTGGGAGCTTGTATATCAAACCTGAAAGGTTCCGGTTGCTCACTGGATAAATTGCCATTTGGTGCCATACACCATGAATGCGGTAACTGAGTAAAGTGCCATTTTAAGGAATTGTCTTGGCTAACCTTAAAAATACCATTTTGTGAGTACTCACCTGTAAAACGGGTATTATGAGTGTGCCATACACTCCACTTCGATCTTCATGACATGTGGGTAATCTCCAGTAGAGGGCGAACTTCTGCAGAGATGAATATGCAAAAAAGAAAGCCCCTCCCGGTCCATATATACCTGGGACCTCCCACCAATTTCCCAGTGTAAAAAAAAGCAGTAAGGGAACCAGGAAGAACTAATTATAACCATAACAATCAAAACCAATGGCTCACCATCTAAAAGCTCCAGAATACCTGAAAAAAAGGGGGTGGGGCGAAGTGGAGTGTATGGCACACTCATAATACCCATTTTACAGGCGAGTACTCACAAAACGGTATTATTCTAAGTGTGCCATACACTCCACTTCGATCTTCATGACATGTGGGACATCCAATAGCAGTGCCCGTCATGGGTGGGAACCAGAAACAGTAAAGAATGTACCAACTCAAAACCACTGCAGCTTGCAGAACCTTGCGGCCAAAAACAGCATCCGCTGAAGCCCGCACATCAACCTTGTAAAACTTGGAAAAAGTATGAACGGAAGACCAAGTAGCAGCCTTACAAACTTGTTCAACAGAAGCCTGGTGCTGAAAAGCCCAGGACGCACCAACAGCACGAGTAGAGTGCGCAGTGACCCTAAAAGGGGGAGTCCTCCCCTTAGCAGAATAGGCCCCAACAATGGCCTGACAAATCCATTTGCTAATCGTAGACTTAGCAGGCGCCAAACCTTTCTTGGGCCTGCAGGGCACCACGAAAAAAGCGTCCGTCTTGCGGAAGGAAGACGTAGTCACCAAATAGTACTTCACACAGCGAACAACATCCAAATTGTGCAGAACCCTCTCCTTGTCATTGTTAGGCTTAGGACACAAGGAAGGGAGAATATCCTGATCGAGGTGGAAAGCAGACACCACCTTAGGAAGGAAATCTGGCTTAAAACGAAAAACCACCTTATACTGGTGTCGCTCAAAGTAAGGGGCCTGAATGGACAGAGCCGCCAACTCAGACACGCCGAACAGAGGTAATAGCCACCAAGAAAGCAACCTTCTGAGTGAGAACCGAAAGAGCAATATCCTGTAACGGCTCAAAAGGAGGACCCTGGAGAGCCGAAAGAACCAAATTCAAATCCCAAACAGGAACAACAGCCTTCCGAGGGGGGCGCACATGCGCAACCCCTTGGAAAAAGCTCTTAACCAGCGGGTGTAAGGCAAAAGACCTCTGGAAGAAAACCGACAGAGCAGAAACCTGTCCTTTCAAAGTACTAAGTTGGAACCCAAGATCCAGATTATGCTGAAGAAACTCCAAAATCCTAGGGATCGATAAAACCCTGCAAGGCAAGGCCCTAGCCTCACACCAATCAATATAGAACCTCCAAGTCCTATAGTAAATGCCAGAAGAGGACCGCTTCCTAGCTCTAATCAAGGTCTGAACAATGAATGAAGGTTTCAGCAGCCAAGCCGTCAAAGCCAGCGTTTGTAAAGTGGGGTAAAGTAGTCCTGAGATAACAGATCCGGCAACATGGGAAGCCGGTACTGATCTACGGCCAGCCGTACAACGTCTGCGTACCAAACCCTTCTTGGCCACCTTGGAGCCACCAGAATTGCAGGTGCCCCTTCTAGAACCAGTTTGCGAACTACCTTGCCCAGCATGGAGACGGCGGAAACAGGTACAGAAAACCCAGATCCTTCCAAGCAAGGGACAAGGCATCCACTGCCAGAGCTAGAGGATCCTGAGAAAGAGACACAAAGTCCGGAAGTTTGTGATTGTGCCTCGAGGCAAAGAGATCCACCTCCGGAGTCCCCCACTTGCGGCAAAGATCCAGAAAAACCTCTGGGTTGAGAGACCACTCTCCTTGGCGAGAGGATCCCCTGCTCAGGGAATCCGCCTCCGTGTTCTCCACTCCCGGAATGTAGACTGCCGAAATGCAAGGAACATTGCTCTCCGCCCAGTTCAGGATCAGAGAGACTTCCCTGAGGGCACTCCTGCTACGAGTCCCTCCATGGTGATTGATGTAAGCTACCGCCGTTCGCTTGTCTGAACGAACCTGAACCGCTGTAAATGTGAGGTCAGCCGTGCCAGAACCAGTCGGATGGCTCTGAGCTCCAAGACATTGATGGGGGTGTGAGCCTCCTGGGGACCCCACACCCCGCTGAACTGATGACTCTTCCAATAACCTCCCCAGCCCGACAGGCTGGCATCTGTGGTAACCGTCTCTCAAGGGACTAGAAAGGATCTGCCCTTCAAAAGGTTGCTCGACTCCAGCCACCACCGAAGGGACTGCCAAACCCTGGGAGACATCCTGAAGGGTTGATCCAATGACTGAGGACACCTGTCCCAATGCGTCAATAGGTGAAGTTGAAGAGATCTCATGTGAAACTGTGCAAACGGTACCGCCTCGAAGGAGGACACCATCAAGCCCACCAGTTTCATCCCCTGTCGGATAGAGGGACAAGGACTGGCCCAAAGAAGGCTGATCAGATCCTGAATCCCCTGCACCTTGGTCTGGGGCAGAAACACACTGGCCTAAATGGTATCTAGATTCATGGCCAGAAAGGGAATCACTTGTGACGAGAGAGAGAAGACTTGGGGAGCTTCATCACCCACCTGAACCTCTCCAGAGTCGACACCACCTGGTGGGTGTCCAGCTCCGCCTGACGGAGGGAAGAAGCTGAGATCAACAGGTCATCCAGATAAGGCACAATGCGAATGCCCTGAGCTCTGAGCAGAGACATTATTCCCGCCAAGACCTTGGTGAAGACCCTCAGCGCCGAGGTCAGTCCGAAGGGAAGGGCTACAAACTGAAAATGTTGATCCTCCACCGCAAACCGGAGGAATCTCTGATGCGCCAGAAAAATCGGAACATGCAGATACGCATCCTTGATGTCTATGGATGTCATAAAATCCCCTTGGCGAAGGGAATTGATAGCCGAGCGCAGAGTCTCCATGCGGAACTTTTTGGCTCTGATAAACCTGTTGAGAACCTTAAGATCTAGAATGGGTCTCACCGAACCCTCCTTTTTGGGAACCGTGAAAAGGTTGGAGTAGTAACCCCTGCCTCTCTCCGACAGAGGCACCGGGCAAATAACTCCCATGTCCAGAAGGTTTTTCACTGCTAACAGGAGCCCCTGTGCAGCCTGAGGGTCCGAGGGCACCCGAGACCTTAAGAATCTTGGAGACGGCCAGTACTCGAACTCCAGTTTGTACCCGGAGGAGACCACTTCCAAAATCCAATTGTCTGTGACCTCCCAGGCCCAGACCTGGAAGAAGAGCCGCAGCCGCCGCCCCCCCCCCCCCCCCACCCGTGCGGGGTGAGGGCGCCCCTTCATTGCTGAGCCGGTTTAACGGTGGGCTTGGGCACCCAGGCAGCTGCGGGACGTGCCCGACCTCTGCCCCTGTTCCAGGACGAGCACCTGACACCCGAGAAGGTCAGGCCTCTAGCCGCTCTGGCTCCTCGAAAGGAAGGAGTAAACGAGTCAGCCCCCTGAAAGGAAAGGCATTGTTTCCTCCGCTGAGGTAACTTACCTCCCTTAGCAACAGCATCCAATTTGTCTCACAGCCGCGCACCCAGGAAGGGAAGAGCTGTAAGCGACTTCTTGGCCCAAAATCCGCCGTCCACTGTCAGAGCCAGACCAATCTGCGCATAGCCGCCAATAGGGCTGAAGTCCTGCTACACATGACAATAGAATCTTCCATAGCAATCAAGACAAAACCCATGAACAATTCACATCTCTTAAGGGTAGCGAACTCAGCGCTAGCCGGATCAAACTAAGCGTCCTTCAGCCAGTCCCTGATAAGAGACCTGGTAGCAAGTGACACTAGGGCAGATGCACAAACAGGCCGCAGGGCCGAGCCCACGCTGGCAAATGCGTGACACGCCATCTGATCAAGGCGCTTGTCCTCGCCATCCTTAAAGGGAAGTGGCGTCAGGGGTGTTCAGCACAGAGGAGTTGGTCAAACCCAAAACTGGCGCATCGAGGAGAAGACCATCGCTTAACCGCCTCCACCGGGAAAGGATACTTCTTATCCCATCCCTGAGGAGCACCAGGAAGCCGACTGGGCCTTTCCCATTCTTTCAGGATCAGCGCATCAAAGTGACCCTGTGTAGGGAATTCCAGACGGGGCTTGCGGGCCCCAAAAAATTCCCCTTCTTGAGAGGAGGCGCCTCAGGCAGGTCAATATCCAACACCTCCAATAGATGTGACAACAGTGGCCGCATCGACGGCATCCCCCAGCGCCTGCCTGACATCAGCATCACCAGACTGTACATAGTCTCCGTTTCCTCATACAATTCCCCCTCCTCTAACGGGGAATAATCCGACAAATCAATGGAATAGTCGTCAACATCCCACAAGGGCTGGGCCGCCGACTAATGTCTCTTTTTAGCCTGGGCCTTCTTGCCCACCATGCTACCAATAAATTTCTCGATGCTGGCCAACCTAGCACAAACATCAGTGTGCGACTCCCCGCTGGCACCAATGTCACTTGGGGTACGGATAAGGCGGGGAGGGGAAGGCGATGAAGCGGGAGGAGCCGACCCAGAAGGCTGGATACCAGACTGCCGCGTTATGGCCTTTTGTGCACATGGTGCGCAGATCAGCACATTCTACCCCACACCCCACACATGGCCCGGATTGTCCCAGAGGGAGCACGAGCCCAGTATCCTGCGTAGCCTCCATATGGTGATTTTTGTGGTCAGTCGCAAGACCGCAGGGAATTTACGCCTAAACCACCCGGGATGCCCCTTAAAAGTCCCGGTGGGAGGATTTGAGGTGATCAAATTTACACTAGGGACCCCAGGACCAGGAGGAACCCCTTAAGATGCACAATAATGAAGCAATCGGCAACACACAATAAGGCATATCAATTACTATAAAGTAAATTAATATAAATATAATATATATATATTTTTTTTAAATTAAATAATGAAATGGCAAGACCTGCAAAAAAAAAAACAGCACCACAGGTGCCCCCCCCCCACCAGAGAGGGACCCCCAAGTGACAAAGAGGTGGCCAACAGGCCCCTACCTGTCCCCAAGAACGGCAGCAGCAACCGCAGCAAGACAGCAAAAATGGCCCCCGATCTGAGGAGAAGCCGAGAAGCAGGAAGAGAAGGGGGGGCGGGCCAGCGCCAAAGGTGCGCTTTTCCGGCACCACCCCCCTCCCAGCAGCGCGGATCTTGTCTGCAAAATGCGGCGAACGAGGGAGCGGGGCTACCGCCGCTGCGCCGAGCGCCCCGCCCCCTTTTCTTAACAGCCTGAGGGAGAGAAGCTCCCCAGGCTAACAGGAAAGCCACCACAGGCTAGTAAAGCACCATGCAGCAATTCATCCAGGGATACTTCCAGGAGATCCACACTCACACACAACACAAAGTAAAGTGAAACACCAACACACATACACTCATATATAAATCTTAATGAAAAGGGAGTGACCGAGGATGACGGCCCGACGGCCCGCCAGCCGCCCCCTCCCAGAGGGAAGTCAGGGACCCAGAAGGGGGGGTGGGGGGGGGGGGGAACCCAACCATAATAAGACCACAGCCATGTAGGGACGGGGCATCCCACACCAGGATCACCAAAAACCTGGATAACCGCCTACCCCATAATGAGGCCTCACGGTGGAGCTAGGCTCCTTCCGCACCCATAGGGTGCTCCTACCCTCACCAGGACCCGCAGCCTAAGCTGGGAGGCTCAAATAGGGGCAATTTAAAAAGGGTCCTGGGAGTAATAGGAATAATAAACGGCTGGGGGCGAGCCCGGCTTACCTGCAAGTAAAAAGTCTTCGTCTTCTGTCTTGTCGCCTTCCCTGCAGAGAAGGAACTGGGAAATTGGTGGGAGGTCCCAGGTACATATGGACCGGGAGGGGCTTTCTTTTTTGCATATTCATCTCTGCAGAAGTTCGCCCTCTACTGGAGATTACCCACATGATCTGTTTTATGGAGCTTTCTGAATACAGCCAAGTGTGGTAGACACACCCCTGCTTGCCTCTGGCTGTGGGTCTTTTAAATTGCTGATGCGGGTATATGCCCAGCTTAAAGTGGACCAATAACCAGGATTTTAATTGTCCTGGTGATTGATTCTTGCCCACGGGGAAATCCCAAATTCCGACACACCATGCCGCTGTGTGATCACCCACTGCACCAATTTCTGTCGCTCCCAAGGCACATGCCCAGGGAGCACTTTATGCATTGCATACTAATATACAGCATAAAGCCATTGTTTGGGAGAGCGCGTCAGCATAGGGAGACGAATGCCTGGTTGCGGGAGTGCACACAGCTACAGGCATGCGGCCGCCGGCGCACACAGTATTACGGAGCTACCGGAAAAAGGCAAGATTACAGACGACCCTAGGGGTTTCACATAACAGGGGTCATTCGGGATAGGATGCACTGGAGAAGGCTAGCGGTCGGTCTTGGGAGTCTTTTAGATTCCAAGGATTGGATTGTTACAGAAGGCAATTAGTCCACTTTAAAGGTATAGCGAGACGCACCCAACACTTGCAAGAATTTACTCGACAGCCACCGGGGTTTCACATAGCGGGGTATCTTTTGTGATGGATGGAGGTCATAAGTGACAAATTAAACATATATGATGGTGAACATTCCCGCCCTCCATTTGTTTCACTCTTATTTTTCTCTCTGCATAATAGGCTTAGTGGCTAATAAAGGTGAAATAAACCCTGAGACAACCACGTCACTCTGCGCTATTTCTCTTTTGCTTGACAATAATGCTTAGGATTATGAAGATAATATAATATGCTGCTACTAATGTATTACTGTGATAAAGATAACGCCGGGAAGCTGGACAACGCCTTTGAGTGTCCACCAAAGTGTATTCGTTAGGAAAAAACTGAATATCTAGCTCAGTAAATGGTCTGTTCTACCTAATAGGATATGCCCCTTTAGAGAACGTATTTAAGTTTTCTATTTTAATATAAAATAAAAGTCAAAGGAAGGAGCATCAGATGCATCTCCGTGAGATAGTCAAACGCATTCCAAATGATTGTGTCCTGCGCTGTGTATTTCTCATCTCCTAGGCTGATTTTAAATACTGAACGACACCCAGGACCCCCGTTAAAACGGGCATGAAGCCTGACAGATAGCCGTCCTTAACACTTTTAGATGCTAGACCCAGCTGACCATGGAGGCACAAAAAGAAAAAAAATCTGAGAGGTTATCAACCCCTTTTACAAAAAAAAAAAAAAAAAAAAAAAGTTGCTCGTACTTCTACTTCAATACTTTTAGAAAGCTAATCCAGCTCAGACCAGTACGAGATCAAAGCCTGATCAGTCCCACCAAAGCAGTTCTCCTTCACTACATAGAAACAGCTTCTTACCTATTGAGCTGTGACAGGGAGCTGCTTGAGAGGTCGTTGGGCTGTTGTAAGCTGGACAGCGACATGGATGACGTGTGTGGAGCCACAGCAGGGAGGAGAGATGAGGTGGTGGAAGGAGGACTTGACAGAGGCCCCACAGACGTCAGACTCTGCGAATTCTCAGACTTCACTGATGGTACGGAGGGAGTGGCTGTGGAACAGAGAGGCTTAAACAAATTGTTTCCATATTAACACCCATTTGGACGACATCAAAAACTTTTCATCATAAACCAGAAGCCGAACAAGGATGGTGCAACGTATGAAGTTTTCAGCCACTTTGAGCAATCATTTTAAATACAAAGTGTGGTCCATCTGTGGCCTACTTGGGAAGCATTTGCTCATTCGATTTCTACATCCCCCACCCTAGGCAAAGGAACCTTCGTCCTTCTACCAAAGCGCCATACTTCCTGTGCAAGTTGGGCCTCCGACATGGGAGAATGAAAACCACCAATTGTAAACACCCTTTTGTTTTTTGCTTGGGTGTTCGATCACTTTAAAGGCCCCTTTCACACCTAGCAGTTTGCATCACATTGGACTAGACATGCCACAAACTGGCAGAAAATGTAACCCATTCAAACAAATGGGCCCTTTTTCTTTAGTGTGCTGCGATTTGCAAAGCGCAGCACGCAACGTGGTCCAAAGAAGTCTATGAGCACTGCACTAATCGCCCCTTTCCTGTGGTGTGCTGGGGAAATGTTAAACCGGACCTTCAGCGTGATTTCATGAAAAGCCCAAATCCTTAAATAATTCCCCAATATCTAAAAATTAATATATTTTAAGTTTTTAGTCACTTATTTTTCTTTCCCCCACTGGGCGCAACTCTAAGAATTTAGGATACGGGCGCCGCCATCTTGACTCAGAAGCATCACACTTACTGAGGAGAGGAGAGTGGGATAACGTGCAGGGGGTGTGGTTATAGCTGTGCTTTGCTCAGACAGAGCTGGGGTCAGGAAAAGGTCAGCAATCCCAGAATGCAGAGCAGCACAGTCATAAGGCACTTCCTGTTTGCAGGCTGCCTGATGTTCCATGAGCAGTCATCTTGGATGTTTAAAGGCTCATAACATGCAGTAGATGCAGGTAGGAAGATTTTTAATGTGAGCAATCAGTATGCACAGGGTGTGGGAAACATAAGATAGTCTCTTATTCAGAGTGAAGGTCAGCTTTAAGGATCGTCCATTGAAATATATAAGAGAGCGCCAGGTAGTGACAGGTAAGACGTGGCGCTGTACAAAGCTGAACGCCGGTGCTGTAGGCTGAGCCTGGGATAATGATGAATCGGACGCTACATGGCGTTCCAGTCGCTCAACAGATTCGGCTTCATAAACGTGTAATTGCGTGCCGTGTCCAGCATTCACCTGCAGCTACCTGCCACTTACAAGGCACTACCTGGCACTACCCCACCTAGAGCTTCATGAATAAGGCCATTAGTCACAAATTACACTCATTGGAGCAAAGCCAGTAGTAGGCAGGACTGCATTGTTTTGTAACTTCTGATATTAATTACATGCTCTTTAGTCTTACAAGATAGGGGTTGCCTAGAATCTAGTATTTTTCCTTATATCCAGTTCAGGCCGTCCCAATATCTTCACGATTGGGTGTTCGCCTCTAGAGGGCGCTTGACTGCAAGATCAAAGGTGTAGCTCCTCCCGGGCCTCCTATAAAGGCAGCTGCCCTACTATCACTCCCCAGTTGTTCATCTTGCAGTTTGGCTGCATAAGAATGTAGAAAGAAAATTAGGTGAGTGGAACAGAGTAGCAGAAGCGAGTTCCCAGTGGTCACTATTAAAAATGGCCATCTTAAAGGCAACTAAGCAATATGTGAAACAAACTAGCAAGAATAAAAGGAAGAAGAAACCATTATGGTTTACTAGGGAAGTCAGCACTATCATAAAAGATAAGAAGTCTGCCTATAAGAAGTATAAAGTAAGTGGAAGTGTAGCTGACAGAGAGGCGTATACAATTAAACAGAGGGAAGCAAAACTGATAAGGACTGCTAAAGGGCAAAAGGAGGAAGACATGGCCAAATCTATGAAGAAGGGAGATAAATCCTTTTTCCGATATATTGGTGACAAAATGAAGAAAAACAATTCAGTCTCAAAAATTAGAAATAGGGAAAATATATTGACGGAGATAAGGCTGTGGCTGACCATCTGAATAGCTACTTTTGTTCGGTATTTTCAGATAGTAGCAGGCATGGCCATAGCACAGCATCCCGCTGGGAGGGCACAGCTCCGGAGTTTCTGGAGGCTGATGTCCTATCCGAGCTGGCACATCTAAAAGGTAAGTAAGGCGATGGGTCCAGATGGAATCCACCCCAGAGTTCTAAGGGAACTTAGGTTTGTGATTGCAGCCCCTCTGACTGATTTACTTAACCATTCCCTTTCAACTGGTGAGGTTCCAGATGATTGGAGAATGGCCAATGTCGTACCAATCCATAAAAAGGGGAGTAGAGAAGAAGCCTGTAATTACAGGCCAGTTTAACATCTATAGTGGCCAAATTAATGGAAACACACTTAAAAAAACAGATAATTTCCCATCTAAAAATTAATGACCTATTGGACCCAAAACAGCACGGCTTTACTGAGGGCAGATCATGTCAGACCAAGTGTTAGATGAAGGTGGTGCTGTGGATATCGCCTATCTGGATTTTAGCAAAGCCTTTGACACTGTACCACATAGGGAGCTCATAGATAAGTTATTGAAGGTAGGACTCAATCCCTGGATAGTTCAGTGGATTTCCAGTTGGCTGAGGGATCGGTATCAGAGCATTGTTGTAAATGGTGTGCAATCTGAACAAAGGCGAGTTACAAGTGGTGTGCCGCAAGGCTCTGTCCTGGGCCCCATTCTTTTTAATATATTTGTAAGTGACATAGGAGAAGGCTTGGTAGGAAAAGTTTGTCTGTTTGCTGAGGATACAAAGGTTAGTAATAGGGTGGATATTCCTGGAGGTGTCTGCAACATGGAAAATGATTTAGCTTTACTGGATAGATGGTCAAAACTGTGGAAACTAGAGTTTAATGTCTCTAAATGTAAAATCATGCACTTGAGTAGAAGGAATCCCTGCTCTGAGTACCGTATGGGCAGCACTGTGTTAGCCAGGACCTCGGAGGACAGAGATTTAGGGGTACTGTTTACCGATAGCTGCAAGATGAGTGGACAGTGTAGCCAGGCAGTGGGAAAAGCAAGCAGGATGCTTGGCTGCATAGCTCGAGGCATCACCAGTAGGAAGCGGGAGGTTGTGATGCCGCTGTATAGAGCCCTGGTGAGGCCACAGCTAGAATACTGTGTGCAGTTCTGGAGACCTTACCTGCAAAAAAACATTCTAATAGAACGTGTCCAAAGGCGGGTAACGAAAACGGTGGAAGGACTTAAACTTAAAACTTATCAGGAGAGACTTAAAGAACTTAATTTGTACAGTCTGGAGGAAAGAAGGGAGAGGGGGGGACATGATTGAGACCTTTAAATATGTGAAAGGATTGAATAAGGTTCAGGAGGGAAGTGTTTTTAAGAAGAAGCTTAATGATAGAACAAGGGGCACAACCTGAAGCTAGTCGGGGGGGAAGATCAGGAGCAATGTTAGAAAATATTTTACAGAAAGAGTAGTAGATGCTTGGAACAAACTTCCAGCAGAGGTAGTTTAAATTCAGTGACTGTTGATTTTTCAACATGCCTGGGATAAGCACACATCTATCCTAAGATAAAGAGTACATACAGTATACACATAAGGGCAGACTAGATGGACCGTATGGTCTCCTTCTGCCGTCAACCTTCTATGTTTCTATAAGATGGTTGGAACTCTCAGATTTTGGCAGCAGAGCAGGGCCACCTAGCCCATCGGCAGCTGCAAACTATTTCCATGGATCTCCCGGACCCATTCCTACCTCCCAGCCTTTGGTTGCTACGGGATCCGTGACGGTAGGGTGAATGCCGCAGACCTTATTCTAAAAAGGTAGCCGGCCGCAGGCTTATGGTGAGCCTGAGGAGGAACCACTATGTATATTTTTTGTATATGTCCCTCCCTGCCCTGGTCCCCCTTTTTAGAAGGATCGTTTATAGGCTTAGGCCAGTACAGTCTAGTAGCCTTATTGAATTTTACTATTCTTAATCACCATAATGAGGGCATCAGGGGATAGTGAGCTAGGGGCACCCATTTGGGCAGGACAGGCTCTGCCCTTTGTGCAGGAGGAATCCTCTGGGCAGATTCAGCACTATTTGTCCCACTTGCGCCAGAGGCCTTGCTTAGGACCATGAGCGGGCGGTAGCCCCTGACCCTAGCCCTGTATTACCTTCAGCCTCTCTAGACCCTCCGCTGTTGCACTCAGCCCTAGGGGGAGCCAGCAAATGGTCTCATACTGATTTTGCACACAGGCTGGCTAGTCTTCGAGAAGCAGATCTCATTGACAGCCCCTAAGAAGGCCTCGAGTAAGAAGCGGAATCTGGAGCCAATTTACTCGGATGACAATCTTTTTGATTGCTTGGGTTCTGGGGAGGAAGGCGAGTTGCCAGATGATTCGCGCTCAACGGTGGAATATTCCGATGACAGTATCTCTGGTTCCTCCTCGGACGAGGATTCTTGTCTCCCAGATGATACGGAGAATTTGCTTTCCTCCGTGTTTGATACCCTACACATTGTTCCTCCCAGAGCGGCTAAGAGGAAGCAGGGTGATTTATTTCGCCCTAAGAGGCAAAGACAGGTCTTCCCAGAGCAGCCTCACTTTTCTAACATGATTCTTAAGGAATGGGAAAGGCCAAACAAGTTACCGTCGGTCCCAAAGGGCCTGGATAGGCGGTATCCCTTCCCTGCTGAATTGGTTCAGTTATGGCGTCACCCTCTCGAGGTGGGTCCTCCTGTGTCAGGCTTGTCCAACACTACTGTCATGTAGTTACCCGATACTGCTTCCTTACGTGATCCTGCAGACAAGCGCATGGATCAGCTGGTCTGCCATGCATTCACCTTTGCTGGTGCCCTCTTTCGCCCAGCGTTCGCCTCAGCAATTGTCTCACTAGCCAACAGAAGAAAGGCGAGACACCTTGCCTAGAGCTAAGGCTCGCAAGCGGGCTGAGTAGAAGGAACTCAAGGCTTGCTTGGATTTCATTGGCTTTGTTGTTACTGCCATCGATGATGTGGTCAGGCTTGGTGCCAGGATTTCGGCCTTGCATATTGCTCTGCGCAGTTTGCTCTAGCTGAAGCAGTGGTCGGCTGATGCGGCTGCCAAGAAGTCCCTCACAAGTATACCTTTTGTGGGAAGCCGGCTGTTTGGGGAGTGCCTGGACCTTTTGGTCAAGGATGGTAGACTCCCTCAGAGAAGGAAGCCTGCTCGGTCCTTTCAGAACCCCTCTGCCTATCGTTCCTTTCCAGGAGGAAGAGGCTCTTCATTTCCTGGTGCCCGCAGAGATACCTGGGGCAGAGGTAGGTCCCGCGGCCGACCCAACCCCTCATGGGGAGCCAAGTCCAAGCCCGCTACCAGGCCCTCTCAGGCACGAGGGGGCGCCCTCGCCCATCCGGGTTGGGGGGGGGGGGGGCGTGTCGCGTATCTGATCAGTGGATTCAGGAGGTAGTGTCCTCCGGCTACAAGATAGAGATGGCAGCCAGGCCGCCCACAAAATTCCTCCGTTCAAGGATATCCCGAAACCCGCTAAAGGCTCAAGCTTTAAGAACGGCTGTGCAACACCTTCTGCGGATAGGTGTAATTTGTCCTGTACCCTCGCAGGACCGGGGTCAGGGATTCTATTCCAATCTGTTCACGGTTCCCAAGAAGGATGGAACACTAAGGCCTATCCTGGACCTGAAGGGCCTCAACAGGTTTGTAAGAGTCAGACATTTCCGCATGGAAACATTGCGATCAGCGGCGAGATCGCTTTGGCCCGGCAACTTCATGACCACGGTGGACATCAGGGATGCTTATCGGCACATCCCGATTTTCCAGGGACATCAGAAGTTCCTGAGGTTTGCTCTGGAGGATCAGCATTACCAGTTTGTAGCTATTCCATTTGGGATATCCTCAGCCCCCCGTGTGTTCACCAAGGTGCTGGCAGGCATCATGGCTATCCTGAGGAACCAGGGCATTTGTGTGCTGCCCTATCGGGACGACTTGCTGATTGCGGCCCAGTCCCTTCAGCAGACCGAGAGTGATACTCGGATGGTGTTGTCAACCCTGGAGGCTTTCGGCTGGGTAATCAATTACCCAAAGTAATTTATCACTCCAACAGTGAGATCCTTCCTGGGAATGACGATAGACACCACTCAGGTCAAGGTTTTTCTGCCACATCAGAAGGTTTCGGGTCTCCAGATGCAGGTGCAGGCCTTGTCAGCAGCTGTCAGAACGTCTGGGGATGAGATAGGTGGGCCTAATGGTGTCATGCTTCGAGGCAGTTCCCTTCGCCCAATTTCACATGAGACCTCTACAATTGAACCTGCTGACCGGCTGGAATCGGATGCAGGAATCTCTGGAGCAAGGCTTTTCGCTGTCCCCCCTGGCCAGGCAGTCCCTCTTGTGGCAGAACCTGCTGGTGGGCAAGTCCTTTCCGATTCCCCATTGGGAAATAGTTACCACGGATGCCAGGCTGGGGAGGTGTTTGGCAGACCCAGAAGATCCAGGGTCAGTGGGGACCGCAGGAGAACAGTTTACCCATAAATCTATTGAAGCTGAGAGCAATCCGGTTGTCTCTTCTACTCTTGACTCCCCATTTAGGAGGCCGTCTGATCCAGGTTCGCTTGGACAATCAGACTGCTGCGGCCTACACCAACCACCAGGGCGGGACTCTGAGCAAGAGATCCCTCAAGGAGGTAACCCAGATTCTGACTTGGGCAGAGGAGAATGTTCCCTGCATCTCGACAGCCTACATTCCCAGGGTGGAAAACCAGGAGGCAGACTCCCTGAGCAGGAGTTCCTTGCGCCTGGGGAATGGTCCCTCAGCAACGAGATCTTTCAGGTTCTGTGCCTCCGCTGGGGTCAGCCGGACGTGGATCTGATTGCATTGCAATACAATCACAAGCTTCCAAAGTTCGTCTCCCTCTCAAGAGATCCTCTGGCCATTGCAACAGACGCTCTGGCGATTCCATGGACATTCCTTGGAGTTCAATTTTCTGTATGCGTTTCTGTTCCTGGGCAGAATGCTGTGCAAGATAGCCCAGGAGGGGGTACCAGCCATCTTGGTGGCTCCTCACTGGCCGAGAAGGAGTTGGGTTTGCAGACATAGTCCAGATGTCAATAGATCACCACATCATGCCTGACGACCCAGGGCTTCTCACACAGGGGTCGCTGCGGCACCCCAATTTACGGACGCTGTTTGACGGCCTGGCTATTGAAACCTCAATCCTGACGGAGAAAGGGATATACTACAGAGTTTGGAGGGGCCTATATCGCTTGGTGCGAGGCCAAGAGCCTTCCTTGCCGAAAGTTTGCTATTTCTAGGATTCTGGAGTTTTTACAACATGGTTTAGACTTGGGTCTCTAGCTGAGCACCCTCAAGGATAAGGTCTCTGCTTTAGCCATCTTCTTCCAGAGATCCATTGCCAACCATAGGTTGATTAAGACTTTTTTCCAGGGAGTTACTCATGTCCGGCCACCGCGTAAGTCAGTATTACTGGTGTGAGACTTGAATTTAGTACTATCTGCTCTTCAGGGTCCTCCCTTCGAGCCATTGAGCGATACTGCACTGTCTATTTTGACTCTCAAAGTGGTCTTTCTGGTAGCGATCACCTCTGTGCGTCATGTATCAGAGCTGGCTGTGCTTTGTATGAAACCCCCCTATTTTGAGTTGCACAGAGATAAGGTGTTTTTTCGCTTTAACCACCAGCCTACCTTGAGATTTTGTCACCCTTTGTTGCCAGACCATTTTGCACTATTTTGCGCTCCCCATGTTCAACTGTGATTTTTGAAGGGATTTCCAGGGATTTCCCAGGAAAGTGAGATATTGTTTTTTATAGCAGAGCCTGGGCTTTAACATGAAATGAAAATTAAAAAACTATTTACAATTTGTAGTGTTTTTTTTGTAATTCTGTGAAATACTCACCTGTAGAATTGGTATTATACGTATACAGTACGTCCTGCTCCAGATAGAATACTTACACTTGGGTAATCCTACGCCAGATGGCGCTGCACTGCAGAGACACGAGAACAGGCTCCTCCTGGCCCCTCAAATACCCGGGGACCTCCCACAAACACCCAGCATTGAAAAGCAGTGAACGAGAAGCCGGGAGAATTTAACCACCAAAAACTGGTAACTACAACAACGGTAACAATCACCATACAGAGGATCCAGAAAAAGAACAGGCCAGAGTAACAGCCTGACAAGACCAAATGCTAACAGTAGCCCTGGCAGAAGCCGAAACCTTTCCTAGGACCAGAAGGGACCATCCCATCCAAGTAAAGGCCAAGCCCAAGCCACTTAAACCCTTGGAGATCAGACAAGGTCAGGCACACACAGAAAGGAAATGGCCCTAGACCCAAAGGGGCATCAGTTCCTCCAAAGGGCAAGAGACAATCCAGGAAACACTTCCAACACCTGTTGAAGTAATGTAGACCCCTTTCCTCAGCATTTCTAGGAATAAGGCACAGAAGGTAGAAGAAATATCTTGAAGCAACGAACATAAAACACCACCTTAGGCAGAAGGTCCGGCGTGAAGCGGAACGCCACCTTATCCTGGTGTGTCTCAAGGAACGAGGGCTAGCTAAACAGAGCCGCCCGCTCAGACCACGTCTGACTGAAGTAACAGCCACCAGAAGGACAACTTTGAGAGTAAAACCAGTCAGACAGCATCCAGAATGGGTCCAAGGGAACACCCCACAAGACATACAGAATAAAATTCAAATCCCAACAGGACCATAGAATTACGTGGGGGACGCACATGAGCAAACCCCGAAGAATTCGTAACCAAGGAAAACAGAGCAAAAGACTTATACAGGAAGGCGGACAGGGCAGACCCTGACCCTTCAGAGTGCTGAGTTAGAGAGCCAACTCCAACCCATGCTGTATAACTCTAGAACCCTGGGAACAGAGAACGCCCGACAGGGAAGAGACCTAGACTCACACCAATCAATATTGGTACGCCATACCCTATAATAGATGGAAGAAGAAGAAGCTTGCTCCTAGATTTCCAATAGTCACAATCACCGAGAGGATAAGCCTGTCTCCACCGAGATGGATGATTCAGCAGTCAGGCCGTCTAGGCCAGAGTCTGTAGATTGGCGTGACAGAAAGGGGCCCAGAGTGAGCAGATCGGCCCTCCTGGCAGAACGTACAGATCTACTGCCCTCAGTACCACGTCTGCGAATCCACACTCCACTAGGCCACCCAGGGGCCACCAGTATCACTGGTCCCTCCTTCCAGCGCAATCTTGCACAGAACCCCGCCCAGCAGGGGGAATGGGGATAAGACATGCAGAATAGAATGTCCAGCCATAGCGTTACTAAGCCTCATGACCAGTGTCAGAGGATCCTAGAACAGGGAAACAAGGGCCAAGTGCTTGTGATAGCGACGGAGCCCAAACAGATCCACACAGTTGTACATCATAGCGACACAAGGATTAGCACATCCTACCGCAGAAGGACATCCACCGGAGCGAATACCACTGATAAGCAGGGAACGTTGTCCTCCACCCAGATCAGAATCAGATACCTTCCTAGAGGATCATCAGGCTCCAGGTCCCACACCAATGATTAATGCAAGCACTGTCGCCAGACAGACCAAGCGCCCCCAAACATACAGGTACTGAAGAGGAGTAGTCCAGCTAGATAGAGCCAACCTGAAAGCTCACAGTTTCAATAATCGATAAGGGTATGGACCCCCTAAGAGCCCCACCTCCCCCGGAATCACGGGGGGTTTCAGAAGAAACTCCCCCTTCAGCCCGATAGATATGGTATCCATGGGGACCATCTACAGGAAGAGGCAAAGGAAAGGGGAGCCCCCAGACAGGTTCCTTGAGTTCTACCGCTTCAAGGGGGACCACAGTACCAGGGGGGAAGGCACATAGACCCAGCTCCAGGGATGCTGGATCCCTGTCCAGTATTAACAATAGAAGTTGCAGAAGGGCCCAAGGGAGCTGAGTATGAAGGACCTCCTCTGAGCAGGCCACCAACGGGCCCACCAGCTGCAATCCTGCCTGGTGAAGGGACGGGGAACAGCAATGAGGGACTGAGCCCATGCAACCCAATTGTCCACTTTATTGCCGAGGAAGGAAGATTCTCGCCTGAACCGAATCCAGATTCAACCCTAGGAATGGAGTTGCCAATCAAGGGGACAATGAGGACTTGAGGCGATTGAACACCCATCCAAATGACTCCCAATGGACATAACCAGCCGAGTAGCCACTCTGCCGGACGTAGAGATTGCGAAGTGAAAAAGGACATCCGGGTAGTCCTCGCACGGACGCCCCTTGGTCTCATCAGAGACATCACCCCTGTCATCACCTTGGTGAGTACTCTGGGAGCAGAAAAGAGGCCAGATAACAAGGCCACAAATTAGCAGTGTTGGGCCTTCAACACGAACCTGAAGAGCCTCGGTGTCCAGAAGACACAGGGATGTGAAAATAAGCATCTTTGATCTTCACAGGCGGCAAGAAGCCCACTGGGCGCAGGGCGCTGCGGCCCATTTCAGAGTTTCCATGCAGAAACTGCCTGTAATTTTAGAATTGCCGAAACCTGTGAAACCAGAATGGGCCAGACTGACTCATCCTTCTGGGGGAATGTGGAAAGGCTGGTGTAGTGGCCCCTGCCTCTGCCTGTTAAGGGCAACCTGCAAGTGACCCCCATCCTGCAGGCCGTGCATGGCCTGCGCCAACTCCTTTGAACAGAGGCAGGGACCAGAAGTACCCTGACAATCTCGGGGGAGGCCGCGCAGCAAACTCTCCTGTATCCACCAGAATGAGGCATGATGCCTCCTGATAGTAGCAAGGTGCTGTAGCCATCCCCTCACCCAGGTGGGCGAGGGCGCCCCATCATGCTTGAGGGGTATTGGTGGAAGATTTGGCCGAAGGGGCCAGGGCATTGTCTGCCTCTCCTGGGGCAGGAGTCAACACGAAAGATCTGGAAGGACACCCCTGGTTCGGGGGGGGGGGGGGCCGTCTGCGCAGGGGTGTTTTGCCCTTTTTACCAAACAAGTCCAGACGGGCCCCAAATAGGCGTCGCCCTCTAAAGGGAAGCCCAGTAAGAGTCTTTTTTGTAGCATCATCAACACCCCAATGTCGCAGCCAAACCAAGCGACGTATAGCTACCACAAGGGAAGAAGTTCTTGAACACATTCTAATGGTGTCATCCAGCGCTAACAGAATAAATTTTACAAATACCTCACAACTGAAGAGTGCATTAAACACCTCCCAGGGGAGATCCTCAGGGTGATGATCAAGCATCTTTCTGATGAGGGTTCTAGCGGCCACTGCAGTGATGGCCGCGGCACAGACCGGGCGCAGCGCCGTTCCTGCACAAGAAAAGGCGTGTGAAGCCAGCCTATCAATGCACCGGTCCTCAGCATCCTGAAGGGTACGGTAAGCAGGGGCCGTAATAAAGGGGGGGTTAAGAACCCCTATGATCGGTGCATCCACCACGGGAGGTGATGACCAACAATTAACCACGTCAGGGGGGAAAGGGTATTTCCAATCCCAGTCCCCCCCAATCCCAGTCCCCTGGAACCCCTGGAAGTTTACTAGGGGATTCCCATTCTTTGAATACAAGAACCTGGAAATGATCCTGCTCCAGAAATTCCAAGCACGCTGTCGCTGTATGGAAACTCTCCCCTCTAGGCTTTGGAGCCTCACCAGGGAGAGAGATAGACAGGTTCGCAAAGACCTTTATCAATAATTCGCCGACTCCTCTGCCTCTCATCAGATGCCTGAGTCAGTAAAAAAAAAAAAAAAAAAAAAAAAAGACTTTCAAAATAACTATTAAAACATTTTTTTTTTTTTTTTTTTTACTTTACTCACCTTCGATCTTCGTCTCCTGTGTCCTGCGGCAATCAGATGCAGGTGACGGCTGTCGGCTGATCGGAGCCCCCAACCCTCCCCCGTGATGAGGAGAGCAGGCGGGCACAAAGGTAAGTAACTGTCTTTTTTTGCAGGCAATCCCGGCGGCTGCTGAAGCGGGGGGGCACCCTATTTTGGGCACTCCCCTGCAGCCAGAGGAGCCCCAATGGGCGATCGGAGCACTTCTGGCTGAAGAGGAGACCCGGCCGGATCGAACGAGGGGTTAGGTGACTTTTTTTTACTTTTTATGTTATTAGTGGGGAAAAATCAGGCACGTAAAATTACGTACGTGGCTGGCGGTTAACTGCAGGGGAGGCAGCCACAAATTTTATGTGGCTGGCATTTAAAGGGTTAAACCTGATTTTTTGCCTAAGGTCATTTCTCCCTTTCACCTTAATGAGGAAGTTGTCTTACCTTCCTTGTGTCCAGCACCGGCTAATTCCAACGGACCTTCCATGCTTTGGATGTGGACAGAGTCAAAGTATTACCTGGCTGCGACTGAATCCTTCAGGAAATTGGATTTGCTCTTTGTCCTAACAGAGGGTTCTAGAAAAGGATTGCCACCAGCCAAGTCCACTCTCAGTAGGTGGATCAGACAGGCGGTGGTACAAGCATATTCTGCCGGGGGAAGGAACCCCCTTTTCGGATCACAGCTCATTCTACCAGAGCTATTGGTTCCTCTTGGGCTTTTCAGCACCAGGCATCGGTGGAACAGGTTTGTAAGGCTGCAACTTGGTCTTCTCTTCATACTTTCACAAAGTTTTACAAGGTGGATGTCAGGGCCTCAGATGACGCCGTTTTTGGCCGAAAGGTGCTTTAGGCGGTAGTGAAATGAACTACATGCTGTTTCGCACTGGGGATCCCGCCCATATGGACACTGCTTTTGGATGTCCCAATCGTGAAGATATTGGGACGGCCTGGACAGGATGTAGGGAAAAATACAATTCTGTGAAAATCACCTGTTGAATTGTTTTTGTATACATCCAGTCAAGGCCATCCCACCCCGCCCTTGTGTGCATTATTGTCCTGTATGCCCATTATGGGGGATCAACCATTTTTTGTTCATAGGACACTAGTTCTTCTAGTTTTTTGCATTAGAGAGAGTACAAGCTGAAGCTATGTGAAGTAACATCGTTTCTTAGGCCTCCCGGCCTGCCCTCTTTGTTGAGTACTGCTTTTAAACCACTGGGGAATGATAGAGGGGCAGCTGCCTTTATAGGGGGCCAAGAGGAGCTACATCTTTGATCTTGCAGTCAAGCGCCCTCTAGAGGCAAACACCCAATCGTGAAGATATTGGGACGGCCTGGACTGGATGTATACAAAAACAATTCTACAGGCGAGTTTCACAGAAGAGTATTTTTGCTGTAAGTTTCCCTCTTTCGAGTAGGCTTCACACAACATGCCTGGCTCTGATATACAAAGAAAGTCTTGTAAAAAGTTGGCAGAAAAACAAATGGGAGGAGTCAGTTTAATACTTTAACGAATGTACTGTTTGCGAAAGATCAGACGCCCTGGGGCGGATGCGAGAGGACTCAGTAAATGGTTGTCTGCACAATAGGTAAGACGTGTGCTTGGAATACATCATCGTTGTCTCGCAGCAGATCCTATTGGGCACCCTATGACACAGGATGGTGTGCGGCGCTACAGTTATGGATGAAACAAGCCTGTACCAGCCAACCTCACAATCACCGGCGATCACTTACCGCTTAATGACACTTGTGCCCGAATTCCATTGTGTCCATTCTAGGTGGGATGAAAAAAAAAAAAGTCACAGGTTAACTTTTAGGACTGTCTAAAATAGCAACAGTCACAGCCATAGCATTTATCCAGTGGGTGTCGAGAGGTCTGTATCAGGGGTGGGGTCAAGGAAGTAATCCGTTTCAGGGGTGGGTGGGGGATCCAGGAAGAGCTCCGTATGGGGGGCAGGGTCAATGGAGGGGTCTGTATCCAGTGGGGGTCAGTAAGAGGTAGGCTCAGGCTAATAAGCAATAGTGGACAGCCTTGCTTGGGCCACTGGTGGGCAAGCAAAGGGAAACCATATTAGGATGAACACACATGCTACAGCTTTTTGCTGGCAGAGATGATCTTGAAGCCACTCATTGCATCACACACAAGGGTCTCTCTCTCCCAAACTACACTCACCGTGACTGGAACCACCTCAGAAGTAGTTATGGAGCTTTGGTATCCTATCCTGCTGTGCGCCGATGTCTGGTCATAAGAGGAGGAGGAGGAGATGGTGACAGGACTGGTGCTCTGCGAGCTGCTGCTGTGACTGGAAGTGGTGATAACTGGCGCAGTGTAGCTCGGTTCTTGCACAGTACTGGCGATGGGCAGAGAGGTATTCAAAGAGTCACTGCAATTACAAATAAAGCGGGTAAAGACTGGGCATCGACAGTAATTAAAATGCCAGTCCAGCCTAAGTCTAAATCTTACTGTTCATGGCAGCAGCCATGATGGAATTGAGGAAGGGGAAAATTAAATATTATAATTAGTATTAATTATTTAGTTCTAGCCGCCCGTATGACATCTCACATTCTCAGTGTGTGGAGCAGTTTTCATCTCTCACATCATTCTCAGTGTGTGGAGCTGTCTTCATCTCTCACATCATTCTCAGTGTGTGGAGCTGTCTTCATCTCTCACATCATTCTCAGTGTGTGGAGCTGTCTTCATCTCTCACATCATTCTCAGTGTGTGGAGCTGTCTTCATCTCTCACATCATTCTCAGTGTGTGGAGCTGTCTTCATCTCTCACATCATTCTCAGTGTGTGGAGCTGTCTTCATCTCTCACATCATTCTCAGTGTGTGGAGCTGTCTTCATCTCTCACATCATTCTCAGTGTGTGGAGCTGTCTTCATCTCTCACATCATTCTCAGTGTGTGGAGCTGTCTTCATCTCTCACATCATTCTCAGTGTGTGGAGCTGTCTTCATCTCTCACATCATTCTCAGTGTGTGGAGCTGTCTTCATCTCTCACATCATTCTCCGTGTGTGGAGCTGTCTTCATCTCTCACATCATTCTCCGTGTGTGGAGCTGTCTTCATCTCTCACATCATTCTCCGTGTGTGGAGCTGTCTCACATCTCACATTCACACTGTGTGTAGGGGTTTTCATCTCACAGTCACAGTGTGTGGAGAGGTTTTCATCTCACAGTCACAGTGTGTGGAGGGGTTTTCATCTCACAGTCACAGTGTGTGGAGGGGTTTTCATCTCACAGTCAGTGTGTGGAGGGGTTTTCATTTCTCACATTCTCAAATGTGGAGCTGTCGTCATCTCTCACAATCTCAGTGTGTGGATGGGTTTTCATATCACATTCACAGTGTGTGGAGAGGTTTTCATCTCACATTCACAGTGTGTGGAGCTGTCTTCATCTCTCATTCTCACTGAGAATGTGAGAGATGAAAACCGCTCCACATACTGAGAATGTGAGAGATGAAAACCGCTCCACACACTATGTGGAGCGGTTTTCATCTCTCACATTCTCAGTGTGTGGAGCTGTCTTCATCTCTCACATTCACAGTGTGTGGAGCTGGTTTCATCTCTCACATTCACAGTGTGTGTGGAGGGGTTTTCATCTCTCATTCTCAGTGTGTGGAGCTGTCTTCATCTCTCACATTCACAGTGTGTGGAGCTGTTTTCATCTCTCACATTCACAGTGCGTGGATGGGTTTTCATCTCACATTCAGTGTGTGGATGGGTTTTCATCTCACATTCACAGTGTGTGTAGGGGTTTTCACCCCTCCCTCATGACTATCGCTAAAGAATAGTAGGTCTGCTTCATGAGAAACCGATGTTCTTCATGTATTAACTATACCTTCCATACATGTCTGTATATGTCTAAAATGTCCAATCTAAGTCTGACATGTGTCTAGGCATCCAATCAGGATGGTCATTTAAGCTCCTTTGTCTAAAACTGTATTTAAGCAAGCAAAAAGCCAGTAATTCAGGCATTGGCAATTGAAATAAGCTAGACCCGCTCGACCAAATAAACATTGTATTTCTTGAAGATATTCGAGTCTGCAGTAATTCTGAAGTGGAAATGTCATAGTAAGAGGAGTAGTGCTTTGTCTCATACATCTCAAAAGAAGACAGTAAATACAATCATAGCTTGATATAAATAAGAATTAGACTGTACTGGTCCTTTAAAGCAGATCAAAGTCAAGGATTTTCACTCATACAGTGTGTACAACCCCATGGCCTCGCCTATTCACTCATCTCCATCCACACTTCCACAGCACATACGTGGGCTCTCCTCCAAACACTGTTTTACTGTCATGAACATGCATGCCCGGCAGGAATTTCTGAATGAGCAGAATACTGAGTGCCACTCGCTCCCCTTCAGCCATTCTGATTAGCTACCGACAGTGCATGAATTGGATATGGGAGTGCTGGGGATGCAACCGGGAGTCACGTGCATGCTCCACAAGACTGACTTGCCTGGGTATTAGGCAAAACCAGGTGTTTTCACAAATCCCCAGCATTCCTAAAGCAGGACACCGTAGGAACAAGTTGTAACTAGGCCCTGGAGCCTTTTATACCCTAGAGCTGGAGTTACATAGATTTTTGGTCTGCTTTAACTAGATTTTATGAATAGGCTATAAGACTCAGACTTGCTAAAGTGCTGTGGCACCTTTAAAGTGGACCAACCCCCCCCCCCCCCCCCCGCTGTAGCTAACTCCTTACCCCGGTCCCACAGCGCGTCTAAGAGCAGTGGCTCTGACGGACACATCCTCCACTTCCCTCTAGCCTGCCGACCTGACAAGCATGGCCTTAGACATGCTTGTCAATGACCCACAGCGATATTGCAGATCAGCGAAGTCTCACGGAATTTCAGAAGAGATCGGGGGCTGCGCGCACTGTCTAATGGGATGCAAGATGGCGCCGCCTGCGAGCAGGTTCGCATACATTGTTAAACCACCGGCAATGCAAGACTGATGTCCAGCACTATGGGTGTAAAGTGAACATAGGAGGTCTGAATAATATATATATATATATATATATATATATATATATATATATATATATATATATATATATATATATATATATATATATATATTTTTTTTTTTTTTTCAAATGAGTAAAGTCCAGTCAAAAATCAGACTGTCCGAGACAAACTTTACGGCATGGTTACTCAGGCACTTGCCCCTTAATGAACCTTGAGTTTGAGCTGAGGCAACGTAATGTCACTTCCGCCCTGGGCCTAATACAACGTCAGTTCCTGTCTGGTGTTGAACCAATAATTGAGCGATGTTCTCATTCCTGCTCTTTGATTGAAGAATGCAGTTTTTTTCAATTGCTGTTGACCGGAGGTGTGGTGGTGTACTGCGTGTAATGAAACACAGGTAATATTTCTTTATTAAATACAGGTGCCTGCAATTATTGAAAGTTAATCCAATTGAATTGTTATGATTCACAATCTTGTATTTAAAATGTATTTGTGGCGAACGAGTCCCTATGTCATGAGTAAGCAACCCTATGTCCAAAACGCGTTGACACTGGGACCTGCTATTCTATGCATTTTTACACTGCCTGGATTGTTTGGATGGTGTTTTAACTACGATGAAATAAAGATTGAACTTTTATGCTTTTCAATGCTGGCTGGCTTTACTTTATTGAAGTTACGCTAAAAGAGAGGTGAGCACTCAGAGCCGAAGCAGCTTCTGTCTGTTTCCCGCTATGACAGGAATTCCTCCTGAGGTAGAGCTGGCAACCAATATCGTTTACCTTAACTCAGGCGGTGCCCCCTGAATCCATGAGATTAAATTGACAACAGATGATCATTAGGGAGCTAGGGCATAAACCAAGTGGTGTCCCTCTTTAAATAGAAATGTGCTCCTTGAAGAAGGGATGACAGCCACAGGGTGTTCTTCCCGAGGTCATCCATTCAGGAAGCCTGTTGCATTGAATGCTGGTAAAATGTCAGATTTGTTTGAGCACGTCAGATAATTTGATGTTGGGTTTGTGAAAGATCTTGTGTTCCTAAACATCTGCAGACACAAAGCTCTAACAATTGACTTGTTACCTTAATGTTTTCGTGTACAGATTGTTGGCTGTCTGACTTCCGTTGTCAGGACTTGTATTGGAACCAAATTCTGGCAAGGAAGGCTCCGACCCGAATTCCAGAGCTCCAAACTGAACATTTAATCCAGTGACATCAGCCGATCCGGGCATCTCCACTGCCGAAGCGGGAATCTGCAAAGTGGGGGAGGGGTTAAGAGGGGGTCTTTCATGCAAGTAGCTTCAAAAAATTTTCTGTAACTTTACATTGTAGTTTTACAATGGGTAAACCATGAGCTGCACCGAGGCAGAGGGAAAACACTCAAGGATGCAGAGCATTAAAAAGGGACAGTCCAGCCTTTTGTGGTTCATAAGAGCAGCCATGATGGGATTACTGCAGATGCCAACCCATTGACTTCTATTGAGAAGAGAAGGGAGGGAGCAGTACTTTGCCCAATAGCTCTCAATAGAAGACATTAAGAGCAACGTGCCAAAGTGATCCCATCAGGGCTACTCCTATGAACCACAAGAGCTTAGACCGGACTTTTCTTTTTAAAAAATCCCGGATTTTCACTATCCCGTTTTTTGGCATGCCCACCTACAGCATCCAGATTTGGGATGCCCCACATAAAGAAGCCCCACCAGCTTTTCCTACTTTTCCAACAAGCCCGCAGTGAAACCACAGCTCTCTGGCCACACATTAATGCTGACTGGAATCCAAGCAGCACTCCCGATGTGCGCACGGTAGACCCTGCATTCCTCGGCTGTGTGCAGCAACACCAGTCTTTACGTTACGGCGCAAGCATAGAGCACCATAGTTAAGAAAGCGGATTATGGGTCCCACAGAGTGGGGCATCACAGACCAGGATAGCCCAGGGGTGGTTTACTAACCAGACACAGTATCTAATAGGCCCTAGGTCTGGTTATGGTCCACTTTAAAGAAGACATACACCTTAAAATGGCCACTCTTGTGGGAAAAAGACCTCAAGTCCAGTTTATGGCACAGGGCACAAGACTCACCACTTACCTGCCACCAGCATTGCACATCTCACATCCTCCGTGTTTGTATAAGAAGATAGCCCAGGGCATGGCCGTAGTACGGCTCACTCCCATGGGCGCCCTTATACACGGGTGAACTTCCATGGACTGACGTGTCCATTGACTTAAAAAGTGCTCCATGCAGAGGGCACGTTCTGGTGTGAGGGAAAGCCCACTTCATCTTTAAATAGCCATGTGGCACAGAATAAGCAAGCAGAACAGCCTCATCACCCCTGGTTGCATACCTCTGACCCAGTCGGCCCTTCCAGTGGCAAGCAGGGAGCAGCCATGTCAAAAGCAGTATTCACAGAGCGGCAAATGCACTTCTGTAAAGCCCATTGGCACCTGAAGATGGGATGAAAAGATCCTATAGATTGAGCCAGATGGGTTACTGGTGCAAAATAATTGTGTTCTCATTACTCAATTGGTAAGAGTTATCCAGGGCCAGGTTGTCCATTTAGGGCATAGGTAGTTATACTTTCTTTAGAGAAAAGACCACTCAGAGCTATTGTCTTCCACACATTACAGATCGGACGTGTGCTTGGAAAAGAAACATCACTGTGGTCTTGATATTTTCGAAAAAGGGAGAGGAGTACCACGCAAACTAAAAAGACCTGTTTCTACCTTTGAAGTGGGGGGGATCCTTCGTTTCTGCGGCTTGATGTGTTTCTGCTGATGGGACTGCTGGACAGACATTGTCTGGGAGTCGAGCGACAGGTTGGGCAGCTGCATCATTTTGCCCACAGAGGTAGAGCTGTCCACCGGAGACGTCTCCCGCATCTTCACCTGTGGAGCGTAGGACTCCAGCCCCGGGGGCGGTACAGGCACAGACTGCAATTGGTGCTGCTGCTGGTGCTGCCGCTGGGCAAGCTGGCTGAGGACAGGTGAGGGCTCCGGTTGAGATTTGAAATCTATAATAGAAAGAGGATACACAAGACTTAGAAAGGCTAGAGACACAGATGCTGCTTGATCAGGCTCTTGGTCACATAGTATTACAGAACTGTATTGTAGGAGACGTATAGGGGGAGCCCCTCCACAATGAGGTTTCTTCAGATCCAACGCTAACATGTGCCCAGAAGTCCTTTAAAGCTTAAAAATACCATTTTGTGAATACTCACCTTGTAAAATGGGTATTATAAGTATGTCACACACCCCGCTTCAAGAATCCATAACATGTGGGTAATATCGTCCTGAAGAGGCGTTCCTGCAGAGATGATAGTAAAAAGAAAGCCCCTCCCCGATCCATAAATACCTGGGACCTCCCACTCATCACCCAGTATACAGAAGCAGTAAGATAAGGGACCAGGAAGAGGCAAATATAAAACGCAACCACGCAAAGTTCACAAAATAGAGGATCCTGAAAACAGAAAAGGGCGGGTGAAGCGGGGTGTGTGACATACTTATAATACCCATTTTACAAGGTGAGTATTCACAAAATGGTATTATTCTAAGTATGTCACACACCCCGCTTCAAGAATCCATAACATGTGGGACATCCAACAGCAGTGTCCAGAAACAAGGGCGGGGATCCAAAACTAGGCAACAATGCACAACTTCAAACCACTGCAGCTTGCAAAACTTTGCGTCCAAAGACAGCATCCGCGGACGCCCAAACATCAACCTTGTAAAACTTGGAAAAAGTGTGAACAGACGACCAGGTAGCGGCCTTACAAACTTGCTCAACAGAAGCCTGGTGCTGAAAAGCCCAAGAAGCTCCAACCGCACGAGTAGAATGAGCAGTAACACGAAAAGGGGGACTCCTCCCCTTGACAGAATAGGCCCCAATGATGGCCTGACGAATCCATGTACTAATGGAAGATTTGGCAGGAGCCAAACCTTTCCTAGGCCCGGAGGGCACCACAAAAAAGGCGTCCGTCTTACGAAAGGAAGACGTAACCTCAAGATAATGTTCCACAACACGAACGACATCCAGGGAATGCAACGCCCTTTCCTTGTCGTTGCTAGGATTGGGGCATAGAGAAGGCAGAACTATGTCCTGATTCAGATGAAAAGCCGAGACCACCTTAGGAAGAAAATCCGGCTTGAAACGAAAGACAACCTTGTCCTGATGCTTCTCAAAGTATGGAGCTTTAATGGATAAAGCTGCCAACTCAGAAACACACCTAGCCGAAGTGATAGCCACCAAAAAGGCCACCTTTTGAGTAAGCGAAGACAAGGCAACCTCATTCAAGGGCTCAAACGGAGGACCCTGAAGAGCAGAGAGAACAAGATTCAAATCCCAAACTGGAACCAAGGGCTTCCTAGGCGGACGTACATGCGTGACTCCTTGGAAAAAGGTCCTGACTAAAGGATGAAGTGCAAAGGACCTTTGGAAAAACACCGCCAGGGCAGAAACCTGCCCTTTCAAGGTACTAATTTGGAGCCCCAGATCCAAACCATGTTGAAGAAACTCCAGAATCCTAGGAATGGAGAACTCACGACAAGAGAAAGACCTACCTTCACACCAATCAATATAGGACCTCCAGGTCCTATAGTAAACAGAAGAGGAAGACCGCTTCCTGGCACTGATAAGAGTTTGAATCACCGCGTCAGAAAGACCTTCGTCTTTTAAGATGGCGGTTTCAGCAGCCACGCCGTCAAAGCCAGCGATGGTAAATTGGGATAGCGTAGCCGACCCTGGGTGAGCAGGTCCGGCAGCAGAGGCAGAGCGAACTGATCCTCTGCCAGCCTTACAAGATCTGCGAACCAAACGCGCCGTGGCCACCTCGGGGCCACGAGAATCGCCGACGCGCCTTCCAAGGCCAGTTTGCGCACCACTCTGGCTAGCATTGGAAACGGAGGGAACAGATAAAGGAATCCCAGATCCCTCCAGGACAGAGACATGGCATCCACCGCCAGAGCCAGAGGATCCTGCGAGAGAGACACAAAGACTGGAAACAATTCTCTCAAGGTTGGCCAATCTGGCGCACATCTCAGATTGCAGATCCCTACCCATGACAACGTCACACGGAGCGCGTGTCAGGGTGGGAGGTTGAGATGACTCGGCCGGCGGTGCTGACCCAGACGCCTGGGGTCCGGACTGCCGCGCAATAGTTTGCTGTGCACAAGGTATACAAAGCAGTACATCGTCCCCAGAAATGGATGCACCACACAACATGCATCTTTTGGAATGCCCCGAAGGGGTCCCTGCCCCAGTATCCGGGGATGCCTCCATAAGGTGAACTTTTAATAGTCGCAATGACCCAGGGAATTACGCCAATAAGCAACCCGGGATGCCCCTTTAATGTCCCGAGTGGGAGGAATTTCTAATGGAACCCAGGAATTTAGGACCGAGAAAGACCCTCTAATCCCAGATGATGAGGCTTCCCAGACGACCTCCGCCTGAAAAACACAATGGACCCTTGTTGGCAAAATGTCACCCCATAATATATAAATATATATAAATATATAAACACACTGAGTAAACCTGGCCCACTGGGCCACTCACAGTTCTGGAGCCAGGGGTCTGCCGTTGAAAAAGGCGGGAAGGATCCTCTGAGGAGAAGGCAGGGAGGAGGAAAAACGCAGGCGTGGCTGGAAAAAGGCGCGATCAGCGCCACCACGCAGCTCCTCCCCCCCCCCCCGTCCAGGCACCAGACAGCGCGACCGCGCTGAGGGGGAGAATAGGGAGGGGGCGGGATCGCGGTGACGCGCCGCGACTCGACCCCGCCCCCTCCCTCCATGAGAGAGACAGAGACACCGCAGGGTCCCCGCGCAGAGAAGCAGTATAGCTGCAGGCGGGTGCCTCCGCCTGGCGGAGCACCCGCCGCTAATGAGCCAGCGAGGAAGGGGAAAAAACGGGCCGCGGCAGTGCGCCGCCGCCCGGCCCCGACCCCCCCGATCAGTGAGCCACGCACCTCCTCTGCCACAGGCGTGAGGTGATTTACCTCACGCCTGAAGGGCAGGACAGACAACAGTGAAAACCAGTGCAACCAATTCATTGAGGCTTCCAGACGCGCCACACAAACCCTGACAAACACAGTAAAAACACAGTAAAAAACACCTACAACACGCAGGGGGAAAGGGAGCAGGGAAGGATAGGGAACCCCAACCCCTAAGGTGAACTAAGGAGGGACCCCCCTTTCCCCCCCCGGGATAAATTCAGGGACGGGGCATCCCAAACCGGGATCACCAACCCGGACCGCCGCCTACCCTCTCTGATAGGGTCTCACGGGGGGGAGCACAGCTCCTCAGCACCATGGGTGCCCGTATACCCTCGCTCGGGCCCGCAGCCAAAGCTGAGGAGGCATATAATTTAATAAAATTGGCTAGGATAACAAAAGGCCGAGCGGAAACATAAGAATAAATAGGCCGGGGGCAACCCCGGCTACCTTAACTCCCCCTGAGCAAGGAGGAGGCATCATCTTCTGACTTGCTCGCCGTCTTGCAGAGATGGAAAACTGGGTGATGAGTGGGAGGTCCCAGGTATTTATGGATCGGGGAGGGGCTTTCTTTTTACTATCATCTCTGCAGGAACGCCTCTTCAGGACGATATTACCCACATGTTATGGATTCTTGAAGCGGGGTGTGTGACATACTTAGAATAAGGGTTATTCCACTTTCAATGCCAAAAACAAGTGTTTACGTTAAACGGTCCAACGGCGCATGCGCATTGCCGCTACCATTTTAACAGGGTGTGTACCCAAGCCAGGCATTTGGGAATGTCTGGCGCGGACACGCTCTCTATAAGAGTATCAAGGGATGCAGCCCCAGCATGCTCGGATAAGCTTGCCTAGATAAAAGAGCCCAGTGTAAAAGGTGTAATTATCAAAGTTGAAAAATACCATTTTGTGATTACTCACCTGTAAAATGGGTATTATAAGTCACACACCCCGCTTCCAATAATCATGACATGTGGGTTATGGCCAGTAGAGGGCGAACTTTGCAGAGACGACAGGAAAAAAAGGAGCCCCTCCCAGTCCATAAATACCTGGGACCTCCCACACATTCCCCAGAATAGGACAGCAGTAAGGGGACCAGGAAGAGCCAAATATAAACAATCATAACACTAAAAGGTTTACCATATAAAGGATCCAAAAGACCAATAAGGGCGGGAAGAAGCGGGGTTTGTGACATACTTATAATACCCATTTTACAGGTGAGTAATCACAAAATGGTATTATTCCAAGTATGTCACACACACCCCGCTTCCAATAATCATGACATGTGGGACATCCAATAGCAGTGTCCATCATGGGTGGGGATCCCAATACGGCAAAAAATGCAAATTTTAAAATCACTGCAGCTTGCAGAAACTTGCGGCCAAAAACAGAATCCGCTGAGGCCCGCACATCAACCTTATAAAACTTGGAAAAAGTATGAACGGCAGACCAAGCAGCAGCCTTACAAACTTGTTCAACAGAAGCCTGGTGCTGAAAATCCCAAGAAGCCCCAACAGCACGAGCAGAATGAGCAATGATCTGAAAAGGGGGAACCTTCCCCTTGGCAGTATAGGCCCCAACAATGGCCTGGCGTATCCATTTACTAATGGTAGACTTGGCGGGCGCCAAACTTTTCCTGGGCCCGGAGGGCAGCACGAACAAGGCGTCCGTCTTACGAAAAGGAGGAGAAGTAGCCACCAAATAGTACTTCACACAACGAACCACATCCAAAGAGTGCAAAACCCTCTCCTTGTCATTGCTAGGTTTAGGACACAAGGAAGGGAGAACTACATCCTGATTGAGGTGGGAGGCAGAAACCACCTTAGGAAGGAAATCTGGCTTAAAGCGAAATACCACCTTGTCCTGGTGTCTCTCAAAGTAAGGGGCCTGAATGGACAGAGCCGCCAACTCAGACACGCCGAACAGAGGAAATAGCCAAAAAAGGCAACTTTTTGAGTGAGCATAGAAAGTGCAACAGTGCACCGGCTCAAAAGGAGGCCCCTGGGAGGGCCGAAAGAACCAAATTTAGGTCCCAAACGGGCAACAAAGGTTTTCTAGGGAGCCACACATGAGTAACCCCCTGGAAAAAAGTCTTAACCAGAGGAGGCAGAGTAAAAGACCTTTGAAAGAAGACAGTCAGAACAGAGACCTGCCCTTTCAAGTTACTAAGATGGAACCCCAGGTCCAGACCTTGTTGAAGAAACTCCAAAATCTTAGAATTAGAAAACACCCTGCAAGGCAAGGCCCTAGCCTCACACCAGCCAAAATAGAACCTCCAAGTCATTCCAAGTCCTGTAGTATGTTAGAGAAAGATCTCTTCCTAGCTCTAACAAGAGTCTGAATCACAGCCTCAGACAAACCTTCCTCCCTTAACATGGAGGTTTCTGCAGCCACACCGTCAAAGCCAGCGTTTGTAAATTGAGGTAACGTAGTGGACCTTGGGAGATCAGTTTAGGAAACAGGGGTAGCCAAACTTGTCTTGGCCACCTTGGGGCCACCAGAATTGCTGGCGCACCCTCTAGAGCCAGCTTGCGCACTACCTTACCTACCATGGAGAAGGGGGGAAACAGGTACAGAAACCCCAGATCCCTCCAGGCAAGAGACATGGCGTCCACTGCCAGGGCCAGAGGATCCTGAGACAGAGACACAAACTTTGGGAGCTTGTGATTGTGACGTGAGGCAAAGAGATCCACCTCCGGAAACCCCCACTTGTGACATAGGGACTGGAATACCTTGTGGTTGAGAGACCATACCCCTCGGCGAGAGGATCCCCTGCTCAGGGAGTCCGCCTCCCGTGTTCTCCACTCCCGGAATGTACACTGTCGAGATGCATGGAACATTGCTCTCCGCCCATGCAAGAAATCAGAGAAACTTCCCTGAGGGCACTCCTGCTGCGAGTCCCTCCTTGGTGATTGATGTAAGCTACTGCAGTACGATTGACTGATCAAAACTGAACCGATAAGCCACGTAGGTGATGTGTCAAGCATGACAGAACCAACCGAATTAGCTCTCAGCTCCAAGACATTGATGGGGGTGTGAGCCTCCTGAGGACCCCACAGCCCCTAGAACTGATGCGTCTTCCAAAAACCTCCCCAGCCCGACAGGCTGGCATCCGTGGTAACCGTCTCCCAACAAGGGGTCAGAAAAGATCTGCCCCTCAGATTGCTTGGTTCCAGCCACCACTGAAGGGACTGCCGAAACCCGGGGAGACATAATGAATGACTGATCCAATGACTGCGGACATCTGTCCCAAGCCAACAATAGATGGAGCTGGAGCGACCTCATGTGGAACTAAGCAAAGGGAACTGCCTCGAAGGAAGCCACCATCAATCCCACCAGTCTCATCCCTAGCCGGATAGAAGGACGAGGTTTGGACAGGAGAAGATGTATCAGATCCTGAACCATCTGCACCTTGGACCGAGGAAGGAAAACCCTGGTCCGAATGGTATCCAGATTCATGCCCAGAAACGAGATCTCCCTTGAGGTGGAGAGAGAAGACTTGGGATGGTTGATCACCCAGCCGAACCTCTCCAGCGTCGCCACCACCATACCTGGTGTCCAGCTCCACCTGACAGAGAGGATGCCGTAATGAGGAGGTCGTCCAAATACGGCACAATGTGAATGCCCTGGGCTCTGAGAAGGGCCATTATGCCCGCCAGCACCTTGGCGAACACCCTTGGTGCCGAAGTCAACCCAAAAGGGAGGACCACAAACTGAAAGTGCTGATCTCCCACCACAAACCTGAGAAATTTCTGGTATGCTGGGAAGATTGGTACATGAAGATAAGCATCCTTGATGTCTATGGATGTCATGAAATCCTCCTGATGAAGGGAATTGATGGCTGAGCGCAGAGTCTCCATGCGGAACTTCTTGGTTCTGATGAACCTATTGAGAAACTTCAAATCCAGAATGGGTCTTATGGATCCATCCTTTTTGGGAACCGTGAAGAGGTTGGAATAATAGCCCCGGCCTCTCTCTGAGAAAGGCACCGGGCATATGACATCCATGACCAGAAGATTCTTTACAGCCAACAGGAGCCCCTGCGCAGCCCGGGGATCCGAGGGGACCCGAGACCTTAGGAAACTGGGAGGAGGCAGGTACTCTAACTCCAGTTTGTACCCGGAAGAGACCACTTCCAAGATTCATTTGTCTGTGACCTCCTGGGCCCAGACCAGGAAGAAGTGCCGCAGCCGTCCCCCCACCCGCAAGGGTGAGGGCGTCCCCTCATTGCTGAGCTGTCTTGGCAGCAGGCTTGGACTTGGAACCCCAGTTAAGGCCTGGACGTGCGCGTCTTCTGCCTCTGTTCCAGGAATCACCTCTGAAATTAGAGTAGGCAAAGCCTCTGCCTGCTCTGGCACCGGGAAAGGAAGGATTGAAGGAGCCTGCCCCCCGAAAGGGGCAACGCTGCTTCTTACGCTGAGGTAACTTTCCACCTTTCGCCACTAAATCCAATTTATCTCCGAACAGCCTCATACCCAGGAAGGGTAGCGCTGTGACTGATTTCTTAGCCGCAATGTCGCAATGACCGATCGGCGAATAGCCACCAGCAACGCCGAGGTTCTACTACACATAATTGCGTCATCCATAGCAGATAAAACAAAGATCATAAATAATTTACACCGCTTAAGGGCTGTGAATTCATCACTGGCCGGGTTAAACTGGGAACCACTCAACAGGTCCCTAACCACAGACCTGGTAGCCACAGTCGTGAGCGCCGAGGCACAAACAGGCCACAAGGTTGAACCCACACTGGCAAAGGCATGGCATGCCATCTGATCCAAGAGTTTGTCCTCACCATCTTTAAGAGTGGTGGCGTCTAGAGAATGTACAACAGAGGTGTTGGGACAATCCCAGAACGGGCACATCGACCTCGGGAGGGGACGACCAGCGCTTCACCGCTTAGCTGGGGCCTTTCTGGCCGCAGAGCTAGAAATCAACTTTTCGATGTTGGCCAGCCTAGCAAAAACATCAGCTTGCGACTCCTCGCTAATGACAGTGTCACTTGGGGTATGGATAAGGCAGGGTGGGGTAGGTGATGAGGCCGGCGGCACGGACCCAGGCGCCTGGGACCCTGACTGCCGCGTAATGGCCTGCTGTGCACATGGAATGCAAATATGCACATTATCCCCCGCAAGGGATGCCCTACAAACCATACACTGCCAGGGTTGCCCCGAAGGGAGCCTGAACCCGGTATCTTGGGAAGCCTCCATATGGTGATTTTTTATGGTAGTCGCAATGACCAGTGGGAATTACGCTAGTAAGCTACCCGGGATGCCCCTTAACGTCCGTTAGTGGGAGGATTTGTAAAGCCCCAATTTTAGTGAGTGACCTAAAGCCACAAGTCATTACAGCAATCATACTTCAAAATATCAATGCAGACATAGAATATAAATGCATAGCCTTAACCCTTTAAGTGCCAGCCTACCTGGAGTTTTTGTTACGCTTTGTTGCCAGACCATTTTTCACTATTTTGCACTATGCATGTTCAACTGTGATTTTTGAAGGGATTTCCATGGATTTCCGAGGAAAATTATATATTTTTTTTTCAGCAGAGTCTGGGCTTTAACATAAAATGTCTTGTGTATTCTTAATATTTTGGGGTGAAATATGTGAAAAAATTTTTTACAAAATCAATTTTTTACAATTTGTAGTTTTTTTTTGTAATAAAAAAATGTAAGTTTGTCAATAAAATCTTATTGCGTGTGAAATCCCAATTTCTTCCGGTTACAACGGTACCACATATGTATTGGTAGACACCCTTTCCTGCCCAGGAGACCCCCCCCAAACTGAAACAGCACTTTAAGAGATTTTTAGATCAAATACAGCTATGCTAAGCGCTATGTGCACCTTGAAAAAAACAACCCTTTACATTTGAAATACCCCCCACAAACTATATATTCTCTGGAAATACACACTTCAAGTACCAGGCTTGTTGATGTTGCCACAGTTTTCTGGAAGTTCTCCCTTAATGTATTCTTTGGTTACACAGAGGTTTCCTAAAAATGGATAAAAAAAAAGCAGGATCAAAGCCACATTTTCCTAAAAAAAAAAAAAACTATATGCAAACAAGAAAAAACAAGTTAATCTGAAAAAGCAACATCCCCCGAACCGAAAGATACCCAACATGTATAGCTACTGTCAAAAGAAGAGTTGCCAAACACCAAAAAGTAAAGCATGTGCACAATGGTAATTTTGCTTGAAAATTTCAGCTCTGCAGACAAAGTGCGCACCTTGCGCTTTTTCTACCAAAACAACCCTTTACATTTGGAATACCTCCCACAAACCATACATTCCTTGAAAAGTACACATGATAAGCTTTCTAAGCGTAACCAGCATGTTATAGTGGGCCCATCTTTCTGAAAGTAATCCCTCAAAGAATTCTTTGGTCGCACAGGGTTCCCATTAAAAAATGTATAATAAGGCAGAATAAAAAATGAGTTTTTCTAAAATAATATGCAAACAAGAAAAAACAAGCTAAATCTAAAAGCGCAAGATCCCCCGAGCAGAACGATACCCAACATGCATAGGTACTACTAACCCTTTTAACTGCCAGCCTACTTGAGATTTTGTCACCCTCTCTTTACAGGTCATTTTTAACCATTTTGAGCTATGCTTAACTGTGATTTTTGCAGGTAGTTCCAGGGAAATTATATATTTTATTTTTGCGGCAGAGTTCAGGCTTTAACATGAAATGTCTGTGTTTGTAATTTTTTTTACTGTTTTTTAAAATATTTGAGTAAAATTGTCTCCTTTATTTCAAATAAAACCTTTTTTTTTTAAAGAAAAACCATATTGCATGTGAAAGCCCCATTTCTCCCGATTACAACGGTACCACATATGTATCGGTAGCCCCCCGTTACTGTTCAGAAGACCCCCCCAAACTGAAAAGAACACTTTATAACATGTAAAAATAAAATACAACTACAATTCACACTATAAAGGGTTAAATCAAGAAGAAAATTGGCATGGGGTTCCCCTTCCAAGGGGGGGGGGGGGGGGTAATCCCCATTTTTGTTAAAAACCCTTAAAAATTCCCATAAAAATTACATGGGGTCCCCCCTGCCCAGCATAACCAGCCCGGGGATCAGCTATGCAGGGCTTGTAGAACAGGGCGCAGGGGCCAGCTTTGGTGGCCCCCCGCCCTGCCAAGTACAAGCCCGCACCGCCTAAATCAGCCCGGGCCCTTCTGCCCCCCCCCCCCCCCCCCCCGGGCTTCAGGGAAGCAGGTAATAGGGGGGCCGGGGTTAATGGCAAGTCACTCACTAGCCGCAGGTGACTTGACAGCTCCCCAGCCTTGTGAACTGGTATAGGGGTTTCATGGACTCCTTACAAGTTCACAATGGGTTAAAGTGGAACACCCAGGGCTGATCGGCCCGGGAATCTATAAGATTCCCAGACCGTTCTATTCCCTCCCCCCTGGGGCATCCAAAATCGGGATGCCCCTCTGTGTGAAACCCCCCGGAACACCCGCTACCACTTACCTGAATCCCGGTCCTAGGGCGCGTGCCCGTGCTGGCTATTTATGAATGGCCGGCGCGGGCACGCTCCCTGTTAGAGGCAAGTGGGGGGATGCGGTCTCCAGCACGCTCAGAGTGGCTGAGCTTAGACGTCTCTTAGACGTCCATAACTCAGCCGCTCTGAGCGCGCTGACTGGATGAGTGGCCGCGCATGCACCATAGGATCTGGGGTGAGATGAGTTATTGTGGGCGATCGGGGGGGGGGGGGTTCATAGAGCGGGGCATCCCCCCCGGGGGAAAGGACCAATACCCAGGATAGTCAAAATCCTGGGTGTTGGTCCACTTTAAATGTAAAAAAAAAAACAAAAAACACACCACAAAATGCTGGAAGCATTTTATACCTGCTGTGTAACAGGACATAAGCGGTTAATTTAAGAAAAAAAAAAATTACATAGGACACCCCTTCCAGGGGGGGGGGGGGGGGACCCCCATTTTTTCGGGGAATTTTAAGGGTTAAAAACCCTTAAAAATCCCCCAAAAAAATTACGTAGGGTCCCCCCTACCCAGCATTACCGACCCATGCCAGCTATGGGGGCTTGAAGAACAGGGCGCAGGGGCCAGCGTTGGTGGCCCCTGGCCCTGCAGGCTACTAGCCCACATAGCCACTAAGTGGCCTGGGCCCTTCTGCCCCCCCTGGCCGTTGGGGAGGCAGGTAATGGGGGGGCTGGGGGTTAATGGCAAGTCACCCACTAGCCGCAGGTGACTTGCCAGACCCAGAGCCTTGTGAACTGGTATAAGGGGTCTCATGGACCCCTTACCAGCTCACAAAGGGTTAACTGTGAAAAAAAAAAACCACCACACGAAAGTATTTTATTAAAAAAAAAAAAAATTTTTTTACTGTACTACCTCGGATTGCAAGCTCTTGTCCCTCGCCGCTCTGATGACAGATGCCGGTGATCGGCATCCAGAGAAGGAGAAGGCAGGAGATCAGAGGATCTCCTGCCACCTCCTTCCCCGGCACCGATCACCGCCATCTGACAGCTGAGAACGCTGAAGCCGGAGATCGGGGCCGGGATGACGTCATCCCAAGGGGGCAGGGCTTAGCGGCAAGATGGCGGCCGCCATCGAGGAGGAAAGGGGAGAGAGCCTCCCGGGCTCTCTCCTGAAGATCGGTAAGCCCTGGGGGGGGGGGGGGGGGGGGGATCGGAGGCCCCCCAGGTGAAGAGGAGGGACAGCGGGAGCCAGCGCACACGCAGGTAAGTGAATGTCATTTTTATTTTTTATTTTTTTTACAGTTAGCAGCTGCTGCCGCCGAAGCGGGGGGGGGGGGCTATTCCGGGGGCTCGTATGGCACCAAATTAAAGAGGAGACCCGGCCGGATCCAAAGAGGGGTCAGGTGAGTATTTTTTTTTGCCCGCTAGCAGGGGTAAATGCCAGGCATGTGAATTTTACGTGGCTGGCACTTAAGTGGAGGAGAAGCAACCACGTAAATTTCACGTGGCTGGCATTTAAAGGGTTAATGTATATAGCAGGATAATGCAGCATAAAATGCACCCTCATAAAAACGAGAAATAGTACATAGACGAGCCCCGCAGGGCACTCACAGTGAGAAACAATATGGCGACCAGGGCACAAGAGACAGCAGCAGCATCTAGGAGAGAAGGAGAAGGGGGGCCCTTCTGCAGAGAAGAGGAACTGCAGTTCCCAGCAATTTGCTGGGAACATCCTTGGGCGCTAAAGAGAGGGGGCGGGCCGTCGCAGCATGCCGAGCTCCCGGCCCCGCCCCCCCATCCAAGCTGAGGAGAAGAAAGAGAAACCTCCTTTAGAATGGCCGCGCTCCCAGCAGCTGCGGAGCCGCCCGGACTCCAGGCCACCTGGCATAACAGCGCAGACTGGCCAACACTCACACCATCAAAGCAACTGACAGTAAGATCAAGGTGAAATAAAAAGGAGGGACAGGTCCCCCCCATGATCCAGGGAGCAACGGACAGGGGGGACACCCCAGCCACATAATGCAGCGCAGGGCTACATGGACAGGGCATCCCAAACCAGGAACCCGAACCTGGTATCCGCCTACCCCTAGGTGGGGGTCTCACAGAGGAGCATAATTAGTACTCCTAATTAGTACACCACTAGGGTGTCACCTACCATCACCCGGACCTTCAGCCGAGGCTGGGAGGCATAGGTAATCAATAAGACAAGGTCCGGGCAGAAATAGAGGAATAAAATGGCCGGGTGTAAACCCGGCTTACCTGCAAAGAAGGAGATAGCCATCTTCTGACTTGCTCACCGTCTGCAGAGACGATTACTGGGGAATGTGTGGGAGGTCCCAGGTATTTATGGACTGGGAGGGGCTCCTTTTTTTCCCCTCATCTCTGCAAAGTTCGCCCTCTACTGGCCATAACCCACATGTCATGATTATTGGAAGCGGGGTGTGTGACATACTTGGAATATCTAGAGCGCCTTTGATAGTGAGAAGGTGATTTCCTCTCTAAGGAGACCAACATAGCAGGAAGGAGGGACTCAATGTCACAGTGGAGTTATCTCCATGCCCCCTCAAAGATAAGTTTCCCACTGTGGGAGTCAGACCATTCAGCTTCAGGGGACAAAAAGAGAGCATCACTTTTGCTCACTTTGAAGAGAACGATGTTTCTAAGCCCCTGGGCAAAAAACACAATGCAAAGAACCAGAAGCATCAGCACACACTGCAACTAAGCGCACTTACCAAACTGACTCAGGACAGAAGACTGTGCCACAGAAGGCTTGCTGTCCCAGGAGGATGATGGGGTGGTGTTACTGGCGCTCTGCTGAGGATTCTGGGAAGAGTACTGCCCCAGCGTCGGACCTTTGAGCTGCTCCAGGATCTGGGACCCGGCGGAGTTTGTCAGTTTTGATGTTCCAAGATCACCAAAGCCAGATCCCAGTACAGAAGACTAAGGATAGATAAAAAAAAAAACATTAATAAAAGGCTTCAGACAACCAAAGCAAATGTAAACATGTCACAAAATGCTTGGACTTCCTCTTTCATTTATGTAACACTCCATCCACCTCTCCTAGCGCTTAGCCCAATTTGGGCAGTAACAAAAAAATTCACTCGGGGTGGGCAATCTGCAAGGAAGCAGAGACCGCGATTGACAGGTCTCCCCATCCTGGGCAGCAGTGTGCGCCAGTCCAATTGTCACTGAAGTCTACGGCAGCCATGCTGCCATAATCCAGCCCTGTGATGGCGGGGCAGGGGTTAGTTGAGATAAGGTGAGAGGTTTTAAAGTGGACCAAAGCCCACTGAATTTGACAAATACACATGGCCAATACCCCCGCAGATTCTACCTTTAGGGTGTAGAACTAGAAATGGATATTCGAATTGTCCTGGAACACAGTTTTTTTTTGCTGTCCCTCTCTGTAAGATGACACCACTGCCACACACAACAGTGGCAATGATTGGAGGAGGCGGAGCTTTACAGCTAAAACAGGCGCCATTATCTGGGATTAGAGTGAAGCAGAACAGTGAAAATTGGTAAAAGGTGCTCCTCATGGGGAGAGCAATTCGGGGGAGGCTAGTTAAAAATGTGGGTTTTGGTAAGCTTTAAAGTGGACCATCACCCTCGGGTGACCGGCCGGGAATCTATAAGATTCCCGGGCCGATCACCTCCCTCCCCGCGGGACATCCGAGATCGGGATGTCCCGCGGGGTGAAACCCCCCCAAACACCCTTTACCTTATCTTCGCCGCCTCCCTCGCGCCCCTCTAGGCGTGCGCGCGCCTGCGCCGGCCGTCTGTGAATGGCCGGCGCGGGCGCGTCAAGAGGGACGCGCGGGAGGCGGCGGCGGAGGAGCCGCTTGTCCGCGGCTGTCAAATCCCTTGTCCGTCGGCGCGGGGAGAGGTGAGTTTTTAGGGTGATCGGGAGGGTTTCACACAGCAGGGCACCCCGATCGGGGGTGCCCCACCGAAGTGGACCAAGACCCAGGATAGTCAAAATCCTGGGTGTTGGTCCACTTTAAAGCAAATAGCTGGCACGGCACGCATCCTGCTAGAGGGATAGCACGCTTGCACCATTGGCCTGGGAAGAAAGGTAAGTGTATGGGCGACCTGGAGGGTTTCACACAGCGGGGCATCCTGAATTTGGATGCCCCGATCGAGCTGGGTTTTGAGCCACTAATGGGATTTTTCCTTTGGACAGGTGGTCTTGGAAGCGCTTGCTGGTGCTTGTAGTTCTACAGGAGATAAGGCTCCACACCATTGTCACTAGATGTGATCTATAGCCTCAAATAGTAATCAGCATCTTCAAGGGTGAAGTTAACGACAAATCGGACTTACCAGACTCTGAGGGCTGTAGCTGTTGACCGGGTTGGAGCTGCTGCTTGCCGGTGGCATGGACGTACTGTGCTGGGAGTTTGTGAACACCAGGGCCTGGCCAAAGTTCTGCTGTGTGGAGGAGTCATAACTCACAGCTTCTGCTTCACTGTTGGTTTGTGGCTTCTGCAGCAAGGCTACCAAGTCGATGCTGTAATAACAGAATGGCAAATACACCAGTTACAGGAAAGGACACAAAGGGTGCAGGCATGAGAATCTTCCACACCACATGCATACGGCCAGTTTATTAAAGACTAGACAGCCGCTGGAGATGTGGTAAGGCAAGGGGTGATCTACTCCACATTTTCTGGGCGTGCCCGGGGCTGTCGAGGTTTTGGGAAGCGGTTAGCGGGATCATCGAGAAGATAGCAGGAGAGAGGTTACCTGGGGGTCCGGCTTTTTACCTTCACCCCCACTGCCAAGAGATACCGGGAATCCATACTGGGACAACTAATAAAACGCAGCTAGAGCGTGCATCCCCTTGCATTGGAAGAGCTCGACCCCGCCAGGTGTGCCCCTCTGGCTTGATAAGGTAGCAGAGGTTGAGAGATTTGGGGGCTTAATTGCGGCCCAAAATGAAACGATCGAGGCACACGTACGCAAATCGTCCAGTTGGATCGCCTTCGCTAACTCACCGGTAGTTGTTCTGCAGTTGTGCTGTTGGTCTTCTCGCTCTCTTTTCCTTATCTACTCATTTTCTCGTTCGCATAGCTGTTGGATTTCCACACCTTGGGGTATACACCCGGGGATAGGATGACTAAGCCCGGGAGGAGCACGCTTTACATTGATCGGGGGGGGGGGGCTCTCGGGGCCAGTCTGACATCTCACAGCGGACCCGCACTGAGCGTGCCCAGGTTCGGCACGGCCCCACCAGGAGGGGAGCTCCTCAGATGCCCGTTTTAACTCTGTGCTGTTCCAGGGACTAGACAGCCAAGCAAATGACTCTAACAGCCGCTCCCAGCAATGAAACAATTAAACAGGGAGAGCTCCATCCATCAGAGGTCTGGATGCCGCTGTATTTATCTACATACCAGATCAAGGGCGATGCCTAGGCAGATAAGAGCTAAATAAACCAAGTGCACTCCAAATCTATTTCTTTAGTCTCCCTTGAAGGCATATTGGACAGATGGGCAGGAATAGTAAATAACTTCAGAAATGCTGGAGTTGCCCGTGATTGGCATTTAAAGCAGACCAACAGTCAAAAATGACAAACCAGACCAATACAACAGTGCTCATATGCATCCCTCCCCAGGGCAATTTAGATTGCAGCACATAATTTAGCTTTTTTAACACCTGCTGGGGTCAATTTTAAAAACAAGATGGTCGTTCATGCATTTGCAGGCCACCTGCAAACAGGAGGTGCTGCTGGACTTTCTTTTCATGTGCATTGTCAGTTGGGAGTGAAAGCTCCAAAATGGCTGCTACTTTTCTTTTCCAACTGTGCCAGGCTGTTGGTCCAATTTAAAGGAGGAACTATGGTCAAAAACGGCCATAGTCCCTCTTGAATATGCAGCAGGGCGACGGGGGACGGTTCCCTTAAAACGAAAACCAGCTGCCTGGACACTCGCCTCTTCTGGGTCCTCTTCCATGGCTTTCATTAGCTTCCACAGCCAGCGCTAATAGGCTTGACCACCAGCCACGCTGATGGCCGTTTAGGGGATAATGCGCCCACATAACTGCAAGCAGCCTATTCGTGTTGGCCGTGGAAGCCGATAGGCCAGCAGAGGTGAGTATTCCGGTGGCCTGTTCTCAGGACCGGGAAGAGGCGAGTTTGTTCAAGTGAGCTGGGGGGTTTCACATTGTGGGGCATCTCCGATCAGGGTGCTCCAGGAGCAAGGACCAAAACCCAGGATAGTGGATAGTGAGTTTTGGTCCACTTTAAGAGGGACTATGGGAGCTTTTGACCATAGTTCCTCTTTAAAAAAAGACAGCATGCGTCATTGCAACAAAGGAAAAGCACTATACACTTGTGGATGGGACTCCAGGGCTGCCCCACCACTGTTCTATTACATGAGGCTGCACACTGATTAAAAAATGAATTCATTTATTGTTCACAATAATTCATGTAGTATACACAGAATTACACATATGACACATACTAAACATCATAAAAGTGGGGAGGACGGGAAGGGCGCGATATTGCTGTCTTTGTGATTTTTGATGATGATAATGATGATGGATTATATGCATATATGGCGCTGAACAAAGGCACACGGAGTTAGTGATTATTTAGGCACTTGCACCTGTTTGCACTTTTAGCACTTTAAGCACTTGTCACTTTGCATGATACTCAGGTAGATCACATATGAGAGTAGTTAGAGTTGAGGTTATTATGCACTGCATGTAGTTGAGGCACTTTTTCATTTATAAATTTATTATTTAAATTAATTAATTTATTGTATATATAATTAGTGGAGTATAGATACTAGTAAGCACTTGCACTTTACTCTGTTGAACGCCTATATATGCATGCCTTCATACAGGCCTTGTGCCATAATATTTATGCACAACTGATCTTGGTGTCAAGATCATTTAAGTGTACCTAAATTGAGTGAAGCCCTATGAGACCCTCCCCACTTTTGTTGGTTTTTAGATTGATGTGTTTTATGATGTGATGTTGTGTGATGTTTAGTATGTGTCATATGTGTAATTCTGTGTATACTACATGAATTTTTGTGAACAATAAATTAATTAATTTTTTAATCAGTGTGCAGCCTCATGTAATAGGACATAGTGGTGGGGCAGCCCTGGAGTCCCATCCACAAGTGTATAGTAATTGTAGCAGTGGTCCTAGGGGCTAGCACCTGTAAGAGATTTGGGCAGTGCAGTCCTTTTGATTTGTGAATAAAGGAAAAGCATCTAACATGGGAGGACAACTTACCTCTGTCCTGGTGTGATGTGATTTTCTGCAGGGACAGAAGACGCTGTGAAAACTTTTGTCTCTGACAGCTGAAAGAACAAAAAAAAAAAAAACACAACCAATAAATAAAAAAAGTTATGTCCACCCTTTCCTTCAATTGACTGCTCTGGTTCTGAACCATTATAACCCAATCGTAAGGGCTTTCCTTTGTGACTGAGTGAAGCGAAGAGTTAAATTGCTAACTGCAGGACCAGAGAAGAAAAAGAGGGGAGAAAAAAAACGTAACTAGGTTGTTAAAGTGGACCAACACCCAGGATTTTGACTATCCTGGGTTTTGGTCCACTTCGGTGGGGCACCTCGATCGGGGGTGCCCCGCTGTCTGAAACCCCCCAGAAAGCCCCAAAAAAACTCACCTCTCCCCGCTCCCACGTGACCACGCCAGCCAATCATAGCGCTCAGAGCCGCTGTGGTATGCGCGTCCAAGGCCGCCTGGACGCGCATACCAGCTCAGCGGCTCTGAGCGCTGGAGGCCGCGTCTCGCACTTCCCTCTAACAGGGAGCGAGCCTGCACCGGCCATTCACAAACGGCCAGCGCGGGTGCGCGCCCTGCTAGAGGGAAGCGCGAGACGCGGCGATGGAACAGGGCTGAGGTAAGGTTTGTGGGCCTCCTGAGGGGTTCCTCCCCGCGGGACATCCCGATTTCGGATGCCCCGCGGGGAGGGATTTGATCGGTCCGGGAATAGATTTCCGGGCCGATCCCCCCTGGGTGTTGGTCCACTTTAATGAACGCAGTAATAATGCAAGAAGCCATTATAGGAGGAGGTGGTTTGCTTTCCAGTCAAGTCACTTCAGGGTTTTGTTTCACTTTGTGAAGCTATTTTTTATATATTTTGTTCCCAACGAAATTATAAAAAATCTTATGCAATCACCGTATATAGGATGATCCCTTTTGTTTGATGCAGGATGGTGGGAAACCCCCCTATGTTCTTTGAAGACTGGTTTTCTGTAGTGTTAGTTTCAGGTGTGCATTTGCATGCAAATTAAGCTGGATACCTGTGATAGATTAATCGGGGAGTATCACCTTGGTGTGTTTTGCCTGGGACAATCAGAGATGACCTGCAGATTTCAAATGGAACAAAGGGTAAAGCCTGATAAAAACAGTGGTCCGGAGAAGACTGGAGAGATTTTGCTTGGAGGGCAGCTGCAGAAAGATGTACTGGCGAGACTGACTAGATGAAGGACAGATGGACGATGATGATATTTTGCCTTGGGGTAGAGGGACCTGCATTGTGAAGCCACGTACAGCAGCCATCTTATTTGGAGATTGTATGTGGCCTGCTGATATCTGCTTAGACCCAATTAAAACAGATGAGCAATCCATTTTAATATATCTATGCTTTTGCCCTGTTAGGCTTTATATGTTTTAACACTGATTGTAGTATTTTTGTTGTGTACATTTTTGCAAGGTATATATAAAATAAACAAAGGGGGGTGGGAGCAGCTCAATCACCATTTATACAAAATGATCAACATTATTATTCAGGGCCTGGGAACTAATTTACCGCCCAGTTTAACCCTCCCATCAACTAAATATCAAGCAACAAACATGTCTAGCTATGTGGAAAGACAGAGATTTGCTCCCACCCCCCTTTGTTCATTTGAATTGCCATGAGCACAAGCAGGGAGGAATTCAGTTAATATGCATTTCTCCCTGTGAAGTGTTCTAAAGGGAGGCTGGCAGCTTCCCAGGTAAATAGCTCTCAGATATTTGTCTGCATTGCATGTCCCAACTTTGGGGACTCAGAATTAAGAGTAGGGACCACACTAAACACAGAGTGCCTTGCCGGGGCAGTGTGGCTGCCACATGTATCTGCAGATATATGCAAACCAAATCTCTGTCTTTCCACATAGCTAGACATGTTTGTTGTTTGATATTTAGTTGATGAGAGGGTTAAACTGGGCGGTAAATTAGTTCCCAGGCCCTGAATAATAATGTTGATAATTTTGTATAAATAGTGATTGAGCTGCTCCCACCCACCTTTGTTCGTTTATATATAAAATAACTTTAAAGTGCATCATTTTCCTTGGAGGTTACTGGCAAATGAATTTATTAGGCAAACGAGGCGTAATTTTAGACATATTTTAGATAAATTACGCCCAAGCAGGACACACTTTAAAATGAACCTCTGAACGGTTGGGCACTATAATCTAAAAAAGGATTCCAGGGTGGTATTCTGTTTTGGGATGCCCTGCCATTTGAACCCCCCCCCAGATCGCCATTGTCAGCTTAGCTCTTCCTGGTCTTAAACCGGACCTTCAGCATCATTTAATGAAAAGCCCAAACCCTTAAAAAACTATTCCCAGCGTCTAAAATTCATATATTTTACGTTTTTAGTCGTTCACTTTTTATTCTTTCCTCCACTGGGCTGCAACTCTGTTCAGGACTCTAGGATATGGGCGCCATCTTGCCTTAGAAGCATCACACACACTGAGGAGAGGAGAGTGGGGTAAAGTGCAAAGGGGTGGGTTATAGCTGTGCTTTGCACTGGCAGAGCTGAGCTGGGGTCAGGAAAAGGACAGCAATCCAAGAATGCAGAGCTGCATAGTCAGAAGATACTTCCTGTCTGCAGGCTGCCTGATGCTCCATGAGCCGACATCTTGCATGTTTAAAGGCTCAGAATACGCACTAGGTGCATGTAGGACGATGTTTAATGTGGGCAATCTATATGTACAGGGTGGCAGAAACGTACAAGATAGACTCTTATTCAGGTTGAAGATCCAGTTTAAGAGCGTTTGTAGGGGCTCTCATCGAATCAGAGCATTTGCCATGCCTATGTCATTCGGCAAATGGCTGATCGTTTTTTTCTTTTAACGGGGAGCGAGAAGGGCCGCAAGAGAGGCAAAAACCTGGGATTTGCTTAAGGCTGCTAAGCCAAGGTTGGATAGCAGGTGGGATACTGACAAATTTGGTACTGAAGTGCCTGGAGGAAACCAAAAGGATCACATCCTGGAAATCTTGTAGGGGTTATATTTAGAAACATCCATGCAATAGCGAGCAGGAAATAGAAATAGGCACGGATGACTCCCACCAGTAAAAATAGAGGAAAGCGTCTTAACGAGTCTATTTCGGGAATGAGGATAGGAAGGGGGTCTCACGCACACAAGCACGGCAACACTTAAAGAGGAACTGTGGTTAGAAATCACCATAGCCCCCCCTTTAATATGCAGCAGGGGCAGCCCGTGTGGGGCTGCTGTATATCAAAGAGGGACTACGGCCATCCAAAATCGATCTGCCCGGGAATCTTATAGATAACCAGGGCAATCTGTGCGAGTTCTGGTCCATTTTCAAGAGGATCAATCGCCAGAATTTGCACTATACTGGCAAAATCTCTCCAGGGACCCCCACTGTGCACGTGCAGGCCGTTCTGAAGCCAGCATGGCTTCCCAAAGAGCTCCACTAGAGCTTGTTGCCACTCTGCGGAATTCAGAATTGCCTGGAGCGGGTATGCGCACTTGATAAAAGAAAGCCAGGTACTGCAGCGATGTCACGGGATTTCAGACAACAGTGGCTGTCCTGGGAATTGCATGCTCGGAAGTCTTAATGCGTAACAAAACCCAGAGCGGCTGGACCGGGAATCGAAAATATTGTGTGAAATCCCCAAGAATGCCCATACACTCACCTCTTACAAGTCAAATGGCGCATGGGCTCTCGTCCAATCAGAACCGTTTGCTGTGACGATGTCATTCGACAAACTGTTCTGATTTGCTTCAATGGGGAGCAAGCGCGACGCGTGAACTTCCACCCCAGCCTATATGAATTAACAGGATTTTCACTATACTGGCAAAATCCCTCTCCAGGCTCCCGCCCCACGGGGAATGTGCAGGCAAGCAGCCGTTCTGACATCAGAATGGCTTCACATGGATGGCGCTTGTTGCTCCTCTGCGGCATTAAGAAATGCCCAGAGCAGGTACGTGTACCAGCCAACGGATGCCGGGTATTATAGCCGAGTCCCGGAGGATCACCAGAAGGGTGATCCTGGGGGTTTCCAGTGGATTCCCCAGGAATAGGTAACTGATGGCTCTGATATCTTAGACCCCCGAGGCGGCCAAACATCTGACCGTTGTTTAAAGCAGACTTTTAGTCGAAAGTGGTTGCCTTTTTTTAAAGTCATTGCCCATGCACACCCAAAAATACAATTCTGTGAGTATTCACCTGTAGAATTGTTTTTACTATGCACAGCACGGCCTGTTTCATATAGTCCTTATGTCTGGGTATTCCGCCACAAGGTGGCGCAGTGCACTGCAGAAGATTTGTGGCTCCTCCCGGCCCCATATAAAAACCAGAAATCAGCCATAGACCTCCAGTGTCGACAAGCAGTTATACAAGAAGCCGGGAGGTAATGAGGCAAAAAAGGTAAAAAAAAAAAAAAAAAAAAAAAACCTTTAACTAGCTTGAAACAATCACCATAAAGAGGCAACTAAGAATAATGATAACAATAGAGGGATGAAACAGGCCGTGCATAGTAAAAACAATTCTACAAGTGAGTACTCACAGAATTGTATTTTTCCTAGTGCATGGCACGGCCTGTTTCATATAGTCCTTACGTCTGGGACATCCAAAAGCAGTGTCCGTAAGGTAGGGTGGGATCCCCAAAGAGTAACAGCAGGCAGTTCAAACCACTACCGCCTGAAGTACCTTGCTGCCAAAAGCAGCATCAGCTTCAACTTTGTAAAACTTGGAAAAAGTATGAAGAAAGACCAAGTAGCGGCCTTACAAACTTGTTCAACAGAAGCTGGGTGCTGAAAAGCCCAAGAGGTACCAACGGCACGAGTGGAATGAGCAGTAATCCGGAAAGGAGGAACCTTCCCTCTAGCAGAATAGGCTTGTACCACCGCCTGATGTATCCACTTGCTAATAGTAGATTTAGCCGGAGGCAAACCCTTCCTAGATCCGGCAGGAAGAACAAAGAGCATCAGATTTCCTGAGAGACTCAGTAGCAACCAAATAAAACTCCGCCGCTCAAAATAAGGAGGTTTGATGGAAAGCGTCGCCAGCTCAGAAACTCGCCTGACCGAAGTCATAGCCACCAAAAAGGCCACCTTAAGAGTCAGAATGGGCAATGCAGCCCCACGGATAGGCTCAAAGGGAGGACCCTGTAGAGCAGACACCACCAGATTTAAGTCCCAAACCGGTAGCATAGATTTATGTGGCGGGCTCACATGAGTAACTCCCTGGAAAAAAGTCTTAACCAGCCGGTGATAGGCAAAGGATCTTTGGAAAAAAATTGCCAGAGCCGACACCTGCCCCTTGAGGGTACTAAGCTGAATGCCCGAATCCAAACCAGGTGGTAAAAATTCCAGAATCCTGGGGATAGAAAACACCCGACAAGGAAGAGACTTGGACTCACACCAGGCAATGTAAGCATGCCAGACCCTGTAGTAGATAAAGGACGAGGACTTCTTCCTAGTCCGAATCATAGTAACAACAGAGGCCGGCAACCCCTTATCCGTCAAGATGGAGGTTTCAGCAGCCAAGTCGTTAAAGCCAGCGTTTGTAAATTGGGATGGCACAGTTGTCCCTGAGTGAGAAGATCTGGATCCATGGGCAAGACGTACCGATCTGCCACCAACTGCACGACGTCTGCGAACCACACCCTCCTTGGCCAACAGGGGGCCACCAGAATGGCTGGTACCCCTTCCTGGGCTATCCTGCACAGCACCCTGCCCAGCAGAGGAAAGGGAGGGAACACAGAGCAGCGGAAACCCCATCCAAGGAATCGCTAGCACATCCGTGGCGAAGGCCAGAGGATCCTGCGACGGCGACAAATCTTGGAAGCTTGTGATTGTGGCGGGACGCAAACAGGTCCACATCCGGCTGACCCCAGCGGTGACACAGGGAGTGAAATACCCTGTTGTTGAGGGACCATTCCCCCAGCCGAGACGTCCCCCTGCTCAGGGAGTCTGCCTCCAAGTTCTCCACCCCCGGAATGCAGACCGCCGAGATTCAAGGGACATTCTCTTCCGCCCAAGACCGTATCAGGGACACTTCCTTGAGGGCTCGCTTGCTCCGAGTCAACGCCCCCCCCCCATGATTAATGTAGGCAACCGCCGTCTGGTTGTCCGAGCGAATCTGAACAGCCCGACCCCGAAGGTGTGGGGTCAACTGGGAGAGAACCAACCTGATCGCCCACAGTTCTAGAATGTTGATGGGTGCATGGGCCTCCTGCGGGCCCCACTGACCCTGGAACTTCAAAGACTTCCAAACTCCCCCCCAACCGTTCAGACTGGCATCCATGGTGACAATCTCCCAGCACGGCAGCAGAAAGGTCCTGCCCACTAGAAGATTCCTCGAGTTCAGCCACCACGAGATGTACTGCCTGGCCAGAGGGGACAGAACTCCTGATCCAGGCACACAGGGTCCCGATCCCAAACTGACAAGAGATGCAACAAGAGGCCTCATTGGAAACTGAGCAAAGGGAACCGCCTCGAAGCAGGACACCATCAGGCCCACTAACTGCATCCCCTGCCGAATGGAGGGGTGAGGACACAAGAGCAGAGCCCGTGCCTGCATCTGAAGGCCTTCCACTTTCTGCTGAGGGAGAAATACCTTGACCTGAGAGGTATCCAGAGTCATGCCCAGAAAGGACCTCACCAAAGATGGAGACAGTGAAGACTTGGGAAAGTTGATCACCCAGCCAAAGGACTCGAGAGTGGGGGTCACCACCTGAGTATCCTTCTCTGATGAAGAGACTGAGCAGCAATTAGAATGTCCAGATAAGGGAGTAGGCGAATCCCCCCCGGTTCCTCAGAAGTGCCATTACGCCTGTCAGCACCTTGGTGAAAACCCGAGGCGCCGAGGTGATACCGAACGGTAAGGCCACAAACTGGTACTGCTGATCACCCAGAGCGAACCTCAGAAATCTGATGACCTGGGAAGATTGGAACGTGAAGATAGGCATCCTTGATGTCCATAGTGGTCATGAAGTCGCCCGGCCGGAGGGTACTGACAGCAGAGCGTAGCGTCTCCATGCGAAAGTGCTTGAACCGGACCAACCTGTTGAGACCCTTCAAATCCAGGATGGGCCTCAGAGTACCGTCCTTTTTGGGCACTGTGAAAAGATTGTAGTACCCCTGACCCTGTTCCTGGTAAGGTACCCAGCAGACGACTCCGGACTCCAACAGACATTGAAATGCAAGGTGCAAACCCTGAGCTGGGGGTTTTGAGACATCCAGGATCTGAGGAATCTTGGGGCAGCCAGGCTGCAAACTATTTTGTAACCAGAGGACACCACCTCCTGAATCCACCGGTCTGAGACGCGAAGCCTCCAGACGTGAGCAAAGAGCCGAAGCCGTCCCCCCACCCGGATGGGTGAGGGCGCCTCCTCATGCCTGAGGGGCCTTGGGAGGAGGTTTGGTCTTCGAACCCCATGAGAGGCCGGGGCGACCACGAGATCTGCCACGCCCCAAGAATCTCTGCGGCTACCCGAGAAGAGGGAGCCACGACCTCCTCTGGGAGCACGAAAGGAGGGGATGAAATCGGAGGGCCCCCGAAAGGGCCGAGGCTGCTTCCTACACTGAGGTAACCTACCATCCTTGGTCAGGACATCCAGACGCTCACCGAAGAGACGAAGCCCCGCGAAGTGAAGCCAGATGAGAGACTTCTTAGCAGCAGTGTCAGCTGCCCACTGATGCAACCAAACAGATCGGCGCATAGCCACCAAGAGGGCCGAAACCCTACCGCCCAGCCGGACGGGCATAATCCATGGCAGACAGCACAAATGCAACTAAATCAGAGCAAAGCAGGAGGGCCCTATAATCCTCCCTCCTCCTACCAGCCATGGCGCCATCCGCAAGACACTTGATCTTCATCGGAAGGGCAATGGCCGTAATGGCTGCGGCACAAACAGGACGCAGGCCTGCCCCTACAAAGGTGAAAGCATGACAGGCCAGCTGATCCATACGGCAGTCCGTGCAATCACACAGTGTAGTAGTGTCAGGGGACAAGTGTTAGACAGCCCTAGAACAGGAGCACCCACCTCAGGGGGACACGACCAGCGCTTGACCAGGTCAGCAGAAAAAAAAAAAAAAAAAGATACTTTCTGTCCAATCCCTTAGGCATCGTGGGCAATCTAGAACGTTCCCACTCCTTGAGCACCATATTGGAGAAATGGCCCTGCTCCGGGAACTCCAAGCGTTGCTTGTCAGGGCGAAAGAGCTCACCCCGCTTCCTCTTCGCCACCTTGGGGGGGCGATGTGCAAAGTCTCAAAAATGTCTAACAGTCTATCAGTGTCAACAGGGAGTCCGGTATCCTCAGAGGCGGACCCCGAATCACTGTCTTACCCTTCCTGATTATCCCCAGATTCAGAGAGTCTGAATCATTGAAAAGCTCCCCCTCCTCTAGGGAGTCACGGCCACCAAACACATGAAGGCCCACATCCTCCTAGGCAAAGAGGGAAGGCACGGTGTCAAGATGCCGCTTCTTGCCCATCACAGGTCGTGCCAGCTGCCTCTCAATGCTGGCCACGCGCAGTGCCAGATCAGATTGGGACCCCCTGCTAGTATCCCCCTCACTGGGGGCTAAATGCAGGCGTGGGGGAGTAGAAGCCTGGGGGAGCACAGAACTGGGAAGAGAAGCACTCATCCCAGCATGGTCCCCAATAATACTTTGGGCGAACGGCACACAGACCGCGCCACCACCAAAGGGGATGCCCCGCACATGACACAGCTGGGATTGTCCCGAATGACCCCCGAGCCTGCTACCCCAGAAGCCTCCATATGGTGATTAACACAGGCGCAATAGGCCAGTATAGGGTAAGGGCTAATAAAAAAGCCACCCGGGATGCCCCCCAAGGGATGCCCACAGAGGGGGCCAGGAAGGAAGGGGGGTGGAGAGGGACCGGGGGAAACCACAACACAGTTATCCTGCCTGAAAGACATAAGCAGAAATACACAAGCATCCCGCAGCACATGCCCCCCCAAAAAATAAGCAACCCCCAAAGGGGACTCACAGACCCCAAAAACGGATGGCAGATAAGCTAGCAGGTCACCACCGCAGTCCACGTAGGAAGAAGGGCCTCCGGGCACGCAGCACCGCAAAATAGCGCCACAACCAGACCCTCGAGGGGCGGGCCGCGGGGGCATGGCGCGATACGTGCCATCCCCCGGTCCCGCCCCCCGAAGAGTGACAGTGCCATGACAGGCCGCAGCGCAGCAAACCCGAAGTGCCGCCTGCCGTGGAGCGTGGTACAACCGCGGCGGCGAGACAACAGCAGCGGACAACCAACGCAAAACCAGGTGAGAGGGCAGGCAGCGGCCGGAGAAGACTAGCCAGGGCCGGATGTAAGGGAGGGGGGGGGGGCCACCAAGGAGAAGGGAGACGAACAAAACAAGGGGAGACTAGCTAATAACACCAGTCCCCAAACACAACTCACCCCCTACACATAGCGAAGGCAGGATCGCCTCATCCCTCAGCAGGCTCACCATAAAGCCTATGGCCGCCTACCCTTTGTGGTACAGGGTCTGCGGCTTGGAGCAGCGCTCCCCGAGCACCTGACCCTAGTGCTCCTCTACCCTCACCGTCAGCCAAGGCTGGGAGGCACAGAGGGTCCAGAAGCGGGTGGAAATAGACTTGCAGGGCCGCAGGTTTGGTTGCCCCGCTCACCTGCGCAACACAGAGAGCCATCTTCTATCTTCGCAGTATCATTGCAGAGGAAACACTGGAGGTCTATTGCTGATTTCTGTTTTTTATATGGGGCCGGGAGGAGCCACAAATCTTCTGCAGTGCACTGCGCCACCTTGTTGCGGAATACCAAGACGTAAGGACTATATGAAACAGGCCGTGCTGTGCACCAGGAAAAGTATTCCCACTGCGTAGGGCTACACATAGCAATGTTCCCATATTGCCAGAGTAGTTATAAAATAATGTGTTCATGTTGTGCTGCCCTGTGTGATGAGAGCGATGTAGTGCATTGCACTGGAGTGAGCTGGGCTTGAGTAATGTGATGGATGGAGGTCAGAATCAATACAATGAATGTATATGTGAACATTCCCCCTCTCCATTAAAAATAGATTCCTATTTGCATTGTATGCTTTAGTGGCTAATAAAGGTGAATAAACTCTCAGTAAGCCACTGCGCTGATTCCTTCCTTTGCTTGTACTGAATTAGCGCATTAAGTTAATGAAGCACTCTGCTAATAACATTACTGTGAGCAAGATGGCGCTGAGGAGCTGGACAACCCCTTATTATGTCCCACCCCCTAGGCATCCCTAACATTCTTAGGAATATCAGTTTTGGCTGTGATGACCAATCATTGAGCCAGTAATTAGATTTTTTTCCTTATATGATGATGTCCAATAGACGACATGTGCTGTGTTTTTGTACTTCGATATAAAAATAAAATGCCACTGGGCGGAGCGGAGAGAGCGCTCTCCAGTGTAGCTTGGAACACGCTGGCTGTCTGTATTCTTCGTTAAACATATATTTTCACTCCCTTAGATTATTTTCGAAGACCGGACACCAGAGAAATCTCTGAACCGTGGAGAGCAAAAGGGGTCTACCCACGGTTTCCTTATCAGTAACAATGTGGAGGGCTCCATTCTAGTCTATTATTAAGAGAGGAGGTGTTAACCTGACAGTCTTCAATTTGTGGTCAATATCGGGGGTGCTCTCTGTGAGCAGAGCAAAAATGTGATAATGACAGACATTGCATCAGGTAAGCTGCCAGGCAAATTATTTTAGGGTTTGATTGGTCAACCCCTTTAAGAGAGATTTTCGATACGCCATCATAGGATCCTGTATCCTGTAAAGGGGTCAGTCCTCGGGGGCAGGAAGTGGAATCTGAACAAATTTTGGATTCTTTTTAAGGGAGGAAAAAAAAAAATCGACATTCTCTGCACCAACCCAATCAAGTACTCTGCCATGGAATACGATAGCGCTACACATTTAAAAATTATTTAGTTTTACATATGTTCATTTTCGCAATTTCCCATGTTCATAGAAACGGCTAAAAAATTTTCAATATACCTTGTTCTAACGAAAAATACAAAATAAAAAAAAAAAAAAAAAAAATAAGCGTATTCATATTCACCAAAACAGATTCAAAGCCGCAGCCACTCACATCTTCATTCCAGTCCTCTGCCGTCCATTCTTCAATAGAATTTTTCCACGTCCCTAAAAACAATCTACAATGAATATACAAACACACACAGTATGGCCCTGATTTACAAAGAGTTGAAAAAAAACTCTCGGTAGTAAAAAAATACAATTCTGTAATTACTCACCTGTAGAATTGGTATTATACGTATACAGCACGTCCTGTTCCAGAAGATATTCCTTACTCTTGGGTTATACATCCAGTAGATGGCGCTGGACTGCAGAGACAGAAAAGCTGCTCCTCCCGGCCCCATATATACCAGGGACCTCCCACAAATTCCTCAGTATTGAAAAGCAGTTAAAATGAGACCGTGAGAACTATAACCATAATATGAAAAATTAAACATAAGAACAATCACCATAAAGAGGTAACTAGAAATAATGATAACAAGGGTGGGGTGGAACAGGACGTGCTGTATACGTATAATACCAATTCTACAGGTGAGTAATCACAGAATTATATTATTCTAAGTATACAGCACGTCCTGTTCCAGAAGATATTCCTTACTCTTGGGACATCCAATAGCAGTATCCTTAAGGTAGGGTGGGATCCCCAAAAGTAACAGCAGACAGTTTAAACCACTGTCGCCTGCAGAACTTTGCGACCAAAAGCAGCATCAGCTGAGGCCTTAACATCAACCTTGTAAAACTTAGAAAAGGTATGAACAGAAGACCAAGTAGCAGCCTTGCAAACTTGTTCAACAGAAGCCTGGTGCTGAAAAGCCCAAGAGGCACCAATAGCACGAGTGGAATGAGCAGTAAGGCGGAAGGGAGGCTCCTTCCCCTTAGCAGAGTAGGCCTGAATCACAGCCTGACGGATCCACTTGCTGATAGTGGACTTAGCTGGAGCCAGAACCTTCTTAGGTCCAGACGGGACCACAAAAAGAGCATCAGTCTTCCTGAAGGGTTCAGTAGCCACCAGATAGAACTTCAGAGTCCTAACCACATCCAAAGAGTGTAAAACCCTCTCCTTAGAGTTACTAGGATTAGGACACAGAGAAGGCAAAACAATGTCCTGATTGAGATGAAAAGCAGACACAACCTTAGGCAGAAAATCTGGCTTAAAACGAACCACCACCTTGTCCTGGTGTCTCAAAATAAGGTTTGATGGAAAGCGCCGCCAACTCATAAACACGCCTAACAGAAGTGATAGCCACCAAAAAGACCACCTTAAAGTGGACCAACACCCAGGATTTTCACTATCCTGGGTGTTGGTCCACTTCCGCGGGGCACCCCGCTGTGTGAAACCCCCCAGAAAGCCCCTAAAACCTTACCTTATCGGCGATGGACAAGCGACGGATAAGCCGCCGCCTCTCACGCGTCCCTCTTACAGGGCGCGCGCCTGCGCCGGCCATTCACAAACGGGAATGGGTGGGTATAGTCCTACAGGGCTGCAGGTTAATAAGCCCCGCTTACCTGCAAGTAGAAAGAGCCATCTTCTAGTCATCGCAGGCCAGACTGCAGAGAAGAACTGGGGAATTTGAGGGAGGTCCCTGGTATATATGGGGCCGGGAGGAGCCACTTTTCTGTCTCTGCAGTCCAGCGTCATCTCCTGGATGTATAACCCAAAAGTAAGGAATATCTTCTGGAACAGGACGTGCTGTATACTTAGAATATTCAATTAATGAGAAAAAAAGAGTGAGAATGTCAATGTTAGTGAATCACCAGATAGGAAGACAATGAAAGTCAATGGCACTATTTTCAACTGCCATTGACTTTCATTGTCTTTATCTGGCGATTCACTGAGTGAAATTCTCAGGCTTTTTTCTTATTAATTGAATTTTTTACTACCATTAGATTTTTTTTTTCAACTCTTTGTGAATCGAGGCCTATGTTCGTTAAACCAAAATGGGTGTTCCCTGTGCAGGGGGGGGTGGGGCAACCTGTTGGCATATGCACCCCCCCTCTGCTTTTAAAACATTAAAGCTTACCATTACCATCCTCCGCACCATCATTCTGGCTCGTCTCCCACACTTCTGCCTTCATCCCAAATCCGTCACTGGGGTTGGGTTCTGTGTAGTCTGCAGGATTGAAAGTCCTGTAACAGAGAACTGTTGTCAGCGACTTCTCCACACTCACTTTGTGACATAAAACATTTGTTTTAATACATTACCCCATGCCTTGCGCAGAAAACCTTCCGCCACCTCTGCCCCGTCCGCGGCCTCCAAATCCTTTGAAGGAAAAAAGAAGCAGTTTGGTAAAACTTGCAAGTAGTGCTGCACTTGGATGCTGGGCACTCATGGTGTGATGGACTCCCTTAGATTATTTTGGAAGACCAAACGAAACTACAAAAATCTCTGAACCGTGGAGAACAAAAGGGGTCTGCCCACGATTTCCTTATCAATGGATGTTGCCCAAATAGCAAGAGGCAAAACAATGAGGAAGGCCCTAGTCAGGGATGTTATAGGTGGCATAAGGTGTGTGGGGCCACATTGCGTCACGTTTGGGGGGGGGCGCATCCAGATGGCAGCCCCCCCACTTACAGAGCCAAGAAACACTAAACTGAATCTCAGCCAGCAAAATGTGAAAACACAATAGGCAGAAACGCCAGCAGGCGGGAAACAAAGAACGTGGCTCATGTGGCCGCCAATCGTGGTGGCCACATTGCAACGGCTGACAGGATCTCCAGCAATCTGGGTGCCCCCTCCCCCCGACACAATGCAGCCCCACACCATAAGGTAGAAAACGGGTACAGCTTTAAACCGGACATTCACAATGATTTATTTAATAGCCTAAACCCTTAAACGATTCCCCAGCATCTAAAAAATACAATTCTGTGAAATACTCACCAGTAGAATTGATATTATAAGTATACAGTACGTCCTGCTCCATAGAGCTTACTTACACTTGGTGTTATCCTCCGCCAGATGGCGCTGCACTGCAGAGACATGCAAAACAGGCTCCTCCCGGCCCTTCAAATACCCAGCATTGAAAAGCAGTGAACAAGAAGCCGGGAGAATTTAACCACCAAAACTGGTAACTATAACAACAATCACCATACAGGGGATCCAGAACAATGCAAAACCAGGGTGGGGTGGAGCAGGACGTACTGTATACTTATAATATCAATTCTACAGGTGAGTATTTCACAGAATTGTATTATTCTTAGTATACAGTACGTCTTGCTCCAGATAGATTACTTACACTTGGGACATCCAATAGCAGTGTCCATAAAGTAGGGCGGGATCCAAAACAAAAAAGGGCAACAGCAGACAGTTTAAACTACTGCCGCCTGCAAAAACCTTGCGGCCAAAGACAGCATTAGCTGAGGCCCTAACATCAACCTTGTAAAAACTTTGAAAAGGTATGAACAGAGGACCAAGTAGCGGCCTTGCAGACTTGTTCAACAGAAGCCTGGTGCTGAAAAGCCCAAGAGGCACCAATAGCACGAGTAGAATGAGCAGTAAGGCAAAAGAGAGGGTTCTTCCCCTTCTTCCCCTTAGTAAAATAGGCCTGAATCATAGCCTGACTAATTCATTCGCTAATAGTAGACTTGGCAGGAGCCAAACCCTTCCTAGGACCAGAAGGGACCATCCCATCCAAGAACTGACCAGGCCCAACCCTGCTTAGCCTCCTAGATCAGTCGGGATCGGGCGCATTCAGGGTGGAAAAAGAACATTAGTTTTCCTGAAGGACGCAGTGACTACCAGGGAATACTTCAGACACCTGACCACATCCAAGAAATGCAGAACCCTCCCTCAGCGTTGCTAGGACTAGGGCACAAGGAAGGAAGAACAATATCTTGATTCAAATGAAGAGCAGACACCACCTTAGGCAGAAAGTCCGGCTTAAAGCGGAACACCACCTTATCCTGGTGTCTCTCAAGGTATGGAGGCTGGATAGACGGAGCCGCCAGCTCAGACACACGTCTGACCGAATAATAGCCACCGGAAAGACAACCTAGAGGGTAAGTACATCCAGAGCAGCATCCTGAATAGGTTGAAAGGGAGCACCCTGCAAAGTTCAAATCCCAAACAGGGACCATAGGTTTACATGGGTGACGTTCATGAGTAACCCCCTGAAAGAAAGTCTTAACCAAGAATGCTGAGCAAGAGACTTCTGAAAGAAGAAGACAGAAAAACCTGACCCTTCAGAGTACTGAATTGGAGACCCGACTCCAACCCATGCTGTAAGAACTCCAGAACCCTGGGGACTGAGGGCACCCGACAGGGAAGAGACCTAGACTCACACCAATCAATATAGGTACGCCATACCCTATACTAGATGGAAGAAGTTTGCTTCCTAGCCTTCACCATGGTCTCAATCACCGAAGCAGACAAGATGGAGGTTTCAGCAGCCAGGCCGTCAAAGCCGGAGTCAATAAATTGGGATGGCGTAAAGGGTCCTGAGTGAGCAGACCTGGCACTCCTGGCAGAACGTACTGATCTACTGCCATCTGTACCACATCTGCGAACCACACTCTTCTTGGTTACCTGGGGGCCACCAGAATCACTGGCACCCCTTCCAGAGCAATCTTGCGCAGGACCCTGCCTAGCAGGGGGAATGGAGGAAGACATACAGAACAGAATGTCCTGCCATGACATTACTAAAGCATCCGTGGTCACGGCCAGAGGATCCTAGGACAGGGAGACAAGGGCCGGGAGCTTGTGATTGTGACGGGGCAAAAACAGATCCACATCTGTTTAGTCCCCACAGTGACACGGGGATTGGAACACCCTGTAGCAGAGGGACCCCCCCTGGAATGTATACCGCTGATAAGCAGGGAACACTGGCCTCCACCCAGTTCAGGATCTGAGAGACTTCCTGGAGGACCCTCTTGCTCCGGGTCCCTCCCTGATGATTGATGTAGGCAACTGCCGTCAGACAGACCTCGCACCCCTGAACAGGCAGGCCCTGAAGATGAGTAGACAAAAGAGTTAGAACTAACCTGATCGCTCACAGTTTCAAACATTGATAGGTGTATGAGCCTCCTAAGGGCCCCACCTCCCCCGGATCCGCAGGGACTTCCAGAAACAAACCCCCCCCCCCAACCTGATAGACTGGCATCCGTGGTGACCGTCTGCCAGGAAGGGGCAAAAAGGATCTGCCCCCCAACAGGTTCCTTGAGTCCATCCGCTACAAGAGGGGCCTCCTTACCAGGGGGGGGGAAGGTCCACCGACCATGTCCAGGGATGCTGGGTCCTTGTCCATACAAACAATAGGAGAAGTTGCAGAAGCACCAAGGGGGACTGAGCATAAGGACCGCTACGAAGCACGCCACCATCAAGGCCCACCAGCTGCATCCCCTGCCTGGTGAAGGGAACGGGGACAGCTAGGAGGGACTGAGCCCGTGCAACCAGATTGTCCACATTCTGCTGAGGAAGGAGGATCCTTGCCTGAACTGTATCCAGATTTATTCCTAGGAATGGAGTCACCAAGGAAGGGTACAATGAGGAATTGGGGTGGTTGATCACCCATCCAAATGACTCCCAAATGGACACCACCAGCTGAGTATCCAACTTAGCCTGATTTAGAGACTGGGAAGTGATGAGGACGTCCAGGTAGTGCAGCACGCGGACGCCCCTTGGTCTCCTCAGAGACAACACCCCCATCAGCAACTTGATGAGCACTCTGGGAGCTGAAGGGAGGCCAGATGACAAGGCCCCAAATTGGCAGTGTTGGCCTTCCAACGCGAATCTGAGGAACCTCGGTGTCCTGAAGACACAGGAATGTGAAAATAGGCAACTTTGATATCCACAGGCGGCCAGAAGCCCCTGGGGCGCAAGGAGCTGATGGCCGAGTGCAGAGTTTCCATACAGAAACCGCCTGTACTTGACAATTTGCTGAAGATCTGTAAATCCAGAATGGGCCAGACTGACCCAGACGGGCGAGGGCACCCCATCATGCTCGAGGGGACTTGGTAGAAGATTTGGGCTTAGTCCCCCCAGGAGGAGCCAGGGCGCTGTCTGCTGCTCCTGGGGCAAGAATCTGCGCGAGCCCCCGCGAAGGACACCCCTGGTCCCTGTTGGCAGGGGGTCACCATGGCAGGGGGTAGAAGGGGGGCCCTGGCCCCGGAGGGGCCGAGAAAGCTACCTGCACTGAGGTAACTTACCTCTCTTACCAAACAGGTCTAGACGGGCCCCAAACAGGCATAGCCCCTTAAAAGGAAGCCCAGTAAGAGCCTTCTTCGCAGCATTGTCAGCACCCCACTGTCGCAGCCAGACAAAGCAACGTATAGCTACCACAAGGGCAAAAGTTCTTGCACACATTTTGATGGTGTCATCCAATGCTAATAGGACAAATTTTACAAACACATCACAACTGGAGAGTGCATTAAACACCTCCCAAGGGAGATTCTCAGGGGCATTATCAAGCATTTTTCTGATGAGGGTACTAGTGGCCACAGCAGTAATGGCAGAGGCGCAGACCGGCGCAGCGCCATCCCCGCACATGCAAAGGTGTGGGAGGCCAGCAGGTCAATGCGCCGATCCTTAGCATCCCGAAGGGTAGTATGATCAGGGGGATGTATGACAGGGGTATTGGATAGCCCTATGATCGGGACATCCACCTCGGGGGGGGGGATGACCAACATTTAACCACCTCAGGGGGAAAAGGATGCTTGCTATCCCAATCCCTTGGAACCCAGGGAAGTTTACTGGGGCACTCCCATTCCTTGTATACAAGGGTATGGAAATGTGCCTGCTCTAGAAATTCCAAACGTGATGTTGCTGAATGGAAACGCTCCCCCCTTCGCCTGGGAGCCTCACCAGGGAGGGAGATGGACAGATCAATAATCTGTCAGTGTCATCCGGGGCCCAGGGGTCAGATCCAGGATAGTCATGACCCCTCTGTCTCTCATCAGATGAGCCCGAGTCAGAAAAGAGCTCTCCATCAGAAGGGGTATAGCCACACAGATTCATAGACTCCTGGGATCCCGTAGGGAAAACAGTAGCATAAGGCGTCAAGTGCCTCTTCTTACCAGGGCCCTTAAGCGCTAAAGACCTTGCGATAATCTGTTCAGCCGTAATCAGTCTAGGCGACAATTCAGGCTGAGAATCCCCACTTGTATGCGGCTCAGCAAGAGTGAGACTTAAGCTTGGGGAAGTAGGTGAAGTGAAACGAGGCGCAGCCACTGGCAGGCCAGATTGCAAGGCCAGCGATTGCTCAGCACAGGGTACACAGAACCATGCCCTGTCAGCATGGGGTTGTCCACAAGCCATACACAGCCGTTCCTGTCCCGAAGGGACCCCGGTCACATTATCCTCAGATGCCTTCATATGGTGATTTTTTAGGCACAATATGCCAGTAGGGATTGACGCTATAAAGCAACCCTGGATGCCCCAATGACCCGCTAGGGAAGTGGGAGTAATTTTACAAGGCCCGACTATCAATTTCAACGGGCCGAGAGAAGCCAATGGATTTACCAGTCTGAAAGACACAATTGAGAAAAAAAAAAAAAAAGGGTGTCAGAACCGAAAGACTACAATGAGTATAAAGCCGCCCGAGTGGGCACTTACTGACCACGGTAAGCAAGAACGTCACACGCGCGAACTGACAAAAATGGCGCCGAGTACCTCGAAGGGCGGGCCAGAGCCACCAATGAGGACGCAGAGGCGCCTGAGGTAACGCCGCCGCCCGGTGCGGGAACATCCAAATGAAGGAAAAGGCGCGCGGGCGGCACCAGTTACACGAGTAAAAATACAAATCAGCACGGCGGCTGACACCACATATACAAGCCCAAAGGACATTACAAAGGTAATATGCATGTAATCACTATACACTGACACCCAACACACACACCCCCCCCTTTCTTTCCCCCGGAAGGTTACGAGGGAGGATGGCGGCCCTTTGTACAGGGCCCACCGCTACACGGGGCATGGGGCAATAATGCGGGAGGGGCATCCCATAGAGGCTCACCATCAGTCTATACCGCCTACCCTTTGGTGGGGGGACTGCGGTGGAGCAGCGCTCCATAAGCACGCATGGTGCTGCCTACCGTCACCGAACCAGCACAGCCCAGGCTGGGAGGCACATCACAGAGGACGGGTGGGAATAGGCCAACAGGGCCGCAGGCTTAAAAGCCCCGCTCACCTGCGAGAGTGATAACTTCATGTCTTTGCAGTAAGCACTGCAGAGAAATCTGGGGATTTGTGGGAGGTCCCTGGGCATTTGAGGGGCCGGGAGGAGCCTGTTTTGCATGTCTCTGCAGTGCCATCTGGCGGAGGATAACCCCAAGTGTAAGTAATCTATCTGGAGCAGGACGTACTGTATACTAAGAATATTAATATATATGAGTTTTTAGTCACTTATTCTTTCCCCCACTGGGCTGCAACTCTGTTCAGGACTTTAGGATATGGGCGCCGCCATCTTGACTCAGAAGCATCACACTTACTGAGGAGAAGAGAATGGGATAACGTACAGGAGGGCGGGTTATAGCTGTGCTTTGCTCAGACAGAGCAGATCTGGGGTCAGGAAAAGGTCAGCAGTCCCAGAATGCAGAGCAACACAGAAGGCACTTCCTGTTTGCATTTTTTAATGTGAGCAATCTGTCTGGTTCCCACATGGGCAACTTGGCTAATCAATGCTCATTCCATTCAGTATTCTAAATGAAGAGAAGCTGGGCGCCACCCCCCAACTGTCTCTAACTGCACGGGTGTCTGCGCCACCCATTCAGAAGCCTGCCACGGATACACGCCTCAGCTGATGAGAGACGGGGGATGCCCCCATGGCCCATGCTTGCGCCATGGAATCGCTAGTGAGTTACACATACAAGCAATATATGGGTTACACACAGAGGGCATCCGGAATCAGGATTTGGGAAGCCTATGTTTGAAACCCGATGAATGGCCGCAAAAACATATCTTTCTGATGAACCCACGGGCTTCAGCCCAACAGAATAGATTGAGTCTTATGAAAATCTAAGAGTGGCGTGCTGTCCTGCGGCTCTGCATGTCTGCGCTGGCCATTTAGATCAGAAGTAGGAGCGTGCATCGACCGGAAGGATGTCACCGTAGTCCTTACTGTGCAATCAAAGTTAAAGTGGAACAAATCTGTGCGTGTTCCCCTGCACCCCAACCGTGGACAATGTTGCAGTGGCCTTTTTTTTTTTTTTAATAGAAGAAAAAAAAAAAAGGCTATGTCCAGCACGCATTTGGCTGATCTCATGCATGGCGGCTGACTCGAACAGCCCACATCACCAGCTTCCCTCAAGTCTGGGCAGCACCTTCACACCCGACCAATTCGAATGGATGAGTCACGGAGCGCGCCTTAGAGAAGCAGGGGGATGCTGCTGTCAGCAAAAACTTAATTCTGTGACATCTGGGACTTCTCTGCTCGGAGGAGCGTGGACTGCAAGATCAAAGATGTGGCTCCTCCCGTCCCCCTATAAATAGCAGCTGCCTCTTAACCAAGCCCAGTAATTAAACAGCAGTAACTCAAATAGCAAGAGGCAAGGCCGGGAGGCCACGAACATAGGAGACCATGTTACTTCACATAGCCTCCGCTTATATTCTCTCAAGAACCTATAATCTTACATTTTTATAACAAGTGTCCTATGAACAAGTATGGTTCAATCACCATAAAAAAGGCACGCAGGACAATAATAAGCCTCAAAGAGGGCGGGTTGGACGGCCTGGAATGGATAGAAAGCAAAACCAATTCTACAGGTCTCTGTGAGAGTCTCACAGAATTGCGTTTTTTCTTCCAATCCATTCCTGGCCATCCTTTATTCTTTACATCTGGGACATCCAAAAGCAGTGTCCAATATGGGCGGGATCCCCAATGTGGAACAGCAGGTAGTACATTTCACTACCGCCTGCAGCACTTTTCGGCCAAAAACAGCATCAGCTGAGGCCCTCACATCCACCTTGTAAAACTTGGTAAAATGTATGCACTGAAGACCAAGTGGCAGCTTTACAGACCTGTTCCACCAAGGTCTGATGCTGAAAAGCCCAGGAAGCACCAATGGCTCTAGTAGAATGAGCTGTGATCCGAAAAGAGGGTTCTTTCCCCTTGGCAGAATAGGCTCTTACCACCGCCTGTCTAATCCAATTACTGAGTGTGGACTTGGCTGGTGGAAATCCCTTTCTAGAGCCTTCCGCTAGTACAAAAAGCAAATCAGATTTCCAGAAAGATTCAGTAGCAGCCAGGTAATATCTTATGGCTCTAACCACATCCAAAGCATGGAGAGTCCTTTCCTTAGGATTAACCGGTGCTGGACACAAGGAAGGTAAAAAACAACTTCCTCATTAAAGTGGACCAACACCCAGGATTTTGACTATCCTGGGTGTTGGTCCACTTAGGTGGGGCACCCCGATCGGGGGTGCCCCGCTGTGTGAAACCCCCCCGATCGCCGCAAAAACTCACCTCTCCCCGCTCCCACGTGACCTCGTCCGGCCAATGACAGCGCTCAGAGCCGCTCTGGTATGCGCGTCCAAAGCCGCTTGGACGCGCATACCAGAGTGCTGTCATTGGCTGCGTCTCTCGCTTCCCTGTAACAGGGAGCGCGCCTGCGCCGGCCATTCACAAAACGGCCGGCGCGGTAACGCGCCCTGCTAGAGGGAAGCGAGAGACGCGGCCGCGACTCGCGCATGCGCCGTTGGATCGCCGGTAAGGTAAGGATTGTGGGCCTCCTGGAGGGTTCCTCCCCGCAGGACATCCCGATTTCGGATGCCCCGCGGGGAGGGATCTGATCGGTCCGGGAATCTTATAGATTCCCGGGCCGATCCCCCCTGGGTGTTGGTCCACTTTAAGGTGAAAAGGAGAGACGACCTTAGGCAAAAAAATCAGCCTTAAAACGAAAAACTACCTTGTCTCTGTGCAATTCAAAATAAGGTGGTTTCATACATAACGCAGTCAATTCCGAGAATCAACGCACAGAGGTGATTGCTACCAAAAAAATCACCTTGAGCGTCAGCATAGTCAATGTAGCGTCATACAAAGGCTCGAAGGGGGCACCCTGGAGAGCAGATAACACCAGATTTAGGTCCCACACCGGTAAAACTGGTTTTCGCGGTGGTCGGACATGAGTGACCCCCTGGAAAAAGGGTTCTAATCAATCTATGATTGGCAATAGACTTCTGGAAAAAAAAAAAAAGGATAGGGCCGAGAACTGAGGGTGCTCAACTGGAGGCCCAATTCTAGACCATATTGCAGAAACTGTAGAATTCTAGAAACAGAATATCTCCGGCAAGGAAACTTCCTGGCCTCACACCAAGCAATATAGTCCCGCCAAAAGCCATAGTATATCATGGAAAAAGTCTTCTTCCGTGCCTGAATCATGGTGTGAATAACAGTGGCTGATAAACCCTTCGTCAGGATGGAGGTTTCAACAGCCAGGCCGTCAAAGCCAGCCTCTGTAAATTCGTGTGCCTAAGCGACCCCTGTGTGAGAAGCTCCAGATAGTCGGACATGAGGCAGTGTGATCTGTTGACATCCTTACTATGACCGCAAACCAATTCCTCCTTGGCCAACGAGGAGCCACGAGGATGGTTGGTACGCCCTCCTGGACTATCTTGCGTAGTACTCGGTCCAGGAGTGGAAACAGAGGAAAAGCATACAGAATATTGAACCCTGTCCAGGGGATTGCCAGGGCATCTGCTGCTATGGCTAGAGGGTCTCGTGACCCCAGCGGGGACACAGAGCTTAAAAGGCATTCCAGCTGAGAGGCCATTACCCCAGACGCAAGGACATCCTGCTCAGGGAGTCTGCCTCCTGGTTCTCTACCCCAGGATGTAAACCGCCAAGATGCAGGGAACGTTCTCCTCTGCCCAACTCAGAATATGGCTTACTTCCTTGAGGTCTCTTCCTGCTCCGAGTACCCCCCTGGTGGTTGATGTAGGCTACCGCCACTCGATTGTCCCAGTGGACCTGGACCGCATGGCCCCTTAAATTGGGGGTCAGATGCAGAACAATCTAAATTGCCTTGGCTCCAAGAGATTGATGGGCAGACTGTTCTCTCTCGGACCCCACTGACCCCGGATTTTCTGGGTCTGCCAGATGCCTCCCCAGCCTGTAAGACTGGCATCCGTGGTAACTATCTCCCAATGAGTAGTAAGAAAGGACTTTCCCACCAGCAAATGTTGAGGATCCAACCACCACAAGATGGACTGTCTGGCCGGGGGGGGGGCGCAGCAGGGACTCTGCCTGCGTCCGGAGACACAAGGCCTTCTGCTGTAACAGAAAGACTTAGACTTGAGCGGCGTCTAGAGTTGACAGCATGGTCCCGGTATCGCCCTCAGCCTCCTGGAGGGACTACCCTGACCCCTCAGGATAGCCATGAGGCCCGCCAGCCTCTTGGTGAACACCCTGGGAGCTGAGTATTTGCCGAAGGGGAGTGCCACAAACTGGAAATGCTGACCCTCCAATGCAAACCTCAAAAACTTCTGATGCCCCGGAAAAATAGGGATGTGCAGATACGCGTCCCCGATGTCTACCATAGTCAAAGCCGCAGGCCCGAAGCGACCTCACAGCCGACCGCAAAGTTGGAGTAAAATCCTTGACCCTCCTCCTGCCAGGGCACATGACAAATCACCCCTATCCGCAGGAGGTGCAGAACAGCGGCTCCCAAAGCCTTCGATTTTAGCAGGTTTCAGGATGCCCTTGACCATAGAAATCTTGTGGGTGGTCTGGCTGCCAGCTCGATTTTATAACCTGACATCACCACCTCCTGAATCCAAAGATCCGAGACGTGATGTCTCCAGATTGGAGCAAACAGCAGTAGCCGTCCCCCCACCCCTACGGTGAGGGCGCTCCCTCATGGCGGTGTAGATTTGGCTGGAGGTTTGGGCTTAGATCCCCAAGCAGGATTGGGCCAACTGCAGGACCTGGCTCCGAGCGCGCTGATTGGACGAGCGGCCACGCATGCGACAGTTGGACCAGGAAGTAGTGAGTTGTTTTCGGCAACCTGGGGGGTTTCACACAGCGGGGCAAGGATCAAAACCCGGGATAGTCAAAATCCTGTGTTTTGGTCCACTTTAAAACAGGATAAGGGTTAGAGAACAAAGATATTGCTGTACAGCACCTTGGAAAAATATTTCTTCATCTCGCAGCAGACGCATGATCAGGGTAAAACCTATTCAACCTCATCAGCCCAGTAGAGGTGGTATACTTTCTGTAAAGACCTCAGTGAAAGGGATCATTCATTTTTGCCCAGGACCAACCCCCACCTATCACCACTTAGAGAAAGTTAACCAGCAAATGCTCTGTGGTCAGGTTAGTACCTCTTCCACGTCCTCGCCTGCCACGATCAGCAGGTCTGTCGCCAGGGCCATTATCAATGCCATTTTCTTCTGCTCTAACTGGATATAAAACAAAAATAAATTAATAAGGTATCCAATACACAACTCCCAAGCTTCACAAGTAGTATTCTATTAATGGCTTACACTCTCTTCCACGGCTACCGCCTCGCCCTCGTCTGTTGGAGGTACCTCTGCCACGGCTGATTTCTCTGTCTCCTCTCTTTTCTCTGTTCTCTTTGTTTTCTGAGCTTTCTTTGCCAATCTTCTTTTTGCCTCCAACAGTCTCCCAGGAAGTCTGCAGTAAAAAAAAAAAATAGTCAAAAACAGCCTGGTGGGTCATTGGGAGCCGGAACAGGAGCGCTAGTTATTGAGGCAGCAGCTCAAAATAGAATCAGCAACTGCCAGACAACTGAATATATTTAAAGTACATTTCCATCCAATAAATAAATTAAAAAAAAAAAAATCTATATTCACCTTTTCTCCCACGCAGTGCAAGTGGTCATGAAAGCTTTTATTACACCTTTGGGTAGTGGGGCAGCTCCTGCTCTCATGTGGGGCAGTGTTTATAGCGGAACAAAACCATGGCATGCCAGCACGGGAGTATAAGACTCCAAGGCTGGGCACTGGCTTTTCCCTGGGACATCCCAGATCGAGATAACCCACTCTGCAATCCTCCGGGGGTTGATGCAAAAACTCACTTTTCCTCTGGCTCTCAATGCGATGTAAACATCTGACAGTGGACCGCCCCACCCCATCCCCCCCTAATACCAGGGCCGATGCTCACTCTCAGCAACTCAGGCTGGGGACGGAAGCACATCCACATCTAAAAGGGGATCGCTCACTATTCTAGAGTTTGGCTTCTAAACAAAGCCGCATTGCTGACCATTAATATGCACGGCATATGGCCATGATTGGGCGAGCATGCACCATAGGACAGGGAAAGGCAAGTTTTTAAGGGTGATCCGGGAAGTTTCACATAGTGGGCATCCCAAATTAATATGCCCACGGTGCAAGGAACAAAACCCAGGATAGTGAAAATACAATTCTGTGATTACTCACCTGTAGAATTAGTATTATGAGTATACAGTACGTCCTGCTCCAGATAAGATTCTTTAAGTCTGGGTATAACTCCGCCAGATGGCGCTGGACTGCAGACACTGCGAAATTGGCTCCTCCCAGCCCCTCAAATACCCGGGACCTCCCACAAATCCCCAGTATTGAAAAGCAGTTAACAAGAAGCCGGGAGAATGATAACATAACCAACCATTAACTAAACAAACAATGATAATCACCATACAGGGGATCCAAGAATAATGAAACCAAGGGTGGGGTGGAGCAGGACGTACTGTATACTCATAATACCAATTCTACAGGTGAGTAATCACAGAATTGTTTTATTCTTAGTATACAGTACGTCCTGCTCCAGATAAGATTCTTTACGTCTGGGACATCCAATAGCAGTGTCTGTAAGGTAGGGTGGGATCCCCAAAGGTAACAGCAGACAGTTTAGACCACTGCCGCCTGCAGAACCTTGCAGCCAAAAGCAGCATCAGCTGAGGCCCTAACATCAACCTTGTATGAACAGAAGACCAAGTAGCGGCCTTGCAAACTTGTTCAACAGAAGCCTGGTGCTGAAAAGCCCAAGAGGCACCAATAGCACAAGTGGAATGAGCAGTAAGGCGGAAGGGAGGATTCTTCCCCTTAGCAGTGTAGGCCTGAATCACAGCCTGAACGGATCCATTTGCTGATAGTAGATTTAGCCGGAGCCAAACCCTTCCTAGGACCAGAAGGGACCACAAAAAGAGCATCAGTTTTCCTGAAAGGTGCAGTAGCCACCAGATAGTACTTCAGACACCTAACCACATCCAAGGAATGCAAAACCCTCTCCTTAGCGTTACAAGGATTAGGGCACAAGGAAGGTAGAACAATGTCCTGATTAAGATGAAAAGCAGACACTACCTTAGGCAAAAAATCTGGCTTGAAGCGAAAACCCCACCTTGTCCTGGTGTCTCTCAAAGTAGGGGGGCTGGATGGAAAGCACCGCCAACTCAGAAACACGCCTAACAGAGGTGATAGCCACCAAAAAGACAACCTTGAGAGTAAGAATGGCCAAGGCAGCCTCATGCACAGGTTCAAAGGGAGCACCCTGCAAGGCAGAAAGGACCAAGTTCAAATCCCAAACAGGCAACATGGGCTTACGTGGAGGACGCACATGAGTAACCCCCTGGAAAAAGGTTTTGACCAGAGAATGCCGAGCAAAAGACCTCTGGAAGAAAACAGCCAGGGCAGAAACATGACCCTTCAGAGTACTGAGTTGAAGCCCCAGATCCAAACCATGTTGAAGGAACTCCAGAATCCTGGGAATAGAGAACACACGACAGGGAAGAGACCTAGACTCACACCAGTCAATGTAGGCACGCCAAACCCTATAGTAAAAGGAAGAAGAAGACTTCTTCCTAGCCCTAATCATGGTGTTAACGGGCAGACAGCCCCTTTTCCATCAAGATGGAGGTTTCAGCAGCCAGGCTGTCAAGGCCAGCGTTTGTAAATTGGGATGGCGTAAATGTCCGAGTGAGTAGGTCTGGAACCCTGGGCAGAGCGTACTGATCTACTGCCAGCTGCATTATGTCTGCGAACCACACTCTTCTTGGCCACCGGGGAGTCACCAGGATTGCTGGCACCCCTTCCTGAGGTATCTTGTGCAGAACCCTGCCCAACAGGGGGAATGGGGGAAAGACATACAGAAGCTGAAAGTTCATGACATTGCTAGAGCATCTGTGGCCAAGGCCAGAGGTTCCTGGGACAGGGAGACAAAAGCTGGGAGCTTGCGATTGTGACGGAACGCAAACAGATCCACATCTGGCTGACCCCAACGGTGACACAGAGTGAAACACCCTGTCGCTGAAGGACCATTCTCCCAGGCGAGAGGTCCCCCTGCTCAGAGAGTCTGCCTGCAGATTCTCCATCCCCGGAATGTACACAGCTGAGATGCAGGGACTGCCGTCTGGTTGTCCAAGCGCACCTGAACAGGCCGGCCCCGAAGGTGCTGGGTCAAGTGAGCCAGAACCAACCTGATCGCCCTCCGTTCCAGAATGTTGATAGGGGTGTGGGCCTCCCGAGGGCCCCACCGCCCTTGGAACTGTAGGGACTTCCAGAAGCCGCCCCAACCTGTCAAGACTGGCATCCGCGGTGACCGTCTCCCAGCAGGGGGCCAGAAAGGATCTGCCCGCCAACAGGTTCCTGGAGTCCAGCCACCACGAGAGGGACCGCCTGGCTAGAGGGGACAGAACAAGGACCTGGTCCAGGGACGCAGGATCCTTGTCCCGTACAGACAAGAGGTGGAGTTGCAGAGCCCTCATGTGAAACTGGGCAAAAGAAACCGCCTCGAAGCACGACACCATCAGGCCCACCAGCTGCATCCCCTGCCTGATGGAGGGATGAGGGCAAGATAGCAGGAACTGAACCTGCGCAATCAAGACTGTCCACCTTCTGCTGAGGAAGAAAAATCTTTGCCTGAACTGTATCCAGATTCATTCCCAGGAAGGGTGTCACCAAGGAGGGGACAGAGAGGACTTGGAATGGTTGATCACCCAGCCAAATGACTCCAGAGTGGACACTACCAGCTGAGTATCCAGCTCTGCCTTTTAGAGGGACTGAGAAGTAATGAGAATGTCGTCCAAATAGGGCAGCATGCAAATGCCCTGAGACTTAAGCAGAGCCATCACTCCTGCCAGCACCTTGGTGAACACCCTGGGAGCTGAAGTGAGACCGAAGGGCAATGCCACAAATTGGTAGTGCTGATCCTTCAGAGCGAACCTGAGGAATCTTTGATGACCTGGAAAGATGGGAATATAAAGGTAAGCATCCTTGATGTCCACATTGGTCATGAAGACCCCTGGAGGCAGGGAACTGATAGAGCGCAGAGTTTCCATGCGAAAGCGCCTGCACCTGTCAAATTTGTTGAGGATCTTCAAGTCCAGGATGGGCCTGAATGACCCATCCCTTTTGGGCACGATGAAAAGGTTGGAATAAAAACCCTTCCCCCTTTCAGGAAAGGGGACCTGACAGATGACCCCCAGCTCCAGAAGGTTTTGCACCACCAGAATCAGAGCCTGAGCTGACATGGGGTCCTGAGACATCCGGGATCTGATGAATCTTGGGGGCGGCCAGGCAGCAAACTATCTTGTAACCGGAGGACACTACCTCCTGAATCCACGGTCTGAGACATGATGCCTCCCAGATGTGAGCAAAGAGCCGACGCCGCCCCCCCACCCGGATGGGTGAGGGCGCCCCTTCATGCCCGAGGGGACATGGGGGAAGGTTTAGGTTTGGAGCCCCAAGATGGGCCAGGGCATCCACGTCCTCTCCCCCTACCCCAGAAATCTCCTGGGGCCCCAGTAAAGGAGATCCCCCCTCCCCTGTCTGGATCCACGGTAGAGGAAAGAAAAAGGAGCCCGGGCCCCGAAAGTGCCGAGACTGCCTTCTGCGCTGGGGTAACCTGCCACCCTTTGCAAACAGGTCCAGGCAGTCCCCAAAGAAGCGTAGTCCTTTGAAGGGAAAACCAGTGAGAGCTTTCTTGGCAGCGTTGTCAGCTGCCCACTGGCGCAGCCAAACCGAGCGGCGTATAGCCACCACCAAGGCAGAGGCTCTGCCACACATTCTAATGGTATCATCCAAGGCAGAGAGGACATAAGTCACAAATACCTCAACGCGAGAGTGCATTATACTCTTCACTAGAAACATCAGGAGCTCCATCTAGGACACTTAAACAGAGTCCTAATAGCCACAGCTGTAATGGCAGAGGCACAAACCGGGCGCAGCGCCGTCCCCACACAGGCAAAGGCGTGGGAAGCCAGCTGATCAATACGCCGGTCCTCACTATCCTTCAGGGTAATAGAGTCAGGGGAATGCACGACAGAATTGGGGCATCCACTTCGGGAGGGGATGACCAACGTTTAACCACCTCAGCAGGAAAGGGATATCTCTTATCCCAACTCTTAGGGACACCAGGTAGCCTGCTAGGACGCTCCCATTCTTTGAGCACGAGATTATTAAAATGAGATTGTTCAGGGAACTCTAAACGTGGCTTAGCAATATGCAACAATTCCCCCTGCGGCATAGGAGCCGCGGCCGGGGGAGAGATAGAAAGCACTTCAAAAATCTGAGCCAAAAGCCTATAAGTATTATCTGGGGCCCAGGGATCAGAGCCAGAATCATCATAACCCTTGGGCCGTTCAGAGGATTCTGAGTCAGAGAACAATTCCCATTCTTCCAGGGGGGTATAACCAGACAGATCAAAGAACTCTTCAGCCTCCATAGGTAAAAGTGACATCAGGCGCCAAATGCCGCCTATTAGCAAGCAACTTTTCAACACTAGCCAGTCTAGTAGACACTCAGGCTGAGACTCCCCACTGGTATGCAGCTCACTGAGAGTCAAATGTAAGCTTGGGGGAGTAGGCAAAGCCATATGTGGCGCAGGCCAAGCTGCTGGTAAACCAGGCTGCAGCGCAAACACCTGCTGGGCACAAGGTACACAAAACCGCACATTGTCAACACTTGTAGGGGACACCCCACACGCTACACACAGTAGGGCTTGTCCTGAAGGAACCCCGAGAACATTATCCTGAGACGCCTCCGATTATAGCGGCACAATAGGCCGATAGGGATACACGCTAGAAAAGCAACCCGGGATGCCCCAATAGCCCGCTAGGGAAGTGGGAGGAATTAGCACACTAGGTCTCAATAAGTTTAATAAACTAATAGAGGGGGTAGGGCCGAGAGAAACCAATTGAGTTTGACCTGCCTGTAAGACATAAGCAAAAAACCTCGTAAGCGCCATGCATACATAACATTAAAAATACATACAAACAGCCCGCGAGGGCACTCACGGACCGCGGTAGGTGGGTGCCAGCCACGTAGCACGGGGAAGCAAAATGGCGCCGAGTATACCTCGAAGAGCGCAAAGCCGCACACGTGACAATCAACCAATGAGGGCGCAGCAGTGCCAGAGGTAATGTCGTCGACGACCGCCGTACAAGTGCGCGCGGCGGCGGCATATTCTAACAAGCAACCAAATCTGTGCGGTGACAGGACTAAAGGCCAACCAAGCACACCAACCAAAAAGTAATTGTACCAAACACACATTTCCCCCCCCCCCCACGAGAACTACAAAGGAGAGCGAGGGAGGGGAGCAGCCACCTAACGTAGGGCCCACCGATAGACAGGGGTGAGGGGCAATAGTGCAGGAGGGGGCATTCCATAAGGCTCACCATGTGCCTATACCGCCTACCCCTTGGTGGGGGATTGCGGTGGAGCAGCGCTCCTAAGCACCTGACAGCGGTGCTGCCTACCATCACCCGACCAGCGCAGCCAAGGCTGGGAGGCATATTAACAATGGAACGGGTGGGGAAAGTCCTACCGGGCCGCAGGCTAATAGCCCGGCTCACCCGCGAGAAGAGAGCCATCTTCCTGTCCTTCGCAGTCCAGACTGCAGAGAAAATCTGGGGATTTGTGGGAGGTTCCGGGTATTTGAGGGGCCGGGAGGAGCCAATTTCGCAGTGTCTGCAGTCCAGCGCCATCTGGCGGAGTTATACCCAGACGTAAAGAATCTTATCTGGAGCAGGACGTACTGTATACTAAGAATAATCCTGGCTTCTGGTCCACTTTAACACCACAAGAAGCCCTGATTGGACCAACAGAACCATTGTGAAAAGCTCTAACCTAAAAGGGGCGGCTTCATTCACAGGAGGTCTGAGCTAGGCACGCAACCTACAAACTGTTAAGGTTGAGGAACTTGGCGTCACATAACTGGCAGGTGTACAAACATTTTGGCTTAAAGCTGTCCCAGAACACTGTAGGCGTATGGATACCCTCCCCAATCCCATTACCACCCTCACAGACTTACTGTGTCGGAGTTCCCCTCTAGCAGGATGATGATTGCTCTGTTCACATCGCCATTGCAGTCATGAAGAGCCACTATACATTCATCTTGGTTCTTTCCTGTCACTTCCATTAGCTGAGTACAAGAAAAAAAAAAATTAAATTAAAAAGCTGAATCTCCCAGTTGCGACAAATATTCCAGGAATATTGTAATTTTTTCAAATGATGCATAGAAAGCAGATGCCAATTGTCGCCCTGAAATTGGGTTAAGAGCTTCCATACCAATAATAAAAAACACACACAACCTGGTTCCAGCTGTTAGCCCATTACCACAGTGGCTGCTTCTTGAACAGATCACCAGCGATGGACTCATCACCACTCAGTGCCCCCACTCTGAGCGATGAGAAGGTCAGATATCCAGCCGCCTCTCCAGCCATTGGAAGTAGTAGAATGAAGAATTAACGTGGACCAAAACCTAGGGTTTTGACTGTCCTGGGTGTAACAGTCAAAACCTGCTGTGTGAAACGCCCCAGGACGCCAAGCCTAGCTCACCTCTTCCCGGTCCCACGGCGCATCTAAGAGCAGCGGCTCTGATGGCCGCAACCCCCGCTTCCCTCTAACAGGGAGCGTGCCTGCACCGGGCATTCACAAATGCCTGGCATGGGCTCCGTTAGAGGGATAGCGGGATGTGGCCGCTGCTCTTAGATGCGTTGTGGGATCGGGAAAGAAGGTAAGTGAATGGAGCGACCTGGGGGGTTTCACACAGCAAGGCATCCGGATTTTGGGGAACTGGCCTGGAAATCTTGAGCTGGGTTTTGCTCCGCTTTAAAGTGAACCAAAAATGCATTTCCCTTGGGGCATCCCGACTTGGAATGTGCCCGGGTTTTCTTGTAAACGTTCCTCTATCCTATTGCTGTGGCAAAGCTTTGATGCACTCCGGCGGGCGGAAGCATGAACGGAGCCAGGGGATGAGGCTCCGTTTTCACTGACGACGGTGGCTCCCAGGGTGCGGAGCGGGCCACCGGATAGGGTAAGGGTTTTTTTTCTTTGTAACCCACCCATCCTTCCTCAGTGCCAGGGTAGGGTAGGCTTGTCACTGAAGCGCTTTAAGCAAAAGGACTCACCTGTTTTACTTTATCCTCAAAATCTGCATCATTTTTGTCATAGATCATCTGTGCGAGGCGAATCTGCTCAGCTGTTGCCTAGGAGAATAAAACAAGAATTACTTCAAGGAGGAAAAAAAAAAAAATGGGGGGCTTTTGAATAATATAATATATACATATATACACACACATACACACACGCACATATACACACACACAATCTGCTTTAAAGCGGATACAATCTGCCAACCCCCCACCCATCATGACCTAATGGTATAATAATGAAAATCTAAATAAATATGCTAAATATAGTAAGTCGTACTATGGTGAACACGGCTTAGTGTTTAGAGACTAATGTTTTCCGTACGTGACTCCATTTGACAGAGTTAGCCTTTATTTCCCGGGCACAGGATCTGCGTGCTTGGTTATGGCACCTACAGACACCGCCGATGGATTTATAGTAAAATTGACTTCTCCCCATCGCCAGTGCCCACAGTGCTCTTCTGAAGATCAAGAGCCCTCCTGCCATGGGCATGCTTTTGGCAGATCAGGCCGATTTAGCTGTGGGGGGGGGATCTGTTTTCATGGATGGCTGACACTATGCCGTTTTCTACAGGTAAGATGCAGATAAGTCGAAATCTAAACATCTGTTTCCTCTGAGCAAGAGCAGAGCCACAGCACCACACACCCACAATGAAAGGAGAATCAAATCAGCACGACCTACCTGTACCTGTTTCTGTTGCGGTTGTGTCTGTGGAGCCGAAATCTGTGTCTTTTCCCGAGTGCCCCGTGTACGTTCATTTCCCACCGAAGTCATCATATACAGTATATACAAAACAATGTATGTACAAAATAGAAAATCTGCAAGACAAGAAGAGGCAGGAGTCATTACAATAGATAGACTCGAGCCATCCACAATGCAAATCTCAGAGCACAGGGGAGCAGAAACTGCAGCGCGCACGGACGGAGCTTGCACCTCCTGTTGGAAGGAGAATTGGCTGTCACTAAAAGTACAGTGAAACCGGGCATGTAAGAGGCAAGTATGGCTACAGCCACAAATACGTACGTGTTTTAATTTATATATGCATACATGTACATTTATATACATTATACATATACACACACATACATATATATACACTTGGGACCATCTACAAAACCCCACAATAGAAATGTGGCACCTTCCTAGATTTACAGTGGTAAATTTGTGCAGCTTGGAAGGCCAAAGCAAAGCTGTGCAGTGCTCAGCTCCTGTCGGGGGGGGGGGGGGGGGGATAGAGTGCCTCCATGCCATGCAGACTTGTGATTTTCTTTTTAAAACTAATCAAAACCAGCACTGGCAAGCCCTGGGGTCTAATCGATTCCAGGAACAGCCTCTTAGCTGCAACTGGAGGCATCCAAATTCGTGATGCCCCGCTGTTTGGAAGCTTGCAACATTTTTGCAGCCCATAGGCACATTCCCAGATTTCTTTTAGCTGAAGTGAGCTCTATTCTGATAGGCTGGGGGAAGACATGGGTCTTCGAGATGGCAGTTATGACAGAGGTAGGGAAACAAGCCTGTGACCGGTTCGATTCCCAACCATGGGACATGACTTAAGTGCCCTTGAGCAAGGCACCTAGCCCCCAATTGCTCCCTGGGTGCCGAGTTTAGGGCAGCCTAGGGCATGTGTGAACTTCACTGCCCCTTAGTTTGCAATTTACTTGTGTATAGGTCACTCACATGGTGATTATTCACTGGTGTGTACACGGAGTTGTGTGCAAAGAATTCCATGTGTGCATTGGCACACAATGGCCACTATTGAACTATTATTATCTATTAGAATACAGGGAATAGAGGGAATCCAAGCATTTACACGTCAAGTAAGTGGTTACATTTGAGGTCAGCCAATCAACAATTTCAAACCCGCCAGATGGGTGTGGCTACAGCAGGCATGTTTTTATAACAGCCATTGCCATGTCAACAGCATTACCACAGGGACTCGGAGGTGGGGGGGCAGGGGGTTTTATAGGATTTTGGTCCATTACCATTTGCATTTTGATCATCCCTGTTTGGCTCAGGGCCCTGAGGCATCCCAATCGGGGAAGCCCCTGCTGTGCGAAATCCCCAGGTTGGCCAAATTTGCTTATCTCTTTCCTGCTGCCATAATGCAGGCACAGGCTCTACTATTATATGAACAGCGTAGAACTTCGATTGTAAACAGAGCACCAAGAGAATCCCTACAGCCATTGTCCTCTGGCTTGTGGCCCCCTCCCCACCCTAGCAGCCATATACAAAGGCAAGGTATAGCCACATTTAGCCAAAGGTTTGCCAGGGACACTGCTATGGTCCATACATGTGGCTCGAGCTTGCCAGAAAGCTAAGATATACAGTGATTGCAAAGGATTTCACACAGCCGGGCATCACATCTGGGAAGTCTTTTGAACTTTGGTTGAGCAGGTGTTTGGTCCTCTTTAAAGTGCACCAAAACCCAGATTTTGGTCATTGCCCCCAGGGGAAACCCAGATTCAGGACACCCTGCTGCGTGACCCCCCCCCCGTGCAGTGCAGTAAAACAACTTCCCCTGATCATACGGCCCATATGCAGGCTCTAGTCCAATCAGTGCGCTTAGCTGCACTCGTCAATATCAGATGAGACTCGGCTAAGGGCCAAGTCTAGCCGAGCACGCTGGCAAACCCACCCCAGCTATAAGTGAGAGGGTACCCACAGCATGTAAGCGAAGGAGAGCAGGTAGGTTTTTATAAAGGACTTGGTGGTTTCACACAGCAGGGCATTCAAAATTGGGTGCCCTGGGGAAAGCAACCATGTTGGGTTTTGGTCCATTTTAATCTACTGACATTTTGTACCAGTGATACGGATGACAATCGTGCTATATAAATAAACAGCACAAAATACAAGAGGCCCTTTATTAAAGCAATAAGGAACGATTTGAAGCAGCATAGAGAGGGGAAGTGCTGGGTGACAGTTACACAGGTTCAATGCAGGAAGGTAAGGACAGACTAGGCGATCATCACAAGACAGTAAAAAAATAAAAATTTTTTAAAAAAAGGCCAAGTGCCAGATTTTTAGCATTTTTTTAAAACCTTATTAGAAGAGTCAATTAAACCAGAAAGAACAATCTAAATAAGTTATTTAAAGCACCAACGAGTGTCTTACCATTTACTATTTATTACCAGGACCGAACTGTGCCCCAAGTGACCATTACAAATAATGTGTGTCAACCGCCCCGTGTACTCTACAGCCACCTGTTGCCAGTCACACGTGATAGCAAATACCCAAACTTTCTCTAGTGTAAGCGGCATTGATGCAAAGTAGGACAGCTCAATGCGAGCTGCCCCACTGCTGCATATTAGCGGGAGCCCGGTTATTTTTTTTTAGGTCTGTGTGATCGCTGTGCGGTGGGGATAATATAGATAAAAAGTGGTGCAGCAAAACTAAATAGAACATTTATGCCTGTTTTAAAGGGAATCTTACCCTACTAGGGGTGTGAATTGCCAAGAATCTGGTGGTACGATACATCTTGCGATATATGTATGGGGTGGGGCTCTCTCCGGAAGATAGAAGAACCACTGATCGAACAAGCGGGTCAGGTGAGTTTTTTTACTTTTCTTTTACTGAAGTCAGAATTGATACTAAAAAGAATCGATTCTAGTATCAAGTGAAAAATTGTGATACTTGAAAGAATCTATTTTTTCTGACACCCCCACTGTTTACTGTATATTCGTAGATACACAGATTAAGCCGTGTGCAATGGTAGGGTGTCCTGTTAAAAACAGGCCCAAGGGTTTTATAGTTAGAAATGAAGTATTCTCATACTCCTTTATATTGTTTGCTTATAAAACTATGGTCGGCCTCTGTGCCAAAGAAAAGCGACAAAACAACCTAAAAAAGCAAAACAAAAAAAAAAATAAAATTATGCGAGTACTCACCTGTAGAATTGATTTTGTAGTATACAGCACGTCCTGTTTCACTAATTCCTTACGTCTGGGTTATCCGCCACAAGGTGGCGCTGTGGACTGCAGAAAAGACTTGTGGCATCTCCGGGCCCTATAAAAAGCCAGGAACCTCCCACAAATTCCCTGTGTTACAAAGCAGTTAGACAAGAAGCTGGGAGAATAAAAATGAAGGAACCCCAACCAAACATTTGAAATCACCATACAGAGGAAAGCAAGAATAATGAAAACAAGGGAGGGGTGAAACAGGACATGCTATATACTACAAAAACAATTCTACAGGCGAGTACTCACAGAATTTTATTTTTCCAAGTATACAGCATGTCCTGTTCCACTAATTTCTTACGTCTGGGACATCCAAAAGCAGTGTCCATAAGGTAGGGTGGGATTCCAAAAGCAACGGCGAGCAGTTCAAACCACTGCCGCCTGAAGAACCTTGCGGCCAAAAGCAGCATCAGCTGAGGCCCCAACATCAACCTTGTAAAAGTTGGAAAAGGTATGAACAGAAGACCAAGTTGCGGCCTTACAAACTTGTTCAACAGAAGCTTGGTGCTGAAAAGCCCAAGAGGTACCAATAGCACGAGTAGAATGAGCACTAAGGCGGAAGGGAGGCTCCTTACCCTTAGCAGAATAGGCTTGCACCACCGCCTGACGGATCCACTTGCTGATAGTGGATTTAGCTGGAGGCAAACCCTTCCTAGGTCCAGAAAAAAGAACAAAAAGAGCATCAGTCTTACTGAAGGATTCAGTAGCTACCAAATAAAAGTTCAGAACCCTGACCACATCCAAGGAATGCAAAGTCCGCTCCTTAGGATTATTAGGATTAGGGCGACAAAGAAGGCAAAACAATGTCCTGATTGAGATGAAAAGCAAACACAACCTTAGGCAAGCAATCTGGCTTAAACCGAAACACCACCTTGTCCTGGTGTCGCTCAAAATGGTTTGATGGAAAGCGCCGCCAACTCAGAAACACGCCTAACAGAAGAAGTGATAGCCACCAAAAAGACCACCTTAAGCGTGAGAATAGGCAAAACGGCCTCACGAAGAGGCTCAAAGGGATGACCCTGAAGAGCAGATAATACCAGATTCAGATCCCAAACTGGTAACATAGGTTTACGTGGCGGACGCACGTGAGAAACCCCTTGGAAAAAAGTCTTAATCAAACGGTAATTGGCAAAAGATCTTTGGAAAAAAGTTGCCAGAGTTGAAACATGACCTTTGAGGGTACTAAGTTGATGGCCCAAATCCAAGCCATGTTGCAAGAATTCCAGAATCCTGGGAACAGAAAACACCCGACAGGGAAGAGATTTGGACTCACACCAGGCAATGTAAGCATGCCAGACCCTGTAGTAGATAAAGGATGAGGACTTCTTCCTAGCCCTAATCATGGTATAAACAACAGAGGCAGGCAACCCCTTTTCCATCAAGATGGAGGTTTCAGCAGCCAAGCCGTCAAAGCCAGCGTTTGTAAATTGGGATGGCGCAGCTGCCCGAGTGAGTAGGTCTGGATCCTTGGGCAGGACGTATTGATCTACTGCACGATGTCTGCGAACCACACCCCTCTTGGCCAACAGGGGGCTACCAGAATGGTTGCCACCCCTTCCTGGGCCATCTTGCACAGCACCCTGCCCAGCAGAGGAAAAGGAGGGAACACAGAGGAGCAGAAACCCCTTCCAAGCCATTGCTAGCTCATCCGTGGCGAAGGCCAGAGGGTCCTGTGACAGAGACAAAGAATGGAAGCTTGTGATTGTGACGGCTGACCCCAGGGACAGCACAGTGAGCGAAACACCCTGTTGCTGAGGGACCACTCCCCCAGCCGAGACATCCCCCTGCTCAAGGAGTCTGCCTCCAGGTTTTCCACTCCCGGGATGTAAACTGCCGAGATGCAGGGAACATTCTCTTCTACCTAGGACAGTATCAGGGACACTTCCTTGAGGGCTCGCTTGCTCCGAGTCCCTCCCTGATGATTGATGTAGGCCACCGCCGTCTGGTTGTCCGAGCGGATCTGAACAGCCCAACCCCGAAGGTGTGGGGTCAACTGGGAGAGAACCAACCTTATCGCCCGCAGTTCTAGAATGTTGATGGGAGCATGGGCCTCCTGAGGGCCCCACTGACCCTGGAACTTCAGAGACTTCCAAAAGCCCCCAAACTGTCAGACTGGCATCTGTGGCGAGTGTCTCCCAGCACGGGGGCAGAAAAGTCCTGCTCACTAGAAGGTTCCTTGAGTCCAGCCACCACGAGAGGGACTGACTGACTAGAGAGGACAGAGCAAATTCCTGATCCAGGGACACAGGGTCCCGAGAGGTGTAGCTGAGGAGGTCTCATGTGAAACTGAGCATAGGGGACCGCCTTGAAGCATGACACCATCAGGCCCAACAACTGCATCCCCTGCCGAACGGAGGGATGAGGACAAGAAAGTAGAAACCGTGCCTGCGTCTGCAGCCTCTCCACCTTCTGCTGAGGCAGGAAAACCTTGACCCGAGATGTATCCAGCGTCATGCCCAGAAAGGACCTCACAAAGGATGGAGACAGTGAAGACTTGGGATGGTTGATCACCCAGCCGAAGGACTCGAGTGTGGAGACCAACATCTGGGTATCCAGCTCTGCTTGATGGAAGGACTGAGACGCAACCAGAATCTCATCCAGATAAGGAAGGATGCATATGCCCTGAGATCTCAGAGCCATCACCCCCGCCAGCACCTTGGTGAAAACCCGAGGAGCCGAGTTAAGACCGAACGGTAAGGCCACAATTTGGTAGTGCTGATCCTCCAGAGCAAGACCTAAGAAATCTCTGATGACCTGGAAAGATTGGAACATGAAGGTAAGCATCTTTGATGTCCAAAGAAGTCATGAAATCGCCCAGGTGCGAAAATGCTTGAACCTGACAAATTTGTTGAGGTGCTTCAAATCCAGGATGGGCCTCAGGGACCCATCCTTTTTGGGAACCGTGAACAGATTGGAGTAGAAGCCTCTGCCCCTTTCCTGGAAGGGCACCAGGCAGATGACACCCAATTCCAAAAGGCTTTGGACCGCAAGCCCTGAGCTAACAGGGGGTTTTGAGCCATCTGGGATCTGATGAATCTTGGGGGGCGGCCAGGCTGCAAACTATCTTGTACCCGGAGGACACCACCTCCTGAATCCACCGGTCTGAGACGCACAGCCCCCAGACGTGAGCAAAGAGCCACAACCGTCCCCCCACCCGGATGGGTGAGGGAGCCTCCTCATGCCTGAGGGGGCTTGGGGGAAGATTTGGACTTGGAACCCCATGAGAGACGGGGACGTCCACGGCCTCTACCCCGGCCCCAAGGGTCTCTACGTGTCCCCGCAAACGGTGCACCCCGGCCAGTCCTGGGAGCACGGAAGGAGGGGAGGGAAGAACCAGCCCCCCGAAAGTGCCGCGGCTGCCTCCTGCATTGAGGCAGCCTACCATCCTTGGCAAACAGATCCAGGCGCTCACCAAAGAGCCGTAGCCCCGTAAAGGGGAATCCAGTAAAAGCCTTATTAGCAGCATTATCAGCCGCCCATTGATGCAGCCAAACAGAACGGCGTATAGCCACCAAAAGGGCAGAAGTCTTACCACACATCCTGACCGCATCATCCATAGCAGAAAGAATAAATGCAACAAATTTATAGCAAAAGCAGGAGGGATCTATAGTCTTCCCCCCTATTGGCATCCGAGGCATTATCCAGAAGGCACTTGAGCAACCCTTAATAGCAAGAGCCGTGATGGCAGAAGCGCACACAGGGCGCAGCGCAGTTCCCGCACAAGCAAAAGCGTGACAGGCCAGCTGATCCACCCCTCAGAGTAGAAGTGTCAGGGGAATGCATGACCGAGGTATTGGACACCCCAAGCACAGGAGCATCCACCTCGGAGGGACACGACCAGCGCTTAACCACAGCAGCAGGGAAGGGATACCTTCTGTCCCCACTGTTGGGCACCGCTGGCAATCTGCCTGCTAGGACGTTCCCACTCCTTGAGCACCAGATTATTAAAGTGGTTCTGCTCAGTGTGAAAAAGCTCACCCTGCTGCTTTTTAGCCGCCACAGGAGGGATAATACATAGTACTTCAAAAAAATGAGCCAACAGCCTATCAGTATCCTCGGGAGACCAAGGATCTTCTCCAAAAGGAGACCCAGTACTGCCATAAACCTCCTGCTGTTCCCCAGAGGAATCAGAGAAATGTTCCCCCTCTTCTAGGGGGTAATGGCCAGGAAAAGAATAATGTCCCTCATCCTCCTCAGGAAAAAGGGAAACAGCGGGAGTTAAATGCCGCTTCTCGCCAGAAGCCTTATGGGGGGGGGGGGGGGCAGGCCCAGAAGTATGCCTTTCCAGGCTGGCCACCCGCACAGCCAAATCATAATGTGATTCCCCGCTAGCATGTCCCTCACTAGGGGTCAAATGCAGGCGCGGGGGGGGGGGGGGGGGGTAGGTGATGTAGAAGGGGGCACAGAGCTGGGCAGCGTAGCAGGCAACCCAAACTGCAGCGCAAGTACCTTCTGGGCGCAGGGCACACATACCCTGACACCATCATTCACAGGGGATACCCCACACGCGGCACACAGCTGGGCTTGTCCCGAAGGAACCCCAAGCACATTATCCCCGGAAGTCTCCATATGGTGATTATTATAGGCGCCAACAGCCAGTATAGGGTCACGGCTAACCAGAGCCACCCAGGATGCCCCCCCAGGGATGCCCAGAAGCCCGCTAGGGAAGGTGGGAGATGAAACGGGCAGGGCCTGGAGAAACCACAGTCACGGTTGTCCCGCCTGAAAGACACAATAAGGACATATAAATTGCACCGACCGCACCACAGGGAAAGCACGACAGCTCCAGAAGAAACAAGGGTCCCAGAGCGTAGTGAACACAAAATGGCGGCGGCGAGGTCCTTGAGGGGTGGGCCGCAGTGGTATGTCGTGGAATGCGTCATCCGCAGGTCCCGCCCCCGAAGAGTGCGAAATCGCGGTCACATGACACGCCAGCGCCATGACAGAACTGAAGAAGAGACACCTCAGATATAGCGCCTCCCACCGCGGAGAAAACAGTCAAAAACAGAGAAACACAGTAAAAACACACCAGCAGTCCCCCAGGGCAGCGGCAAGGGCCCGACCAGGGAAGATGGAGGGGAGGGGTGGACCCCTTACCCAAAGGGGGCGAACGGCGAGGTTCCCAGCATCCCACAACAGGCTCACCAAAGGCGTGAACCGGCTACCCTTGTGGTACAGGGTTTTGCGGTCTGGAGCAGCGCTCCTCAAGCACCCGACGCTGGTGCGGTCCTACCTTTATCCGAACCATCAGCCGAGGCTGGGAGGCAGTGGGTCCAGAACGGGTGGAAATAGTCCTGCAGGGCCACAGGCTGGTAAGCCCCGCTCGCCTCCGCAGTATAGAGAGCCATCTTCTATCTTTGCAATCCTGACTGCAGAAGGAAACTGGGAATTGGTGGGCGGTTCCTGGCTTTTTATAGGGCCGGGAGATGCCACAGGTCTTTTCTGCAGTCCACTGCACCACCTTGTGGCGGATAACCCAGACGTAAGGAATTAGTGAAACAGGACGTGCTGTATACTTGGAAAAAGTGTGATGATACAGGAAGAAGCGTTGCAGCAGTCGTGTCACGTTGCCACAATAATAAAAAAAAAGCTGGAATCTCAGGTCACGGAGCAAAGCACGTTGCTGCAATGCCTTTCAATAGTCACAGCCGCCTCACGAGCGGTGATCAGAGCAGTGGAACAGTTCTCTGTCTAATCGCAGCGGATAAAAATTATGGACCCAATAAAAGTGTAAAAGCACAGAAGTGCCTTAGTATGGCCACCGGCCAACCACCCTGATGCCACACACTGTTTATTTCAGTGATATACAGAGCTCTAATCGCAAGTTGTCAGAAGATAGCCAGGTCAAGATAACAACTGCAAAGCTGGACTGCTTGCACTTGTAAGACTTTCCATAGGCCAGGACATTTTTTCTCAGCCTGGGAGGAGAGCACCAATAGAACAGCACTGCTATATTTTAACAATCAATCTGTACTACTTCTAGCTTTAAAATTGCCAAGTGGCCCGTGACCTATTATGGTAACATTTATAACCAATGCCCTCTTTGGGGTAGTCAGCCGAAACCTCTTTTCACTAGGGGATACTAGGGGTGTAAGAAGGTTGAGAACTGCTGTACTGGGAATCTATAAGAGACCCGGGCCAATCGATTCCCTCCCCCCCCAGGGCATCCAAAATCGGGATGCCCCACTGCGTCAAAGCCCCCCCAGGTCGCCCATACACTTACCTTCTTTTCCTGTCCAACGGCGCATGCGTGAGCCGCATCCCTGCTATCCATATAGAAGGGCACATGCACATGCCAGGCATTTGCGGGCACTGCCTGTTAGAGGGTAGAGGGGGATGCGACCGCCAACGCGCTTGAAGCAGCTCGTCTTAGACGTAGGTTAAGAGACGACGGGATGTCAGCGGATCAAAGCGCGCCGATTGGACGAGTGGGTGCGCATGTGTAGTAGGACCGGAAAGAGGCAAGTTGGTGTCGGCAACCTCGGGGGTTTCACACAGCGGGGCACCCCCGATCGGAGTTGCCCTGGGGGCAAGGACCAAAACCCAGGATAGTCAAAATCCTGGGTTTTGGTCCACTTTAAAGCAAAATGTGTGTCATCAAGTTGGTTGGCATGTGTTCAAGACCCTTAAAGGCATTTTAGTGAACGACTGATCACTGCGGTCAGGAGCTTCTCCAGCTTTAAAAGAAGAAAGCGATGAACGATTAGAGAAACAGCCTCTGACCTAAACATAACACGTTACCACTCTTAGTTAAAGGGACAATAACCCCACGCACAACGCTGAAAATGCCCAGCCATGGGCTCAATGATGTAACCTCTGTCCTGTACAATGAGGTAGACCTCCAGCAGAATCTAGCAAACCACTTGAGGTTCCCAAGCTATAGGTTGTGGAGCCCTGATCCAGATAATTACCCAAAACTGGTCCCTATGCTCCGGTGTGTTAGACCACCAGTCCAGTAAAGCAGACGATCCAGGAAGGTGATTCAATCTACGCCATGTACGAGATCTCTGTAGGCAAATGATTAGGGCCCTTCTGACATCTAGAAATTGAAGATTCTCCCCTTCCCCTGCACTTTCCAGCAAGGTTGGCAACACAATGTCCGGGGATCTATTAAAGGATGATGCAATCTTCGGTAAAAACAAAGGGTCATGGCGTAAGATAGCCTTGTCTGGCAAAATCGTACAAGAATGCTCCTTTTTAGGAAGAACCTGCAGGTCACTGGAGCCTCCTAGATGTTATAGCCAATAGAAAACATTTCAAGGAAAGCCATGAGGGTGAAGGAGATTCAGAATCTTCAGCAGCTCCCAAGGACCCTTTTGAGCTCCAAAAACCAAGCCTTCTTCGGCCAATATAGCAATGATTTTCTGCCTATATATGGAGGCTACTGACCCGGGAAGCTTTCCATGTGGGCCCTCTAGGCACTGCCATCTGTGGTGATCATTGCGGGATCTTTCTGCCTCCACAATCTTCCCCTTAACAAAAGATCGGGATTTGTCCACTAAAGACCTTGCAAGGTATTTTATGCTAAGCAGACAACCTGATCTAAAGATTCCCACAAGGACAATAGGAATCTTCTGCAGAACTCTCATATGCAGTTGTACACATCGGCGTGCCGGATGCCATCATGAATTCCAGTAGTCCTATCATTTCCCTTAGAGAAACTATAGGATCTCCAGGCCCTGAACTGTTGTGATAGCCCTGTCTACTCTCTCCACTGGGAGCACTAAATTGTGGCGGCGAGCCTCTGATACAATGAGGGGAGGGGGGGGGGGGGGGTGAACATCTCCTGGAGCGGAGAAAAAAAAAAAAAAAGACATAGCTACTGTCCATCGTTTTTCCTAGGAGGAAACACACTGAATTGCATGTTCAGTTTGTGTTTCCTACGAGGGGGAGTGGTCTCCAGTGGGATAAAAAAAAAAAAGTTTCACAAGTCGCCTATCTTGGGCCCAGTACCCCAAAACAGCCTGTGTTACATTTTTTACTTCAGCCTTTGCCCAATATTCATAACAGATGGATGCAGTCGGCCATATTACTCCCTGGCTGAGCAGCCCCACCCCCAGTTTATCCTAGCTGCCATTATGTGACCGTTTGGTTGTAACCGAATTAGCTCGCATATGGCTGCCATTCACTATAATACTACTTCCTGGTGTTTTTTTGGATATTGGGCAAAGAGAGATAAAGAAACTCATGCTGTTTTGGGGCACAGGGCTGGGGATGAAGGCGACCACAAACTTCCTTTCTGTGTATAGGCGCACTTTAAGGTTGACATCTGAGAGTGCCTCGCCTCCTCAGATCAGCTCAGATATAATCACAGGCAGCAAAGCGAGGAAATCAGGTGAGCGACAATCGCACATCATTGCTATCGTGTTACAGGCAACAGCAGCGCCAGGCTTAGTAGGAGCCAGGGGAGCCTTACTGTCAATGACAAAAAAGCCAAGCCATGACTTATGCTGCACAAAACAAAGGCAATAATACCGACTGACTGACAATGCCAAGGAGGACGCTGAACCTGCCCTTTTCTTTTTACATGCTTGGCGAGTGGTGTATCCAAAATAAAGGTACCATCTGTGTGGCCGTATAGAGTGTCAGTTGCTTAAAACAGGGTTAAAAAAATACTCAAAAACAGCCAAGGTGCATTACAATCACCTTTTTGAGCAGTTTGGCCTTCATAGAGCTTGAAAAAAGTAATAGATGGCTGCAGGTTGGGATAGGTCTCGCCGTGTTCCACTGGTAAGGAAAAACCTGAGCTCTATTAATACAAATAACCAACCTTGGTATCCCCAGATCTACAACGGGCGCCCTCAGTCTCCCCCATAAGGTGTTCTGCCATAATTATTGGCCGTGTGTCGACACCCCCCCCCCCCCTTCCTGGCATCAGGTCGGGATAGGTCTCGCTGTGTTCCACTGGTAGGAAAAACCCTGAGCTCTATTGATACAAAAAAACAACCTTGGTATCCCCAGGTCTTTGATGGGCACCCTCTTAGGTGTTTTGCCATAATTGTCTATGTATCGTCATCCCCCCGCTTTCCTGGCAGCAGGTCGGGATAGGTCTCGCTGTTTTCCACTGGTAGGGAAAACTCTGAGCTCTATTGATACAAAAAAACCAACCTCGGTATCCCCGGATCCACAAAAGGCCCCCTATTAGTCTCGCCCATAAAGGTGTACTGCCATAATTATTGGCTATGTGTTGTCACCCCCCTTTCCTAGTAGCAGGTCGGGATAGGTCTCGCCGTGTTCCACTGGTAGGGAAAACCCTGAGCTCTATTGATACAAAAGAACAACCTTAGTATCCCCAGGTCTTTGATGGGCACCCTCTTAGGTGTTTTGCCATAATTGGCTATGTATCGTCATCCCCCCGCTTTCCTGGCAGCAGGTCGGGATAGGTCTTGCCGTGTTCCACTGGTAGGGAAAACCCTGCGCTCTATTGATACAAAGAAACCAACCTCGGTATCCCTGTATCCCCCTCTTAGTCTCCCCCATTAGGATTTTTGCAATAATTGGCTGTGTGTGTTGTCACCCCCCCCCCTTTCCTAGTGACTAAGTGCTGCTTCACCAGCTGAGCAGCTTTCACCGTGAAACACTTTCAGCTCAAGGAGTCTAACAACTGGCAGCAGAACGAGGGTCAGATTTCTGGGAATAAGCTGGCTCTTGCGCGCCACCCAACCCCCTCCACAAGTATTTTAAGCCTGCAGGCGACCAAGAATCTAGAACTGCCTGGGCTGCCACCAGGGAAAAGGTATGAACTTCTAGGACTCTATTAAAGATATCAAGCTGGTCGGGGACATTAGGGGGGGCTGGCGGACGCTGCACAACGTAGTAAAGTGCAGAAAAAAATCAGTCAGATTGACCAGAGCCACTATAATGGAAATGCAGACAGGAAGAAGCCTGGCAGGGAATAGCCTCCCTAAAAACAGCTTCGACAATTAAGTTTTAAACCGGACCTTCAGCATCATTTATTGAAAAGGCCAAACCCTTAAATAAAAAAAATAAATAAAAAAAAAATTCCCAGCATTTAAATTATATTTTAAGTTTTAGGTCACTTACTTATGCTTTCCCCCTACTGGGCTTCAACTCCGTTCAGGACTCCAAGATACGGGCGCCACCATCTTGCCTCAGTAGCATCACATACTTAGGAAAGGAGTGAAAAGTACAGGGGGACGGATGGGGTTATAACTGCTCTACACAGAGAGCAGAGCTGGGGTCAGGAAAAGGACAGCAATCCCAGAATGCAGAGTGACACAATCAGAAGACACTTTCTGTGGCTGTGCAGCTTTCTTGGCCTCCAGTATAAAGTACTTACAAGTCACAAAAACCTTCCACTGTAACAGGTAAGTTTATTAGCAGCCTTGGCTAAACAAAGCAGCAATAATGGCCTCCCCAGATGAGAACTCTTGCCAGTAACCCCTTAGCTACTGAACACAATTGTGATCACCCTGAACGAGGCTGAATACAGAAGGGGTTAAAGTGGACCAAATAAAGGCTCCGGGGAAAGCCAGCGGCTGGCCCCGATATCTTATAAATTTCAGAGAGGCCGCAGGTGGGTTTTGTTCAGACCACCACCTGGGAATTTCACTCTCCTGGGTGTTGCTCCTCTCAGACAGGGCATCCCAGCTGTACATCTCCCCGGCAAACTCGGGAAACTCTCCTTCCTGGTGTTCACATTACGAGAGGCCAAAATCGGGCCAGCGAGCTCAATTTTGGGCTGCTGGCCATTCCCCCCACTCAGTTTCTAGCTGTGGATGTGCCCACACAACCCATTCAGAAAGGACTTGGGGCAGGTATGGGTACAGCTAAAGGTAAGTGAGGTTGTGGACGCAGCAAAGGCTACGAGAGCAGGTGAGCAAAAACTTAACTTCTAAACATCCGAAAGGGCAGCATACAACAGATATTAAGGCTTGACCCTAAGGCAGGAGCACAAAACAGAATACACAAAAGCTTTAGCTCCTCCTCCAGTTACCAGTACTTTAAAGTGGACCAACACCCAGGGGTGATCGGCCCGGAAATCTATAAGATTCCCGGGCCGATCACCTCCCACCCCGCGGGACATCCGAGATCGGGATGTCCCGCGGGGTGAAACCCCCCAGAAACCCCAAAAACATCTTACCTGATCCGCCGCCGCTTCCGCCGCCGCCTCCCGCGCGCCCCTCCAGACGTGCGCGCGCCCGCGCCGGCCCTCTGTGAATGGCCGGCGGGGGCGCGCGCGCGCGCCGAGAGTGACGCGCGGGAGGCGGCGGCTTGGACGTTCCTGATCCCCGCCTGGACGTTGGCGGGGATTGGCTGCGGCGTTCACGTGGGAGCGGGGAGAGGTGAGTTTTTTGGGGTTTCTGGGGGGTTTCACACAGCGGGGCACCCCCGATCGGGGTGCCCCGCCGAAGTGGACCAAAACCCAGGATAGTCAAAATCCTGGGTGTTGGTCCACTTTAAGAGATCTGGAAAACAAAGACAAAGCTGCAACTGGTAAATCAGTAACATAACATAAAATAACGTAGCCTGAGGGAGGGAAGCCTGTATGCTGCCCTATCGGATGTTTAGAAAAGTTACCAGGTAACTAACTTTTCTTAGGGCAGCATACCACTGAGAGGATAAGAGATACTACCTCTACTGGGTGGGAAAAGCTGTCTGCAACACACGCCTGCCAAATTATTGCTCTTGCAAGGTGAGCAGATCAAGGCAGTAAAGATTTATAAAGGTCTTAGCTGAAGACCAGTATCCATCCCAATCGTAGCAACAAAATCCTTTGTTAATTCCAGTTCCTGGAGCAACCTATCCTGATCTGGGGCAAAGAGGAAGAAGTGGTTTAGATATGCTATGATCCTGACTCGTTTCTGCCTAGTGCAGCTAAAGGTTCCGCCAGATTGTGAGTATAAGTATTTAGTCCCCCAAATTTACTGCAAATCTCAAAAGGGCTTGAGCCGAAAAGCTCATCGGTACCTATCAATACACATGCTTCAGGTCTATTGAGACCATGAAGAAGCCAAGCGGGAGCAGATTCCTCACAGAGAAGATGGACTCCATGCAGAAGAGTGAAGCATATCGACAGATTCAGCTTCTTCAAATTGAGAATGACGCGGAATCCTCCAGAGGATGCTTAAAGTGGACCGTCACCCTCGCGTGATCGGCCCGGGAATCTATAAGATTCCCGGGCCGATCACCTCCCTCCCCGCGGGACATCCGAGATCGGGATGTCCCGCGGGGTGAAACCCCCCCAAACACCCTAAATCCACCTACCTTGTCTTCGGCGGCGGCCGGCCGGCTCCCTCGCGCCCCTCTAGACGTGCGCACGCCGGCCGTACGTGAATGGCCGGCGCGGGCACGTCAAGAGTGACGCGCGGGAGGCGGCGGCGGAGGAGCCGCTTGTCCGGTCCTGTCAGACCGCTTGTCCGGCCGCGCTGTTCGGACGGCGCGGCCACGTGGGAGCGGGGAGAGGCGAGTTTTCCGTGTGTTTGGGGGGGTTTCACACAGCAGGGCACCCCGATCAGGGGTGCCCCACCGAAGTGGACCAAGACCCAGGATAGTCAAAATCCTGGGTGTTGGTCCACTTTAAGTAGAACCCTTCCACACCCCCCCATTGGAGGCGGGGAACTAAGACAATCACTACCATATCTAGCATAGAATCTAGACTGCTGTGAATGGCCAGTCTTGCCTCCCTGACACCTGGGAGAGGAACAAAAATGATCCTGTGAGGGAAGTGCATGAATTCTATTGAGAAACCCTTCCTTCTTCCCCTGGAAATAAAGGGGCAATCCAGTAGAGTTTCCTCACCAAATGTGGAACGGTTTTAACCGGGTACCTATTAAGAACCCGGCGTCATTGCTTCTTAGGGACTGACTGTCGGGTACCAATCAGAGTGGATCCTCTAAACTTGCCTCTCCTAGAAGTAGGAGGGGCACCTCTAAACCAGTCCTTGCTAAGAACGACCAACTAGAAAAAAAAAACCTCTCTATTCCTGAAATCTATACACTGTCAGCAGACCTGTCTAACACCTTCACTAGTTCTGGGCCAAAGAGGAATCCCTGTTAAAGTGGACCAACACCCAGGATTTTGACTATCCTGGGTTTTGGTCCACTTCAGGGGGCCCCCCCGATTAGGGGTGCCCCGCTGTGTAAAACCCCCAGAAACACCCCAAAACTCACCTCAAAACGCTCCCACGTGGCCGGGTGACAGCGACGGACAAGCCAGCGCGTCCGCCGCCGCCTCCCGCACGTCCCTCTGACAGCGCGCACGCCCGCACCGGCCATTCGCAAACGGCCGGCGCGGGCACGGCTAGAGGGGCGCGCGGGAGGCGGCGCCTACGGCCGGGAGGTGAGTTTTTGGGGGGTTTTCGGGGGGTTCCTCACCGCGGGACATCCCGATCTCGCATGTCCCCCGGTGAGGGGGGTGATCGGCCCGGGAATCTTATAGATTCCCGGGCCGATCACCCCAGGGTGTTGGTCCACTTTAAAGGGCATAGCACATAGGCACAACTTTGAACCTGTATCCCCAGACCAAGTACATGGCCACAAAGTCCTAAGCACCGAATAGGTGAGGGCCATGGCCCGTACCAAAAATCTCACCGATTCTGTTGTGGCATCAGACTGAAAAGAGGCTGCTGAGGAGAGAATCGGTAAAGCCTTCATATTCTCATTAATATCCGTTTGCTTCAAGAGACATGATTTAAGCTGCTAAAGCCAATAATTAAGATTCCTGGCAACGCAAGTTGAGGCTAGAATCGAGTACAGGATTCAGTCTTCCATGCTTTCTTCAAGAGAGAATCCGTCTGCTTGTCTAAAAGATTGGGGGGGGGGGGACTTGCAAGGAGAGGTTTGCCAATTTATTGACTTTGGCCATGTTTTTAATTTTATATATGGAGTATGGGCCACCCACTTTTTCAAGACTTGCAAGGACTCCCCTGCCTGATCACCATTCTGAAGCCTGGTGTGGTGTAGAGGTGCCCCTCCCCAAGGCTCATGCAAAGCAATGCAGGGAAGTTCCTAATTGCCGAGTCTTTTAACCCTTTAAACCGGAGCTTCACCATGATTTATTGAAAAGCTTCAACCCTTATAAAATGATTCCCCAGCATCTAAAATTAATATATTTTAAGTTTTTAGTCACTTATTCTTTCCCCCACTGGGCTGCAACTCTGTTCAGGACTTTAGGATACGGGCGCTGCCATCTTGACTCAGAAGCATCACATTTACTGAGGAGAGGAGAGCGGGATAAAGTACAGGCGGGCTGGTTATAGCTGTGCTTTGCTCAGACAGAGCAGAGCTGGAGTCAGGGAAGGGACAGCAATCCCAGAATGCAGAGCAGCACAGGTAGAATACACTTCCTGTTTGCAGGCTTCCTGATGTTACATGAGCTGCCATCTTGGGTGTTTAAAGGCTCATAACACGCAGTAGATGAAGGTAGAATGATTTTTAATGTGAGCAATCTGTATGTACAGGGTGTGGGAAACATATAAGATAGGCTCTTATTCAGGGTGAAGGTCCGGATTAATGTGGGCAATCTGTATGTGCAGGGTGTGGGAAACATATACGATAGGCTTTTATTCAGGGCGAAGGTCCGCTTTAAAGGTAAAATGAGAGGGAGGCCAAAAAAAGACACTTATTTTTAGTCACTTATTCTTTCCCCCACTGGGCTGCAACTCTGTTTAGGACTTTAGGAAACGGGCGCCGCCATCTTGACTCAGAAGCATCACTTACTGAGAGGAGAGGAAAGTGGGAGAAAGCACAGGGGGGCGGGTTATAGCTGTGCTTTGCTCAGCTATGAGCTGGGGTCAGGAAAAGGTCAGCAGTCCCAGAATGCAGAGCAGCACAGTCAGAAGGCATTTCCTGTTTGCAGGCTGTCTGATGTTCCAGGAGCCGCCATCTTGGATGTTTAAAGGCTCATAACATGCAGTAGATGCAGGTAGGATGATTTTTAATCTCAGCAATCTGTATGTACAGGGTGTGGGAAACATATAAGATAGACTCTTATCCAGGGTGAAGGACCGCTTTAAAGTGGACCAACACCCAGGATTTTGACTATCCTGGGTTTTGGTCCACTTCAGGGGGGCACCCCGATTAGGGGTCCCTCACCGCGGGACATCCCGATCTCGGATGCCCCGCGGTGAGGGAGGTGATCGGCCCGGGAATCTTATAGATTCCCGGGCCGATCAGGGGTGGGTGACAGTCCACTTTAACCAGGGAGCATGTGCATTAGCTGGGTCTCGGGAGTGGCGCCTATCGCTGACGTCATCGAGTGCCGCCGGGTGGAATAGCCCCCCTGTAGCAGATCTGGCCAATCCCCTTGGTCCCGGGCGGGCTGCCTCCGGAGCCAATGAATAGGTCAACCCCACCAGACCCACAGCGACCCGGTCTACTAACCTAAATCCGTGGTTCAGAAGCTGGTGGTCTGGCTCTTGCCCCAGGCAGGAACACAAAGAACTGGTGACCGGAGGAGAATCTATTGTGTCGTGTGTTGCTACATTGAGGTGGAACCTTAATATCTCAGTGTTATGCTGCCCTAAGGAGAAACGGTGGTTCCAGGGCTCAGCTTGGATGGGCATACAAAGGGAAAGTTTACTTTGCAGCTGGGCTCAGGGGAATGGGCGAGTATACGGTCACCAGGGACAAGTGAAGGCGATGCATTCCATGTATTATGCATGCAGCTATGCTAACAATGCAGCGAGCCTGGCAGCTATCAGAAGGCGATAACGCACAGCCACTTGTTTGCCATCTCTAAGCATTAAAGCGGAAGTGCGCCTTATCTCAACAGCGCTTTGTTACACAGTCGCAACAAGGCCATTGCTGGGCAATTTTAACGGTCACTGGCCTGCCTTAAGACACCATGGCCCCTGGATGGTAAAGAACCTCGGAAATCCGCCTGAGATTTGAGTTGCAGGTAAGGATTTTGGTAGTATGCGCGCCAGGACCTCGGAGGAAAGATTTAGGGTTACTGATTACTGATAGCTGCAAGATGATTGGACAGTGTAGCCAGGCAGTGGAAAAAGCAAGCAGGATGCTCGGCTGCATAGCTCGGGGCATCACCAGTAGGAAGAGGGAGGTTGTGATGTCACTATATAGAGCCCTGGTGAGGCCACAGCTAGAATACTGTGTGCAGTTCTGGGATTGAATAAGGTTTAGGAGGGAAGAGTTTTTAAGAAGAAGCTTAATGATAGAACAAGGGGCCCAACCTGAAGCTAGTCGGGAGGAAGATCAGGAGCAATGTTAGAAAATATTATTTTACAGAAAGTAGTAGATGCTTGGAACAACTTCCAGCAGAGGTAGTTGAAAAATCAACAGTCACTGAATTTAAACATGCCTGGGATAAGCCTCCATCTATCCTAAGATAAAGAGAACATACAGTATACACATAAGGGCAGACTAGATGGACTGTATGGTCTCCTTCCGCCATCAACCTTCTATGTTTGTGTTTCAGTGATCTGGATGCCAGCCCCACCTCCTCCCGTCACAATGCAGCCCCACAGTAATTAGGTAAAAAATAGGTGCGGGACTTAAAGTGGACCAACACCCAGGGGTGATCGGCCCGGAAATCTATAAGATTCCCGGGCTGATCACCTCCCACCCCGCGGGACATCCGAGATCGGGATGTCCCGCGGGGTGAAACCCCCCAGAAACCCCAAAAACATCTTACCTGATCCGCCGCCGCCTCCCGCCCCTCCAGACGTGCGCGCGCCCGCCCTCTGTGAATGGCCGGCGGGGGCGCGCGCGCCGAGAGTGACGCGCGGGAAGCGGCTTGGATGTTCCTGATCCCCGCCTGGACGTTGGCGGGGATTGGCTGCGGCGTTCACGTGGGAGCGTTGAGAGGTGAGTTTTTTGGGGTTTCTGGGGGGTTTCACACAGCGGGGCACCCCCGATCGGGGTGCCCCGCCGAAGTGGACCAAAACCCAGGATAGTCAAAATCCTGGGTGTTGGTCTACTTTAAAAGGTGACCACAAACTTCATATTGCTTCATATCGCTTTAATCCCCAGCCCAGAGCCCCAACACAGCCTGTGTTTCTATTACTAAAGCATTTGCCCAATATTCATCGAAAGCACTAACAGCAAGTATGATGTCCAAATAGAGGCCTCATGCGAATTCATTCACTTACAGCTAAACTGCCACATAACGGATAAGGCTGCAATGACCAGGGAGACTATCATTGAGACATCATACTGCTTCCTGTTAGGCCGATTTAAAAAAGGAACATCAACCTCTCGGAGGGAGGGCGGCATACAGATTTGGGATGGCCCAATATATGAATCCCCCCAGGTCACCATAAAAACACACCTTCCTGTCACTCCCATGGTGCAGGCAAGGCCATTCCGCGTGCTCAATTTCGCTCAGCTCTCTTTGCCACTGCTAGCAGCTGGGCAGCTAAGCAGCCAAAAGAAACAGAGTGAGGTCAAGTGTGCACGCAGCACCTATTCAGAAAGGCCTGACGCAGCCACTGCAAGGGCTCTGGGAGCAGGTAAGTGAAATGGTGGGTCATGGGGGGGGGGGGGGGGGGGGGGGAGTTTCACACGGCAGGGCATCCAAATTCGGGATGCCCCAATGAGTCATTTAAGATCTAGGGGCTCGGTTCTATTTTAACCCTTTGCCTGTAATGCTCCTTAATGATAGAACAAGCAAGCACAGCCTTAAACCAAACACAGCTTTTTACTTTGAACAGGTATTTGGCCTGCAGACAGTTCATAAAAATAAGCTTGGGGGCATATAAGCTCTACTGAACCCCCTGATATCCTTAACTTCACTACGAGCTAGCACCGGGAAAGGAGCGCCAGGTAAAGGAGCCCCAGCAGCCAATTGCAGGACTCCTTTCCCGGCATTGGCTCGTAGTGAAAATAAGGATCGGGTTATTCTTATGGAAGGAGGGCGCTCAAGCAATATGGCCTATCCCTTGGGTCCCCGACAGGCTGCCTCCAGAGCCAGGGAATGGGTAAACCACATCAGACTCACAGCGACCTGGGCTACTTAACTAAATCCGTGGTTCAGGAGCTGGTGGTCTGTGGGACCAACACTCATTAAAGAAAAAACTGTCCGGTTTAAAGTTAGTCGAAGAGAAAAATAAGGAGCAACTTCAGAAAAAGTCTCGGGAACAAACTTCCAGCAGAGGTTGACGAAAAGTGGACAGAAATGTAAAACATACTTGGTATAAGCATTTATGTATCCTGACATAAAAAGAACACACAAGGATAGACTAGATAGACGCGTGGTCATCCGCCAGTGGGAGGGGACCACCGCTTCGCAATGCACTTCATGCAAAAAAATGACAAGCTTGGAAGAGAGAAGCCGGCCATTTAATGGTTTAGATCCTCCGCACATGCGGCATGGGAGCAGCAGAAAACAAGATTCCTGGAAGCGTCCGACATGGCTGAAGCCTCTCCTAAAAATAACCGGGCCCGTTCAAACGAGATCATCAGAAGACAACACAGGTGTCGCTGCAGCTGCCGCCAAGCCACACGGGACTCTGGGTTGTCACAGTCATTCATGGGCAGCCATCACACCCCCTGTGATAATAAATGCTTCACTCCACAACGTGCCGAAAATGCGAGCATCTGCCGAAGAGCTGCCAGTTGGCCCCCAACACGTAGAATCGATCCGCGCAGCAGCATTTGGCTGCCCAACTCCCATGCAGAGGGGGACACAAAGTTCCAACATCTCCTGTAAATCTTACAACAGTTACAGACCAGTGATGGGCCACATAGGCAACAACCAGTAATGTCTCATCAAAATCTATTAGAAAGGGTACGCGATTAGTTTATGTGTAGGAATAAATCCAATTGGGCATTTGATTGGGGCAGTGAGGGGGGTGCACAGGGTATAGCTCGTATTTAAAGCTGAACAAAACCTGGTATTTTGACTAACCTCGGTTTTGTTTCTTGTCCCCAACTGGGACACCCCACTGTGTGAAACCAGGAGAGGGGCTTAAATGGGGGACACAGGTTGAAAATGAAAGTTCCTTTATCCCTCTGTTTCTGCCAGGGCTTCCTGATTTTCTGTCTAATTAACTCCCTCTGAGGAAATCTAGGTTTCTTTGTGTCTACCCTCAGAAGTGGTAGACCAAGTGAGGATGGCCTTGAGTTTTGAACCAAAGAGCTGCGTTCCCTTGAACAGGATGCCAAAAATGTGGGACTATCCTCCTGCCAAGTCTTTAACAAAACTGCCCTCCGAGCACTGTTGGGTCAAAGCCATGCTTTTAGCATTGTCCCTGATGACTTTAGCCAAAGCATCAACCATAAAGGCAACAACTTTGGCTACAAAAGGCAGCGCTTCCAATATTTCCTCCTTAGGGGCATTCTTATTTCAAGAACCCGCCCTACACAGGTCATAGCCATTAGGGGTTTCAACCATCCTGGGTTTTGGTCCTCCCCCCCCCCCCCCCCGAGGCACCCCAATAGGTGGTGCCATGCTGTGTGAAACCCCCCAGAACGCTGAACTCACCCACCCCTTCCCATACCTACGCGCATGCGCGGCCGCTCGTCCAATCAGCGTGCTCGGAGCCACTGACCTTACGCCGTCTAAGGCCAGTGGTTCCGAGCGCGCTGGCAGGCCACATCCACCGCTCCCATTTAACAGGGAGCGTGCCGGCGCTGCCCATTCACAAAAGCCTGGCGCGGGGGATGCGGCCGTGGCTAGCGCCGTTGGACCGGAAGACAAGGGTAAGTGTATGGGGCGACCTAGGGGGTTTCACACAGCGGGGTATCCAAATTTTTTGATACCCTGGGAAGACAGAAAATTGATCTATAAGATTCCCAGGCTGATCACCAGAGAGGCAAGCCAATCAACATTGCTAGCATGTGGGGAATATATATGAATGTAAGGGTGTGGTGAAAGGACATGCAAGTGGAATTTGTGGAGACAGTGGGTACGCTGATTGTTGTTAAAAAAAAAAATCTTCAGTATGCTATTCCAAGTATTCTCAAACTATTCATTGTGGCCTGGACCAGGAACTCGATTCACAATGAGTTGAAAAAATTCAATTCACGCCTAAGAATTTCACTCAAGTGTATCACAAGATAGGAAAACAAATGTCAATGGCACTTTTTACTAAAAGGTAAAAAGGGGTAAAACGTTCAATACTTTTTTCATGATTAAAAAAGTGCAATTGACGTTCACTTACACTTTGTCTTCCTATCCAGTGATTCACTAACACTGAAATTCTCAGGCTTTTTTCCCTCAAACTGAATTTACCACCATGAGAATATTTTTCAACAATTAGTGAATGAAGGCCCAGGTTTCAAATTATTTAAGTGGCCTGCCCTCAAAAGGTTGAGCACCCCTGGGCTAAAACAACAGCACATCCTACCTTCCTAAAAACTGCTCAAAAGGGACAGACTGATGCCAGACCATTTCTCCTCTTTTCTACTGACCTATTTGGCTGATGCCAGGCCAAACAGGTCAGTAAAGAGGAGAGATAAAATGGAATAAATGCATATATATCTGGTACAGGGTGGTAAAACACACTGCACCTCTAGTGTGTTTGAAACTCCTCAAATAGGCAAGAGCTGATCCCACCCGAAATACGAGCATGTGTTTCATAAGGGACTGCTCACAGATGTTTAAATGGAAAAAAAACCCCTCTCCCTCTATGCTGCCGAGCTCCAATTTCTCCTCTACAAGGAGCAGCTGCCTCCCCACCCAGCCTGACCTCAATCCCAACTCCCCCACCCCTACATAGCCAGAGAAATGGCCTACTGCACAGCACAGGGCAATGCTGCGCAGACTGGCGGAGCCGGGTCTTGTGCAGACTGGTTCCCACATGTATTTTCCCCGTCACAGCAATTTCCAGTCATTCTCTATGGTAACAGGAAGGAGCAAGTTGTAGGTCTTTAGCAGCTGATGAACGGCGTAAATTTAAAGTCCCTGTCCAGACACTTGCTTACTCCCACATGGGAGCAGTGTAAAATAATCTGTTTCAAAACAACTCGAAGGCCTCAATTCAATAAAGGTATAAAAAAAAAAATCTCATGGTAGTAAAAAATTCAATTCATGAGAAAAAAAGCCTGAGAATGTCACTGTCACTGAATCACTAGATAAAAAGACAATGAAAGTCAATGGCAGCTTTTACTACAGTGTAGAAAGGAGTAAACAGTTCTCTACTTTTCTTAGGAGTAAAAAAGTACCATTGACTTTCATTGTTTTCTTAGCTGGTGATTCAGCAACAGTGACATTCTCAGACTTTTTTTCTCAAATTGTATTTTTTACTACCATGAGAATTTTTTTCTACCTTTATTGAATCGAGGCCAAAATCTACAATGATATGTAAACACCTTATGTATTCTAAGTGAAGCCGTTTTATTCCCTTGAATTTCTGGCTGTGGCCAAGCTGGGAAGGACGCATAGTGCCGCAGCTTTACGAGTCATGTACACAGAGACAGCCTCAGGACCACTGCGTGCTTTGGCCTTCTTTCAATTTCACTCCTCCAAGGGCCAAGCACATAAGCCACTCTGTGTGAGCTCAGCAAGCCACAGTGGTCCCGAGGCTCTGACCACAGCAGAGCATGCACATGACTCGTAAAGCTGCGCCACTCTGCACAACTATGGAACCCTGCTATGGCTTGTATCCAACACTGAAGGAGATGGAGGTGACACATGGTGGGAGCAGATTGCTGCCTTATTGGCGCTGGGTTCACAGTCCCTTGAAGATACTTTCCACCTACAAGGTAAACTTTAAAAGGACATGGCGTCTACCATTTTTCAATCTAAATGACATTTCCGTGGCACTCTGAAAATATTCTACTTCTTGTATGAAAGGAAAGGAGTTTGCAATTGCTTAATTAAGATTTCTGGGCAAAAAACGAGAGAGAGAACTTTTCCCAGCAGAGGACCAGGCCAAGCTTAGTTTCACGTGCAATGAAGAACAACCACATGCCAGAACCAAAGAGGACTGGCTTAGCGTCTAAAAAACAGGAGGGACGGCGGTCTGCTTTTCGCAAGGCATCCCGACTTAAAGCGAACCAAAACCCACTGAACTTTTAAAATACATTTGGCCGATTCTTCATTTTTAAACTAGCTATGGATATTTTCCCTTTTTTTTTTTAAATTCTTTATTTAGTTTTCAAATGCGGTACAGTAAGTATCAGAAATACAGGTTGCACAGAGTATATATAGAGATAAAGACAACAGTGGCACAGATCCATCATATACAAATTCAAATCTATCCCCCCCATTCTTATGGTTACTGAGCTTTTCCAAAGGTTTGGTTTGGATTCTGCGGGGAACTTAGTGAAGTCCCTCCGCCATCACCCACCTCCCCCGAGGTTCTGACTTCCATTCGCTATTTTCTCTTTTCTAATTGCCCTGGAACACTTTTTTGCTGTCCAACTAAGATGGCAGGGCATTAGTCATTGCATAGGTGTGCTGATGACATCATTGCCACACACGGCGGTGGCAATGAATGCAGGTGGCGGAGCTTTACAGCTAAAACAAGAGGAATTATCTGCAATTAGAGTGAATCAGATGCTGTGAGAATTGGCAAAAGGTACTGCTCATGGGGGGGGGGGGGGGAGCAATTCAGGGGATGCTAGTTAAAGTGGACCAACACCCTGGGGTGATCGGCCCGGGAATCTATAAGATTCCCGGGCCGATCACCCCCCTCACCGCGGGACATCCGAGATCGGGATGTCCCGCGGTGAGGAACCCCCCCGACAACCCCCCAAAAACTCACCTCCTCTGGCGCGCCCCTCTAGCCGTGCGCGCGCCCGCCGTTTGTGAATGGCGGGCGCGCGCGCTGTCAGAGGGACGTGCGGGAGGCGGCGGCGGACGCGCTGGCTTGTCCGTCGCTGTCAGCGCTTGTCCGTCGCTGTCACCCGGCCACGTGGGAGCGTTTTGAGGTGAGTATTGGGGTGTTTCTGGGGGGTTTTTACACAGCGGGGCACCCCTAATCGGGGTGCCCCCCTGAAGTGGACCAAAACCCAGGATAGTCAAAATCCTGGGTGTTGGTCCACTTTAAAGTGGACCAACACCCAGGGGTGATCGGCCCGGAAATCTATAAGATTCCCGGGCCGATCACCCCCCACCCCGCGGGACATCCGAGATCGGGATGTCCCGCGGGGTGAAACCCCCCAGAAACCCCAAAAACACCTTACCTGATCCGCCGCCGCTTCCGCCGCCGCCGCCTCCCGCGCACCCCTCCAGACGTGCGCGCGCCCGCGCCGGCCCTCTGTGAATGGCCGGCGGGGGCGCGCGCGCGCCGAGAGTGACGCGCGGGAGGCGGCGGCGGCGGAAGCGGCCTGGACGTTCCTGATCCCCGCCTGGACGTTGGCGGGGATTGGCTGCGGCGCTCACGTGGGAGCGTTGAGAGGTGAGTTTTTTGGGGTTTCTGGGGGGTTTCACACAGCGGGGCACCCCCGATCGGGGTGCCCCGCCGAAGTGGACCAAAACCCAGGATAGTCAAAATCCTGGGTGTTGGTCCACTTTAAAGATGTGAGTTTTGGTCCATTTCAAGATGCCGTTTGAAAAACCCCACTCCAATTGGAATCTGAACTTTCCGGCAGTTCCAGGACGCATATGCGAAATCAAAACCCGAGTCCCTCATAAACACATCTCGCCCATGGGTGGACCGCATCTCACTATACCTCTATGCACGAACAAAACCTAGTATAATGAAAGTCCTCTTCCTATTAAAAGCGGTCCCATAACTATTTTTAACCTGATGGTTGTGGGGCCGGATTGCGACATGCTCAGACAGACATCTGGATTGCCGAAAATCCACGCATAGACTCCCACTGAACGCGAAACATTTACATGTGCCTCGTTTCTCTGGCAAAATGAGGACCCTCAATTTCCCCCAGGCAGTGTTATGGGCCGGGGTCACGTACTCTTTCAGGACACCTGCAGGTCCACATGAATGCCACCAGACAGCCGCAGGGGGTGCATTTTACCTGAGGATCGAGGTGCAGGTAAGGATTGTGGGGAATTGTAAGGGTCTAAGTTTAGGGAGGGCTCCAGAAGTCACAATGCACCCCCACACCTATTAGGTAAAAAATGGGTGCGGGTTCGCTTTAAAGTGGACCAAAACCCACCGCGTTCGGCCCAAAATCGGGATGGCCCGCTGTGTGAAACCGGTCCAACAGCGCCTGTCCGAGCCCTGGCCACATCCTCGCTATCCCTCTAGCAGGGCACCTGCCCAGCCAGGCATTTGTGAATGGCTGTCGCGGGCACACTACCTGTTAAAGGGAAGTGGGGGGTGGAGCCCCTGCCATTAGACACAGGCTTAAACGACGTTACATCAGACGTGACATCCGAGAGCGCTGTTTGGATGAGCGGCCGTGTATGCGCTGTAGGACCGGGAAGAGGCGAGTTAACTTCGGCGATCTGGGGGGTTTAAAGCAGAACAAAACCCAACATTTAGACTATAAAAGGGTTTTGTTTCGGGCCCCAGGGGCATCCCGAATTGGGCTGCTCCGCTTAGCACTAAAGTTATATATATAAAAAAAAAAAAAAAGCTTCAATTGGGTTGCCCCAAAATTAGCCTGTAGCGACCAATCCTGACCTGGGATGCACTGCTTTACAGCATAGCCCAGAAAGCCCAACAGCGAGAACACAACTATACTCTACAGCTCTTCTGGCAATGGCAGCTGAACCAGTGACCGCTGACAACCATCCAGTTTTGCTTGGCTGTAATGCTCATCGCTGAGTGTCTGATTGGTTGCCAGCAGTCATCTTTGCAGGAATCCCAGTATCAGGCTTGCTGTCTCATTAGATTACATCCTGACTATATAGACCTAACTTTCTCTTTTGCTATTCACGATCATCAACACTATTTGCTGTTCAGTCATCTCATCAACTTTCTCCTCTATGTATTATTGCTTACATATACGGTAAGTTATGCCTTAGAGTTACACCCACAAAGGAAGTTACAGTACACACAGCTCAGCATTGTGGTCACCCTTATCAGTTATAAATTGCCATTATGTGACAGTTTAGCCTATAACTTGTGCATTAGTATGCACGGGCATAAAGATCTGACCTGAGAGTTGAGTGTACAAACTGTGGGGCTTCACATATCGGGGCATCCTAAACCGGGATGCCCCGGGACAAGAACCCATCACTAGTACAGTCAAAAATGTGGCTATAAGTCCTCTTTAACAGACCGAATATTGCCTTTCATGGCCTCAGTCTTAATGTCCTCTCCCCAGGGGAACCCCGATCGGGGGGGGGGGGGGGGGGGGGGTTGGGGGGTGCCCCGCTGTGTGAAACCCCCCCCCAAGATCACCTCTTCCCAGTCCCACCGGCGCGTCTAAGAGCAGCAGCTCTGGCGGCCACATCCTCCACCATTTGTGAATGGCTGGCATGGGCATGTTCCCTGTTAGACGGCAGAGGATGCGGCCGCCAGAGGCACTACTCTTAGACGAGCCATAGGACCAGGAAGAGGTGGAGCTGGCTGCGGCGATCTGGGGGGGGGGGGGGGGTGTCACACCCGTGGAAAGGTCCAAATCCCAGGATAGTCAAAAATATCTATTATGGCTATTGGTCCATTTTAAAGGTTCTGTTAACAGCAGAGCTCTGACAGGCACACTTTTAAGTGGACCAACACCTGAAATTTTGGCCATACTGGGTTTTGATTCACTTTCAGGATTCCACTGGTGTACTTTATAGGTCTAAAAGATTTTGGATGCCCCGCTGTGTGAAAGCCCATATATTTACCATTTCTTTCCAGTCCAATGACGCATGCGCGAGCCAGGGCTACATTTCTCTAGCAGGGCACATGGCCATTTACAAATGCCTGTCGCAGGCACGTTTCCTGTTAGAGGGCAGCGGGTAATGCGGCCGTCAGCGCGCTCTGAGCCGCTCATCTGAGACGCGCTGACATGATTGGTTCCGAGCGCGCAGATTGGACGAGGGGCCGCACATGGGCAATAGAACTGGGAAGAGGTGAGATTGTTTTGGCGACCGTCACACAGCAGACACCCCTGATCGGGGTGCCCTGGGGGCAAGGACCAAAACCCAGGATAGTCAAAATCACGGGTTTTGGTACACTTTAAAGCAGAGATAAAACCTCCATGACTACGCTGTGAGGGTCCTCACCAACCCCCTTACATCATTAGTGAGTCTGCCATTAGAATGAGATATTCCCCATTTCCTAGGAGAGCTCTATCTGATGGAGCATGAGAAACAGCTAAACACACATGCGACAGCTGCACCTACATCACCTCCGATAGGAGGCCTGCTTTACAGTAGCGTGCAGCTGCTTCCCGTCATGCAGGACTCCTTGAAGAAAAGGTATGCAATTTTAAGGCTCATGGGCAGCAGGAATAGGTGAGTTGCATTTCTTGCAAACCTTGACCCATCTAACTTAGCAAAGGCTAAGGAGGCTTTAGATCTGCTATAAAGCAGAACTAACCCCTCAGATTTAACATGGGAAGGCCATGGGGGATTTCAACTCCCCAAGCTGTCTGGTCACTACCCCAGGAAGGGAGGTTAGGGTGGGTCCACAACAGGGACAGCTCCGAGGTTTTTATAAGCAACCTGGGGGTTCTCACACAGCGGGGCATCCCAAATTAGGACGGCCCAGGGGCAAGGAACAAAAGATGGGATAGTCAAAAGCCGAGGTTTTGTTCTGCTTTAATACACTGCGGTAAAATTAAGATTGGAGCAAACTAGAGTTGTCCAGAGCTTCCAGAAAAATAAACCCTGCTTCGGCTTTCTCTGTATAAGGCTCATGTTTATATAGAGGCCTTAAACCATAATGGAGGCTTGAGGTTACTATAGTAATCACTGTTAAAAGAGATACACACATTTTTTAAAGAATGCACAAGTCTCAAGGTGAACCAAAAGCGGCTCTGGCGTCTATAACTGACCCCAGGGCTACCTGAATTGCACCCCCTCAGGCATCCAGGTTTGTGCTGCCCCGCTGTGTGAAACCACCCACTCGATCCAATGGCACATGCGCTACCAGCGGCCAGCACCTGCTATATCTTTAGCAGGGGGCAGCACTTGTGTCAGGCATTTCTGAACAGCCGGCACCCTTAGTAATTAGTGAGGATGCGTCCTCTGAGGAGCAGAATCTTAGAGACGATTTGGCGCAAGTGCAGTCGAACGTGCCGATTGGAACGAGAGGCTGCTAATGTACCGTAGGACCGGGGAAAAGCAAGTTTAAGTGAGCAACCATGAGGGGTTTCACACAGCGGGGCATCCCAGGGGCAAGGACCAAAAACCCCGTTTGGCTGGCCCTAAAGGCTAAAATACTGGAGCTATGCGTATACAGGAATCAAAAAGGATCTATACATTTATTGTGCTCCCTTAAAATGGACCAAAACCCAGGATTTAGACTATCCCGGTCAGGGGTGCCCCACTGTGTGAAACCCCCCCAGATCTCCCGAAGAAACTCACCTCATCCAGTCCTACGGCGCATGCGCGCCCGCTCGTCCAATCAGCTCACTCAGAGCCGCTGACGTCACCATTTAAGACGGCGTCTAAAGCCAGCGGCTTCGAGCGTGCTGGCGGCAGCATCCCCCGCTTCCCTCTAACAGGAAGCGTGCCCACGCCGGGCATTTACAAATAGCGGGCACACGCCTTGCTAGAGGGATGACGGGGATGCGGTCGTGGCCCACGCATGTGCCGTTGGACTGTGAAGAAAGGGGGTCTCACACAGCAGGGAATCCCAAAAAAAAGATTGTACGTCCCTGAAATAGTACACAGGTGGGATTCTATACATTGCATGTAAGATCAGGCAGAGTATGGAGTTCCCTATACACCATATAATCGTGTGTCCGTGTTGGACAGCTTATGGGGGGTCTGCGCACAGTATACAAGGGGTCAAATAGGATCAATACATTGGATATAAGAACCAACACGGGGGGGGCTATACACAGTATACAATGGAGTGCATAAGTAGGATATGATCTCCAGCAGCAAGTGGACAAGTGGGATCTAGACACCGCATATAAGGCCAGATGGAGGTGGATATACACGTGATCTAATGGGGTGTACATTTAGGTTACGAGAGTATATATTAGGGTGTATATGTATAAGATAGGGTTTAGGGGGTGGCTGCACACAGTATCTAATGGGGTGTATGGGCAGGAAATTGGAGACAGGAGGTGGCTACACAGTATATATTTGGGAGTATATATACACAAGATAGGGGTAAGGAGGTGGCTGCCCACAGAGTCTAATGGGGTGTATAGGCAGGAGATGGGGGACAGGAGGTGGCTACACAGTATATAATAGGGAGTATACGTAGGAGATGGGGGATAGAAGGTGGTGTATAGACAGGAGACGGGTTTCAGGAGGTGGCTGCACAGTATCTAATGGGGTGTGTATATATAGGAGATAGGGGACAGGAGGTGGTTGCACAGTATATAATGAGGTGTATATATAGGAGAAGGGGGACAGGAGGTGGTTGCACAGTATATAATACGGTGTATAGGCAGGAGACGGGGGACAGGATGTGGCTGCACACAGTATATAATAGGGGAAAAAAAATAGGGAGTATGGGCAGGAGATGGGGGAACAGGAGGTGGCCGTACACAGGCTATAATGGGGTGTATATAGCCAGTAGATGGGGGACAGGAGGTGGCTGCACACAGTATATAATGGTTTGTATAGGCAGGAGATGGGGGGGCAGGTGTTTGCACAGTATATAATACGGTGTATAGGCAGGAGACGGGGGGCAGGATATGGCTGCACACAATATATAATAGGGAATAAAACAGGGTGTATGTGCAGGAGATGTGGGACAGGAGGTGGCCGTACACAGGCTATAATGGGGTGTATATAGGCAGGAAAAGGGGGACAGGATGTGGCTGCACAGTATATAATAAGGTGTATATATAGGAGAAGGGGGACAGGAGGTGTTTGCACAGTATATAATACGCCATATAAGCAGGAGACGGACAGGATGTGGCTGCACACAGTATATAATAGGGAATAAAATAGGGTGTATGGGCAGGAGATAGGGAACAGGAGGTGGCTGCACACAGTATATAATGGGGTGTATAGGCAGGAGATAGGGGACAGGATGTGGCTGCACACAGTATATAATAGGGTGTATGGGCAGATGGAGGAAGTAGGTGGCTGCACACAGTATATAGTTGGGTGTATAGGCAGGAGATGGGGGACAGGATGTGGCTCCACACACTATATAATAGGGTGTATGGGCAGATGGAGGAGGTAGGTGGCTGCACACAGTATATAGTTCGGTGTATAGGCAGGAGATGGAGGACAGGAGGTGGCTGCACACAGTATATAATATGGTATATAGGTAGGAGATGGGGCAGAAGGTGGCTGCACATAGTATATAATGGTTTGTACAGGCAGAAGATGGGGGACAGGAAGTGTCTGCACACATTAGGCCCCATATAAGTCAGTAGCCATAGGGTGTAATGATTAGGGGTGGGCCCAGGCCCGGCTCTCCTTTGTCCAGAGTCCGCCATGATGAGGCCGCAGCGCCCCCTCCTCCGGCCTCGTGCACAGGCCCGGGCGCCCCCTCTCCCCTCCTCCGCCGGGCGGGTGATAGAGCCACGGAGAATAACCCGAGCTTCCCCCCATCTCGCTCCCCGTCATACTGACCGTGCCGCCGCCTCCGCAGCCTCCTCTCACCTGCAGCACAATGCGCCTCACAAAGCAGCAACAGCAGCAGCAGCGGGCGCCGTCACGTGACTCCTCCCCCCCTCCTCCCGCGGCTGCGAGGACATCGTCCCGGCGTGACGTCACCGGGCCGCGACAGCCGGCTTAACGGTCTCGCAACCGTTCGTTAGCATTCGTAGCGTGACATTATTGTTGTGTGTCTGTGTGGGCGTCGTGTCACCTTACCGGCAGCCGCTGTCCCGGTTACCCGCCGTGAGACGCACCCCCCTAGCAGATGTGAAGGGAGGAATGGCGTGGGTTGATGACGTCATCGGCAGAGCGGTGACTTGTTGCCAGGGGAGACGGGGCCTGCGACAGCTGTGCTGCTCCTGCCTCCTCCTTTTGTGTTTCTGCGGACAAAATGCGGGCAGCTTGGTGCACCACAAGTCCCAGCATGTGTCACCTGTCCCGAGTACTATAAGTCCCAGCATATGGCCCCTGTCACATGCACCACATCATACCTCCCCAGTGTCCCTCTTAGAAGTTCATGTCCCTCTTTGAGGTGTAACATGCAAACAATAAATGATTAATTCGCATATTCAAAGTGTAATATTGTTGTAACTGTTACAACCGATTAATTAAAAAATCTTACTCCTGTCACATGCACTACAGGTCCCAGCATATCCCTCCTGTCACATGCACCACAAGTCCCAGCATATCCCCCCTGTCACATGTACCGCAAGTTCCAGTGTATCCCCCCGTCACATGCACCACAAGTCCCAGCATTGCCCTCCTGTCACATGCACCACAAGTCCCAGCATTGCCCTCCTGTCACATGCACCACAAGTCCCAGCATATTCCCCCTGTCACATGCACCACAAGTCCCAGCATATTCCCCCTGTCACATGCACCACAAGTCCCAGCATATTCCCCCCGTCACATGTACCACAAGTCCCAGCATTGCCCTCCTGTCACATGTACCACAAGTCCCAGCATTGCCCTCCTGTCACATGCACCACAAGTCCCAGCATAGCCCTCCTGTCACATGCACCACAAGTCCCAGCATATCCCCCCTGTCACATGTACCGCAAGTTCCAGTGTATCCCCCCGTCACATGCACCACAAGTCCCAGCATTGCCCTCCTGTCACATGCACCACAAGTCCCAGCATTGCCCTCCTGTCACATGCACCACAAGTCCCAGCATTGCCCTCCTGTCACATGCACCACAAGTCCCAGCATTGCCCTCCTGTCACATGCACCACAAGTCCCAGCATAGCCCTCCTGTCACATGTACCACAAGTTCCAGCATAGCCCTCCTGTCACATGTACCACAAGTCCCAGCATATCCCGCCTGTCACATGTACTACAAGTCCCAGCATATCCCCCCCTGTCACATGCACTACAAGTCCCAGCATATCCCCCCTGTCACATGCACTACAAGTCCCAGCATATCCCCCCTGTTACATGTACCACAAGTCCCAGCATATCCCCCCTGTTACATGTACCACAAGTCCCAGCATATCCCCCCTGTTACATGTACCGCAAGTCCCAGCATATCCCTCCTATTACACGTACCACAAGTCCCAGCATATTCCCCTCTGTTACATGCACCACAAGGCCCAGCATATTCCCCTTTCACATGCACCACAAGTCTCAGCATATTCCCCGTTACATGCACCACAAGTGCCAGCATATTCCCCCTGTCACATGCACCACAAGTCCCAGCATATTCCCCCTGTCACATGCACCACAAGTGCACATCACCCAAGTGTCCCTGATTTGGAGGGACTGTCCCTCTTTTGAGTCCATGTCCTCCTGTCCCTGGTTGTTCTCATTTGTCCCTCTTTGAGGTGTAACATGCAGATCTGCAGCAATAAATGATTCATTTGCCTATTCAAAGTTTTTCTATTGCCATAATTGTTACACCCTATCTCCTATCCATCCCTCATTGAGGGGGCGTGGCTTAACTTAAAAATTGTCCCTCTTTCCCACACTGAAAAAGGTATGCAAGTCGCATCATATCCCCCCTGTCACATGTACAAGTCCCATCATACCCCCCCCCTGCGTACATGTACCACAAATCCCAGCATGTTCCTCCTTACCCATGACCCATCCCGAAGTGGAATTCCCCACTGATTGTTTTACCTTTCTAGGATGCCCTGCTGCTTGATACCCCCAGATCACCAGTAAAGCTTACCTTTTCCCCAGCCCAACGGCGCACGTGTGGGCTCTCGTCCAACCAGAGCCGTTTGCATATGTAATTCGGCAAATGGCTCTGATTGGTTACTATGGGGAGGAAGTGAGTGCGGCCGCATGTCCTGCATCCTCGGGCAGCAGTGTTCTGTGTGTACAGGACGCACTTCTCTCCTCTTGGTGCACAGATGGGCAGGCTGATTCATTACTAACGCCAGGTAGCGACAGATAAGCGTCTGTAGAGCAGATTTCAGAGCGACCGCTAGTAGTCGCTGCGCTCGGCCATGGATCAGTGTTTCAGAGCGCCTCAGTCGCTGGCCGGCATTGATGAATATGATGTGTGAGTCGCAGTACTATGCTGTTTGGGAGCGAACGGTAGCGCCAGCTCAGTGCGACTGACTCACAAAAAAAAAAAAAAAACAGCCTCAAACATCGCCGGCGCTCAAAATCATGTAATTGTAGCCTATAGCGCCAGAGGCTGTGTTTTTGTACATGTATCCACTAGTAACACAGCGAAAACACATGGAATGACATTGTTATTACATTGTAACATGAACACTTTAATACCAGACATGTAAGGACAATTCTGCATAAAAATATTATTAATCAAAAATGTCATTTTCTAGGCCAGGATACATGTCAGAAAGTTTTGAGAGTTTTTTTAAGAGAAAAAAAAAATTGGGATCCGGAGAGGGATTTAAGGATCGTCCATAGAAATGTATGGGAGAGCGCCAGGTAGCGAAAGGTAAGACGTGGCGCTCTGCAAGGCTGAACACCGGCGCTGTACGCTGAAGCCGGTATAATGAAAAAATCGTACGCTACATGGCGTTGTTCCAGTCGCTCACCAGATTCGGCTTCATAAATGTGTAATTGCTGCCGGCGTTCACCTGACGCTTACAAGGCACTACCTGTCACTATACCTGTCACTATCCCTTCATGAATAAGGCCCTTGGTGTACAGTTGCCAATAGCAACCGATTGCAGGTAGCCAAAACTGCTTCCATAAAACACACATTTGCTAACACAGCAAAAATATTATATCAGCTCAGCAATTTGAGCACAAAGAAATATACACTTTAAAAAATACCATCAAAAGTGGACTTACTCCATCTTGATTCCCTCCCCATGAGGCATCCAAAATCGGGATGCCCCGCTGTGTGAAAACCCGCCAGGCCGCCCCATACACTTACCTAGCTTCCCGGTCCAACGGCGCATGCGCGAGTTGCAGTCGCATCCCCGCTATCCCTCTAGCAGGGCACGTGCCCACGTCAGGCACTTGTCAATGACAGGCGTGGGCACGCTCCCTGTTAGAGGAAAGCGGGGGATGCGGCCTTAGACCAGACCTGGGCATTGTAAGGCCCAGGGGCCGTATACGGCCCTTTGATTGGCTGTGATCGTCCTAGGCTGATGAAGTCCCTACGCTTGTGATTCGTCGGAGTCCCTCTGCCCATGCTGCCTGCGAGACGCCCGCCCATCCCTCTTCGCAGCGGGTCGGTGCCTCCCGCACTGTACACAGGCGATTGGCCGCTTGGCTTGTCGGGTCTGGTGCGTTCTCCCTTCCTCACTCAGTGAAGAAGAGCCCAACCAGGGGAGGAGATGGAGGTAGGCTCCGGCGCCATCTTGCCTGGGTAAAGGGGCGGGACTCATAAGTGCCCTGACTGGAAGCCATCTTCGGGCTGCTGCTAAGCTTAAGGGGAAGGAGAGTAAGGGAAGTGGGGCTGCATTTGCTCTGCCCAGTGTGGTGGTGAAGTGAGCTACTGACATCTATGTGCCGATATCTCCCCTTTCTGTGGATCCTACCAACCGCTATCGCCCTCCCCTCCAGTTATCAGCTAAGTGCACATGATCCTTGTCACAAGAGAACTTTAGCCCTCAAAATGTCCGCTAAAAAAAGAAAAGTAGGCCCCTCCCTCCCAACCAGGTGCCTCCCTCCCAACCAGGTCCCTCCCTACATCTTATCTCTAATCCAACAATATCAACCTAGACGCAGCCTCCGCTCTGCTGCTGACCTTCTCCTGTCCTCCACCCTGGTCACCTCCACTCATGCCCGCCTCCAGGACTCCAATCTTCTGGAATCCCCTTCCCCCGCCCAATCCGCCACTCCACAACCCTCAAAACCTTCAAAGGTGCCCTTAAAACTCACTTATTCAGACAAGCGTATAATCTGGCTTAACCAATTTTCTAAAGGGCACAAAGCTCTATACGGACTATTTGTGATCCCTCCTCCTCGTCTCCACCCCTCATCCTTTACACTGTAAGCTCCTCAGGGGCCGGGCTCTCTCTCTTATTGTATCTTGTACTCAGACTATTTCAAATGCAGTTTTACAGAGTTGACAATGGACATTCTATGTATGTTTTTACCCTGTCTGTAACTACTACTTTGTAAAGCGCTACGGAAGTTGATGGCGCTATATAAATAAATAATAATAATAAAGAAAGGTAGATGCTGAATGCAGGGTTTTCCACAAGAATTTGCTGCTTTTTATAAAGAAATACAATTAATATTATGCAGAATTGAGTTCAGCCTTTTGGCCCCGGCCCTCCACAGTATTTTCAGTTTCTCATGTGGCCCCATGAAAAAAATAATTGCCCACCCCTGCCTTAGACAAGCGGCCGCTCATGTCCCGTAGGAGCGGGAAGAGGTGAATTAACTTTGGTGATCTGGGTTGGTTTCACGCAGTGGGGAGTAAAGAGGGGAAAGGCCCAAAATCCAGGATAGTCAAAATCCTCCCGGACCAGTCCAAAACCCAAAGGTTGGTGGAGGCCCCCTTTGCAGGGCAAATGGTGGAAGCCCTTGTGTGGGCGTCGTGTCACCTTACCGGCAGCCGCTGTCCCGGTTACCCGCCGTGATTCGTACTCCCCCCCCCCCTAGCAGATGTGAAGGGAGGAATGGCGTGGGTTGATGACGTCATTGGCAGAGCGGTGACTTGTTGCCAGGGGAGACGGGGCCTGCGACAGCTGTGCTGCTGCCGCCTCCTTTTGTGTTTCTGCGGACAAAATGTGGGTAGCTTGGTGCACCACAAGTCCCAGCATGTGTCACCTGTCCCGAGTACTCCCGAGCACCACATCATACCACACAAGTGTCCCTCTTATGAGTTCATGTCACCCTGTCCCTCTTTGGAGGTGTAGCATGCAGATCTGCATCAATAAATGAAATCCTCCTGGACCAGTCCAAAATCCAACCAAAGGTTGGTGGAGGCCCCCTTTGCAGGGCAAGTGGTGGAGGCCCTGGGCCACATGTCCCTTGCGCCCCCCTCATAATCCTGCTCTGTGGGGCCCTGGTGTGAACATTAAAGCGGACCTTCACCCTGAATAAGAGTCTATCTTATATGTTTCCCACACCCTGTACATACAGATTGCTCACATTAAAAATCAACCTAACTGCATCTACTGCATGTTATGAGCCTTTAAACATCCAAGATGGCGGCTCATGGAGCATCAGGCAGCCTGCAAACAGGAAATGTCTTATGACTGTGTCATTTTGGGATTTCTGTCCTTTTCCTGACCCCAGCTCTGCTCTGTCTGTGCAAAGCACAGCTATAACCCGCCCCCTGCACTTTATCCCGCTCTCCTGAGTAAGTGTGATGCTTCTGAGTCAAGATGGCGGCACCCGTATCCTGGAGTCCTGAACAGAGTTACAGCCTGGTGGGGGAACGAATAATAAGTGACTAAAAACTTAAAATATATTAATGTTAGATGCTGGGGAATAGTTTTTTAAGGGTTTGGGCTTTTCATTAAATCATGCTGAAGGTCCGGTTTAAGCACCTTTTAGTCCGCAATATTGCACTTTTTGCATATAGCACTTTAGTTTAGGAATATAGGATTTATTTGAAGTTCATCACACATGTATATAGGTTATGTATTGTGGAGTTGTAATGAGGGCTCTTTGCCGTGGCCGGGTCTTTGGGTAAATGTTTTTTAAAGGTTTGTGGTTGTATTGTAATTATGTATGTGTTTGTGGCTTTTTAATATATCAATGAATTAAAGATGATTATATTGATTTGATCAAAATTTTCAATGATTGATTATTGAGGGATATCTGGTGCCATCCGGGCAGGGCCGGCTCCAGGTTTATGTGGGCCCTTGGGCGACATGGTCTCAGTGGGCCCCTTTGTGGTGAAGAGTCGCGTCACATCACCGAGGGACGTCCCAAATCTGGATGCCCCCTAAGGATCATGCTATTTGGACCAAAACTCTAGTTTTGGTCTACTTTGAAGCGCACCAAAAACCTTTAAACCTGACCTCAAAGTCTAGACGAATCTAGATTCTCCTGATTTTGGATGCCCGTGTGTGTGACCCCCCCCCCCCCCCCCCCCCCCGTTTGTTCATTACTTTCCTGGAACTGGTGAATGCACTGTGGCATCGCTACTTTGAGTTAACAGCTAAACCAGGGGGGTTCTATCACAAACAGGGACATCCCAAATTGAGATGCCCCTGTAAAGCGGACCAAAACTCAGGAGTGGCATTGCTTGCATAGTGGCCAGGGCCGGCGTCAGCACCCGGCAAGGTGGGGCAGCTGCCTGGGAGGGCACCACCACAACTCCACACAATGGGGCATCTCGATTTAGATTCCAGGGGAGGAAGTGCTGGGTTTTGCTCTGCTTTTAAGTTGCCCAACCCAGCTGATTTCCTATCCCTGGAGCATCCCAATCTGTGATACCCTCCTGTGTGATACCCCCTGGGATCGCTGGCATAGCCACTAAGCAAGCAATGCCACCCCTGAGTTTTGGTCCGCTTTACAGGGGCATCTCAATTTGGGATGTCCCTGTTTGTGATAGAACCCCCCTGGTTTAGCTGTTAACTCAAAGTGGCGATCCCACAGTGCATTCACCAGTTCCAGGAAAGTAATGAACAAACGGGAAGGGGGGGGGGGGTCACACACACGGGCATCCAAAATCAGGAGAATCTAGATTCGTCTAGACTTTGAGGTCAGGTTTAAAGGTTTTTGGTGCGCTTCAAAGTAGACCAAAACTACAGTTTTGGTCCAAATAGCATGATCCTTAGGGGGCATCCAGATTTGGGACGTCCCTCAGTGATGTGATGCGACTCTTCACCACAATAGGGGTCCACTGAGACCATGCCGCCCAAGGGCCCACTTAAACCTGGTGCCGGCCCTGATAGTGGCTATGCCAGCGATCTCAGGGGGTGTCACACAGGAGGGTATCACAGATTGGGATGCTCCAGGGATAGGAAATCAGCTGGGGTGGGCAACTTAAAAGCAGAACAAAACCCAGCACTTCCTCCTCTGGAATCTAAAGCGAGATGCCCCTTTCTTTGGAGTTGTGGGCACCAGCTGCGGTGGTGCCCTCCCAGTCCGCTGTCGGTCAAGCCCCGTTGCACACCCCAAAGGCTGGCCCTGTCAGTGGGGCCCCCGGCAGCTGCCCCATCTTGCCGGGTGCTGACGCCGGCCCTGCATCCGGGGTATCCCATTTACATTCTACTGGGACCGTTGCTCTTTGTATTAGAGTACTTCTAATTTACAGATCATGTTTATACGTCTGTGTATAGGGGACCGGAATAGCAGGTGATATATCTTCAAATAAAGATTTCCTTGCATGACAAGAAAGGGGAGGTTGCCATAGCAACAGGTAAAACTAAAAGGCCGATGGGTGAGATTAATCGGTGAGAGATTTCTGGTTATTTTCCATTCACCAGTATAGTATTTCTATTTTATCTTTTCATAATAACATTGTTGTGTTAAAAAAAAAAAAAAAAAAATGTATCCGCTATCCTGCGGCACAATGGCGTCAGTCATTGTACAGCACCCTTCATTACCACCAGCTGCTGTAACTCGTCACCTGTTATTAGGCCTCTAAGCATTAGGTGCCATCTGCCCGGGGTTTCCCTTGTGTCCCAGAACTGGCTGCAGCTGTGACCTCACCCCAAATGATGACATCACGTCAGAGATGTAGCTAGGCTTTCTGGCACCCGGGGCAAAGATTCAAAATGGCGCACCCCCCCCCCCCCCCCACCGTTACTCAGGCCCAGGGCCGGCGTCAGCGCCCGGCAAGGCAGGGCAGCTGCCAGGGGCCCCCACCCTCCAGGGGGGCCCACTGACAGTGCCAGCTTTTGGGGTGTGCCACGGTGCTTGACCGGCGGCAAACTGGGAGGGCACCGCCAAAGCTGGGGCCCACATCTCCTCGAATTGCGGGGTTCCACACAACGGGGCATCTCGATTTAGAGTCCAGGGCAGGAAGTGCTGGGTTTTGTTCTGCTTTTAAGTTGCCCACCCCAGCTGATGCCAACTCACCTCTTCCCGGTCCTATGGCCGCTCGTCCAATCGGCACGCTCGGAGCTGCTGACATCACGTCGTCTAAGCTTTCGTCTGAGGCCAGCGGCTCAGAGCGCGCCAGCAGCCGCATCCCCCCACTTTCCTCCAACAGGGAGCGTGCCTGTGCCGGCCATTCACAAATACCTGCCACGGGCACGCGCCCTGCTAAAAGGATAGCGGAGATGCGGGCGCGGCTAGCGCATGCGCCGTTGGACAGGGAAACAAGGTAAGTGTATAGGGCGACCTGGGGGATGTCACACAGCAGCGCTTCCTGATTTTGGATGCCACGGCCGCATCCCCGCTACCCCTCTAGCAGGACGCGTGCCCGCACCAGGCATTTGTGAATGGCCGGTGCGGGCACACTCGCTGTTAAAGGGAAGTGGGAGATGCGTCCGCCAGCGCGCTCGGAGCCGCCGGCCTTAGACGAAGCTTAGACGGCTTGACCTCAGCGTCTCTGAGCGCGCTGATTGGACAAGCGGCCGTGCATGCGCCGTAGGACCTGGGAAGAGGTGAGTTGGCTGCGGTGATCTGGGGGGTTTCACATAGTGGGGCATCCCCGTTTGGAGTGTCCCGGGGCAAAGGACCAAAACCCAGGATAGTCAAAATCCTGGGTTTTGGTCCACTTTAAAATGAATTTAATCTGAATCTTCCATAAGGAATAGAGCTGAGATTTAATAATATATTGGCCAGTGCTGTCTGCAGTCCTGGTAATATTCCAGCATGTTTTGCAGATGAGAAGGAAGCGATGCTCGACACAGTCAGTTAAATAGAGACCCACAGTGACTCCATTATGTCATGTCTCCGGTGCACATGGACGGCTTCATCTCCATGGCAACAATCAGTGCTCTGACTTCCCCCTGTTTGAAGACATCTTGTATGGGGAACCTGCTGACGCGACTGCGGCACTGTAATCCAAGCTTATCCACCTCTATGCGACATGCTTGTTGGAGGGCGACTTTTTGGGGCGTTTTTTTTTCTATAGGGATAATTTCCTGAATGGATGTTTGTGTTTCCCGACTTGAATAGTGTCCTTTTTTTCTTAAAGTGGACCAAAACCTAGCTCGATGGGCCCGGGAATCCAAAATCGGGATGTCCTGCTGTGTGACACCCCCAGGTCGCCCGGAAACTCACCTTGCTTCCCAGTCCAGTGGCACATACACAGTTGCATCCCCGCTATCCCTCTGTGAATGACCAGCGCATGCACACTCCCTGTTATAGGAAAGCGGGGGATGCATCCGTCAGCACGCTCAGAGCCGCTAGCCTTAAACGCCGTCTTAGATGGCGTGACGTCAGCGGATCTGAGCGCGCTGATTGGACGAGCGGCCGTGCATATGCTATAGGACCAGGAAGAGGTGAGTTTTTTCGGGCGATCTGGGGGGTTTCACACAGCAGGATATCCCCGATCGGGGTGCCCCAGGGAAAAGCACCAAAACCCAGGATAGTCAAAATCCATCCCTTCTTCTTTACATCTGGGACTTCTCCGCCTGAAGGGGCGTGGACTGCAAGATCAAAGATGTAGCTCCTTCCTACCCCTATAAATAGCAGCTGCCTCTTAAAGCGGACCTTCACTCTGAATAAGAGTCTATCTTATATGTTTCCCCCACACTGTACATACAGATTGCTCACATTAAAAATCATCCTACCTGCATCTACTGCATGTTATGAGCCTTTAAACATCCAAGATGGCGGCTTATGGAAGCCGCCATTTTATCAGGCAGCCTGCAAACAGGAAGTGCCTGCAAACAGGAAGTGACTATGCTGCTCTGCATTCTGGGGCTGCTGACCTTTCCTGACCCCAGCTCTGCTCTGTCTGAGCAAAGCACAGCTATAACCTGCCCCCCTGTACCTTATCCCACTCTCCTCTCCTCAGTAAGTGTGATGCTTCTGAGTCAAGATGGCGGCGCCCGTATCCTAAATTCCTGAACAGAGTTGCAGCCCAGTGGGGGAAAGAATAATAAGTTAGTGACTAAAAATGTAAAATATATTAATTTTAGATGCTGGGGAATCGTTTTTTAAGAGTTTGGGCTTTTCATTAAATCATGGTGAAGGTCCGGTTTAACTAAGCCCAGTAATTAAAAAGCAGTAACTCAATAGCAAGAGGCAAGGCCGGGAGGCCCCGAACATAGGAGACCATGTTACTTCACATAGCCTCCGCTTGTATTCTCTCGATACCTATAATCCAAAATTCGTATAACAAGTGTCCTATGAGCAAGTAATGGTTCAATCACCATAAAAAAGGCATCCAGGACAATAATAAACCTCAAAGATGGCAGGCTGGACGGCCTGGAATGGATAGGAATCAAAACCAATTCTACAGGTGACTCTCACAGAATTGCGTTTTTCCTTCCAATCCATTCCAGGCCGTCCCTTCTTCTTTACATCTGGGACATCCAAAAGTGTCCAATATGGGCGGGATCCCCAATGCGGAACAGCAGGTAGTTCATTTCACTACTGCCTGAAGCACCTTTCGGCCAAAAACAGCGTCAGCTGAGGCCCTCACATCCACCTTGTAAAACTTGATAAACGTATGAACTGAAGACCAAGTGGCAGCTTTACAAACCTGTTCCACCGAGGCCTGATGCTGAAAGGCCCAGGAAGCACCAATGGCTCTAGTAGAATGAGCTGTGATCCGAAAAGGGGTTTCTTTCCCCTTGGCAGAATAGGCTTGTACCACCGGCTGTCTAATCCACTTACTGAGTGTGGACTTGGCTGGTGGAAATCCCTTTCTAGAGCCTTCCGCTAAGACAAAAAGCAAATCCGATTTCCGGAAGATTCAGTAGCAGCCAGGTAATATCTTATGGCTCTAACCACATCCAAAGCATGGAGAGTCCTTTCTTTAGGAGTAGCCAATGCTGGACACAAGGAGGGTAAAACAACTTCCTCATTAAGGTGAAAAGGAGAAAGGACCTTAGGCAAAAAATCAGGCTTAAATCGAAAAACCACCTTGTCTCTGTGCAATGCAAAATAAGGTGGTTTCATACATAACGCAGCCAATTCCGATACTCAACGCACAGAGGTGATCGCTACCAAAGAAATCACTTGGGCATCAGCATAGTCAATGTAGCGTCATACAAAGGCTAGAAGGGGGCACCCTGGAGAGCAGATAACACCAGACTTAGGTCCCACACCGGTAAAACTGGTTTTTGCGGTGGGCGGACATGGGTGACCCCCTGAAAAAAGGTTCTGATCAAACTATGATTGGCAATAGACCTCTGGAAAAAATGGATAGGTCCGAGACCTGACCCTTGAGGGCGCTCAACTGGAGACCCAAGTCTAAACCATATTGCAGAAACTCTAGAAACAGAATATCTCCGGCACGGAATGTACCTGGCCTCACACCAAGCAATATAGGCCCGCCAATCTCTGTAGTATATCATGGAAGAAGTCTTCTTCCGTGCCTGAATCATTGTGTAAATAACAGTGGCCGATAAACCCTTCTCCGTCAGGATGGAGGTTTCAACAGCCAGGCCGTCAAAACCAGCCTCTGTAAATTCGGGTGCCGAAGCGACCCCTGTGTGAGAAGCTCAGGTTCGTATGACATGAGGCAGTGATCTGTTGACATACTTACTATGTCCGCAAACCAACTCCTCCTTGGCCAACGAGGAGCCACCAGGATGGTTGGTACCCCCTCCTGGACCATCTTGCGTAGTACTCGGTCCAGGAGCGGAAACAGAGGAAAAGCATAAAGAAGATTGAACCCTGTCCAGGGAATCGCCAGGGCGTCTGTTGCTATGGCCAGAGGGTCTCTTGAGAGAGATACAAACCTTGGAAGTTTGTGATTGTGTCTGGACGCAAAAAGATACACGTCCGGTTGACCACAGCGGAGGCACAGAGCTTGAAAGGCCTTCCAGCTGAGAGACCATTCCCCCAGACGCAAGGACCTCCTGCTCAGGGAGTCTGCCTCCTGGTTCTCTACCCCCGGGATGAAAACCGCCGAGATGCAGGGAACATCCTCCTCTGGCCAACTCAGAATCCGGCTTACCTCCCCGAGGGATCTCCTGCTCCGAGTACCCCTCTGGTGGTTGATGTAGGCTACCGCCGTCCGATTGTCCGAGTGGACCTGGACCGCATGGCCCCTTAAATTGGGGGTCAGATGTAGGAGAACAAGCCAAATTGCCCTCAGCTCCAAGAGATTGATGGGCAACCGGTTCTCTCTCGGACCCCACTGACCCTGGATCTTCTGGGTCTGCCAGAGGCCTCCCCAGCCTGTCAGACTGGCATCCGTGGTAACCATCTCCCAATGGGGAGTCCGAAAGGACTTGCCCACCAGCAGATGTCGAGGATCCACCACCACAAGAGGGATTGCCTGGTCGGGGGGGGGACAGCAAAAATCCTTGGTCCAGGGATTCCGGGGACCGATCCCAGTTGGAAACCAGGTTCAGCTGAAGAGGCCTCATGTGGAATTGGGCAAAGGGCACCGCTTTGAAGCAAGCCACCATGAGGCCCACCAGTCTCATCCCTAGGCGCACCGATGGCTGTTGACAAGCCAGCAAGGCCTGTACCTGCGTCTGGAGACACAAGACCTTCTGCTGTGGCAGAAAGGCTTTGACTTGAATGGTGTCTAGGGTTATCCCCAGGAAGGATCTCACTGTTGACGGAGTGACATGCGACTAGGGGTAGTTGATCACCCAAACGAAGGCTTCCAGAGTTGATAGCACGGTCCGGGTGTCGCTCTCAGCCTCCTGAAGGGACGGGGCCGAGATCAGAAGGTCGTCCGAATAGGGTAAGACACGAATACCCTGACTCCTCAGGATAGCCATGAGGCCCGCCAGCACCTTAGTGAATACCCTGGGAGCTGAGGATATGCCTAAGGGGAGTGCCACAAACTGGAGCTCACCCTCCAATGCAACCTCAAAAACTTCTGATGGCCCGGGAAAATCGGGATGTGTAGATACCTGTCCCTGATGTCCACCGTAGTCATAAAGTCGCCGGGCCGAAGCGACCTCACCGCCGACCGCAATGTTTCCATGCGGAAATATGTGACCCCAATAAACTTGTTGAGGCCCTTTAGGTCCAAGATCGGCCGCACCGATCCATCCTTCTTGGGAACCATGAATAGGTTGGAGTCAAAACCTTGACCCTCCTCCTGCGGGGGCAAGTGACAAATCACCCCTGTCCGTAGGAGGTGCAGAACAGCGGCTCTCAAAGCCTCTGCTTTTAGTGGATTTCGGGATGCCCCTGACCATAGAAATCTTGTGGGTGGTCTGGCTGCCCGCCCGGTTTTGCAACCTGAGAACACCACCTCCTGAATCAAAAGATCTGAGATATGATGTCTCCAGATTGGAGCAAACAGTAGTAGCCGTCCCTCCACCCGTACGGGTGAGGGCGCCCCCTCATGCTTGTGTAGGTATGGCTGGAGGTCTGGGCTGAGCTCCCCAGGCGGGATTGGGCCGGCTGCGGGACCTACCTCTGCCCCAAGAATCCCTGCGGCCACTGGAAAAGGAAGAACCTCTTTCCCCCCTAAGGACCGGTCGGAAGAGGAATGCCGAAAAGGCCAAGTAGGTTTCTTTCTCTGAGGGAGCTTACCATCCTTGACCAAGAGGGCCAGCCGCTCCCCGAACAGCCGCCCCCCCACAAGGGGTAAATTTGTGAGGGGCTTTTTGGTGGCCGCATCGCCGATCACTGCTTCCCCCACAGCGAACGGCATAATGCTACAAGCAAAGCCGAAGTCTAGGCACCTAGCCTGACTACATCATCCATGGCAGTAACAACAAAGCCGATGTAATCCAAACAGGCTCTGGGTTCCTTGGAATCCTGCGCCCGTTTGCGAGACTTAGCCTTAGCCAAGCTGTGTAACCTTTTCCCTCGTGGCTAGGGAAACAATTGCCGTGGCACATGCAGGACGTAGAAGCGAACCCAGCAAGGCAAAAGCCTGGCAAGCCAACTGATCCATGCGTTTGTCCGCAGGGTCTCTTAAAGAAGCATTATCAGGTGACGGCATAATAGTGGTGTTGGACAGACCTGAAACCGGAGGATCCACCTCGGGAGGATGCGACCATAACTTAATCAACTCAGCAGGGAAAGGATACCGTCTCTCTAGGCCCTTAGGCACCGACGTCAGCTTGTTAGGCCTTTCCCACTCCTTAAGCACCATCTTTTGGAGGAACAATGTGTAAAGTGTCAAAAACAGAGGAAAGCAAGCTTCCCGTATCATCTGGGAGTAAGGAATCCTCATCCGAGGAATAACCAGAGTTGCTGTCTTCTCCACCGTAGAGCAACTCACCTTCCGAGAGTGGCTCATCTGCCGACTCCCTGTCCTCTGCGGAACCAAAAGAAGCATACAAATCTTTGTCTGAGTAAACCGGCTCCAAGTGCCGCTTCTTACTCGAGGCCTTTTTAGGGGCTGCCACTGAGAGCTGTTTCTCGAGGCTAGCCAGCCTCAGCCCAGTGTGTCCCCCTGCCATCTCCCCCTTCTCTAGGGGCTAACTGCAGCAGCGTGGGAACCCGGAGAGGCTGGGGCTCACGCAGGACTAGGGGCGGAAGCGACAGCCCTCCCATGGTCCGAAACAATGCCTCTGGCGCAAGTGGAACATATCGTGCTGAATCCGCCCAGGGGATTCCGTCTGCACAAGGGGCAGAGCCTGCCTTGCCCCAGTGGGGTGCCCGGCTCACTATCCCCTGATGCCTCCACAATGGTGTTTTTGGAAATATGAAATATTTCAGAAAGGCAAAATAAACTGCAATGTCCTAAGCCTATAGCTGATCCCCTACGCCGCACGGGTCCAATCTAGAAGATTCTGGCCGGGGGAGCGTCGCAAGCTAACAGCCAGGCCGCAGCACTGCTCGTCGTTACTCCGCCCCCCGGCCAGCACGATGTTGTGGCCTAGCGGGGCCATGTCGGAGATCCGCCGCTCATGTCAGAGATCCACGGGGCGCGTCGGCTCGCATGTGGCCCGCACCCCCGAGCCAGCAGCCTGCCATGGGCGGGGGTGCGGGCCACATGCGAGCCGACGCGCCCCGTGGAATGGGGGTGGTAAGTACAGAGGAGGGAGAGGGAGCAGACCACTCCTCGCTGTAGGCCTCCTATGGCGACGGAGCTCTCACTGGCGCTCCCCCACGCCAGTATGTAAGCACAACACAAAACATAACAATAAAAATAAAAAATACATGTGGGAAGAAGGGAGGGAGATATAAAAATATATCAGGTTTCCCAGCAGGTTCACCATATAAAACCTGCGGCTGTCCTGCTTATTTTAGAGAAGCCTGCAGCCTAGAGCATGAATGCCCTGACAAAACGCCCCAGACCCCGGCGTATCACCCTACGGTCACGGATCTCAGGAAAACAGCCAAAGCTGGGGAGGCATCAGATGGGTCAGAGGAATCCGTGGAAATAGGGTCCTGTAGCAAGCCGACAGGTTAGAGGCCCCGCTTTGCTGCTAAAATCCCTGAGAGAGAGCAAGTTCCACTGCAAGAAGTAGACTGGGCTTAGTTAAGAGGCAGCTGGTATTTATAGGGGGCCGGGAGGAGCTACATCCTTGATCTTGCAGTCCACGCCCCTTCGGGCGGAGAAGTCCCAGATGTAAAGAAGAAGGGATGGCCTGGAATGGATTGGAAGGAAAAAACTGTTTTCAGGACCCTCGTCAAATTATATCATGTGACCTGGTTGAGGTTCCTGATTTCAGCAAAATAATATGAATTAAAGTACCCGCCCAGGCGCAAGCTAACTTCCTGCCATCGTCATCACCAATGGGAATTGTCTAAAATGAGCCATGTTATAGCATCTCAAAGTATATGTAAATACCTCATGTATTCTCAACCAAGCTGCTAGCTTCACTTTCATTCCTGCATACCTCCCAACTGTCCCTGATTTGGAGAGACTGTCCCTCTTTTGAGTCCATGTCCCTCTGTCCCTCGTTGTTCTTCTCTGTCCTTCTTTGAGTCGTAACATGCAGATCTGCATCAATAAATGGGTCATTTGCCTATTTAAAGTGGACCAAAACCCAGGATTTTGACTATCCTGAGTTTTGGTCCTTGCCCCCTTGCTGTGTGAAACCCCCCAGGTTGCCTGAACGAACTCACCTCTTCCCGGTCCTACGTTGCATATGTGGCAGCTCGTCCAATCAGCGCACTCGGATCTGCTGGAGCCCCTTTGTCCAGGAGCAGATCTGAGCGAGCTGATGACTGCATCCCCTACCATCCTCTAACAGGGAGTGTGCCTGTGCCAGCCATTCACAAATGCCTGGTACGGGCACATGTCCTGCTAAAGGAATAGTGGGGATGCAGCCGCTGCTCGCGCATACGCCATTAGACCAGGAAAGATGGTGAGTTTATGGGCGACCTGGGGGTTTTCACACAGCGGGGCATCCCAAATTAGGATGCCCCGGGGGAGGGAATCAATCTATAAGATTCCCGGGCCTATCTCTGTGGGTTTTGGTCCACTTTAAAGTGTTTATATTGTTGTAACTGTTACATCCTATCTCCTATCCGTCCCTAAATTAGGGGATGTGGCTTAATTTAGCAAAGTCCCTCTTTGCCACCCTGAAAAGTTGGGAAGTATGTTCGTGGGCTGGGAAAGGGGATGTCATGGTGCACCTTTAGGAGTCTTGAGCCTGCGCTGCTGTGGTCAGAGAAAGCTACGGAACCAGCCATGATCCTTTTGCATTTAGAGCTCCAAGGGGTGTGAGACCACTTTTTTGCGTGGTCATAGAGCAGTGGAATTGAAAGGAGGGGCATACTTTGGAGCCCTGCTACGGCTTCCACGCTGTGCAGTTGAAGTCAGCACTATCATAAAAGATAAGAAGTCTGCCTATAAGAAGTATAAAGTAAGTGGAAGTGTAGCTGACAGAGAGGCGTATAAAATTAAACAGAGGGAAGCAAAACTGATTATAAGGACTGCTAAAGGGCAAAAGGAGGAAGAAATGGCCAAATCTATGAAGAGGGGAGATAAAACCTTTTTCCGATATATTGGTGACAGAAAGAAGAAAAACAATGCAGTCTCAAAAATTAGAAACAGGGAGAATAATTATATTGACGGAGATAAGGCTGTGGCCGACCATCTGAATAGCTACTTTTGTTCAGTATTTTCAGATAGTAGCAGGCACGGCCATAGCACAGCATCCCGCTGGGAGGGCACAGCTCCGGAGTTTCTGGAGGCGGATGTCCTATCCGAGCTGGCACATCTAAAGGAAAGTAAGGCGATGGGTCCAGATGGAATCCACCCCAGAGTTCTAAGGGAACTTAGATTTGTGATTGCAGCCCCTCTGACTGATTTACTTAACCATTCCCTTTCAACTGGTGAGGTTCCAGATGATTGGAGAATGGCCAATGTCGTACCAATCCATAAAAAGGGGAGTAGAGAAGAAGCCAGTAATTACAGGCCAGTTAGTTTAACATCTATAGTGGTCAAATTAATGGAAACACTCTTAAAAAAGCAGATAATTTCCCATCTAAAAATTAATGACCTATTGGACCCAAAACAGCACGGCTTTACTGAGGGCAGATCATGTCAGACCAATCTTATTAATTTCTTTGACAATGTCACTAAAGTGTTAGATGAAGGTGGTGCTGTGGATATCGCCTATCTGGATTTTAGCAAATCCTCTGACACTTCTACCACATAAAGATCATAGATAAGTTATTGAAGGTAGGACTCAATCCCTGGATAGTTCAGTGGATTTCCAGTTGGCTGAGGGATCGGTATGAGAGTGTAGTTGTAAATGGTGTGCAATCTGAACAAAGGCGAGTTACAAGTGGTGAGCCGCAAGGCTCTGTCCTGGGCCCCATTTTTTAAATATATTTGTAAGTGACATAGGAGAAGGCTTGGTAGGAAAAGTTTGTCTGTTTGCTGATGATACAAAGCTTAGTAATAGGGTGGACACTCCTGGGGGTGTCTGCAACATGGAAAATGATTTAGCTTTACTGGATAGATGGTCAAAAACTGTGGAAACTGGAGTTTAATGTCTCTAAATGTAAAATCCTGCACTTGGGTAGAAGGAATCCCTGCTCTGAGCACCGTATGGGCAGCACTGTGTTATCCAGGACCTCGGAGGAGAGAGATTTAGGGATACTGATTACTGAAAGCTGCAAGATGAGTGGACAGTGTAGCCAGGCAGTGGGAAAAGCAAGCAGGATGCTCGGCTGCATAGCTCGAGGCATCACCAGTAGGAAGAGGGAGGTTGTGATGCCGCTGTATAGAGCCCTGGTGAGGCCACAGCTAGAATACTGTGTGCAGTTCTGGAGACCTTACCTGCAAAAAGACATCATTTAAATAGAACGTGTCCAATGGCCGGCAACAAAAATGGTGGAAGGACTTAAAACCTATCAGGAAAGACTTAAAGAACTTAATCTGTACAGTCTGGAGGAAAGAAGGGAGAGGGGGACATGATGGAGACCTTTATATATGTGACAGGAGGGAATAAGGTTCAGGAGGGAAGTGTTTTTAAGAAGAAGCTTAATGATAGAACAAGGGGGCACAACCTGAAGCTAGTCGGGGGGAAGATCAGGAGCAATGTTAGAAAATATTATTTTACAGAAAGAGTAGTAGATGCTTGGAACAAACTTCCAGCAGAGGTGGTTGAAAAATCAACAGTCACTATTTAAAGCGGTCCTTCACTCTGAATAAGAGTCTATCTTATATGTTTCCCACACCCTGTACATACAGATTGCTCACATTAAAATACATCCAAGATGGCGGCTCATGGAACGTCAGGCAGCCTGCAAACAGGAAGTGCCTTCTAACTGTGCTGCTCTGCATTCTGGGATTGCTGACCTTTTCCTGGCTCTTTCTGAGCAGAGCACAGCTATAACCCGCCCCCCTGTACTTTATCCCACTCTCCTCTCCTCAGTAAGTGTGATGCTTCTGAGTCAAGATGGCGGCACCCGTATCCTAAAGTCCTGAACAGAGTTGCAGCCCAGTGGGGGAAAGAATAATAAGTAAATGACTAAAAACATAAAATATATTAACTTTAGCTGCTGGGGAATCATTTTATAAGGGTTTGGGCTTTTCAATAAATCATGGTGAAAATCCGGTTTAAACATGCCTGGTATAAGCCCCCATCTATCCTAAGATATAGAGTATATACAGTATACACATAAGGGGAGACTAGATGGACTGTATGGTCGCCTGACGTCAACCTTCTATGTTTCTATGAAATAGGCAAGCACAGGGAGCGTCATTAGCTGCTTTCTGGCGTTTTATTGCAGTTGTCTGGACTGTTACTTTAAACAGTGCATAAAGGTGGTCTGGATCCCGCTCTGCTGGAGCCTGGCGTCATTGGCGTAAAAAAAATGATGTATTTTTATTAGTCACTGAAAACTACCTTTTTTTGCTGCAGTTCTGGAATTTCCCACCTAAGTTATAACTACTTTGGGACGTCCCAGCATTCTTTGAATAGAAGAGGTCTGTGTCCTCCATGGAAGAAGGAAGAATGAGATTTAAACTGGACCAACAGCCTGGCACAGTTGAGAAAGAAAGGTAGCGGCCATTTTGGAGCTTCCTCTCCCAGCATCTCAGCCGCCTGGATTCAACTGACAGAACTGACATTGCGCAGTAACAGGAAGCCCAGCAGCACTTCCTGTTTGCAGGTGGCCTGCAGATGCATGAGCCGCCATCTTGTTTTTAAAATTTACTACAGCAGGGGTTAAAAAAAATAGGTAAATTAATATTTATGTGCAGCAATGTAAATTGTCCGGGGGAGGAGCAATGTTTGTTGTGTTGGTCCCGTTTAAGTCCTTGAAGCAGCATGGGGGCTGCGTGCGCAGACATTTTTCATTGAGGTTGGCCTGACTGTTGCCCTGGGTGTTATCTTATGACGTGAGATTTAACCATTTATTTTCTCTCTGCTGGCACTTGCATTTATATCATATGCTGTTATTGTCTGCACTTTAAAGTCTTATTGGTATGGGTTTCCCTGTGCAATATTAGGTAGTGTTTTAGGTTTATGTGTTTTTCATGCATTTTTGTGCATTTTTTGCACATATTTTGCCATATATATTAATATTTTTGTAGTATTGGTTTTATGAAATTGCACATATATTTACATCTGGTTAGGATTTTTTGTGCCGGCACAAAAAGGATGGGTTATTACTATTCTAGGATAATTAATATTATTCACCCATAGGGCAGTTATTTAAGAGGCCCTTAGGGGCCATACACATTGATATAGATAAATTTGGCCATACTGGTTGTTTTTAAATTTGTCTTGTGGTGTATGTATTTTAATTTTTTGGTTTTTTTGTACTAATAAAATCATTAATATACTGTTGATTGTAGTGGTGCTTCCTTTGGGAGATTGGTGTGTTCTTTGCACGCCCACTCCAAATTATTGTGGTCCCGTTTAAGTTGTTTTTGACTTTTGGTCTGTTTTAAGGTCAGCCGATCGACCCGTGTTTTTTTTTTTTTTTTTTAAACCGAGTCGGCAGCATCGTCCATGCTACTCGGACAGGGGGGTGCCGGGTGGGACAAGCAGAGGACCCCAAAATGGATTTGGCTCCACTTTAACCAATCGCATAATAAAGGGGGGACAGGTCACAAACTTGTCACCCCGGATTCTTCTTCCTCCCAGGAAAAAAAAAAAAAAAACTTGTCCACTTGCTACCTAGAATCGTACCTTCCAACTTTTCAGGGTGGGAAAGAGGGACAATTGTTAAATTAGGCCATGCCCCCCTCATTGAGGGATGGATAGGAGATGGGGATGTAACAGTTACAACAATAGAAACACTTTGAATAGGCAAATGAATCATTTATTGCTGCAGATCTGCATGTTGAACATCAAAGAGGGACAAATGAGAACAACGAGGGACAAGGGGGACATGGACTCAAAAGAGGGACAGTCCCTCCAAATCAGGGACACTCGGGAGGTATGCTAGAATATTTATGCAGATTTTTATTATTCTAACATTTTCTAGATTTCTTGATGGATTTTACAAATAATCTATCTTGCTCATATTCATTTGAGAAACTATTTGCTGGCTTTACAGTGGAGTGGCTCGACATCACTGCAAGTGTGCAATCTACTAGAGTAGCACTTCAGTCTATTTAGGCATACCTCCCAACTTGTGAAAGCCATAAAGAGGGACACGAGAAGACATTTTTAAACATTTAAGCCATGCCTGGCCACACCCCGGTCACCCCCCCCAGCCACACCCTTAAAGGGAAACACCCCCTAAGAATTAGTGAAGGGCATCCCTCATTGCAGCCAGTGCAGGGCATCCCTCATTGCAGCCAGTGAAGGACATCCCTCATTGCAGCCAGTGAAGGGCATCCCTCATTGCAGCCAGTTAATGGCATCCCTCATTGCAGCCAGTGAGGGGCATCCCTCATTGCAGCCAGTGAAGGGCATCCCTCTTGTGCGAGGCTCCTTCCTGGAGTCCCGCCCACCTTCAGCTCAGCGGCAGGAACAGGCTCCTTCCTGGAGTCCCGCCCCCACCCACTGAACAACCAATGAAATAAAAGAAGAGAAAAAAAAACCTGCCTCCCAAACTCCAGCTGCTGTGGCCTCTCAGATGCCCACCGCCACCGGCCAGGGGGTGCAGCTGAGTGCTTACACTCGGGGCCGGCGGGCGTCTGAAAGGCCACGGCAACCCTCCGGACGATGGCGTGGGACATAGCGGTGATGCCATGGGACAGAGTGGCAACGGCGCAGGACCAAATGGTAAAAATCTGGACTGTCCCGGGGAAATCGGGATGGTTGAGGGGTATGTATTTAGGCCAAACATTTTTGGCCTAAGTAGATCCCATCAGAGAAACTGTTCAAAGACCTATGTTAAAGCGGACCAACTGTCAAAAATGGCTTAAACCAGACCATCACAACAAACAGTGATCATATGCATCCCTCTGCGGGGCAATTTAGATTGCTGCACATAAAAATGTTATAAACAAAATGGCGGCTCATGCATTTGCAGGTCACCTGCAAACAGAAAGTGCTGCTGGGTTTCCTGTCACTGTGCACTGTCAGTTATGTCCGTTGAATCCAGGCAGCAGCACGGCTGAGATGCTGGGAGAGGAAACTCCAAAATGGCCGGTACCTTTCTTTTCCAACTGTGCCAGGCTGTTGGTCCTGTTTAAGCCTTGCCTTAAACCGGACCAACAGCCTGGCACAATTGGAAAATTGGAAAAGAAAGACAATTGTAAAGACTTCTTTTATTTTACGATATTGCTGACTTCCCTGTTAGCTTTCCTCCAGCTCTTAGCATTTAGGCTAAAAATCTAAAATCTGGTCTCATCTGACCAGCGCACGTTCGTCCACATACTAACTGTGTCCTCCACACAGCTTGAGACATAAATGGCAGATTTGTGGGGGACACCACTTATAGCTGTCCTATTGTCACGGTGGCTGATCTGATCCCACGTACGCATGTTGGCACCCACACCTGTTCCCGCAGGTGCGTGCGCATGATTGCGCCCCTTGGGTTTCCCTGCTTGGCGTGTGCGAGGCCTGAGGACGTGTGCAGTCTTCCAGGGCTGGCATGCCGCATTGCACATGCGCCAATTGAGGTCCAGGATCCTGCATGCACTACTAAGCATGTGCAGAAGGCACTTCCTGGTACTAACCGGCCTTTAAAAGGAGGCTTATGGCACTGGGAAAATGTTTGCAGATATTCCTGAAGTGACACTCGCCTCCTGTTCCGTGTGTACGCTCAGAACTTTTGGCTTTGGAACCAACCTCGCTCCGGCTTGGACATCCTGCCGTGGATATCGAACCCGCTCTGGCTCTGACCTTCTGGCTTTGGATACAGATTCCGCTCTGGCTCTGACCCTCTGGCTTTGGATACAGATTCCGCTCTGGCTCTTAATCCCCGGCTTGGACGAATACCAGCTCTGTGATCCTCAGCATGGAAATACAAACAACTCTCAGCTCTGTTCCTGCACTCACCTGTTTTGGCTCTCTGAAACTCCTGGCCCAGCTCCTGCACTCACCAAAGCTCTGAACTCCCAGCTCTGTTCCTGCATGCACTCTATACCAGACCCCAGACAGATACCGGACCCCAGTATTGTCTGCAGCTTAATACATTTTCTGTTGTGGGAAACTCTGGCGAAAACCAGACTTGTCGGCAGACTCCCACACTGAGCCTGGCTTGGGACACAGCACTGCAAACACTTCCTACTAGCTTCCCCCCTCCTCAGCGTGCTCAGCCAGAATTAATCCCTTCCTGTTTTTCAGCTCCTGAGTTCCAGTTCAGTTAACCAGAATATGCAACTATCATTACTTGACACTCTGGCCTTCCCCTCTGCTGCATTTCCCCTGTAACCATCATCAGATGAAGCCGCAGGCGGTACTGCTAGCAGTAGTCTGTGTCTACATCGTCTGATCCACACCCTGGTACGTGACACCTGTGGACAGATTCTCCCACCTGAGCTGTGACTCTCTGCTAATCCTCCAGAGTGACCTGTGCCTGTTGGTTGCTTGTCTAATTAGTGCTCTCATTGCTGTCAGTGGACGGTGGGTGGCCACGTCTTAGTAGGTTTTCAGTTGTGTCATACTCCTATTTCCAGGTGATAGATTTGAGCAGTGCCCCAGAACATGTTCAGAGCTTGAGCTATTTTCTCATAATCTAGCCCTGCAATACACGTTACCACAACTTTCTCCCTGAGCTGTCCTTGTTTCTTGGTTTTTATGAAGCTGTTTGTTCAATGTTCTCTAACAAACTCCTGAGACCTTCACAGAACAGCTGTATTTGTATTGAAAATAAATTACATAGAAGTAGACCCTCTTTACTAATTAGGTGACTTCTGAAGGTAATTGGTCACACTGCATTTATTTAGAGGTATCAGGCTGCAGGTGGGCTAATTATATATGCACACCAGTTTCTTTACACGCTATTTACTTGCTATTTTGTGTTGCTCTATCACATAAAATCTTAATAAAATAAATTTGTGCATAGCCCAAGAGAGGAATTTTAAGGTCCTATCACGATGGTACAGGTGTCCGGCAGACCTAAATAATTTTGCCACCTCTCGCTCAGATAGATGCTGGAGATGCCTAGAGGGGATTGGGAATATGGTCCACATTTGGTGGGGCTGTCCGCCAATTAAGGCGCTGTGGGGGAAAGCCTTATCGATTTGCAATATAATCACAGGAGAGTCAGTGCAGAACTCCCCACAGCTGGCTCTGTTGTCACTTCTCCCAGGTTCTCTCTCCTGTGGTAAGAAAGGGGTCCTGAGACATCTCCTGACAGCATTAAGAACTGTCATTCCTAGGCGATGGAAATCTACAGCCCCGCCTTCGTTCGCTGAATGGGTGCAAGAGGTTGAGACCATTCGCCGTATGGAGGAACTGATCTCGGAATCCCAGGGCACACAGGAGAGGCACTTTGTGACTTGGGCTGGCTGGATGGATTACAGGGATAACCGCCTACAGGTAGAGGCTCAATAGAGGGCCCTGGGTTTGCGTGCTCCCGCCCCTGCTGCTTCTGCTCTCGTCCTTGTCCATGTGTGTGCCCCAGCCCTTGTCCCTGGCCCTCCGACCTCCTGTGCCCTCGGTCCCCCCCATTGTCCCATCCTTCTCCTTCCGCTTATGTTCTTTACTTCTTATGCATGTCCCTGATGTTCCTGGCCTTTTGGGCTTCTCTGCCGACCCTCTGAGGGTATATCATTGGAGCTCCTAGGAAGTCCTGCTTGGTTATAGGTTCCTTGTTCCAGTATATTGGCTGGCCTGGTCTGGTTGAGGGTCCTGGCCTGGGGGCAGGGGACGACAACAGCTAATGAAGGACTAGCGAGTTTCATATATCGGGTATGATCTGGCCCTCCATTGATGGGGTCAGGCTGGGGGGGCGATTTTCCGTGTCATGATGTCAACTTATATACACCCAAGGAGGGGTACCTGGATATGAACATGTTCCTTTCTACTTTTTCTGTACTAATGCTATGTACTATACTATTTTTTGATGTAAAACTTCAGTAAAAAAGATATTGAACCAAAATAAATTTGTGGCTGTAACCTTTACAATTTGGAAAATTTCAAGGGGTATGAATACCTTTTCGCGGCACTGTATATAGCTCTGCACATTGGTTTTAAAACATTTATAAAGGAAAAATGTAGATTTCCTATTAAACTGCTCGCTAAAATAAAGAAGTGCTCAGATAGTTGCCAGGCAACAGCATGTAGGATGAAGACTTATGTTATTTTTTGTGTCGTTTTTATTGTCCTGACACCGGTGTCATGTACAGGCAATCTACTTTAACCTTGGCAACTGGATATAAATTCCCATACTGTGCGTATAGTCATAAGATATGCAATGATAGAAACTATGCTGCAGTGGATTATGAGCAGTGTTGCCCAGCGTGCATCCCTGACACCATGGTGACACGTGGGAAGGGACTTTAACCAGCCACTTTCAAAACTATGGGTTCCCCCCTTCCTAGTGAAACCAGACTGGGCACCAGCTATGGGGGCTGGTAGACCAGGGCACGGAGACTGCCCTCTGGCCCCAAAGGCTACCAGCCTGCATAGCACTCACAGGCTCTTCTGCACCCCCCTGGGCTTTGGGGATGCAGGCAATGGGGCGAGGGGTAATGGCAAGTCATCTACTTGCAGCAGGGGACTTGCCAGCCCCTCCTGCCTTGTTAACTTGTATAGGGGTCCTAAGGACCCCTCACCAGTTCACAAAGAGTTAAAAGTAAAAAAGACACTGACATACGGCAAAAAGAGTCATTTTTTTTCTACTTACCTGGATTCCATCGATCGCTTTGTTCTACGCCAATAATGGACATCCAAAAGTGATTGGCCGAAGCCGGGCAAGGAGTTGAAATCCCCTGTCCCACAACCGACCTCCACTGATCACTGTTGGCTTCTGACAGCTCTCACACTGCCAGAAGTGGCCTTTTATCCTGGCTGAGGGCGGGGCGGGGAGACAGAAGCCGGTGGAGGCAGCTGAGAATGGGTGCCCCCTGCTCTTTGAAAAATCAGGAGGGGGGTGAAATCGGTGTCCCCCTGGGGGAACAGGAAACCCCCACAAAGCTGGATCCCTGATGAAGGTAAACATTTTGGGGTTTTTCTGTGCTCGGAAACTCATGTAGCTGACATTAAACGGACACAGAGGCAGCTACGTGAATTTCAGGTAGCTGCTATTTAAAGGGTTAAACCTTTAAAAAAAACCCTAATAAAAACAAAAGGTGTGTGATCCCCCCTCACCAGCAAAACCAGCCCAGGCAATAGCTACAGTATGTGCAGGGCCGTATTTGCCACAAGGCAAATATAGGCCTGTGCCTAGGGCGCATGCGCGGCAGAGGGCGGGCATCCCTGTGTGTGTATGTGCGGAAAAAAAAAGTTTGTTTTTTTTTTACTATGGCAGCGCCGCCATGGGGCTCCCGCGCGGCCGCCTGATGCGCGTGCTCGGCTGCTCCCCGGCGCCTGCCTCCATCTCGGCCGGCTCTGACATCCAGCATTTGATTGGCCTCCTCGCCCCCCCCAACCCCCCCGATCAGCTGCTCTGCCGCCCGCACCCGCCCCTCACGTGGCTGCTGGGTCGCTCGCACCCGCCCCTCGGGGACTCCAGTGCTCCTCGCTACCCACACCCCCCAGGCGATCATGTGCTCCCCGGCGGCCGCGCTCGCCTCGCACCCACCTTGCCTCCATCTCAGCCGGCTCTGACAGCCGGCATCTTGATCCGCATTGCCGGCGCGGGACATGAGAGCGGACCGCCGGGCTCCGCCCACCTGCTGGGTCAGGGACGCGTGGCTGACTGAAGTGCTGAGGAAGAGTCCCTGGAAGTAAAGGTAAGAGCGCTTGTATTTAAAAAAAAATAAAAAATAAAAATAGATGTTGATTTTGGAGAGGGAGTGTGTGTGTGTGTGTGTGTGTGTGTGTGTGTGTGTGTGTGTGTGTGTGTGTGTTTTTTATATTTTTTTTTTCGGTTTGGTCACGGGGCTCCCACAGGGGCGCCCGTGCCCCATGGCCAACAAGTAAATCTGGCCAGCTCGGTGGTTCCGGCGCCCGATTTGGAATGCCCTGGGGGGGAAGGTCAGAGGCCAGCCTCCACAACAACCCTAGACACTCACCTCTCCCCAGTCCAATGGTGCATGCTCAGACTCTCGTCCAATGAGAGCTGTCCGGTGTGAATTACGCAGTGGCGGTGGGTGGCTTTCAGTGGACCAGAGCCTGCGCATGCACCATTGGAGCCAGGGAAGTTAAGTGTTTACTGGACTTTCTGGGGGGTTATACGCAGCGGGGTATCCTGGGACATAGCCCGCGGACGGTCATGAAATCTTTTGTTTGCTTTAAAGAGAAATATCAGATTCAGGGCCATCCGAGGTCCACTCCTTGGGGCATCCCAATTCAGGATGCCCCACTGTGTAAAACTCCCCAGAAGCCCAGTTTCACTCACCTTGCCCCAGAACCCTCACCGCGGCCACCTCCCGGCTCACCTCTAGCTATGCACACACCTGCGACTGTCCTAAATTGGGATGCCCTAATTAAACAGACCCAACTCCATGAAAGTGAGAATCCCATTGGTATGTCCACTTTAAAAATTGGGGGGGGGGGGGGTGCATGACCAAAAAGTGTCTAGGGCAGCTCCAATTCTAAATACGGCCCTGGCTATGTGGGCTCGTAGACCAGAACACAGACTCTTCTGTACTCCCCCGGAATTTAAACTGGACCAACATCCGTTTTTTCTTTAATGCACACTGCATTACACACAATGCACAAACATTCCTCTGAAAGATCACATTTGAGAATGTATAAGTACATACCAAATCGCCAGTAACTCCTTTTGATTTGAGGAAAGAGAACACTCTTCCTGGTTCCTAAGCCGCTGGAAGCAAAGTCCCCTGGAACTGGCCTCTCCAACGCTGGGCGCTGGCATCCATTGTAAGGCAAATTGCATTGTCTCTGATCCATGGAACTCCCCTCTGCAGATTGGGCGCAAATCGTCACCAATCTAGAGAGGAACGAACAGGCAAATTTTGTCGTCCAGCGTTCCCTGCTGACCTTCCACTTCATAAGAATGAAAAGTTGAAATATTCTTGATTGAGCTTGAGCCCATTCTACTGTTGGGATGCAGGTGGTCATTAAACCGAATATCAACATGGCCTCTCGTATCGTGGGAGCGGTCAGCTGAAAACTCTGGTATTTGAATGCCAATTACTATTTTTTCCTGTGGAAACAAGATCTAATTTCTCTGAATTTATCAACCACCCCAACGATTTCAGGGTCTGAAGCACTAATTGCATCTGTTCGGTCAACAACTTGACATAGAATCAGTATTTTGTCTAAGTAAGGCATTATCCTCACTTGCATGACCTTTGGGGCAGAGGAGAGCCCAAAAGGGAAAGGGCAACGGAATGTGCCAAATCTGGCCCCTCCAGGAAAAGGCTGCTCTTAGAAAGGACAGAGATTCACGGTGAATGGGAATGTGATACGTGTCCATAAGATGTATTGAAGCCATAAAGCAGTCCTTCTCCAGCAAGGTGATTGTTGACACAACCGACCCCTTTTTGAATTTTCGATATAGGATAAACGGATTCAACTTTTTAGATTCAAGAATACCGTAATCTAAGCCATGTTAGGCTAAAAGTTTCACAGCACAGCTGGGACTGCTTTAGCCTGGAGAAAGGCGGCGTGAGACCATCGCTCACTCAGAATCCTTCCTCCTAAGCCTTCCAGGGGCTCCAAAAATGGTTTCCCCAAAGTCCTTCACTGCGGCTCCTTAGGAAAAGGTACTCTAGGAAGGCAAAAAATTCTGGGAGTTTGAGTTTGAATGACCCAATAAAAATGAAAAAAGTAAAAATAAAAAATACAATTCTGCGATTACTCACCTGTAGAATTGGTAATATGAGTATACAGTATGTCCTGCTCCAGATAGATTACTTACACTTGGGTATTACTCCGCCAGATGGCGCTGGACTGCAGAGACATCGAAAACAGGCTCCTCCCGGCCCCTCAAATACCCAGGGACCTCCCACAATCCCCAGCATTGAAAAGCAGTGAACGAGAAGCCGGGAGAATTAAAACAAACCCAAACTGGTAATTATAACAATGATAACAATCACCATACAGGGGATCCAAGATAATGCAAAACCAAGGGTGGGGTGGAGCAGAACGTACTGTATACTCATAATACCAATTCTACAGGTGAGTAATCACAGAATTGTATTATTCTTAGTATACAGTACGTCCTGCTCCAGATAGATTACTTACACTTGGGACATCCAATAGCAGTGTCCATAAAGTAGGGTGGGATCCCCAAAGGTAACAGCAGACAGGTCATACCACTGCCGCCTGCAGAACCTTAAGGCCAAAAGCAGCATCAGCTGAGGCCCTAACATCAACCTTGTAAAACTTTGAAAAGGTATGAACAGAAGACCAAGTAGCGGCCTTGCAAACTTGTTCAACAGAAGCCTGGTGCTGAAAAGCCCAAGAGGCACCAATAGCACGAGTAGAATGAGCAGTAAGGTGGAAGGGAGGATTCTTCCCCTTAGCAGAGTAGGCCTGAATCACAGCCTGACGGATCCATTTGCTGACAGTAGACTTGGCAGGAGCCAAACCCTTCCTAGGACCAGAAGGGACCACAAAAAGAGCATCAGTTTTTCTGAAAGGTGCAGTAGCCACCAGATAGTACTTCAGGCACCTAACCACATCCAAGGAATGCAAAACCGTCTCCTTAGCATTACTAGAATTAGGGCACAATGACGGAAGAACAATGTCCTGATTCAAATGAAAGGCAGACACAACCTTAGGCAGAAAGTCTGGCTTGAAGCAAAACACCACCTTGTCCTGGTGTCTCTCATAGTAGAGGGGCTGGATGGAGAGCGCCGCCAACTCAGACACACGCCTAACCGAGGTGATAGCCACCAAAAAGACAACTTTGAGAGTAAGAATGGCCAGGGCAGCATCCTGCACAGGTTCAAAGGGAGCACCCTGCAAGGCTGACTAAACCAAGTTCAAATCCCAAACAGGCAACATAGGCTTACGTGGGGGATGCACATGAGTAACCCCCTGGAAAAAAGTCCTGATCAGAGAATGCTGAGCAAAGGACTTCTGGAAGAAAACAGCCAGGGCAGAAACCTGACCCTTCAGAGTACTGAGTTGGAGCCCCATCTCCAACCCATGCTGCAGGAACTCCAGGATCCTGGGAATAGAGAACACACGACAGGGAAGAGACCTAGACTCACACCAGTCAATGTAGGCACGCCAAACCCTGTAATAAATGGAAGAAGAAGACTTCTTCCTAGCCTTTATCATGGTATCAACAAAAGAGGCAGACAGCCCCTTCTCCATCAAGATGGAGGTTTCAGCAGCCAGGCCGTCAAAGCCAGAGTTTGTAAATTGGGATGGCGTAAGGGACCCTGAGTGAGCAGGTCTGGCACTCTGGGCAGAACGTACTGATCTACTGCCAGCTGCACCACGTCTGCGAACCACACTCTTCTTGGCCACCTGGGGGCCACCAGAATTGCTGGCACCCCCTCCAGAGCAATCTTGCGCAGAACCCTGCCCAGCAGGGGGAATAGAGGAAAGACATACAGGAGCTAAAAGCCCTGCCATGACATTGCTAGGGCATCCGTGGCCAAGGCCAGAGGATCCTGGGACAGGGAGACAAAGGCTTGTGATTGTGACGGGACGCAAACAGATCCACATCTGGTTGGCCCCAACGGTGACACAGAGATTGGAACACCCTGTTGCAGAGGGAACATTCTCCCAGGCGAGAGGTTCCCCTGCTCAGAGAGTCTGCCAGCAGATTCTCCACCCCCGGGATGTACACCGCAGATATGCAGGGAACATTGGTCTCCACCCAGGTCAGGATCAGAGACACTTCCTGGAGGGCCCTCTTGCTCCGGGTCCCTCCCTGATGATTGATGTAGGCAACTGCCGTCTGGTTGTCCAAGGGCACCTGAACAGGCAGGCCCCGAAGGTGATGAGTCAACTGAGCCAGAACCAACCTGATCTCCCTTGGAACTGCAGGGACTTCCAGAACCCCCCCCCCCCCCACCAACCTGACAGACTGGCATCCGTGGTGACCATCTCCCAGGAGGGGGTCAGAAAGGATCTGCCCCCAAAAGGTTCCTGGAGTCCAGCCACCACGAGAGGGACCACCTGACCAGGGGGGAAAGCGCAAAGACACGGTCCAGGGACGCAGGATCCTTGTCCCATACTGACAAGAGGTGAAGTTGCAGAGGCCTCAAGTGGAACTGAGCATAAGGGACCGCCTCGAAGCACGACACCATCAGGCCCACCAGCTGCATTCCCTGTCTGATGGAGGGATGACGACAAGATAGCAGGAACTGGACCTGCACAATCAGACTGTCCACCTTCTGCTGAGGAAGAAAAATCCTTGCCTGAACTGTATCCAGATTCATTCCCAGGAATGAAGTCACCAAGGAGGGAGACAGAGAAGACTTGGGATGGTTGATCACCCAGCCAAATGACTCCAGGGTGGACACTACCAGCTGAGTATCCAACTCTGCCTGATGTAGAGACTGGGATGTGATGAGAATGTCATTCAGGTAAGGCAGCATGCGGATGCCCTGAGATCTGAGCAGAGACATCACTCCTGCCAGCACCTTGGTGAACACCCTGGGAGCTGAAATGAGACCAAAGGGCAATGCCACAAATTGGTAGTGTTGATCCCCCAGAGCGAACCTGAGGAACCTTTGAGGAATATGAAGGTAAGCATCTTTGATGTCCACAGACGTCACGAAATCCCCTGGGCGCAGGGAACTGATGGCGAAAACGCCTGCACCTGACAAATTTGTTGAGGATCTTCAAGTCTGACTGACCCATCTTTTTTGGGCAGGGTGAAGAGGTTGGAATAGAAGCCCTTGCCCCTTTCTCTTAAAGGGACCTTGCAGATGACTCTCAGCTCTAGAAGGCTTTGCACCGCCTGCACTAGATCCTGAGCTGACACAGGGTCCTGAGAAATCCGGGATCTGATGAATGTAACCGGAGGACACTACCGGTCTTGTAACCGGAGGACACTACCTCCTGAATCCACCGGTCTGAGACTTGAAGCCTCCAGACGTAAGCAAAGTGCTGAAGCCGCCCTCCCACCCGGATGGGTGAGGCCGCCCCTTCATGCCAGAGGGGGCTTGGGAGAGGACTTAAGCTTGGAGCCCCAGGAGGAGCCAGGGCGTCCACGTCCTCTGCCCCTACTCCAGAAATCTCCTCGGGCCCCAGTAAGCGAAACCCCCCTCCCTTGTCTAGCACCACGGTAGGGGGAGGAAAAAGAGCCCTGACACCATAAGGGCCGAGACTGCCACCTGCGCTGGGGTAACCTGCCTCCCTTAGCCAACAGGTCCAGGTGGTCCCCAAACAGGCGTAGTCCTTTGAAGGGAAACCCGGTGAGGGCCTTCTTGGCAGCGTTGTCAGCAGCCCACTGGCGCAGCCAAACCGAGCGGCGTATAGCCACCACAAGGGCAGAGGTTCTGCCACACATTCTAATGGTGTCATCCAAGGCAGAGAGGACATAGGTCAAAAATACCATTTTGTGATTACTCACCAGTAAAATGGGTATTATAAGTATGTCACACACCCCGCTTCCAATATTCGTGACATGTGGGTTATTACCTGTAGAGGGCGAACTTTTGCAGAGATGACAGAAAAAAAAAAAAAGGAAGCCCCTCCTGGTCCATAAATACCTGGGACCTCCCACACATTCCCCAGTACAGGATAGCAGTAAGGGGACCAGGAAGAGCCAAAAATAACAATAGTAACACCAAACGCTTCACCATATAAAGGATCCAGAATACCAATAAGGGCGGGATGAAGCGGGGTGTGTGACATACTTATAATACCCATTTTACAGGTGAGTAATCACAAAATGGTATTATGCCAAGTATGTCACACACCCCGCTTCCAATATTCATGACATGTGGGACATCCAATAGCAGTGTCCGTCATGGGTGGGGAACCAAACAAGGCAACAATGCACAAACAAACCACTGTGGCTTGCAGAACCTTGCGGCCAAAAACAGCATCCGCAGAAGCCAGCACATCAACCTTATAAAACTTGGAAAAAGTATGAACGGAAGACCAAGTAGCAGCCTTACAAACTTGTTCAACAGAAGCCCGGTGCTGAAAGGCCCAAGAAGCCCCAACAGCACAAGTAGAATGAGCAGTGACCTGAAAAGGGGGAACCTTCCCCTTGGCAGAATAGGCCCCAACAATGGCCTGGCGGATCCATTTACTAATGGAAGACTTGCCGGGCGCCAAACCTTTCCTGGGCCCAGAGGGCACCACGAAAAAGGCGTCCGTCTTACGAAAAGGAGAAGTAGCCACCAAATAGTACTTCACACAACGAACCACATCCAAGGAGTGCAAGACCCTCTCCTTGTCATTGCTAGGCTTAGGACACAAGGAAGGGAGAACTACATCCTGATTGAGATGGAAAGCAGAAACTACCTTAGGAAAGAAATCTGGCTTAAAGCAAAAAACCACCTTGTCCTGGTGTCTCTCAAAGTAAGGGGCCTGAATGGACAGAGCCGCCAACTCAGAGACACGCTGAACAGAAGTAATAGCCACCAAAAAGGCAACTTTTTGATTGAGCATAGAAAGTGCAACATCCTGCACCGACTCAAAAGGAGGCCCCTGGAGGGCCGACAGAACCAAATTCAAATCCCAAACGGGCAACAAAGGCTTGCTAGGGGGGCGCAGATGAGTGACCCCCTGGAAAAAAAGTCTTAACCAGAGGATGAAAGAAGACCGCCAGGGCAGAGACCTGCCCTTTCAAGGTACTAAGCTGGAACCCCAGGTCCAGACCGTGTTGAAGAAACTCCAAAATCCTAGGAATCGAAAACACCCTACAAGGCAAGGCCCTAGCCTCACACCAGTCAATATAGGACCTCCAAGTCCTGTAATAGAGGTTAGAGGAAGATCTCTTCCTAGCTCTAACAAGAGTCTGAATCACAGCATCAGACAAACCTTCCTCCTTTAAGATGGAGGTTTCAGCAGCCACGCCATCAAAGCCAGCGTTTGTAAGTTGGGATAACGAAGTTGACCTTGAGTGATCAGATACGGAAACAGGGGCAACCTGTACTGATCTACCGCCAGCCGTACAACGTCGGCGAACCAAACCTGTCATGGCCACCTTGGAGCCACCAGGATTGCTGGACCTTCTTGAGCCAACTTGCGCACCACCCTGCCCACCATGGAGAAGGGGGGAAACAGGTACAGGAACCCCAGATCCCTCCAAGCCAGAGACATGGCGTCCACTGCCATGGCCAGAGGATCCTGAGACAGAGACACAAATGCATGAAGCTTGTGATTGTGACGTGAGGCAAAGAGATCCACCTCCGGAGTTCCCCACTTGTGGCAAAGGGACCGGAATACCTTGTGATTGAGAGACCATTCCCCTCGGCGAGAGGATCTCCTGCTCAGGGAGTCCACCTCCGTGTTCTCCACACCCGGAATGTAAACGGCTGAGATGCTGGGGACATTGCTCTCCGCCCAGCCAAGAATCAGAGACACTTCTCTGAGGGCACTCCTGCTGCGAGTCCCTCCTTGGTGATTGATGTAAGCGACCGCCGTCCGATTGTCCGATCGAACTTGAACTGGCAAGCCCTGCAAATGAAAAGTCAAGCGAGACAAAACCAACCGAATGGCCCTCAGCTCCAAGACATTGATGGGGGTGTGTGCCTCCTGAGGCCCCCACAGCCCCTGGAACAGATGTTCCCTCCAGAAACCACCCCAGCCCGACAGGCTGGCGTCCGCGGTGACTGTTTCCCAACAAGGAGCCAGAAAGGATCTGCCCCTCATCAGATTGCTTGGTTCCAGCCACCACTGAAGAGACTGCCGAACCCGGGGGGACATCAGAAACGACTGATCCAAAGACAGCGGACACCTGTCCCAGGCCGCCAAAAGATGGAGCTGGAGCGTCCGCATGTGAAAATGAGCAAAGGGAACTGCCTCGAAGGAAGCCACCATCAATCCCACCAGTCTTATCCCCAGCCGTATAGACGGGCGAGGGTTGGATAGGAGAAGCCTCAGATCCTGAACCATCTGCAACTTGGACTGAGGTAGGAACACCCTGGTCTGAATGGTATCCAGAGTCATGCCCAGAAAGGAAACCTCTCTTGATGGGGAAAGAGAAGACTTGAGGTAGTTGATCACCCAGCCGAATCTCTCCAGCGTGGACACCACCGTTCTGTTGTCTAGCTCCGCCTGGCAGAGGGAGGATGCCGTAATGAGAAGGTCGTCCAGATACGGCACAATGCGAATGCCCTGGGCTCTGAGAAGGGCCATTATACCCGCCAGCACCTTGGTGAACACCCTCGGTGCCGAGGTTAGCCCGAAAGGAAGAGCCACAAACTGAAAATGCTAATCTCCCACCACGAACCTGAGGAATCTCTGGTGTCCTGGGTAGATTGGTACATGCAGGTAAGCATCCTTGATGTCTATGGACGTCATGAAGTCCCCCTGACGAAGAGAATGGATGGCTGATCGCAGAGTCTCCATGCAGAACTTCTTGGTTCTGATGAACCTGTTGAGAAGCTTCAAATCCAGAATAGGTCTTATGGAGCCATTTTTCTTGGGGACCGTGAAGAGGTTGGAATAGTAGCCCAGGCCTCTTTCTGAGGGAGGCACCAGGCAAATGACTTCCATGTCCAGAAGATTCTTTACAGCCGACAGGAGCCCCTGCGCAGCCCGGGGATCCGAGGGGACCCAAGATCTGAAGAATCTGGGAGGAGGCCGGAACTTGAACTCCAGCTTGTAACTGGAAGACACCACTTCCAAGATCCATTTGTCCGTGACCTCCCGGTCCCAGACCTGGAAGAAGAGCCGCAGCTGTCCCCCCACCCACAAGGGTGAGGGCGCCCCCTCATTGCTGAGCTGGCTTGGCAGCGGGCTTGGGACCCCAGTTGTGTCCTGGACGAGCACGTCCTCTGCCTCTGTTCCAAGAATCACCTTTGAAGTTAGAGTAGGCCAAACCTCTGCCTGCTCTGGCACCACGAAAGGAAGGATTAAAGGAGCCCGCCCCCCGAAAGGAGCAACGCTGCTTCTTAAGCTGAGGTAACCTTCCTCCTTTCGCGTCCGAATCCAATTTTGCTCCAAACAGCCGCAACCCCAGGAAGGGTAGCCCTGTAAGTGATCCGCAATGTCAGCCGCCCACTGGCGCAACCAGACCGACCGGCGAATAGCCACCAGCCGAGGTTCTACTACACATACATATTGTGTCATCCAATGCGGACAAAACAAAAGACATGAATAATTCACACCGCTTAAGGGCTGCAAACTCATCACTGGCCGGGTCATGCTGGGAAACACTCAGGTCACCAACGACAGACCTGGTAGCCACAGCCACAGCCATGAGCGCAGAAGCACAAACAGGCCGCAATGCTGAACCCACACTAGATAAAACATGGCTAGCCATTTGATCAATGCGCTTGTCCTCACCATCTTTGAGAGTGGTGGCATCAGGAGAATGTACAACCAAGGTATTGGACAATCCCAGCACGGGTGCATCGACCTCAGGAGGAGACGACCAGTGCTTCACCGCGTCCACCAGAAAGGGATATTTTCTATCCCATCCCTGAGGAACACCGGGGAGCCGGCTAGGTTTCTCCCATTCCTTAAGAATAATACTTTCAAAATGCTTCTGATTTGGGAATTCCAAGCGAGGCTTAGAGGTCCCAAAGAATCCCCCCTTCTGCGGAGGGGACTCCGCTGGAGGCGAAATAGCCAGAACCTCAAACAAGTGGGTCAGGACCTTGGGGGTATCCACGGCATCCCCCTGCCCATGTTCAGCATCAACAAACTGCTGATCCTCAGATCCATCGGATTCCTCAAACAATTCCCCCTCTTCAAGCGGGGAATAATCCGACCAGTCAAGGGTATCATAGTCATCAAAATCAAGAACCGGCGCGGCCGGAGACAGGTTCCTTCTCTTAGCCGGGGCCTTTCTGGCCGCAGAGCTAGAAATCATTCTCTCACATAGCACATACATCAGATTGCGACTCCCCACTAATGACAATGTCAGTCGGGGTCCGGAACAGGCGAGGTGGAGTAGGTGATGAGGCCAGCGGCACTGACCCAGACGCCTGGGAACCCGACTGCCGCTTTATGGCCTGCTAAGCACATGGTATGCAAATCAGTACATTATCCCCCGTAAGGGATACCCCACAGCCCACACACTGCCGGGATTGCCTCGAAGGGAGCCCGAGCCCGGTATCCTGGGAAGACTCCATATGGGGATTTTACGGTAGTCGCAATGACCAGAGGGAATTATGCTGTTTAAGCAACCCGGGATGCCCCCTTTAAGTCCCGAGTGGGAGGATTTGAATGAAACCCCAATTTAAAACCAAGGGAACCCAGGACTGGAAGAACCCCCCTTTTTAACACTTGATAGGGAGTCCTCCTGAAAGACACAATTGCAGGGACCCATAAGGCACAATCGGACACACAACCAAAATACTAATATGCAGCTAAGAAAGGCATAAAAGCATATATATTTATTTAGACCTGAGCAAGGTCCTAATAGGCACAGCCGTAATGGCAGAGGCACAGACTGGGCGCAGCGCCGTCCCCACACATGCAAAGGCATGGAACACCAGCTGATCAATGCGCCGGTCCTCAGCATCCCCCAGGGTAGTAGAGTCAGGGGAGTGCATGACAGAGGTGTTAGATAACCCTAGGACCGGGGAATCCACTTCAGGAGGGGATGACCAACACTTCACCACATCAGCAGGAAAGGGATACTTCCTATCCCAACTCTTAGGTACACCGGGAAGCCTGCTGGGGTCGCTCCCATTCCTCGAGCACAAGGTTATTAAAATGGGCTTGCTCAGGAAATTCCAAGCGTGACTTAGCAGTATGAAACAATTCCCCCTGTTGCCTGGGGGCCGCAACAGGGGGAGAAATAGACAAAACCACAAAAATCTGAGCCAACAGTCTATCAGTATCATCTGGGGCCCAGGGGTTAGAGCCAGAATCGTCATGACCCCTGGGCCTCTCATCAGATGACCCTGAGTCAGAGAATAGCTCCCCTTCCTCCAAAGGGGTATAGCCAGACAGTTCCAAAAACTCATCAGCTTCCATAGGGAAAAGAGTGACATCAGGCGTTAAGTGACGCTTTTTTGCAGAGGCCTTACGCGCCAAGGTATTAGCAATCAACTTCTCAACACTAGCCAGTCTGGAAGACACATCAGGCTGAGAATCCCCACTGGTATGCAACTCGATGGGAATCAAATTTAAGCTTGGGGGAGTAGGTGAAGCCATACGAGGCGCAGGCCCAGCCACTGGAAAACCAGGCTGCAGCGCAAGCACCTGCTGGGCACAAGGTACACAGAACCACACATTGTCAGTGCTAATAGGGGATACGCCACAAGCTACACACTGCCAGGCTTGTCCCGAAGGAACCTCGAGCACATTATCCTGAGACGCCTCCATATGGTGATTATAGCGGCACAATAGGCCGATAGGGATTGACGCTATAAAAGCAACCCGGGATGCCCCAAAAACCCGCTAGGGAAGTGGGAGTAATTAACACTAGGTCTCACAAGTTAATAACTAAATAGTAGGAGTAGGGCCGGGAGAAGCCAATAGGGTTCGGCCCGTCTGAAAGACATAAGCAAAGGGAACTTTATACAGTGGAGTCATTAAGTTGGAAATAAATGAGATCATCCAAACAGCAGTAAATCAGGGTATCATCAATACAAGGATTCAGAAATATCTAATTAACGAATATCCACTAACACCTCTCTTCTATATACTTCCAAAGATTCACAAAAGCATTACAAATCCGCCCGGAAGACGTATCGTGGCGGGGACCAATTCCGTCTTCCAGCCGTTGGCCACTTTTCTCGATCGTTTCCTTCAGCAAAAGGTAATTCAGACACGATCGTTTTTGCTTGATACAGGTGATTTCCTTAATAAACTGAGTCAGATTAACACTCTTCCCCCCCGACACTTTCCTCTGTAGCATGGACGTTACGTCCCTGTACACTTCTATCCCGCATAGTGCTGGGATCAATGTGATACGTGAGGTTCTTACAACCATGGACAGTTCCCCCGAGTTCAATATCTTCTGCTTGAAGCTTTTGGAGGTTGTACTAATGAGGAATTATTTTAGATATCAAGATGAGTTCTTTCTGCAGCTGCAGGGCACTGCCATGGGGTCGAATGTGGCCCCAGCCTATGCCAACTTATACATGGCAGAGTTCGAAAAGAAACCTGTCTATACAGACATGGATTTTATTAACCATATTCTCGTTTGGTTCCATTATATTGATGACATATTTTTCATCTGGCAGGGTCCTGAATCTGAACTTCTCTCCTTCAAGGATAGATTGGATCATAAAGCAACCACCATCTCCTTCACCTTGGAATATAATCGTACACAGGTACATTTCCTGGACGTTTCGGTCATTAACTCTAATTCTCAGTTGATTACAGATTTATATCAGAAACCTACAGACCGCAATACATATCTCCATGCCGATAGCTTCCATCCCAAGAGATTGAAGGATGGGCTACCATATAGTCAGTTTATACGTATTCGGCGCATTACATATGATGATGATACCTTTCTTAAACGAGCTGACGAAATGTCTCAGGATTTTCTCTGTAGGGGCTACGATCCACAGATCATTAGTCAGGCCAAAGCCAAGGCTCTCTCTAAGACTAGAGAATCGCTACTTAAGCATAACCCTCGTATAGAAAAACAACGCCTACCCATTCCTCTGGTATACTCTGTAAGATCACCACAGGTGGAACATATCATCAGGAAACATTGGCATATTCTGGGTGGTGATCCCAAGTTATCTAATGTCTTTTCCCAACCTCCGTTAATAGTCAGAAAAAGGCCTCCCAATTTACGATCATGCCTGATTAAGGCAGACACAAGGTCCCCGGATCCAGTACCAGTGCCTCCCACAGGTGCCACATGGCTCACAGAGAGACATAAACCCATTGGAATGTACAGTTGCGGTCATTGTGGCCAATGTAGTCATGTGTCTAAAGGCGATTCTTTCATGCAGTCAGAAAAAAAGTCAGGTATAACCGCAACACGGGTCCAAAATCGGGTGCAAGACCTGGGGGAGTCCCAGATCCCCACTTCCACTTGTAATTCACAAAGGCTATTTTGGTCAGCACTCCTTAAAAAATTCAATGCTTTAATGAAAATCCATGTAAAATCATCCCACAATAGAAAAGGCAGCTATAAAAACAAATGAAAGAACCCGATGGAGGTAGAAATTCTCACGTGCTCTAATTCTTTCATGCACCCTCATTCAGGGAAGCGGTATAGGATCAGACAATTTTACAATTGTTCCAGTACTTATGTGGTATACCTCATAAAGTGCCCATGTGGCCTAGGTTATGTGGGTAAACCCACAAGGGAAATACGCACACGTATCTGTGAACACCGCAGCTGTATTAGACGTGGTGATTTGACCTCTGCACTAGGCCGTCACTTCATGGAAAAGGGGCATCAAATTAACCAATTACGGTTTACGGTTATAGATAGTGTAGAACCACCACGACGTGGTGGTGATCGTAATAAGATTCTGCTCCAGAGAGAGCTGCACTGGATCTATAAATTAGACACCAGGTCCCCAAGGGGCCTGAATGAAGATATAGATTTTTCAGCATTTTTTTGAAATTAGGTGGATGAGTTTTGTATTTCTATTTTTACTTTTATTTCTTTCCTTTCCCCGGGGGCTCCCCTATTCATTTCTTCCATGTATTATAAATATTGTCTTTATTTAGCTATCTGCCTTGTTGTTCATGCTTTATAGCTATATTCTCCTGTTTTTGGTGGAGTGCCCCCTTAACAATAATTAACGTTGTATGAGTAGATGTTAAATTGCATTGGTGCCTGTGCGAGCTGTATTAATTCTATGTTTTAATGTTTCTCATGCATGTATACAAGATGCCCGGTCTCTAGCATGTATTGCCTCCCACGCTTTCCCTTCACAACCATTGAATCAACATTCCTGCACGCCTCGCAAATTTGGTGTTCACTGTACACGTTTTTCTTTTCAATAAAGTTATTTACATGGAGGCGCCGCAGGTCGCCCCCCGTGCGCCGCCGCCATCTTGATGGTTTGACAAAACCATCAGCTGAGCGGCCGGTCGGGACGGCCGTCTGCGGAGGTGACGTCAGCGCGCGCCTGATTGGCTGTGCGCTGTCAGCCACCGATTGGCCGGCCGAGGGAAAGATGGCGTATTTAAAGAGCTGAAATGCGATGCAGCAACATCGCTCAGCTGAGGAAGGGGCTTTGCTGCCCCGAAACGTCCCTTATATGTGAGCGATCCTCTCTCCACCTTGTTCTCTGGTAAACATTACTGCCTGCATGTTATGTGTTTGTACGCTGTATCAAAGACTTTAGTCTATGTGAACCTGCTGGATAACACACTGTTTTGACCTCTGGTTTTATCCATAGTTGGCTAGTACAACTGCCATGAAATTAACCCCTGCGTGTGTGCAATAAGATAGGCATACCCAATTGGCTCAATGTACAGATATATATGTGTTCATTACTGAAAATCTTCCTATATATTTTTGCCTATTTTACATTGCAGCTAGTAGGTGGTAGTATTTGTTCACCGTTGATACCATTTAGTTACAATATGATTCTTTGGTCAAATATACAGTGTAAATTGTGATTGATACTATTTGAGAGAGATGTTATTCAACTTGAGCTCTCGTCTCTGTAATGACTGCCATGTGCTTTATATGTTCTTTGTAAAAAAATTTTTTTGCCTATAAAAATTTTTTGCATAAATTGAGTTGTGGTGTGCGTTCCTGAGTGTAAATAGATTGGATCCTTCTTTCCCAAGGGTATAGGGATTCAGGTACTGCACCCAAACACTTGTACTTTACTCTACTTGGTGTAATAGATTTTAGGTGTCCTCCTTTCCTAACTGTTTCTCTTAATAGTCCTACAGGGCCGCAGGCTAACAGCCCTGCTTACCTGCGAGAAGAGAGAGCCATCTCCTTGTCCTTCGCAGTCCAGACTGCAGAGAAGATCTGGGGATTGTGGGAGGTCCCTGGGTATTTGAGGGGCCGGGAGGAGCCTATTTTCGATGTCTCTGCAGTGCCATCTGGCAGAGTAATACCCAAGTGTTAGTAATCTATCTGGAGCAGGACGTACTGTATACTAAGAATATACTTCTGAGCCCAACCACAAAAAATGGATAAACCCAGGATTTTTCCCTAATAGGGGCAGAAGCAGAGGAATGGGTGAAATGACCGGCCTTTTAAACTTCCTTAGTGATTCTTGTCCCTATGGGGTCAAGGGGAGGCGGTCTCCGAGTAGGGTGTCGTGGATAAATCATCAGGAAAGCTTATATATAACATCTATCAGACCGATTTATAACTAACCTGGGAGGTGCATGTGAGCAGAGCAATTATAATACAGGCTCTTATTCAGGGTGAAGGTACAGATTAATGTGAGCAATCTGTATGTACAGGGGGGAAACATATAAGATAGGCTCTTATTCAGGGTGAAGGTCCAGATTAATGTGAGCAATCTGTATGTACAGGGGGGAAACATATAAGATAGGCTCTTATTCAGGGTGAAGGTCCAGATTAATGTGAGCAATCTGTATGTACAGGTTGGGGGAAACATACAAGATAGACTCTTATTCAGGTCTGCTTTACGTTTGTCAGACAGAACTGTTATTTTATTAGAATGAAGTAGACAATGAAAGATTTTGTTTACAATTTATTGATTGATTCTTATATGGTTTAGTTAGAATCCTTTACATTAAAAAAAAGGATAAAACTAAGTCCCCCAAGCAGGACATTGTAAATAAAGTTTTTCTTTTTACCAATAAGGCTTATGACCTAGTTTTTCAACTCCAAGTAATTTAAATGTTACATACTTAAAGGAGCACTATCGCGAAATTGTGTAGTATTAAAAATCCATATAAACACATTGGGTAAGGGGGGTCACTTATACACCCAAACTGAATAAAACTCCCACCAAGCATGTGGTTTATTCTCTCTTGGTAGGAATAAAATCCAGGGGTGACAGGTTTAGTCCATCAGGGGTGACAGAGCCCGTCACCCTTGATTTCCTTTTCCTTCCATTAAAAAAAAAAACAAGCCTGGCTGGATATTTCTAGATATCGGGTATATAAGTGATCCCTCCTTCCGCCATCCAGCATATTTATATGGATTTTTTATCATTGGGCCATTTTTCGCGATAGTGCTCCTTTAACACAAAAGTAGTACTCCTCACGCACACGTGCACACTCACACACAGACACACATTATATTTCTACGGATTTTCACAGAAAACCCGGTACTGTCCGCCAAATCAATGGATCCGCCAGCAGCTGACGGCACGGGTCGAGCGCCATTTAGGGTGAAGCCGCAGTCCGCTTCACTGTATGCCAAAGGGGCGCGCATCTCCTGCCTGGAATGTTCTGGAGAATTACTGAATTTGAGTATAGGATGTAGAAGTCCAAGCGATGGTGACGAACAACATGATAACCGGGCGCGACGCGGCAACTCTGGCTGCCCACTACGGACTTTAGCAAAGCTTTATGATGGACTGGTTTTGATCTCTGCCGCTCAAGGTGAGGAAAAACGATAACTGGATCTTAAACTTTTAAAGCAGGACCAAACTCAGGATTGACTACGGTTTTGTTCTGTGCCCCTGAATTAGGATACCTGTGCCCCTGAATTAGGATGCCCCTGCTCTGTGAAACCCCCCAGAACACCCTGTGAAACTTCTTATCAACCTTTTGGTCAGTATCAGCTGCTCATTTCCCCTCTTCCTTTTCGGGGGGATATTTCACTTTTTTTATTAGGGACTTTGTGTGCACTTTTGATGTAGGATAATATTAGGGCATTGCTTTACATGAGAGTGGATTTCATATGTGTCAGCACTTAGATATAATATAGAATAATCCTTGCACTATTACATTTTATGGTTTTAGGATTTACTGTGGGATACAGATCGAGGCTCCCCTATGTATAGTTGATTATTGCGCAATATTTACTTCTGCAATTTTGGACCTCGGTTGTTTATATTATTTATATGGAACTTTCTACTGTTATGCGATTGTGACTATTTTCGCCACTGACCCCACCTGCTCGTGTTTTTTTTTTTTTTTTATAGTGTCCTACCCTCTGGGTAGGTTAGCAGTCGTGCCTGGAATCTTTTAGATTTCAGGGCCCGGGACGGAGGTTCTCATCCATTTTAAAGTGACACCCAAATAAAAAAAAAAAAAAAAAAAAGTAATTCCCTTTTGTCCCCCTGCAGTTAGTCCTACTCCAGAAACCAGCCACTTACCTTGCACCAGCCAGGCATGCCAAGGGCTAACACGCCCATTCTATTTCAGTGAATTGAGAGGGTGTGGCAGCGCCCCTGTGATGGATGGCGGAGGGGATAGAGTCCTACATGAAAGTTACAGTGACTGGAGATCAGGCCTTGCCAGCACGGGTTATGATCCAGTGATCAGGCGAGTTGCTGATTGTTAGAGTATGACCGATCAGCTGCAGGGGGACAAAAGAGGAGTAGCCTTTTGTTTTTCATTTGGGTGGTCATACCCTTTATTAAAGTTTACCCAAACCATCCTGGCCAAAATCAGAGGAGTAGCTAGGCTTTCTAGCACCCGGGACAAAGATTCTATATGGCACCCCTGACCTGCTGCACCCGGGGCAAGTGCCCCCCTGCTCCCCCCTAGCTACACCCAAAATCAGAGGAGTAGCTAGGCTTTCTAGCACCCGGGACAATTCTAAATGGCACCCCTGACCTGCTGCACCCGGGGCAAGTGCCCCCCTGCTCCCCCCTAGCTACACCCCTGGCCAACATTAAAGTGGACCAACACCCAGCCCTATCGGCCCGGGAATCTATAAGATTCCCGGGACAATGCAATCCCTCCCCACGGGGCATCCAAAATCGGATAGACGCAGCTTTGACGCACATACTTCTGTGCCTTCGAGCGCGACGAGCAGCCGTGCATGCACCGTAGAAGCGGGGTGAGGCGAGTAGAATCGGGCGATCTGGGGGGTTTCACATAGCGGGGCACCCCCGGGAAGTGGACCAAAACCCAGGATAGTCAAAATCCTGGGTGTTGGTCCCCTTTAAACAGACTTTCCCATTAATGCCATCAGTGAGGACCTGCATTTAAGAGATACTCAGCTGACTACTGGAGACAGGTGTACACAGAAGCTGCAGCCACAAATTGTCCCCAAAGGCCAAGGCTCACCACCAAAGCTTTCAAATCTTTCTTACTGCACTTGGCAGCTGTTTGACCATAAACCTATGGGTGCTTTGGTCAATCTACCTTCATTCGAAGTATCACCCAGCATCGGGGGTCAGGAAGGTGCAGCAGTGAGGAAGTAAAAAGAACCTCAGACCTCTATAGACCGCTTCTTTGTAGAGTTCCTCCTTAAGCGTAAGTTCCAGTCCATTTTTTTTCCCCACTTGTGCTGCAAACTACAAAACCTAAAAATATAAAAGCAAAAAAAAAAAAAAAAAAAGTCCTTGAAGAATAAACCTGTAAGAATCGTCTGTCAAAATGAAGGCAAAGATAGAGCAGCCCCTTCCCCCCTGCAGACCTGGGCCCGGCAGTTTCAAAGCCCATCTACAGGCCAGATACCTGGGGGTATAATCTTCTCTATAAGCCCATAAAACTAAATGAATGGCTGGTGGTTAACTGTCGCAACAGGTTTCCATTAGAAGAGCGGGATCCTAAGACTGTGCGCGGGGAAAAAAAAACTTCAAATTTAGGCGGTAAAACAAGATCTTCATAAAAAGAAGTAAATTCTCTAAAATTGTGGATTCACGTTAAGACAAATTTGGCCGTCCAACATCTCTAAATAAAGCGCCTTTGACAAATAAAATACAAAAAGAGAAAAAAGTCTGGATAGGAACCACTGGCGAAAGTGAGGTGGAGTAAGGGTCACCAAAAAAAAAAAAAAGGGGGGGTATCACTGGCAGCACTTGTTTCTCTCCGGCTGCCTTTCCCAACACCCTAACTCCAGAGGCCGGCATAGTTCCCATGGAGACCCGTCGGCAGAGGACCACCCGCCACAAAGAGCTTCGTTCCAGACGAGTCGTAGCAGTGCGTGTAAACAGCGTTGGGGCAGTAGTCTATGTCAGAGAAGTAATTCCGCCACATGTCATTGTGGTTCTAGAGGGAAGAAAACAGAGGACAGGTCAGGACTTCAGACCGAAAAAAAAAAAAAAAAAAATATGAGGTGTACTCTCCATAAAAACTCTTTTCTAAGGGACACAAAACTGATGGGGTTTAAACAGCAGAGGGTCAACAGTGAGCACTGATTGCATTAGAGACACATGTGACTTTTCCTAAAGCTCCATTTAATAAGAAACCGATTGAGAGCATTGTGCAGCTATTTATTGCCCTCCATTACACAGAGCTCTTTGGGGGCTTTTAAATTGAGGGGCATTCCAAAAAGGGAGGCCTTGGGGGCAATTGTTAAAAGAATCCTAAAGTAATTTTTGACTATAGGTTCACCCTAATGTAATTGTTCAGGCAGTAAAAAAAAAAAAAAAGGCCATACTCCCCTCTTATCCTCCACAGACTATAGCTCCTAGTCCAGTTTGCCAGGTCTTGACATGCCTGCTCATTTCCAGTGAATAGAGGGGGCGTGTCATTGTCTCCGTGATGGACGGCAGGGGGTGGGGGTTGGTGGCAGCCTGTTGTCAATGCTATGGAAGCGGCGGAAGATCAGGCTGTGCGGTACTTGGATCTTCCGATCAGGTACGTTTCGGAGTGCCGGACTAGGAGTGATTGTCTGCAGGGGATAAAAGTGGCCCATCCCTACGGCCAGTGGCTGCACAGTAATGTGCTTAGCTACTGGCCACGCCGATAGGCCGCCCATGGTGATATAGTGGCACCTATTGATAGGGTTAAACAGTAAAGCTGTTAACCTGACTGCAATTAACATGAACACTTTTGACTTTTGAGCAAACAAGCATCTGGTGATTTTCTGAAGAATGTCTATTGTCTGTACTTTATTGTGTGAACACCGCTTCTTCTCTTCAAGGTTTTAGCCTTCACATTATTAGCCAAAATACAGCCTGTGTCGCCATAACTCATATCATCCCAAGAAATGTTTTCATATTTTGTACTTTTCCCAGGTCATGACTTGGGAGAGTGTCAGACAAACAATAAAATTACAAGAAAAAGTCTGACACTCCCTATGGGGTGTATACTGAGAAAGGGGCGTGTCAGATGACCAATGAAAATGATCCAATGTATAAGCAATATGTTAGTAACGCCTACTTTGCTTGTAGTATATTAGCAGCTGGAAATAAACAAAAGGGCACATTTGCTTCAGATGCCCTTTGAGTCTTTACTACACAGCGGTCTCTGTGTCTTATTCACTCTTAGAATGATTTGGACTCTGACAACAGAAGTAGAAGCTGTGCCCACTTAGGGTACGGACCTAACACTATGTACAGCGGGCCAGCAAAGCAGAACAAAACCCACTGAGGCTGGCATTGACATATGTGTTGTATATGTGTTTTTATTCTTGTTATCGCGTAACATTTAATAAAATACTAATATTTTATGTAATTTTCGGAGTTGTGTCCCTTCCTTGTGACCCTTGTCACATTCCCATATAACTAAAAAAAACCCAAACACTCACCAGCCATCCTTTCCCCGTGGTCAGTTTCAGCATCTCTCCTCTAGACTTTGACGATTGGAAATTGCCAATAGAATCGTCCAAGAACTTTTGTGCACGGATGTCATAGAAAAGCATGGAGCCCTGACCAGTGCCCACCGTGATTATATGTTCATAGAAACTCACTGAGCGGATACCTGGGGGAAAAATCCAAAAAGGGGACGGATCACATTTACAGCACAATGAATATCCTAAGCACAATAATGTCGTGGCCGAAGTGGCAGAATGCGGCCAACCAGGGCCGCGGCCCAATGCGGCCAACCAGGGCCGCGGCCCAATGCGGCCAACCAGGGCCGCGGCCCAATGCGGCCAACCAGGGCCGCGGCCCAATGCGGCCAACCAGGGCCGCGGCCCAATGCGGCCAACCAGGGCCGCGGCCCAATGCGGCCAACCAGGGCCGCGGCCCAATGCGGCCAACCAGGGCCGCGGCCCAATGCGGCCAACCAGGGCCGCGGCCCAATGCGGCCAACCAGGGCCGCGGCCCAATGCGGCCAACCAGGGCCGCGGCCCAATGTGGCCAATCAGGACCGTGGCTCAATGTGGCCAATCAGGGCCGTGGCTCAATGTGGCCAATCAGGGCCGTGGCTCAATGTGGCCAATCAGGGCCCACAAAAATTGCCCACATTAAAATGTATCCTACCTGCACCTATTGCGGTTTTTTTAACCTCGCCCCATGGAGTTTCAGGCTGCCTGCAGACAGGAAGTGTCAGACAGGACTGTGCTGCTCTGCATTCTGGGATTTCTGACCTTTTCCTGCCACAGCTCTGCTCTGTCTGTGCAAAGCACAGATATAACCTTGCCCCCTGCACTTTTCCCCCCTCTCCTCAGTATGTGATGCTTCTGAGGCAAGATGGCGGCGCCCGTATCCTAGATTCCTGAACAGAGTTGCAGCCCAGTGGGGGAAAGAATAATAAATAAGCAACTAAAAACTAAAAATATATTAATTTTAGATGCTGGGCAATAGCTTCTTAAGGGTTTGGGCTTTTCATTAAATGAGGCTGAAGTTACAGTTTAATGAGGGACGGACACTTTTAAACTCTTAACCAACGCCAGGGTATTTGAGTTTCTTATTTCTAGAAACACTCACCGCTGCCCTGCTCCCTGCAGTACACCGAGCGGACGCTCTGCGGAGGAGCCCGGGGGTCCAGGAAGGATACGTGTGCCTGGGAACCCACCGCGTACACCGACCACTCCAATCCATAGGCCAGACATACGTTTTCTCTGCAGTAAGGAAGCTTAGTGGAAAGGAGCTGCACACAAGGGACACAAGTCACTTCCAGACTATACTGATATTTATATCATCATCATTATCATCATCGTCTCCTGGCAGGAACGGGGGGCTACCGATACATATGTGCTACTGTTGTAATCAAGAGAAATGGAGTTTTCACATGAAATGCGGTAACACATATTTAAAATAAAAAGACATTTAAAATAACAATTTTTAAATTCTTCCTAAATTTTTCACCCAAAAATAAAAATAATGAATAAATAAATTAATAAAATATAAATATATATTAAATATATTAATAATATATATTAATTTATTTCATTTTTTTAGTGAAAAATCTAAGAAGAATTAAAAATGTGTTATTTTTTTAAATGTCTCATTTATTTTAAATGTGTTTTAATCAGAGAACCATATATTTCTCTTGATTACAACGATAGCACATATGTATCGGTGTATTGGAATATATATATATATATATATATATATATATATATATATATATATATATATATATATATATATATCCAAGAAATATATAATTTTCCTGGAAATTCCTGCAAAAATCAAATGCAAAAAATTACCTATCAGAGGCCAACAAAATCTCAAGTAGGTTAGCAGTTAAAAGTAGCTATGCATGTTGGGTATTCTTTCTGTTTGGGGGAGCTTGCACTTTCAGATTTGTTTTTTCTAGTATGCACATTGATATTATATGTAAATTTGGCTTTTATTCTGCCTTTTTATAAATTTTTTTTAGGGAAACCCTGTGCAACCAAAGAATCCCCAGAGGGATCACGACATTTCACTCCATAAGACGCACATTTTCTTCTTCAGAAAGGGGAGAAGTGTGTGCGCATCTTATAGAGCGAATGTCACAGCTGTCACCGTGCAGCAGGGCATGGAGTGCCGGAAGTCGGGTGTAGCATTATTGGCACGAAGAGTCATCAGCTTCCCCCTCTGCCCCCCACATTTCCAGCTCATCCTTTGTCACTCTGTCTCTATAGCTCATAGAGATGAGGCAAGTAGAGTCCTGCAGCTTCCTAGTCACGGCTCTCTTACCTCGGCTGCAGGACTTGGCACTATCACACACGTGTCACGTTAAAATCTGTGTGTTAGTGCTGGGTCACACAGAGGTCAGGGAGCCGCTTCGGAGCAGGGTAAAGTTTCCAGCACGAGAGTTGTCAGGGTGAGAGGGAGGGGGCAGCTGCGGGCTCTACTCGGCTCATCTCTGCTCATATATAGACACAGAGGTACGGAATTGGCTGGAGAATGAAGAGATCAGAAATTCTAGTTTCTGTCCCTGGCAAAATGCAGGCAAGGATCGAGGGGGGGGGGGGGGGGGGGAGGGATGGCAAACTGCATCAGATAATATAAGTTGCAGCTGAGAACTAATACATGTGGCTTTACATTTCTACCCACAGTACACCCTGCCCCAAACTATTTCTCTTTAAGTGGTCCAAAACACAAGATTATGGCCATCCTCCGTTTGTCACCATCTCCATTTTTTCTCCAATTTGGGAAGCCCTGCTGCGTGAACCACCCCCCCCCCACCCCAGATGGCCCTAAAAAAAAAAAAAACACACCTTTTTAGAGTTCCAACCACGCATGTGTGGGCTCTTGGCCAATCGGCTCTGTATGCCGTGCATATTCATATCATACACCCCTGTTTTAAGAGACCACAGCACAGAGGAGTGGCTGCACCCCTGGTCTCCCTGGGCTCAGCAGCACCCTCCCACCTCCAGCCCATCTCAATGGTTGTGCGCAGGAGTGCACTCAGCCGCAGGGAGGATGGGTATGTGGAGCGGGAGCCCCAGAAAGGTAAGAAATGCGCGCGTTCGCAGGTGGGTTTACATGCCAGGGCATAACGAATCTGGATGCCCCATGGGGTACTTTATTGGCTGGCCCTTGTGTCGTTTGGACCACCCTCCTCTCCAGTGGCTTGCAACTCTCACCTGACCAACCTCCCCTCCTCTGGCTTGCCCCCTGACCTGACCACCCTGCTCTCCACTGGCTTGCCCCCTGACCTGACCACCCTGGCCTCCGTATCTTGCCCCCTCACCTAACTGCATTCCCATCCACCGGGCTGCACCGCTTACTGGCCACCCCTACACCGACATATATCCCGCACCCCCTCACCTAACTTCTCTCCCTTTCCGCTGGCTTGCACCCCCGCAGCTAAATACCCTCCCTAGACACTAGAAGTACATTCACTCCACCTCCACTCGCCCAACCTTGAGGGAGTAGTGTATACTCTGTTTAACCCAAAGAAAGGGTTCTCACCTTTTCTCCCCTGCAGCTGTTCCTGACTGGTCCACCATTTCATTCTGAGTATATTTTTTTAAATTTTTCCTCTAAATCCTAGGTGCGTCTTCCAGTGCAGAGAATGTTGTACTTCTATAAATATGTGCCCACTACAACAAGCTGTGTATGCCTAGAAAGCTTAATGTGTGTACTTTCAGGGAATATATGGTTTGTGGGGGTATTTCAAATGTAAAGAGTTGTTATGGTTGAAAAAAAGAACAAGGTGCACACTTTTAAGTAAAATTACCCTTACACGCATGCTTTACTTTGGGGTGTTAGGCAACTCTACCCTTGACAGTACCCATGCATGTTGGGTATTGTTCTGTTCGGGGGACCTTGCTTTTTCAGATTTAAACTAGTTTTTTTCTTTTTTGCATATTGATTTGTTAGGAAAATGTGGCTTTGATTCTGCTTTTTATTCTTACTTATATTTAAGGAAACCCTGTGCAATCAAGGGATTAATTCTGGAAATCTACGCCCACGCCAACAAGCCTGGTAAACCTAGAAAGCTTGAGGTGTGTACTTCCAGAGTATATATTGGGGGGGGGGGGTGAAATGGAAAGGGTTGCTTCTCTTGAAAAACTGCAAGGTGTGCATAGCAACTGCATTTTTTCTGTAAATCCCCTAAAGCACTTTTTTAGGTTGGGGGAGTTGGGCAGGAAAGGGTGTCTACCAATACATATGTGGTACCGTTGTAAAATGTCCCAAAAAACACAACCCCCATTTCACCAGTTAAAACTCACCTTGTCACTGCTCCAACAGAGCATGAGCAGGGTCTTGTGCAACGACAGCCGCTAGCTATAACTACGCTATTCGGCAGGCCCCTCTCATAGACTTGAATAGGGGCTTAACTGAGTGGCTGAGGCGGGAATGCGTGCATGATGCCGCGGATGGGGCAGCCCGCGCTCTCTATTCAAAACTATGGGAGCTGACGTGGTGACAGCAAGCGGCTCTCATTGGAAGAGAGGACACGTATGCGTTGTTGGAGCGTGGCGAGGAGAGCTCTCAAGGGTGAACTGGGGGGTTTCACACAGTGGGGCATCCCGATTTGGCATGCCCTGTAGAAAAGCCAGCTGCAGGCCCTGTAATCTTGTAGGATTCCAGGCAGGCCACTGGTTGGTTTTGTTCCGTTTTAAGCCATATAAATCATGGCAATGGAACATTCCATACATTTCAGACCCCCCTCCCTTGGTTTTGGAATGCCCCCCCCCAAATAGCCCATAAACTCACCTCTCTGGCGATCCCACAACACTTACTCGGGTCTATCAGTGGATTGCGTAAAAAGCTGAATGGAGAGCAAGCCACACAGCTCTAGTCATTTTTTACCTGAAGTTTGCTTTAAACACATAGGAAAACATCACATACCTTGGTCAGTGTGTGCTCCGCTTTCCACAGGTGGAAGTATCCATCCAAGGACACGGCGCCTAGTTCCTGGGGATATGAAACGTATGTAAGACGACTAGAACTTCCCATTTAAAAAGGGCACATCCAAATTTTACTTAATCCCCAACAACCCAAAATATCAGTGATACTTACCTGGCCACCATCCAGATTTCCGCACTGGGCTGGGACTGGTCAATGACATAAGAGAACCCAATCCCTGCGTTCATAATTTATTTAGCAGGCATTTTAAAGCAGTCCATCCTACTGTAGTACCTCCCCCTGCCCTGGAGTCATCCGGATTGCTGAGAGCTGCTATAGCTACTGTTGTATATGACCAGACACAGGGGGGGAGGATGATGCACTTCTCCATTTGGTTGAGACAATGGCGCAAATTGTTTAGCAGCTGTAAGTGAGGTATTGAGGTAGCAGACTTTCCAAATCAGGACACTTGCCTGCCATCTCAGTGGGAGCTAGGGGACTACATTGTGGATGTCCAGACTCACTGCCAGTTAAAATGGACCAAAACATCAGATTTTGACTATCCTAGGTTTCGGTCCTTTCCCCCCGAACGGGAATGCCCCGCTGTGTGAACCCCCCCAGATCACAGAGTGCAACTCACCTCTTCCCGGTCCTACAGCGCATGCGCGGCTGCTCGTCCAGTCAGTGCAGTGCAGACCCTAAACTCTGAGCGCACGCGTCTCCCGCTTCCCTCTAACAGAGAGCATGCCACAAATGCCTGTCGCTGGCATGTGCCTTGCTAAAGCGATAGCAGGGATGCGGCCGTGGCTCGCGCATGCGCCGTTGGACCGGGAAGCAAGGCAAGTGTACGGGACGACCTGGGGGGGTTTTACACAGCGAGGCATCCTGATTTTGGATGCCCTCGGGGGGAGGGCATTATAGATTCCCGGGCTGATCGCCATGGGTTTTGGTCCACTTTAAACCCCTCCTCCCCCCACATGGTCTGCTGTTTGACATCCCCCAGCAACTCCAGTATCTCATCTTCCTCATAACTTCCATTGTGCATGCTCCATAGATCTATTCTTAGTATGTCACACACCCCGCTTCAAGAATCCATAACATGTGGGTAATATCGTCCTGAAGAGGCGTTCCTGCAGAGATGATAGCAAAAGAAAGCCCCTCCCTGATCCATAAATACCTGGGACCTCCCACTCACTACCCAGTTTTTCCATCTCTGCAGACGGCGAGCAAGTCAGAAGATGATGGCTCCTCCTTGCACAGGGGGATTTCAGGTAGCCGGGGTAACTCCCGGCCTCTTATTTTGTCTATTTCCGCTCGGACCCCTGTTTGTCCCAAAATTTACCTCAGATTACATGCCTCCACAGTCTTGGCTGCTGGCCCGAGCGAGGGTACATTGGCACCTCTGGTGCTGAGGAGCGGAGCTCCACCGTGAGACCCTAAAAGAGAGGGTAGGCGGTCATACCGGGTAGGTGATCCCGGTTTGGGATGCCCCGTCCCTTGACTTTTCCCCTGGGGGGGGGGGCCCTTCCCTTTACCAACTATGGGGGCTGGGGGTTCCTCTCATAGGGGTTAGCTTTATTCTCTTTCTCTTTATCACTTTCTCTTGTTGATGTGGAGCGTCTAGAAGTAATCCCTCAATGAATTGGTTGCACTGTTGTTACTATGTTGCAGCACCGCAGCTGTCATTGCAGCCGGGTGCCGGGGTTTTTCAGTCTGTGAGGTAATTTTTACCTCAAAAAAAAATATTTTATTGGAAGGTCTCTCCTGATCCTGGGTCCCTGGGTCCATTTTAGCATCACAAATCCTCCCACTCGGGACATTAAAGGGGCATCCCGGGTTGTCTAACTGGCGTAATTCCCTGGGTCATAGCGACCACTCAAAATTCACCTTATGGAGGCATCCCCGGATACTGGGACCCCTTCGGGGCATCCCAAAAAGTGTATGTTGTGTGGGATTTCCATTACTGGGGATGATGTGTTACTGTGTATACCATGTGCACAGCAAACTATTATGCGGCAGTCCGAACCCCAAGCGGCGGGGTCAGCACAGCCGGCCACCTCAACTCCCCCTCCCGCCTTGACTCGTGCCCCGTGTGACGTGGTCATTGGCAGGGATCTGCAATCCGAGATGTGCGCCAGATTGGCTAGCCTTGAGAAAATGCTCTCTAGCTCGGTCGCCCGTAAGGCTCCGTCTAAGAGAAAGCATTTGTCGCCGGCTCCGCCGGCGGATGATCTTGATGACAGAGACAATCTGGATTGGTCTGATTATCCTCAGCTAGAGGAGGGGGAAGTTGATGAGGGTTCAGAATTTTCGGATGATGAGCAGTCTGCTGGCGCTGATGCCGAGCTTTCTGATTTAGGGAGATCCTTGGACTCTCCTCACGCTCTGTCTCTCATGCTGGAAGTTCTGAATATTTCCCCTCCCGAGGAGGCGTCACAGCAGAAAGGTGAATTGTTTGAGGAATCCAGGCCGCGCCTGGAGTTTCCTACGCAACGCCATTTTGATAGAATCATTGACAAGGAATGGGATAGGCCGGCTCGGCTCCCTGGCATCCCTCAGGGGTGGGATAGGAAATATCCCTTTCCTTCTGAGGCGGTCAAGCGCTGGGCATCTCCCCCCGAGGTGGATGCACCGGTTTTGGGGTTGTCTAACTCCTCGGTTTTAAACAGACCTGATTGTTCCACTCTCAAAGATGGAGAGGATAAACGTATTGATCAGATGGCTTCTCATGGCTTTACTAGCATTGGGTCGGCCATCCGGCCTGTGTGCGCTTCGGAGCTAATGGTGTTGGCTACCAGGTCTGTGGTCAGGGACCTGTTGACTTCTTCCGGGCTTCGTCCTGGTAGTAACGAGTTCCTTAGCCTTAAACGGTGTGAGTTGTTTCTATCCTTTGTGTTGACTGCCTTGGATGACACTTTGATGATGTGTGGTAGGACGTCGGCTCTGCTTGTGGCTATTCGGCGGTCGGTGTGGCTGCGCCAGTGGGCGGCCGATTTTATGTCCAAAAAATCACTGACGGCTTTACCCTTTGTTGGTCTACGGCTCTTTGGAGAGACATTGGACTCTGTCACCAAGGGTGGTAGGTTACCTCAACGTAAGAAACAACGCCGCCCTTTTCGGGGGGCGCCTGCCTTTACCCCCTCCTTTCGGGGGGCCAGATCTGGTAGGGGTTCTGCATTTCCCTCTTCCAGAGGAGATTCCGGAAACAGGGGCAGAGGACGTGCCCGTTCTGGATACAGTTGGGGCTCTAAGCCCAAACCGGCTGCCAAGCCGGCTCAGCAATGAGGGGGCGCCCTCACCCATGAGGGTGGGGGGACGGCTGCAGCACTTCTCTCAGATCTGGGATCAAGAGGTCTCGGACAGATGGATCCGGGAAGTGGTGTCTTCCGGCTACAAGCTGGAGTTCGAGCTCCGCCCCCCTTCCAGATTTGTCAGGTCTCGGATGCCGTCGGAGCCTCTAGCGGCGCAGGGGCTCCTGGTGGCAGTGGAGAATCTTCTGGACATGGCTGTCATTTGCCCAGTGCCCCCTTCAGATCGGGGCAGGGGCTTTTATTCCAATCTGTTCACGGTACCCAAGAAGGACGGGTTGGTCCGACCCATCTTGGATCTGAAGTTTCTCAACAGGTTCATCCGGCCGAGGAAATTCCGCATGGAAACGCTGCGTTTGGCCATTCACTCTCTTCGTCAGGGAGACTTTCTGACGTCCATAGACATCAAGGATGCTTATCTTCACGTTCCGGTTTTTCCAGCACACCAGAGGTTTCTCAGGTTCGTGGTGGAGGATCGGCACTTTCAGTTTGTGGCACTTCCTTTCGGTCTCACCTCAGCTCCTCGGGTGTTCACCAAGGTGCTAGCGGGGGTGATGGCTCTGCTCAGAGGCCAGGGTATCCGCATCGTGCCCTATTTGGACGATCAACTGATCATGGCCTCTTCCTTCAACCAAGCGGAGTTGGACACCAGAGCGGTGGTGTCCACTCTGGAAAGGTTCGGTTGGGTGATCAACCACCCCAAGTCTTCTCTTTCTCCGTCCAGAATTCTGACCTTTCTGGGAATGTCTCTGGACACTTCACAGGCCAGGGTGTTTCTACCCCAGGCCAAGATTCTTTTGATTCAGGAGTTAGTTCGGCTTCTCTTGTCTACCCCTCATCCGTCCATCCGGTTAGGGATGAGGCTGGTGGGGTTAATGGTGGCCTCATTCGAGGCAGTTCCCTTTGCGCAGTTTCACACAAGGACGCTTCAGCTTCATCTGTTGAAGGTTTGGGACAAGTCTCCTCTATCGCTGGATCAGTCCTTCCTGATGACTCCCCGAGTTCGTCGATCCCTGCAATGGTGGCTGGGGTCGGTCAATCTGTTGAAGGGCAGATCTTTTCTGGCTCCGTGTTGGGAAACAGTCACCACGGATGTCAGGTTGGGGGGGTGTTTGGAAGGACCTCCAGTTTCAGGGTTTGTGGGGCCCGCGGGAGGCTCACGAGCCCATCAATGTTCTGGAGTTGAGAGCCATCAGGTTGGTTCTGTTTCGCTTGACTCATCAGTTGAGAGGCCTGCCAGTTCAGGTCCGGTCGGACAACAGAACGGCGGTTGCTTACATCAATCACCAAGGAGGGACTCGCAGCAGGAGTGCCCTCAGGGAAGTGTCTTTGATTCTGGACTGGGCAGAGACCCACGTCCCGTGTATCTCAGCAGTCTACATTCCGGGAGTGGAGAACACGGAGGCGGACTTGCTGAGCAGGGCCTCCTCTCGTCAGGGGGAGTGGTCTCTCAGTCCCAAGGTGTTTCGTTCGATATGTCTCAGGTGGGGGGTCCCAGCGGTGGACCTCTTTGCTTCTCGTCACAATCACAAGCTTCCAGTCTTTGTGTCTCTCTCGCGGGATCCTCTGGCTCTGACAGTGGATGCCATGTCTCTAAACTGGAGGGATCTGGGGCTCCTTTACCTGTTTCCTCCGTTCCCAATGCTAGCCAGAGTGCTGCGCAAACTGGCCTTGGATGGTGCGTCGGCAATTCTGGTGGCCCCAAGGTGGCCAAGGCGAGTTTGGTTCGCAGATCTTGTAAGACTGGCAGAGGATCACTTCGCCCTGCCTCTGCTGCCGGACCTGCTCACCCAGGGTCGGCTGCGCTATCCCAATTTACCATCGCTGGCTTTGACGGCATGGCTGCTGAAACCGCCATCTTGAAGGAGGAAGGTCTTTCTGACGCAGTGATTCAGACTCTTATCTGTGCCAGGAAGCGCTCTTCCTCTTCTATTTACTACAGGACTTGGAGGGCCTATATTGATTGGTGTGAAAGTAGGTCTTTCTCTTGTCGAGAGTTCTCCATTCCTAGAATTTTAGAGTTTCTCCAACATGGTCTAGATCTGGGGCTCCAGCTTAGTACATTGAAAGGGCAGGTTTCTGCCCTGGCGGTGTTCTTCCAGAGGTCTTTTGCACTTCATCCCTTAGTCAAGACCTTTTTCCAAGGTGTTACACATGTTCGGCCTCCTAGGAAGCCTTTTGTTCCAGTTTGGGATTTGAACCTGGTTCTTTCTGCTCTCCAGGGCCCTCCGTTTGAGCCCTTGAAGGAGATAGCTTTGTCTTCTCTTACCCAAAAGGTGGCCTTTTTGGTGGCTATCACTTCGGTTAGGCGTGTTTCTGAGTTGGCAGCTTTATCCATTACAGCTCCGTACTTCGAGAAACATCAGGACAAGGATCCCCGCCCTTGTTATGGACACTGCTGTTGGATGTCCCACATGTTATGGATTCTTGAAGCGGGGTGTGTGACATACTAAGAATAATACCATTTTGTGAATACTCACCTTGTAAAATGGGTATTATGAGTATGTCACACACCCCGCTTCAACCCGCCCTTTTGTATTCAGGATCCTCTTTATTGCGAACTTTGCGTGGTTGTTGTTTATATTTGCCTCTTCCTGGTCCCTTACCTTACTGCTTTATGTATACTGGGTAGTGAGTGGGAGGTCCCAGGTATTTATGGATCAGGGAGGGGCTTTCTTTTGCTATCATCTCTGCAGGAACGCCCTCTTCAGGACGATATTACCCACATGTTATGGATTCTTGAAGCGGGGTGTGTGACATACTCATAATACCCATTTTACAAGGTGAGTATTCACAAAATGGTATTTTTACTGCGGTGCAAAGTAATGTATCACTACAGATGTGCACCTCCCAATGGCAACTCCTAGAACCTGCACGCTTCCACACTCAGCCATTCAGATCTGCAAAGCATGGCAAGCGCATGGAGCAAGGATGCCGAGGTGGAAGCGACAAGTAGGGCAACACACTATCAACCCAGGGGGTTTCAAACAGTATAAAAAAATAAATAAATATCAGGATGTGCCTTTAAACCCATTAAAAAAAATAGGTGTTGTTCTGAGCGCTGGGGTGGGCATCCCGATTGCCTATACCCCCCCCCCTGCGCATTTACTTGGTGCTGACAATCACATGACCGTGGCGGCCAATTGGATCTCTCCTGGGGACTGAAGAGAAAGGCACATTTTCTTTGTTAATGAGCAGGGGGGGCAATTGGAATGCCCCCCCGTGCTTGGAACAGCGCACATTTTTTGAAAAATAGGTGTTCCGTTTTAAAGCAGACAAAACCTGGGTCTTCATCGGCTTAAAAAAAAAAAAAAAAAACAGCAAATAAGGATTGGCACTGGCCTAGAGGGCGCTGTGTGGCAGGGTTGTTTCAATTGCACCTTGTACAAAAGGGAGCAATGCCTGCCACAACAAAGGGAGCTACAAGCTTTCACTGGCATTGGTTGGGACAAAGCCTGTACCATAGTTTCGCCCTTAAAGTAGATCAAAACCAGCCCCGAACTGAGATACCCCTCTGTGTGAAACTCCCCAGGTTCGCCCCGCAATCCTTACCATTTTGCTGAGCCCAAGGCGCACGGTGGCGATGACATCACTCGCCTCCCGTCTCGGCTGCGCGGACAGAATTCCATTCAGCTCCTCCAGCTGCACATTAATATGCGCGTCCTGAGAAGCAGATTGGACGAACAGCCGTGCATGCGCTGTTGGACCAAGGAGAGGTGAGTATAGTCAGCGAAAAGCAGGGTTTCATACAGCAAAGTGCTCCTTACCTGGTGCACCGGGGGAGGGACCAAACCCTGGGATAGTGAGAATCTCGGGTTTTGGCACACTTTAAAAAAATTTTTACAAATCGCTAGGACGATGCAAATGGACTTCAGATTCTAAAGATAGGACGGTATAAAATATCCGAACCTGGAATCAGCTGTGAGATCAGAGGGGAGTATAGCAGGTTTTTTTCTTTGCCTTTACCCTTTAAAGCGGGTCAAAACACATGCAGTCATGTCCTGGAATCTACTGCTAGCATCACCCCGGGGCATCCTAAAGCAGGATGCCCTGCTCCATGAAACCCCCAGGGTCCCCAATAAACTTGCCTTTACCCGACCACTCCCACAATGCAGCGATCACTGGCGCCGCATCCCCGGCTTCCCTGTAGCTGTGCCTATTGTCAGATGATCATGGAGTTCAGATTCTAAAGACCGGATGGTATAAAATATCTGAACCTGGAATCAGCTGTGAGAGATCAGAGGGGAGTATAGCTTACCTTGCTGTTACTGTTGAAGGCCAGGGAGCGAACCTTGCAGTTAGAGGAATTGTTATTTTCTTTGGGAATATCTTTCAAAGCTTTGTGGTCAATGTGGGCGTAGACCGGCACCCGAGAATGGCTGTGTTGGAAGCGACACTTACTGAGTACCTCCTCATTTATCTCCCATAATGCCATTGAGCCGTCCCGGGATCCTAAAAAAGGTGAAAGAAAAAAATAGCCTTCATCCATAGAAATGCCACAGATGATAATCCTATCCCCCCCCAGGATTTAGATTTTGCCTGGTACATATTAGAAATTTGTTGCAGCAGGTAGGCTTAATATAATGGAGCGGGGACTTACAGTCAAAACGTTGAGCATAAACATGTGTTCTTTTCCTGGCACCTTGTAAAAGTGGTGTTTTCCACGGAGCGCGTGGGTAAAGGGGCACCAGGATACAGCAGGAGTTCCAGCCAGACACTTGGTGATAATACCATTTTGTGAAATACTCACCTGTAAAATGGGTATTATAAGTATGTCACACACCCCGCTTCAGATATCCATAACACATGGGTAATACCGACCTGAAGGGGCGTTCCTGCAGAGATGATGCAAAGAGAAAAGCCCCTCCCTGATCCATAAATACCTGGGACCTCCCACTCATTACCCAGTATACAGAAGCAGTAAGTAAGGGACCAGGAAGAGGCAACAGTAAAACCAAGAACCACGCAAACTGCCCAATATAGAGTATCCAGAGTACCAAACAAGGGCGGGTGAAGCGGGGTGTGTGACATACTTATAATACCCATTTTACAGGTGAGTATTTCACAAAATGGTATTATTCTAAGTATGTCACACACCCCGCTTCAGATATCCATAACACATGGGACATCCAACAGCAGTGTCCATAAAAGGGCGGGAATCCAAAACAAGGCAACAAGGCACAACCTATGCCACAACAGCTTGCAAACCCAGGCGGCCAAAACCAGCATCCGCTGAGGCCCGAACATCAACCTTGTAAAACTTGGAAAAAGTGTGAACAGAAGACCAAGTAGCGGCCTTACAAACCTGCTCAACAGAGGCCAGGTGCTGGAAGGCCCAGGACGCTCCAAGAGCACGAGTAGAATGAGCAGTAACACGAAAAGGGGGACTCCTCCCCTTGGCAGAATAGGCCCCAAAAATGGCCGGACGAATCCATCTACTGATAGAAGATTTGGCAGGAGCCAAACCCTTCCTAGGCCCAGAGGGCACCACAAAGAAGGCATCCGTCTTACGAAAAGAAGACGTAGCCACCAGGTAATATTTCACAGCGCGGACAACGTCCAAGGAATGCAACACCCTCTCCTTCTCGGTGCTAGGATAGGGACAAGAAAGGGCAGAACAATGTCCTGATTTAAATGGAAAGCCGAAACCACCTTAGGAAGGAAATCTGGTTTGAAACGAAAAAACAACCTTATCCTGATGCCTTTCAAAATACGGAGCTTTAATGGATAAAGCTGCCAACTCAGAAAAACGCCGAACAGAAGTGATAGCCACCAAAAAGGCCACCTTCTGAGTAAGGGACGACAAGGCAGCCTCATGCATGGGCTCAAACGGAGGCCCCGGAAGAGCAGAAAGAACCAAGTTTAAATCCCAAACCGGAACAAAAGGCTTCCTAGGAGGCCGTATATGCATAACTCTTTGGAAGAAGATCTTGACTAAGGGATGAAATGCAAAGGACCTTTGAAAGAAAACCACCAGGGCAGAAACCTGCCCCTCTAAGGTACTAATCCGGAGCCCCAGATCCAGACCATGTTGAAGAAACTCCAAGAGCCTGGGAATAGAGAACTCCCGGCAAGAAAGGGACCTAGCCTCACACCAGTCAATATAGGATTTCCATGACCTATAATAAATGGTTGATGAAGACCGTTTCCTGGCACTGATAAGTGTCTGAATAACAGCATCAGAAAGACCTTCCTCTTTCAAGATAGTGGACTCAGCAGCCACGCCGTCAAAGCCAGCGATTGTAAATTGGGATGACGCAGCCGACCCTGAGTGAGCAGATCCGGACTCAGAGGCAGCACGAACTGGTCTTTTGCCAGCCTTACCAGATCTGCGAACCAAACGCGCCTTGGCCACCTCAGGGCCACCAGGATCGCTGATGCGCCATCCAGCGCCAGCTTGCGCACCACCCTGGCTAGCACCGGGAACGGGGGAAACAGGTACATCCAGCCCAGATCCCTCCAGTTCAGAGACATGGCATCCACCTCCAGAGCCAGAGGATCCTGCGAGAGCGACACAAAGACTGGAAGCTTGTGATTGTGCCGAGAGGCAAAGAGGTCCACCACAGGGAACCCCCACCTGAGACAAATCAAACGAAACACCTTGGGACTGAGAGACCACTCCCCCTGACGAGATGAGGCCCTGCTCAGCGAGTCCGCCTCCGTGTTTTCCGCTCCCGGAATGTAGACTGCTGAGATACACGGGACGTGGGCCTCCGCCCAGTCCAGAATCAAAGACACCTCCCTGAGGGCACTCCTGCTGCGAGTCCCCCCCTGGTGATTGATGTAAGCAACCGCCGTCCTGTTGTCCGACCGGACCTGAACTGGCAGGCCCCTCAACTGATGAGTCAAGCGAAACAGAACCAACCTGATGGCTCTCAATTCCAGAATGTTGATGGGCTCGTGAGCCTCCTGCGGGCTCCATAGACCCTGAAACTGGCAATCCTTCCAAACACCCCCCCAGCCTGATAGACTGGCATCCGTGGTGACTGTCTCCCAGCACGGGGCCAGGAAGGATTTGCCCTTCAACAGATTGACAGACCCCAGCCACCATTGTAGGGATCGACGAACTTGAGGGGTCAACCGGAAATACTGGTCCAACGACAGTGGCGACTTGTCCCAAAACCTTCAGCAGATGAAGCTGAAGCATCCTCGTATGGAATTGCGCAAAGGGAACCGCCTCGAATGAGGCCACCATTAATCCCACCAGCCTCATCCCTAACCGGAAGGACGGGTGAGGAGCTGACAAGAGTAGCCGCACTAACTCCTGGATCAAAAGAATCTTGGCCTGGGGCAGAAAAACCCCGGCCTGCAAGGTGTCCAAAGACATCCCCAGAAACGTCACAATCCTGGACGGACAAAGGGAAGACTTGGGGTGGTTGATCACCCAACCGAACCTCTCCAGAGTGGACACCACCACACCGGTGTCCGACTCCGCTTGGCTGAAGGAATCTGCCATAATCAGCAGATCGTCCAGATAGGGTACAATGCGAATGCCCTGAACCCTGAGCAGTGCCATCACCCCCGCCAGCACCTTGGTGAACACCCGAGGTGCCGAGGTGAGACCGAAAGGAAGAGCCACAAACTGAAAGTGACGATCCTCTACGACAAACCTGAGAAACCTCTGGTGTGCCGGAAAAATCGGAATGTGTAGATAAGCGTCTTTGATGTCTATGGACGTCAGAAAATCTCCCTGACGAAGAGACTGAATGGCCGAGCGCAAGGTCTCCATGCGGAATTTGCGCGGCCTGACAAACCTGTTGAGAAGCTTGAGGTCCAAGATAGGACGGATCGACCCGTCCTTCTTGGGCACCGTGAACAGATTGGAATAGAAGCCCTTGCCCTGCTCTGATGGAGGCACGGGGCAAATGACATCCATGTCCAGAAGACTCTTTACTGCCACCAGGAGCCCCTGTGCCGCCAGGGGCTCCGAAGGCAACCGAGACCTGAGAAACCTGGAGGGGGGGCGGAGCTCGAACTCTAGCTTGTAACCGGAAGACACCACTTCCCGAATCCACCTGTCCGAAACTTCTTGATCCCAAATCTGGGAGAAGTGCTTGAGCCGTCCCCCCACCCGCAAGGGTGAGGGCGCCCCCTCATTGCTGAGCTGGCTTGATAGCCGGCTTGGGCTTGGAACCCCAATTGTATCCAGAGCGGGCACGTCCTCTGCCCCTGCTCCCCGAGTCACCTCTGGAAGAACGAAATGTAGATCCTCTTCCAGGTCTGGCCCCCCGAAAGGAAGGGGCAGCAGTGGTCGCCCCCCGAAAGGAACGACGCTGCTTCTTACGCTGCGGTAGCCTACCGCCCTGAGTAACTGAGTCCAAGGTTTCTCCAAAGAGCCTCAACCCCACAAAAGGTAGGGCCGTCAGACCTTTTGGACATAAAGTCTACCGCCCACTGGCGCAACCATACCGACCGTCGAATAGTCACCAGTAAGGCCGACGTTCTACCACACATCATTAAGGTGTCATCCAGGGCTGTCAAGACGAAGGATAAAAACAGCTCACAGCGTTTGAGACTAAGGAACTCATTACTCCCAGGAAGAAGTCCGGAAGATGTCAGCAGTTCCCTAACCAAGGATCTGGCCGCCAACACCATAAGCTCAGAGGCACAGACAGGCCGTATGGCCGAACCAACGCTAGTAAAACCATGACAAGCCATCTGATCAATACGTTTATCCTCCCCATCCTTGAGGGTGGAGCAATCCGGCCTATTTAGAACCGAGGAATTTGACAACCCCAAAACTGGGGCGTCTATCTCGGGGGAGAATGCCCAGCGCTTGACCGCCTCAGCAGGAAAAGGACATTTCCTATCCCACCCCTGAGGGATACCCGGGAGCCGAGCCGGCCTGACCCATTCTTTGTCAATGATTTTGTCAAAACGCCGCTGCGTAGGAAATTCCAAGCGCGGCCTGGATTCCTCAAACAGCTCACCATCCTGCTGTGATGCCGCCTCAGGAGGAGAGATATTCAGAACCTCCAACGTCAAGGCCAAGGCCTGAGGGGAGTCCGCTGATCTTCCCAGCTCACTAAACTCGGCATCAGCACTCGCAGAATGCTCATTGTCAGTAACCTCTGAACCGTCGGACACCTCTCCGTCCTCCAGCACAGAATAATCGGACCAGTCAAGATTATTAAATTCATCACCGTCATCCTCCGGCGGAGCCGGGGACACATGTATCCTCTTAGCCGGAGCCTTACGGGCGGCCGAGCTGGAAACTATCCTTTCAAGGGTGGCCAATCTGGCACACATTTCAGCTTGCAGATCCCTGCCCATGACCACGTCACACGGAGCACGCGTCAGGGTGGGAAGTGGAGATGAATCAGCCGGCGGTGCTGATCCCGTAGCCTGGGACCCGGACTGCCGCGCAATAGTATGCTGTGCACAGGGAATACATAGCAGTACATCGTCCCCAGTAATAGAAACACCGCACAACATGCACTTTTTGGGATGCCCCGAAGGGGTGCCCGCCCCTGGTATCAGGGGATGCCTCCATAAAGGTGATTTTGTGTGGTCGCTAAGACCCAGGGAATTACGCCAGTAAGCAACCCGGGATGCCCCTTTAATGTCCCGAGTGGGAGGATTTATAGGAATGAAACCCAGGGATCTAGGACAGGGAGAAACCCTCTAAACACTGGTGAAGGAAATCCCCAGAAGAATTCCGCCTGAAAGACATAAAGGACCCATGGGAATGAATGAGGCATAGAAGAATAGCCTATTATAAACGTATATATATATATATTTGGCCCACAGGGCCACTCACAGTTTGCAGAGCGGGAAAGACCTTCTGAGGAGAGCGCAGGAAGAGGAGCGGGGCGTGGCCAGAAAGGAGCGCGAGACGCGCCACCGCGCCCCCTCCCCCCACGTAACACACAGGAGCTGAAACGCTCCGCAGCGCAGCAGCGCCTGACAAGCCCTCCCAGTGAAAGGAGGGGGGCGGAACCGCGGCGACGCGCCGCGAGCCGGCGCCGCCCCCCTCCGCCGACGAAAAAGCCGCCAAAACTGAGCCCCATAGAAACCGCTGCCGCGGCGCCGACTAGGAGTACAAGCCAGGCGGGTGCCGCCGCACAGTCACCGGCGGAGCACCCGCCGGCAGAAAGCCCCCGTAGTAATCGGGAGGCCGGTCGCGGCAGCGCGCCGCGGTCCGGCCCCGCCACACAAGACAGGCGTGAGGTAACTACCTCACGCCATAAACTCACAGAGGGAGCCACCGCGCCCCGGCCAACGGGCGGCCGCGGCGCTAGAATTAATTAATAATATGCAAGTAAAACACTAACACACACACATAGGGAGGGAAAGAGGATAGGGAAGGAGGATAGGGAAGGCGGAGAGACCAAAACCCCAACCCCACTAGGGAATGGAAAGGGCCATAATGGGACCCCCCCCCCCCCGGGCAATACCAGGGACGGGGCATCCCAAGCCGGGATCACCAAACCGGCGCCACCGCCTACCCTCTGTAACAGGGTCTCACGGGGGGGAGCTCAGCTCCTCAGCACCATAGGTGCCCGTATACCCTCGCTCGGGCCCGCAGCCAAAGCTGAGGAGGCATATAATTTAATAAAATTGGCTAGGATAACAAAAGGCCGAGCGGAAACATAAGAATAAATAGGCCGGGGGCAACCCCGGCTACCTTAACTCCCCCTGAGCAAGGAGGAGGCATCATCTTCTGACTTGCTCGCCGTCTTGCAGAGATGGAAAACTGGGTAATGAGTGGGAGGTCCCAGGTATTTATGGATCAGGGAGGAGCTTTTCTCTTTGCATCATCTCTGCAGGAACGCCCCTTCAGGTCGGTATTACCCATGTGTTATGGATATCTGAAGCGGGGTGTGTGACATACTTAGAATAGAAATTTATATACTTCTAATATTTGAGGATTGTTTTTTGGGTTAGTTCTTGGATTGGTTTAGGTGTGCAATTTTCATGTGTTAGTTTTTGATGCACATATATTGTTTTATTAACACTTTATAGGATTGAGGATTTTTTAGCACTAGCACATAGCAACTTGTCCAGAAAAACGTCAGTGTATATATATTGGTTGATATGAATATATATTATGGATAATTAAATTTAGTGGATGATTGATTATTGTGACACATGAGCTCAGTGTCATTATATATTTGAGCCCTGGAGTTCCTCCCCACTTGGGTTTTTAATCTATATTTTTTCAATGTTTAATGTGTGATGTGTTGTCTTGCTGTATATAAAAATTGATGTATTAACTTTTTGATTAATAAATATATGAAGTATATTATGAAATGGTGTGCAGCCTGATCTATGAGGACTGTATGGAGGGCTAACCCTGGAGCCTTACTAATTAAGAGAAGTGTATAAAAGGGTTAACGGTAAGATTCATGCCACATTAAAAGAAAGAGGGTGTTAGAGAAAAGGTATAATGAGGGTTGAAACCCACCGGAAACCGCCAGGGTGTCACTAATCCATGCAATAGAGAAGATCCAATCATTGTGACCCTCCTAAAAAAAACAATAATAAAAAAGGATTAAAGCCAGCTCACACATCCCTTGTTCGCATGCATCTGTGATGAAATATCGACCTCTTGCCCTTATCTCCATAGTCACGTGGTTCAAGGTCTTAATCAGTGCCTACATGTTTTAAATTACTGGTACACTTTCAAGGATGCCTCACTCTTAAAAGCAGACCAAAACCCATTTTTCTGACTAATACCCTGTGCATCCCTCATCCCACCAGCATTAAACCAATTGTCCTAACCAGAGACACCACACACTTGATTAGCTCTTTCACCCTATGAGAACCTGCAATAGTGTCCTGGAGCAGCCACATAGGGCACCCAGTTCCTCCATCGGTCCCTGCTGGGAACAGCTCTTCCTTCCTTAAAAAGGCCAGGAAAACACTGAGGTGGGTGCATTTCTTGTTTTCAAGGTCCTGTCAAGCGCTTAGCTTTTTGGCGGGTGGGAGGAGCGGTCTCTAGAGGCCAGTCATTAAAGAAGAAATGGAAAACACAAGTTATCCTCCCCTGCAGATAGTTCAATGCTTGAAATCTTACCTGATTGTGGCCTGCTCTGCCTGGCCCTGATCCGTCCTGCCTCTGCGCTGAATGACCGACCAACGGCATCATTCACAGGGATGCCGACATGCCCCCTCCATTAATTCCAATGGAGGAGATGTGCCAGGCCTGCACATGACCCCTCCATTGCAGTCAATAGTGTGGGAGTGCTCTGGATGATGTGACTGATGGTGGCTGTCCGCTGCAGAGGCATCCGTGGCTGATGATTGGACCGGAGCCTAGATCAGACAATCAGGTACTTTTCAGAGCACTGGACTAGCATCCATCATCTGTGGGGGGGATACGGAGTACAATGGTTGACCAGGCTATAATTAAAGAATCAGTTTAAAGTGGACCAACACCCACGGGTGATCGGCCCGGGAATCTATAAGATTCTCGGGCCGATCACCCCCCACCCCGCGGGACATCCGAGATCGGGATGTCCCGCGGGGTGAAACCCCCCCAAACACCCCAACTCACCTACCTTATCTTCGGCGGCAGCCGGCCGCCGCCGCCTCCCCCGCGCCCCTGTAGGCGTGCGCGCCTCCGCGCCGGCCGTCTGCGAATGGCCGGCGCGGGCGCGTCAAAAGTGACGCGAGGGAGGCGGCGGCGTCCACCGCCGCTTAGACGTTCCAGATCTTCCCTTGTACGTCGGCGCTGGGAGCGGGGAGAGGTGAGTTTTTCGGGGGGTTAGGGGGGGTTTCACACAGCGGGGCACCCCGATCGGGGGTGCCCCACCGAAGTGGACCAAGACCCAGGATAGTCAAAATCCTGGGTGTTGGTCCACTTTAAAGAGGAATAAAACCAAGATCCCCGGGATCATCCACAACGCACTTTTTTCCATTGCCCTAGAGCATGTGTAGAGTCGATAAGCAGCCTTTCTCCCAAAAAAGAATGGCGTGTGCCACCGGCTACATATCTGCTCACCTCTACCAGAAATGTCTGGTTCACACCTAGGCTAAAGGTATAGCAGGGATGCAGCGTGGGGTCACTGGCGAGGTGAGTGTCCCAGACAATCCCAGGGAATACACACAGCAGGGCATACCAATTCAGGATGCCCCATAAGGAGAGACACCACTGGTCCTATAATCTTACAGACTCTAGGAAGGTGGTTCCGTTTCATTTCTGTAGGCTTTGGAATTTGGTTCCGTTCCCATTTTGAATTGGGTCGCCCTGCTGTTTGATGCCCCCCCCCCAGAACAAATCACCTCTTCCTCGTTGCTACGGTAGCCAGAGCCAATTGCCGCTCTGGAGCGTGTGCTGCGGCATCCCTGGTTGGGCAAGTGCTTCCATCCCAACCTGAATCTGAATGATGTTTGCCAAATGACAATCCCGGAAGATAGCTATCATTGGACGAGAGCCCGCACATGTGCCTTTGGACCAGGGAAAGGGAATCGATTACCGCTGCCTGGCGGTGGGGGTGGGTGTTTCCCACAGCGAAGCATCCCGATTCTGGATGAACTGGAAGAAAGCTAACAGCCGGCCCTGGAATCTAAAAAATTCAGGCTGCTGGTGGGTTTTGAACACCAACTGCCGGATCGCATCACGAACCGTCGCCCGGGATCTAACGTGCACCGACCGACGTGCACCTTTTGTGGCGCCGGACTCGTGATCTGATGGCATAGGAGCCCATGAATATAACAGCATGCCAGGAGAAGAGAAAATAAAATGTACTATCATACACCCAGGGAGAAAACCATTGCCGGGGAGATTGGCTTATTTGCTTTTGCACCACCGATGGCTTTTGGTCTGCTTTAAAAGCTGGGTCTTAAACTTTGACAAGAGACCTGCTTGGACAACCATAAAGCAGTAAGGCAAACTCACATCTCCGACACAGACGGGATCCAGGGTGGGAAGCCGGTAGACCGCCAAGCTGTTGGGGTTATCGCCTCCAGTAGCCAGTAAGGTCCGCGAAGGGTTGATCTCGATGGCGTGAATGCCGCAGCTCTGGGGGGTTGTGCTGACTGGCTCGCGGTCCTTAAGAATGGGAATCTTTGTAATCTGTCCAGTCTGTACATCCACCACAAACAGCTGTAAGGAGAAAAAAAAAAACTATTACTAGATGTCAGTGCAGACCAGGTTTAAAGTGGAACTATAGTAACCCTCGCCCTGCCACCCCACCCTGGCGCTGAGGCAGGCCGGAGGGGTGGGGGTTACAAAGAAAAAATAAATCTTTAGCTTATCCAGGGGCCCAAGCCTTATCCGGACCTTGGACGCCGCCATCTTGAATGAAAACACAGAGCTGTATCCTCCGACTCTATATGTGCTCCCGTCCACCCATGCAATTGGATGGGAGACGGGAGCTAGCTCAGACCCAGGGGATGGCATGATGGGAGACGGGAGCTAGCTCAGACCCAGGGGATGGCATGATGGGAGACGGGAGCTAGCTCAGACCCAGGGGATGGCATGATGGGAGACGGGAGCTAGCTCAGACCCAGGGGATGGCATGATGGGAGACGGGAGCTAGCTCAGACCCAGGGGATGGCATGATGGGAGACGGGAGCTAGCTCAGACCCAGGGGATGGCATGATGGGAGACGGGAGCTAGCTCAGACCCAGGGGATGGCATGATGGGAGACGGGAGCTAGCTCAGACCCAGGGGATGGCATGATGGGAGACGGGAGCTAGCTCAGACCCAGGGGATGGCATGATGGGAGACGGGAGCTAGCTCAGACCCAGGGGATGGCATGATGGGAGACGGGAGCTAGCTCAGACCCAGGGGATGGCATGATGGGAGACGGGAGCTAGCTCAGACCCAGGGGGTGGCATGATGGGAGACGGGAGCTAGCTCAGACCCAGGGGATGGCATGATGGGAGACGGGAGCTAGCTCAGACCCAGGGGATGGCATGATGGGAGACGGGAGCTAGCTCAGACCCAGGGGGTGGCATTTTGTGGCAATCGCATCGGCAGCCGTACAAAGGACCAGGGAGAACGGCGCTGGCCCGAGGATAAGGTAAAAGGTTTTTTTCTTCTTTGTAACCCCCCCCAGTCCTGCCTCAGCGCCAGGGTGGGGGTCACTTGATCACTCCCCATGGCGCCTGTAAAAACGAAAGGCTCATGTGCGGGCTCTCGTCCTATGTGACTACATTTGGCAGACAACTCTCATTGTTTACAGATAGGCTGGACCATTTGTGAGCTCCCCATTTATGTCAATGAAAGCCGCTGGCCGAATGACAGTCACTGCAGAGGGATATCAATAGATAAGCCACGCATGCGCCGTTGGAGCCTGGAGAGTTGATTTTGCCTGGGTGAACTGGGGGGGAGCGCCCTCACCCGAACAGCAGCCATAGCAGCAGTGTTCTGTGTGTACAGAACTCAATTCGCTCTACTTCGGTGTACAGATTGCAGGTAGTGAAAACTGCTTTGATAATTCCCCCACCCCCTGTACGGGTACTATGGGCTCTGTTGTTGGCTCAGCGATAGCCCAGTTTTCAAATAAAACTGAGCATTTCCACCACTGAAGCCCTGCTGCACTTTCTAGATCGGCGATTGGTTGGTCTCAAAGGTGCTGCCGTGATGTGGTGCTACCAGCTGGCTGTTCGGGCGCACACGCACAACCATTTAGAAAGGCTGGGCATGGGAGCGCACACAGCTACATGTAAACAATTGCTGCATTGCAGGAGCCGCCCGGCAAAGAAAAGGCCAGAGACACCGGGGGTTTCACAAAGCGGGGGAATCCAGTGGCCACACAGGTTCAAATCGGCTTTAAAATGCACCCCAATATTTTCCGATTGGCAGAAAGCATATGCATGCGCAGCAGGTGCTTAGAGTGAGGTAAGCAAACTGGTGTTTAGTGGGCTTTCACATTGGGATGCCCCTGTTAAGTGGACTAAAACCTAGCCAGAAATGTAAAAATCAATGGCCTTGATTCATCAAGAATTGAAAAAAAATTCTCATGGTCGAAAAAAATTCTTTTCATGAGAAAAAGGCCTGAGAGTTTCATTGTTAGTGAATCACCAAATAGGAAGACAATAAAAGTCAATGGCACTTTTAACTACAGTTAAAAAGGTTAATACTTTTCTCAGGAGTAGAAAACTGCCATTGACCTTCATTGTCTCCCTATCTGGTGATTCACTAAAAGTGAAATTCTCAGGCTTTTTTCTCATTAATCGAATTTTTTACTACTATGATTTTTTTTTCCAACTCTTAGTGAATGTGGGCCAATGCCTTCGAATAAGTCACCGATAACCCAGGCACCCCCATGACTCCTCCATCTCATGCTGCATCTATTAAAATGCCCATATTACGATCGGCTCCCCATGTATGGCTCCCTCCCTGCTGACACCCCCAGACGCAGCGCCTAAACTCACCGTGTTGCATTTGGTTCCACAGACAACCTGCCGATGGTTCAGCCACTGTGACGCAAACACTTTGTTCAGGGTGCCCAGGTTGAACTCCTGCTCCTTCAGGATCCCGGGGAGGGCCTGCGCGGCACATGCACGTATCAGCCGGTGGTAGCCATGGTCATCCTGTGCCTTCAGCTCCCTGCTCTTCAAGTAGTACACCATGGACTTCTTCTCTGGAGGAAGCCGCGGCCGCTTCTGTGCACCGTGATCCCAATCGGCCTGCCACAGAGCGCGGGAAAACGGTCAGTCCACTCACCAGAGAGGCGCACAAACAAAAAGATTACAGAATGAGGGATGCCAAAAAGATAAGGATCACCATTCTTAAATTTGGCATGGTCTCAGTGACCTCCTGTAAATGACATGTCATTAACAGGGGGTGTGTAAGGATCCCTTCCTAAAGCGCAACACAACCCAGAATCTTTACTTTCGCAGGTTTTGTTCCTTGCCCTGGAGGCATCCCAATTTGGGATGCCGTGTTGTGTGAAACCCCCAAATTGGGCAGAAAAACTCACCTTTCACGGGCTAGCGGTCATGCACGGTCTCTTGTCCAATGAGATCCGTTTGCTGTGCATATTAATGCTCAACAATCGGGAACAAGAGCGGCTGCATCCCCAAACACGGGCTCAGCCCAACTGAATGGCAACAGTCCAGAGGACGGGGGGGGATTGATTTACACAGCGGGGCATCCCAGATCAGGAAGGCAGCGGCCGGCCCTGGAGTCTTAGCTCTCGGAGCAGGCCTTCTTGGGTTTTGCTCAACTTCATATAGACGTGGGGGACCCTCTCCTCGAAATCCGACACAGACACGAGACCCCCAAATCTCCTAAAGATGGCAGACTTAGGCAATCCACTACAAAGGCACAGATAAAGGGAACTCTTTCAAATATGGCACAGACCTTGGGATACCCCCAAATATGGCAGACATTGGAGACCCCCTCAAGTATGGCAAACCTAGGCATGCCCATCCAACAACTCAGATGTAGGAGTCCCCCTAAAGGGTTTGGGACCCCTTTGGAGGCATAACCATCAATGATGGATCCCGATCAGGGGGGAAGGCCAGCGGCCGGCCCTGGAATCTTTTTGCTTCCAGAGCAGGACCTCGGGTTTCACTCAACTTCATATAGGACGTAGGGGACCCCCTCCTTGAAATATGGACACAAGATCCCCCGAATCTCCTAAACATGGCAGACTTAGGCAATCCACTACAATGGCACAGATAAAGGGACCCCTTTCAAATATGGCACAGAACTTGGGATACCCCCAAATATGGTGAACATTGGAGACCCCCTCAAGTATGGCACAGGCACGTCCTCCCCCCAAACATGGCACAGGCACGTCCTCCCCCCAAACATGGCACAGGCACATCCTCCCCCCAAACATGGCACAGGCACATCCTCCCCCCAAACATGGCACAGGCATCTACCTAACAGCACATGCACAAACACGGAACAGGGCATCCCACACTAGTGGTCACAAGGCAGGCCCCCGCCCCTCACCACTCGGATGCCATGACAACCTCCTAGGACGCTAACACTGGTCGATATAAAGGCGTAGCGCACATATAGGCCGCAGCGCCATTTACCTGGTCTCCGGCGGAGGCAGCCGCTCTCCTCTTCCTGCTAACTGCACGCCGGGTCATGGTGTCGCCCGCACAGCCCCCGCGCCCGCATGGAGGGAGCCCGGGAAACCGGATAACAGCGGATCATATAACGGAACGACAAGTCAACAGTGACCTCTCACCCCACCGACACAGCACTGCGTCACTACGTCACCACGTCACGTTCAGCGCACGCTGATCCCGCCTATCCTGGCTATAGCCCTGTCTCCTGGTAACGGGATGGGCGGGGCTTCTGCCGGCTGTAAACCAGAAGAAGCGCGTCCGTCTCCTGGTAACGGGATGGGCGGGGCTTCTGTCTGCTACAGATTTGCAGAGGAGAGTCTGTCTCCTGGCAACGAGGTGGGCGGGCTCTCTGTCAGTCAGGAAAGGCGGAAGCGGGGCTGCGTGTGGTGACGAGGACGTTGGTGTTAAAGCGGACCTTCACCCTGAATAAGAGCCTATCTTATATGTTTCCCCTCTGTACATACAGATTGCTCACATTAATCCGGACCTTCACTCTGTATAAGAGCCTATCTTATATGTTTCCCACACCCTGTAGATACAGATTGCCCACATTAATCCGGACCTTCACCCTGAATAAGAGCCTATCTTATATGTTTCCCACACCCTGTAGATACAGATTGCCCACATTAATCCGGACCTTCACCCTGAATAAGAGCCTATCTTATATGTTTCCCACACCCTGTAGATACAGATTGCCCACATTAATCCGGACCTTCACCCTGAATAAGAGCCTATCTTATATGTTTCCCACACCCTGTACATACAGATTGCCCACATTAATCCAGACCTTCACCCTGAATAAGAGCCTATCTTATATGTTTCCCACACCCATGTTCACCAAATGTGGGCAGTGCCGTTCCCAGCCTGTCTGAATGGCTGAGGGTTGGAGCATGCCATAGCCCAGAGATGCTGGGGATGTGCTCACTGACATATACATAGAAGAAGGAGCAAGAAAAAGCTTATTTTTGTGATGACCCAGGAGGGGTTTCATACAGCGGGGTATCCATATGTGAGAGGGCCGAGCCCATGGCTGGCGTCAGCACCTGGCAAGGCAGGGCAGTTGCTGGGGGCCCCACTGACAGGGCAGGCCTTTGGGGTGTGCAACGGCGCTTGACTGGGAGGACCACCGCAGCTGGTGCCCACATCTTCTCGAATAAAAATTGCCCCAAACCCCCACCCGAGTATCTGACAGAGTCTTATTACTGCACACACCAAAATTAGTAATAAAAGATATATGTATTTATTAATCCATTAGAATCCAAAACATTACATCAAAGACACATTGTTAAAGTGGACCAACACCCAGGGGGGATCTTATAGATTCCCGGGCCGATCACCTCTCTCACCCCGGGGCATCCGAGATCGGGATGTCCCACGGGGTGAAACCCCCCCCAAAAGCCCCAAAAAATCTTACCTTATCGGCGACGGATCAGCCGCCGCCTCCCGTGCGCACTGCTAGAGGGGCGCGTGGGAGGCGGCAGCGGCAGCTGCGGCTTATCCGTCACTTGTCCTTCGCCGAAAAGGTACGTTTTTTGAGGCTTTTGGGGGGTTTCACACTGAAGTGGACAAACACCCAGGATAGTGAAAATCCTGGGTGTTGGTCCACTTTAAAAAACATATAAGACAAACTAAACAGCAATGGACATCAGTGCCCCCTCCTGGCAGAATATGTTTAGTTTGTCTTATATGTTTTTTAAAGTGGACCAACACCCAGGATTTTCACTATCCTGGGAGTTGGTCCACTTCAGCGGGGCATCCGAGATCAGGATGCCCCACTGTGTGAAACCCCCCCAAAAGCCCCCAAAAACGTACCTTTTTGGCGATGGATAAGCCGCCGCTGCCGCCGCCGCCTCCCCCTCGTCCCTCTTACAGGGCGCTTGCCCGCGTCGGCCATTCACAGACGGCGGGCGCGCGCACTGCTAGAGGGGCGCGCGGGAGGCGGCGGGGGCTGATCCGTCGCCGATAAGGTAAGGTTTTTTGGGGCTTTTGGGGGGGGGGTTCACCCCGCGGGACATCCCGATCTCTTATAGATTCCCGGGCCGATCACCCCTGGGTGTTGGTCCACTTTAACAATGTGTCTTTGATGTAATGTTTTGGATTCTAATGGATTAATAAATACATATATCTTTTATTACTAATTTTGGTGTGTGCAGTAATAAGACTCTGTCAGATACTCGGGTGGGGGTTTGGGGGCATCCCCAATTTTTATTCTTTGTACTTTTTGGGTTAAGGACAGAGCATTGCACCACACGTGATGGTAGAATTGTTTAGCTGGTGCCACCCACACATCTTTTTCTAGAATTTACATCTTCTCGAATGGCGGGGTTACATACAACGGGGCATCTCACATAAACCCTAAAAGTTGATCTGTCAGGCCTGTCATCGGGATGCCTTAGCATAGCGGACCAAAACGTAGGTGAGGGGAACCTCTGGGATCACCTGTCCCTGTCTGGTAGTGAGTTCTGAATGGCACCTCATGATGGCCACTCCTGCCGCCAGCTATTCAAAAATGCAGATGCGGGCGGCGGCATCCCCAGCACACCTCCGACTGCTGCCCACACCCGCATCTGCATTTCTGTATAGCTGGCGGCAGGAGTGGCCATCATGAGGTGCCGCTGGCCTTAGACATCGGCTTTGACGCCGTGACATCAGCGGCTCTAAGCGCACTGATTGGACAAGCAGACGCGCATGTGCCGTAGGACTGAGAAAAGGTTGTTGCTCGGCGTTTTGGGGGTTTTTATACAGCTGGACACCCCAGGATGCCCCAGGGGAAAGGACTAAAACCCAGGATATCTAAAATCCTGGGTTCTGGTCTACTTTAACCCTGTCTCTGCCAGCCTACCTGGAGTTTTTGTCACCCTTTGTTGCCAGACTATTTTGCGCTCCCCATGTTCAAATGTGATTTTTGAAGGGATTTCCAGGGATTTCCCAGGAAAATTATATAATGTTTTTTTCAGCATAGTCTGGGATTTAACATTAAATGTCTTGCTTGTCATTTTTTAGGTGTATTCTCAATATTTTGGGGTGAAATAAGTGCAAAAAAAAATCTATTTTTTACAATTTGTAGTGTTTTTTGTAATATGTAAGTTTGTCAATAAAATCTTATTGCGTGTGAAATTCCAATTTCTCCCAGTTACAGCGGTACCACATATGTATAGGTAGACACCCTTTCCTGCCCAGGAGACTCCCCCAAACTGAAACAGAGCTTTAGGGTATTTTTAGATAGAATACAACTGGGATATGCGCACCTTGCAGTTTTTCCAGAAAAACAACCCTTTACATTTGAAATACCCCCAACAAACTATATATTCTCTGGAAGTACACACCTCAAGCTTTCTAGGTGTACCAGGCTTGTTGATGTGGCCACAGTTTTCTGGAAGTAATCCCTTAATGTATTCTTTGGTTGCAAAGAGTTTCCCTAAAAAAAAAAAATAAGAATCAAAGCCACATTTTCCTAAAAAAAAAAATATATACAAACAAGAAAAAACAAGGTTAATCTGAAAAAGCAACATCCCCCGAACAGAACGATACCCAACATACATTGCTAATGTTAAGGGAAGAGTTGCCAAACACCCCAAAGTAAAGCATGTGCGTAACGGTAATTTCAGCTCTGCAGACAAAGTGCGCACCTTGCGATTTTTCAACCAAAACAACCCTTTACATTTGGAATATCGCCCATTAACCATATATTCCCTGAAAGTACACATGTTAAGCTTTCTAAGCGTACCCAGCTTGTTGTAGTGGGCTCATCTTTCTGGAATTAATCCCTCAAAGAATATATTTTTTTTTGCTGCAGAGTTTAGGCTTTAACATGAAATGAAAATAGTTTGTACATTTAATTTTTTTAAATTATTTTTTACAATATTATTAAGTAAAAAAAAAAACATTTTATTTTAAATAAAAAATGTATTTTATTAAAGAAAACCATATTGCATGTGAAAGCCCCATTTCTACCGATTAGAACAGTACCACATATTTATCGGTAGCCCCCCGTTCCTGCCCAGGAGACCACCCAAACTGAAACAAGTACTTTATAACATTTACAAATAAAATACAACTACCATCCACACTACAAAGGGTTAAATCGAGTAAAAAAATGACATAGGGTCCCCCCTCCCAGGGGGGGAACCCATTTTTTGGAGGATTTTTAAGGGTTAAAAACCCTTAAAAATCCCCCCAAAAAATGACATGGGGTCCCCCTTACCCGAAGTAACCAGCCCGGGACCAGCTATGCAGGGCTTGTAAAAACAGGGCGCAAGGGCCAGCTTTTGTGGCACCGGGCCCTGCTGGCTACAAGCCTGCATAGCCCGTGGCCACGGGCTATTCTGCCCCCCCCTGGGCTTTGGGAGGCAGGTAATTGGACCCATGGACCCCTTACCAGTTCACAAGGGATTAAATGTAAAAAATAAAGACACTGACACAGAGAAAAAAATGACATTTATTATTTTTTTTTTTACTCTACTCACCTCCGATCCTGGCTCCCTTGCCGCTGTCCCGCGCCGCTGTCAGCTGATGACAGATGCCGATAGTGATTGGCGCAGGCATCTGACAGTTGCCGGAGCTCGGAGGGGGTATAAGAGGAGGAGGCTGACGTAATTCCGCTCCTCCCACAAAGGGCGAGGCTAGGGGCGGCTGCCATCGCTGCCATTAGAGAAGGTGAGGACCCGAAAGAGGGTCCTCACCCCAAGCCTGCGGAGCCCAGGGGGGGATCGGACCCCCCCTGGTGAAGAGTAGACCTGGACTGAGGGATCGGGCGCGGAGGTGCAGATTACTGTCAGCGGTAGAAACGGGGAGTGGGGCGGTTTTGGGCCCCCTCCTGAAGACGGAGGATGACGGGGGAGGGATTGGGTGCCCCCCCAGGAAGAGAGGAACCCCAGCTTCACATTGATACCAGAGGTAAGTGTTTTTTTTTCGATTTTGTAACTAGCAGTGGGAAAAGTCAGGCACGTAGATTCTACGTGCTTGGCACTTAAGTGGAGTAGAAGCGAGCGCGTAGAATTTACGTGCTTGGCACTGAAAGGGTTAAAAGTTGGCATAATGAAATGAGCTATAGATACTTCCTGTAGGAAAACAATGCTAAGCTCTGATTTTCACACGTCGTTTTTGCTCTCCCTATGCTGTTAGTAAGAGTCCTGACCGAGCTTTAAAATAAGGAAAGTGGAGGCTTTGTTGCTTGTGAAGAGAAGCTCAGTGTTGAGGCTGCTTGCTAAGTGCTTAAGTCACTCCATTACAAAGCCTTGGGGAAGGTCTGAGAATAAAACTCCCAGTTGCTTTCACAAAGCATTGCTTGAATCAAGCTGGTGGGTACCCAACAACTAGTGGTCAGCCTGAGCCATGAAAGCAGAAGAAATGGTCTTCACCTTGAACTTGGTGGTTCTATGGATGCATAGTGGTTAAGTTTGGAACTGACCCATGGTTGGCATTGTCAAGTCCAATGGCTGAGGGGAGAATCCTGACTGTTTCCTAACTCAATTCAGACTACTTTCTCTTCACTTTTGAAACAGTGATATACCTAGGTTGCAGTTATCTTTTGCTATTTGAGGCAAACTTGACCAGCTCTAAACTGTTCTCCTATTTTTTCAAAGGATTTCTAATTGCAGGTTAACTTTCCAAATAAAAGTTTGTATGCACAGAAGCTGGTGGTATTGAGCAATACTTACAGATAATTTGTCTTTAAACTTTGAAGGAAATGTTTGTGGATTGTGAAAAAATGAATTCCGATCTTTCCATAGTGCAATTGAGACATTAATTTAAAAGTTGGCATAATGAAATGAGCTATAGTTACATCCTGTAGGTTAACAATGCTAAGCTCTGATTTTCACGCATCATTTTTACTCTCCCTATGCTTTTAGTAAGAGTCCTGACCGAGCTTTAAAATAAGGAAAGTGGAGGCTTTGTTGCTTGTAAAGAGAAGCTCAGTGTTGAGGCTGCTTGCTAAGTGTTTAAGTCACTCCATTACAAAGCCTTGGAGAAGGTCTGAGAATAAAACTCCCAGTTGCTTTCACAAAGCATTGCTTGAATCAAGCTGGTGGGTACCCAACAACAGTGGTCAGCTTGAGCCATGAAAGCAGAAGAAATGGTCTTCACCTTGAACTTGGTGGTTCTATGGATGCATAGTGGCCAAGTTTGGAACTGACCCATGGTTGGCATTGTCAAGTCCAATGGCTGAGGGGAGCATCCTGAGTGTTTCCTAACTCAATTCAGACTACTTTCTCTTCACTTTTGAAACAGTGATATACCTAGGTTGCAGTTATCTTTTGCTATTTGAGGCAAACTTGACCAGCTCTAAACTGTTCTCCTATTCTTTCAAAGGATTTCAAATTGCAGGCTAACTTTCCAAATAAAAATTTGTATGCACAGAAGCTGGTGGTATTGAGCAATACTTGCAGATAATTTGTCTTTAAACTTTGAAGGAAATGTTTGTGGATTGTGAAAAAATGAATTCCGATCTTTCCATAGTGCAATTGAGACATTAATTTAAAAGTTGGCATAATGAAATGAGCTATAGTTACATCCTGTAGGTTAACAATGCTAAGCTCTGATTTTCACGCATCATTTTTGCTCTCCCTATGCTGTTAGTAAGAGTCCTGACCGAGCTTTAATATAAGGAAAGTGGAGGCTTTGCTGCTTGTGAAGAGAAGCTCAGTGTTGAGGCTGCTTGCTAAGTGCTTAAGTCACTCCGTTACAAAGCCTTGGGAAAGGTCTGAGAATAAAACTCCCAGTTGCATTCACAAAGCGTTGCTTGAATCAAGCTGGTGGGTACCCAACAACAGTGGTCAGCTTGAGCCATGAAAGCAGAAGAAATGGTCTTCACCTTGAACTTGGTGGTTCTATGGATGCATAGTGGCCAAGTTTGGAACTGATGCTTGGTTGGTATTGTCAAGTCCAATGGCTGAGGGGAGCATCTTGAGTGTTTCCTAACTCAATTCAGACTACTTTCTCTTCACTTTTGAAACAGTGATATACCTAGGTTGCAGTTATCTTTTGCTATTTGAGGCAAACTTGACCAGCTCTAAACTGTTCTCCTATTTTTTCAAAGGATTTCTAATTGCAGGTTAACTTTCCAAATAAAAATTTGTATGCACAGAAGCTGGTGGTATTGAGCAATACTTACAGATAATTTGTCTTTAAACTTTGAAGGAAATGTTTGTGGATTGTGAAAAAATGAATTCCGATCTTTCCATAGTGCAATTGAGACATTAATTTAAAAGTTGGCATAATGAAATGAGCTATAGTTACATCCTGTAGGTTAAGAATGCTAAGCTCTGATTTTCACGCATCATTTTTGCTCTCCCTATGCTGTTAGTAAGAGTCCTGACCGAGCTTTAAAATAAGGAAAGTGGAGGCTTTGTTGCTTGTGAAGAGAAGCTCAGTGTTGAGGCTGCTTGCTAAGTGCTTAAGTCACTCCATTACAAAGCCTTGGGGAAGGTCTGAGAATAAAACTCCCAGTTGCTTTCACAAAGCATTGCTTGAATCAAGCTGGTGGGTACCCAACAACAGTGGTCAGCTTGAGCCATGAAAGCAGAAGAAATGGTCTTCACCTTGAATTTGTTGGTTCTATGGATGCATAGTGGCCAAGTTTGGAACTGACCCATGGTTGGCATTGTCAAGTCCAATGGCTGAGGGGAGCATCCTGAGTGTTTCCTAACTCAATTCAGACTACTTTCTCTTCACTTTTGAAACAGTGATATACCTAGGTTGCAGTTATCTTTTGCTATTTGAGGCAAACTTGACCAGCTCTAAACTGTTCTCCTATTCTTTCAAAGGATTTCAAATTGCAGGCTAACTTTCCAAATAAAAATTTGTATGCACAGAGGCTGGTGGTATTGAGCAATACTTACAGATAATTTGTCTTTAAACTTTGAAGGAAATGTTTGTGGATTGTGAAAAAATGAATTCCGATCTTTCCATAGTCCAATTGAGACATTAATTTAAAAGTTGGAATAATGAAATGAGCTATAGTTACATTCTGTAGGTTAACAATGCTAAGCTCTGATTTTGACGCATCATTTTTGCTCTCCCTATGCTTTTAGCAAGAGTCCTGACCGAGCTTTAAAATAAGGAAAGTGGAGCCTTTGTTGCTTGTGAAGAGAAGCTCAGTGTTGAGGCTGCTTGCTAAGTGCTTAAGTCACTCCATTACAAAGCCTTGGGGAAGGTCTGAGAATAAAACCCCCAGTTGCTTTCACAAAGCATTGCTTGAATCAAGCTGGTGGGTACCCAACAACAGTGGTCAGCTTGAGCCATGAAAGCAGAAGAAATGGTCTTCACCTTGAACTTGGTGGTTCTATGGATGCATAGTGGCCAAGTTTGGAACTGACCCATGGTTGGCATTGTCAAGTCCAATGGCTGAGGGGAGCATCCTGAGTGTTTCCTAACTCAATTCAGACTACTTTCTCTTCACTTTTGAAACAGTGATATATCTAGGTTGCAGTTATCTTTTGCTATTTGAGGCAAACTTGACCAGCTCTAAACTGTTCTCCTATTCTTTCAAAGGATTTCAAATTGCAGGCTAACTTTCCAAATAAAAATTTGTATGCACAGAAGCTGGTGGTATTGAGCAATACTTACAGATAATTTGTCCTTAAACTTTGAAGGAAATGTTTGTGGATTGTGAAAAAATAAATTCCGATCTTTCCATAGTGCAATTGAGACATTAATTTAAAAGTTGGCATAATGAAATGAGCTATAGTTACATCCTGTAGGTTAACAATGCTAAGCTCTGATTTTCACGCATCATTTTTGCTCTCCCTATGCTTTTAGTAAGAGTCCTGACCGAGCTTTAAAATAAGGAAAGTGGAGCCTTTGTTGCTTGTGAAGAGAAGCTCAGTGTTGAGGCTGCTTGCTAAGTGCTTAAGTCACTCCATTACAAAGCATTGGGGAAGGTCTGAGAATAAAACCCCCAGTTGCTTTCACAAAGCATTGCTTGAATCAAGCTGGTGGGTACCCAACAACAGTGGTCGGCTTGAGCCATGAAAGCAGAAGAAATGGTCTTCACCTTGAACTTGGTGGTTCTATGGATGCATAGTGGCCAAGTTTGGAACTGACCCATGGTTGGCATTGTCAAGTCCAATGGCTGAGGGGAGCATCCTGAGTGTTTCCTAACTCAATTCAGACTACTTTCTCTACACTTTTGAAACAGTGATATACCTAGGTTGCAGTTATCTTTTGCTATTTGAGGCAAACTTGACCAGCTCTAAACTGTTCTCCTATTCTTTCAAAGGATTTCAAATTGCAGGCTAACTTTCCAAATAAAAATTTGTATGCACAGAAGCTGGTGGAATTGAGCAATACTTACAGATAATTTGTCTTTAAACTTTGAAGGAAATGTTTGTGGATTGTAAAAAAATGAATTCCGATCTTTCCATAGTGCAATTGAGACATTAATTTAAAAGTTGGCATAATGAAATGAGCTATAGTTACATCCTGTAGGTTAACAATGCTAAGCTATGATTCTCACGCATAATTTTTGCTCTCCCTATGCTGTTAGTAAGAGTCCTGACCGAGCTTTAAAATATGGAAAGTGGAGGCTTTGTTGCTTGTGAAGAGAAGCTCAGTGTTGAGGCTGCTTGCTAAGTGCTTAAGTCACTCCATTACAAAGCTTTGGGGAAGGTCTGAGAATACAACTCCCAGTTGCATTCACAAAGCATTGCTTGAATCAAGCTGGTGGGTACCCAACAACAGTGGTCAGCTTGAGCCATGAAAGCAGAAGAAATGGTCTTCACCTTGAACTTGGTGGTTCTATGGATGCATAGTGGCCAAGTTTGGAACTGACCCATGGTTGGCATTGTCAAGTCCAATGGCTGAGGGGAGCATCCTGAGTTGTTTCCTAACTCAATTCAGACTACTTTCTCTTCACTTTTGAAACAGTGATATACCTAGGTTGCAGTTATCTTTTGCTATTTGAGGCAAACTTGACCAGCTCTAAACTGTTCTCCTATTCTTTCAAAGGATTTCAAATTGCAGGCTAACTTTCCAAATAAAAATTTGTATGCACAGAAGCTGGTGGTATTGAGCAATACTTACAGATAATTTGTCCTTAAACTTTGAAGGAAATGTTTGTGGATTGTGAAAAAATGAATTCCGATCTTTCCATAGTGCAATTGAGACATTAATTTAAAAGTTGCCATAATGAAATGAGCTATAGTTACATCCTGTAGGTTAACAATGCTAAGCTCTGATTTTCACGCATCATTTTTGCTCTCCCTATGCTTTTAGTAAGAGTCCTGACCGAGCTTTAAAATAAGGAAAGTGGAGGCTTTGTTGCTTGTGAAGAGAAGCTCAGTGTTGAGGCTGCTTGCTAAGTGCTAAAGTCACTCCATTACAAAGCCTTGGGGAAGGTCTGAGAATAAAACCCCCAGTTGCTTTCACAAAGCATTGCTTGAATCAAGCTGGTGGGTACCCAACAACAGTGGTCAGCTTGAGCCATGAAAGCAGAAGAAACGGTCTTCACCTTGAACTTGGTGGTTCTATGGATGCATAGTGGCCAAGTTTGGAACTGAGCCATGGTTGGCATTGTCAAGTCCAATGGCTGAAGGGAGCATCCTGAGTGTTTCCTAACTCAATTCAGACTACTTTCTCTTCACTTTTGAAACAGTGATATACCTAGGTTGCAGTTATCTTTTGCTATTTGAGGCAAACTTGACCAGCTCTAAACTGTTCTCCTATTCTTTCAAAGGATTTCAAATTGCAGGCTAACTTTCCAAATAAAAATTTGTATGCACAGAAGCTGGTGTTATTGAGCAATACTTACAGATAATTTGTCCTTAAACTTTGAAGGAAATGTTTGTGGATTGTGAAAAAATGAATTCCTATCTTTCCATAGTGCAATTAAGACATTAATTTGAAAGTTGGCATAATAAAATGAGCTATAGTTACATCCTGTAGGTTAACAATGCTAAGCTCTGATTTTCACGCATCATTTTTGCTCTCCCTATGCTGTTAGTAAGAGTCCTGACCGAGCTTTAAAATAAGGAAAGTGGAGCCTTTGTTGCTTGTGAAGAAAAGCTCAGTGTTGAGGCTGCTTGCTAAGTGCTTAAGTCACTCCATTACAAAGCCTTGGGAAAGGTCTGAGAATAAAACTCCCAGTTGCTTTCAGAAAGCATTGCTTGAATCTAGCTGGTGGGTACCCAACAACAGTGGTCAGCCTGAGCCATGAAAGCAGAAGAAATGGTCTTCACCTTGAACTTGGTGGTTCTATGGATGCATAGTGGCCAAGTTTGGAACTGACCCATGGTTGGCATTGTCAAATCCAATGGGTGAGGGGAGCATCCTGAGTGTTTCCTAACTCAATTCAGACTACTTTCTCTTCACTTTTGTAACAGTGATATACCTAGGTTGCAGTTATCTTTTGCTATTTGAGGCAAACTTGACCAGCTCTAAACTGTTCTCCTATTCTTTCAAAGGATTTCAAATTGCAGGCTAACTTTCCAAATAAAAATTTGTATGCACAGAAGCTGGTGGTATTGAGCAATACTTACAGATAATTTGTCCTTAAACTTTGAAGGAAATGTTTGTGGATTGTGAAAAAATGAATTCCGATCTTTCCATAGTGCAATTGAGACATTAATTTAAAAGTTGGCATAATGAAATGAGCTATAGTTACACCCTGTAGGTTAACAATGCTAAGCTCTGATTTTCATGCATCATTTTTGCTCTCCCTATGCTGTTAGTAAGAGTCCTGACCGAGCTTTAAAATAAGGAAGTGGAGGCTTTGTTGCTTGTGAAGAGAAGCTCAGTGTTGAGGCTGCTTGCTAAGTGCTAAAGTCACTCCATTACAAAGCCTTGGGGAAGGTCTGAGAATAAAACTCCCAGTTGCTTTCACAAAGCATTGCTTGAATCAAGCTGGTGGGTACCCAACAACAGTGGTCAGCTTGAGCCATGAAAGCAGAAGAAATGGTCTTCACCTTGAACTTAGTGGTTCTATGGATGCATAGTGGCCAAGTTTGGAACTGACCCATGGTTAGCATTGTCAAGTCCAATGGCTGAGGGGAGCATCCTGAGTGTTTCCTAACTCAATTCAGACTACTTTCTCTTCACTTTTGAAACAGTGATATACCTAGGTTGCAGTTATCTTTTGCTATTTGAGGCAAACTTGACCAGCTCTAAACTGTTCTCCTATTCTTTCAAAGGATTTCAAATTGCAGGCTAACTTTCCAAATAAAAATTTGTATGCACAGAAGCTGGTGGTATTGAGCAATACTTGCAGATAATTTGTCTTTAAACTTTGAAGGAAATGTTTGTGGATTGTGAAAAAATGAATTCCGATCTTTCCATAGTGCAATTGAGACATTAATTTAAAAGTTGGCATAATGAAATGAGCTATAGTTACATCCTGTAGGTTAAGAATGCTAAGCTCTGATTTTCACGCATCATTTTTACTCTCCCTATGCTGTTAGTAAGAGTCCTGACCGAGCTTTAAAATAAGGAAAGTGGAGGCTTTGTTGCTTGTGAAGAGAAGCTCAGTGTTGAGGCTGCTTGCTAAGTGTTTAAGTCACTCCATTACAAAGCCTTGGAGAAGGTCTGAGAATAAAACTCCCAGTTGCTTTCACAAAGCATTGCTTGAATCAAGCTGGTGGGTACCCAACAACAGTGGTCAGCTTGAGCCATGAAAGCAGAAGAAATGGTCTTCACCTTGAACTTGGTGGTTCTATGGATGCATAGTGGCCAAGTTTGGAACTGATGCATGGTTGGTATTGTCAAGTCCAATGGCTGAGGGGAGCATCCTGAGTGTTTCCTAACTCAATTCAGACTACTTTCTCTTCACTTTTGAAACAGTGATATACCTAGGTTGCAGTTATCTTTTGCTATTTGAGGCAAACTTGACCAGCTCTAAACTGTTCTCCTATTTTTTCAAAGGATTTCTAATTGCAGGTTAACTTTCCAAATAAAAATTTATATGCACAGAAGCTGGTGGTATTGAGCAATACTTACAGATAATTTGTCTTTAAACTTTGAAGGAAATGTTTGTGGATTGTGAAAAAATGAATTCCGATCTTTCCATAGTGCAATTGAGACATTAATTTAAAAGTTGGCATAATGAAATGAGCTATAGTTACATCCTGTAGGTTAAGAATGCTAAGCTCTGATTTTCACGCATCATTTTTGCTCTCCCTATGCTGTTAGTAAGAGTCCTGACCGAGCTTTAAAATAAGGAAAGTGGAGGCTTTGTTGCTTGTGAAGAGAAGCTCAGTGTTGAGGCTGCTTGCTAAGTGCTTAAGTCATTCCATTACAAAGCCTTGGGGAAGGTCTGAGAATAAAACTCCCAGTTGCTTTCACAAAGCATTGCTTGAATCAAGCTGGTGGGTACCCAACAACAGTGGTCAGCTTGAGCCATGAAAGCAGAAGAAATGGTCTTCACCTTGAACTTGGTGGTTCTATGGATGCATAGTGGCCAAGTTTGGAACTGACCCATGGTTGGTATTGTCAAGTCCAATGGCTGAGGGGAGCATCCTGAGTGTTCCCTAACTCAATTCAGACTACCTTCTCTTCACTTTTGAAACAGTGATATACCTAGGTTGCAGTTATCTTTTGCTATTTGAGGCAAACTTGACCAGCTCTAAACTGTTCTCCTATTCTTTCAAAGGATTTCAAATTGCTGGCTAACTTTCCAAATAAAAATTTGTATGCACAGAAGCTGGTGGCATTGAGCAATACTTACAGATAATTTGTCTTTAAACTTTGAAGGAAATGTTTGTGGATTGTGAAAAAATGAATTCTGATCTTTCCATAGTGCAATTGAGACATTAATTTAAAAGTTGGCATAATGAAATGAGCTATAGTTACATCCTGTAGGTTAACAATGCTAAGCTCTGATTTTCACGCATCATTTTTGCTCTCCCTATGCTGTTAGTAAGAGTCCTGACCGAGCTTTAAAATAAGGAAAGTGGAGGCTTTGTTGCTTGTGAAGAGAAGCTCAGTGTTGAGGCTGCTTGCTAAGTGCTTAAGTCCCTCCATTACAAAGCCTTGGGGAAGGTCTGAGAATAAAACTCCCAGTTGCTTTCACAAAGCATTGCTTGAATCAAGCTGGTGGGTACCCAACAACAGTGGTCAGCTTGAGCCATGAAAGCAGAAGAAATGGTCTTCACCTTGAAGTTGGTGGTTCTATGGATGCATAGTGGCCAAGTTTGGAACTGACCCATGGTTAGCATTGTCAAGTCCAATGGCTGAGGGGAGCATCCTGAGTGTTTCCTAACTCAATTCAGACTACTTTCTCTTCACTTTTGAAACAGTGATATACCTAGGTTGCAGTTATCTTTTGCTATTTGAGGCAAACTTGACCAGCTCTAAACTGTTCTCCTATTCTTTCAAAGGATTTCAAATTGCAGGCTAACTTTCCAAATAACAATTTGTATGCACAGAAGCTGGTGGTATTGAGCAATACTTGCAGATAATTTGTCTTTAAACTTTGAAGGAAATGTTTGTGGATTGTGAAAAAATGAATTCCGATCTTTCCATAGTGCAATTGAGACATTAATTTAAAAGTTGGCATAATGAAATGAGCTATAGTTACATCCTGTAGGTTAACAATGCTAAGCTCTGATTTTCACGCATCATTTTTGCTCTCCCTATGCTGTTAGTAAGAGTCCTGACCGAGCTTTAAAATAAGGAAGTGGAGGATTTGTTGCTTGTGAAGAGAAGCTCAGTGTTGAGGCTGCTTGCTAAGTGCTTAAGTCACTCCATTACAAAGCCTTGGGGAAGGTCTGAGAATACAACTCCCAGTTGCTTTCACAAAGCATTGCTTGAATCAAGCTGGTGGGTACCCAACAACAGTGGTCAGCTTGAGCCATGAAAGCAGAAGAAATGGTCTTCACCTTGAATTTGGTGGTTCTATGGATGCATAGTGGCCAAGTTTGGAACTGACCCATGGTTGGCATTGTCAAGTCCAATGGCTGAGGGGAGCATCCTGAGTGTTTCCTAACTCAATTCAGACTACTTTCTCTTCACTTTTGAAACAGTGATATACCTAGGTTGCAGTTATCTTTTGCTATTTGAGGCAAACTTGACCAGCTCTAAACTGTTCTCCTATTCTTTCAAAGGATTTCAAATTGCAGGCTAACTTTCCAAATAAAAATTTGTATGCACAGAGGCTGGTGGTATTGAGCAATACTTACAGATAATTTGTCTTTAAACTTTGAAGGAAATGTTTGTGGATTGTGAAAAAATGAATTCCGATCTTTCCATAGTCCAATTGAGACATTAATTTAAAAGTTGGAATAATGAAATGAGCTATAGTTACATTCTGTAGGTTAACAATGCTAAGCTCTGATTTTGACGCATCATTTTTGCTCTCCCTATGCTTTTAGCAAGAGTCCTGACCGAGCTTTAAAATAAGGAAAGTGGAGGCTTTGTTGCTTGTGAAGAGAAGCTCAGTGTTGAGGCTGCTTGCTAAGTGCTTAAGTCACTCCATTACAAAGCCTTGGGGAAGGTCTGAGAATAAAACCCCCAGTTGCTTTCACAAAGCATTGCTTGAATCAAGCTGGTGGGTACCCAACAACAGTGGTCAGCTTGAGCCATGAAAGCAGAAGAAATGGTCTTCACCTTGAACTTGGTGGTTCTATGGATGCATAGTGGCCAAGTTTGGAACTGACCCATGGTTGGCATTGTCAAGTCCAATGGCTGAGGGGAGCATCCTGAGTGTTTCCTAACTCAATTCAGACTACTTTCTCTTCACTTTTGAAACAGTGATATACCTAGGTTGCAGTTATCTTTTGCTATTTGAGACAAACTTGACCAGCTCTAAACTGTTCTCCTATTCTTTCAAAGGATTTCAAATTGCAGGCTAACTTTCCAAATAAAAATTTGTATGCACAGAAGCTGGTGTTATTGCGCAATACTTACAGATAATTTGTCCTTAAACTTTGAAGGAAATGTTTGTGGATTGTGAAAAAATGAATTCCGATCTTTCCATAGTGCAATTGAGACATTAATTTGAAAGTTGGCATAATAAAATGAGCTATAGTTACATCCTGTAGGTTAACAATGCTAAGCTCTGATTTTCACGCATCATTTTTGCTCTCCCTATGCTGTTAGTAAGAGTCCTGACCGAGCTTTAAAATAAGGAAAGTGGAGGCTTTGTTGCTTGTGAAGAGAAGCTCAGTGTTGAGGCTGCTTGCTAAGTGCTTAAGTCACTCCATTACAAAGCCTTGGGGAAGGTCTGAGAATAAAACTCCCAGTTGCTTTCACAAAGCATTGCTTGAATCAAGCTGGTGGGTACCCAACAACAGTGGTCAGCTTGAGCCATGAACGCAGAAGAAATGGTCTTCACCTTGAACTTGGTGGTTCTATGGATGCATAGTGGCCAAGTTTGGAACTGACCCATGGTTAGCATTGTCAAGTCCAATGGCTGAGGGGAGCATCCTGAGTGTTTCCTAACTCAATTCAGACTACTTTCTCTTCACTTTTGAAACAGTGATATACCTAGGTTGCAGTTATCTTTTGCTATTTGAGGCAAACTTGACCAGCTCTAAACTGTTCTCCTATTCTTTCAAAGGATTTCAAATTGCAGGCTAACTTTCCAAATAAAAATTTGTATGCACAGAAGCTGGTGGTATTGAGCAATACTTGCAGATAATTTGTCTTTAAACTTTGAAGGAAATGTTTGTGGATTGTGAAAAAATGAATTCCGATCTTTCCATAGTGCAATTGAGACATTAATTTAAAAGTTGGCATAATGAAATGAGCTATAGTTACATTCTGTAGGTTAACAATGCTAAGCTCTGATTTTGACGCATCATTTTTGCTCTCCCTATGCTTTTAGCAAGAGTCCTGACCGAGCTTTAAAATAAGGAAAGTGGAGGCTTTGTTGCTTGTGAAGAGAAGCTCAGTGTTGAGGCTGCTTGCTAAATGCTTAAGTCACTCCATTACAAAGCCTTGGGGAAGGTCTGAGAATAAAACCCCCCAGTTGCTTTCACAAAGCATTGCTTGAATCAAGCTGGTGGGTACCCAACAACAGTGGTCAGCTTGAGCCATGAAAGCAGAAGAAATGGTCTTCACCTTGAACTTGGTGGTTCTATGGATGCATAGTGGCCAAGTTTGGAACTGACCCATGGTTGGCATTGTCAAGTCCAATGGCTGAGGGGAGCATCCTGAGTGTTTCCTAACTCAATTCAGACTACTTTCTCTTCACTTTTGAAACAGTGATATACCTAGGTTGCAGTTATCTTTTGCTATTTGAGACAAACTTGACCAGCTCTAAACTGTTCTCCTATTCTTTCAAAGGATTTCAAATTGCAGGCTAACTTTCCAAATAAAAATTTGTATGCACAGAAGCTGGTGTTATTGAGCAATACTTACAGATAATTTGTCCTTAAACTTTGAAGGAAATGTTTGTGGATTGTGAAAAAATGAATTCCGATCTTTCCATAGTGCAATTGAGACATTAATTTGAAAGTTGGCATAATAAAATGAGCTATAGTTACATCCTGTAGGTTAACAATGCTAAGCTCTGATTTTCACGCATCATTTTTGCTCTCCCTATGCTGTTAGTAAGAGTCCTGACCGAGCTTTAAAATAAGGAAAGTGGAGGCTTTGTTGCTTGTGAAGAGAAGCTCAGTGTTGAGGCTGCTTGCTAAGTGCTTAAGTCACTCCATTACAAAGCCTTGGGGAAGGTCTGAGAATAAAACTCCCAGTTGCTTTCACAAAGCATTGCTTGAATCAAGCTGGTGGGTACCCAACAACAGTGGTCAGCTTGAGCCATGAAAGCAGAAGAAATGGTCTTCACCTTGAACTTGGTGGTTCTATGGATGCATAGTGGCCAAGTTTGGAACTGACCCGTGGTTAGCATTGTCAAGTCCAATGGCTGAGGGGAGCATCCTGAGTGTTTCCTAACTCAATTCAGACTACTTTCTCTTCACTTTTGAAACAGTGATATACCTAGGTTGCAGTTATCTTTTGCTATTTGAGGCAAACTTGACCAGCTCTAAACTGTTCTCCTATTCTTTCAAAGGATTTCAAATTGCAGGCTAACTTTCCAAATAAAAATTTGTATGCACAGAAGCTGGTGGTATTGAGCAATACTTGCAGATAATTTGTCTTTAAACTTTGAAGGAAATGTTTGTGGATTGTGAAAAAATGAATTCCGATCTTTCCATAGTGCAATTGAGACATTAATTTAAAAGTTGGCATAATGAAATGAGCTATAGTTACATCCTGTAGGTTAACAATGCTAAGCTCTGATTTTCACGCATCATTTTTGCTCTCCCTATGCTGTTAGTACGAGTCCTGACCGAGCTTTAAAATAAGGAAGTGGAGGATTTGTTGCTTGTGAAGAGAAGCTCAGTGTTGAGGCTGCTTGCTAAGTGCTTAAGTCACTCCATTACAAAGCCTTGGGGAAGGTCTGAGAATACAACTCCCAGTTGCTTTCACAAAGCATTGCTTGAATCAAGCTGGTGGGTACCCAACAACAGTGGTCAGCTTGAGCCATGAAAGCAGAAGAAATGGTCTTCACCTTGAATTTGGTGGTTCTATGGATGCATAGTGGCCAAGTTTGGAACTGACCCATGGTTGGCATTGTCAAGTCCAATGGCTGAGGGGAGCATCCTGAGTGTTTCCTAACTCAATTCAGACTACTTTCTCTTCACTTTTGAAACAGTGATATACCTAGGTTGCAGTTATCTTTTGCTATTTGAGACAAACTTGACCAGCTCTAAACTGTTCTCCTATTCTTTCAAAGGATTTCAAATTGCAGGCTAACTTTCCAAATAAAAATTTGTATGCACAGAAGCTGGTGTTATTGAGCAATACTTACAGATAATTTGTCCTTAAACTTTGAAGGAAATGTTTGTGGATTGTGAAAAAATGAATTCCGATCTTTCCATAGTGCAATTGAGACATTAATTTGAAAGTTGGCATAATAAAATGAGCTATAGTTACATTCTGTAGGTTAACAATGCTAAGCTCTGATTTTCACGCATCATTTTTGCTCTCCCTATGCTGTTAGTAAGAGTCCTGACCGAGCTTTAAAATAAGGAAAGTGGAGGCTTTGTTGCTTGTGAAGAGAAGCTCAGTGTTGAGGCTGCTTGCTAAGTGCTTAAGTCACTCCATTACAAAGCCTTGGGGAAGGTCTGAGAATAAAACTCCCAGTTGCTTTCACAAAGCATTGCTTGAATCAAGCTGGTGGGTACCCAACAACAGTGGTCAGCTTGAGCCATGAAAGCAGAAGAAATGGTCTTCACCTTGAACTTGGTGGTTCTATGGATGCATAGTGGCCAAGTTTGGAACTGACCCATGGTTAGCATTGTCAAGTCCAATGGCTGAGGGGAGCATCCTGAGTGTTTCCTAACTCAATTCAGACTACTTTCTCTTCACTTTTGAAACAGTGATATACCTAGGTTGCAGTTATCTTTTGCTATTTGAGGCAAACTTGACCAGCTCTAAACTGTTCTCCTATTCTTTCAAAGGATTTCAAATTGCAGGCTAACTTTCCAAATAAAAATTTGTATGCACAGAAGCTGGTGGTATTGAGCAATACTTGCAGATAATTTGTCTTTAAACTTTGAAGGAAATGTTTGTGGATTGTGAAAAAATGAATTCCGATCTTTCCATAGTGCAATTGAGACATTAATTTAAAAGTTGGCATAATGAAATGAGCTATAGTTACATCCTGTAGGTTAACAATGCTAAGCTCTGATTTTCACGCATCATTTTTGCTCTCCCTATGCTGTTAGTAAGAGTCCTGACCGAGCTTTAAAATAAGGAAGTGGAGGATTTGTTGCTTGTGAAGAGAAGCTCAGTGTTGAGGCTGCTTGCTAAGTGCTTAAGTCACTCCATTACAAAGCCTTGGGGAAGGTCTGAGAATACAACTCCCAGTTGCTTTCACAAAGCATTGCTTGAATCAAGCTGGTGGGTACCCAACAACAGTGGTCAGCTTGAGCCATGAAAGCAGAAGAAATGGTCTTCACCTTGAATTTGGTGGTTCTATGGATGCATAGTGGCCAAGTTTGGAACTGACCCATGGTTGGCATTGTCAAGTCCAATGGCTGAGGGGAGCATCCTGAGTGTTTCCTAACTCAATTCAGACTACTTTCTCTTCACTTTTGAAACAGTGATATACCTAGGTTGCAGTTATCTTTTGCTATTTGAGACAAACTTGACCAGCTCTAAACTGTTCTCCTATTCTTTCAAAGGATTTCAAATTGCAGGCTAACTTTCCAAATAAAAATTTGTATGCACAGAAGCTGGTGTTATTGAGCAATACTTACAGATAATTTGTCCTTAAACTTTAAAGGAAATGTTTGTGGATTGTGAAAAAATGAATTCCGATCTTTCCATAGTGCAATTGAGACATTAATTTGAAAGTTGGCATAATAAAATGAGCTATAGTTACATCCTGTAGGTTAACAATGCTAAGCTCTGATTTTCACGCATCATTTTTGCTCTCCCTATGCTGTTAGTAAGAGTCCTGACCGAGCTTTAAAATAAGGAAAGTGGAGGCTTTGTTGCTTGTGAAGAGAAGCTCAGTGTTGAGGCTGCTTGCTAAGTGCTTAAGTCACTCCATTACAAAGCCTTGGGGAAGGTCTGAGAATAAAACTCCCAGTTGCTTTCACAAAGCATTGCTTGAATCAAGCTGGTGGGTACCCAACAACAGTGGTCAGCTTGAGCCATGAAAGCAGAAGAAATGGTCTTCACCTTGAACTTGGTGGTTCTATGGATGCATAGTGGCCAAGTTTGGAACTGACCCATGGTTGGCATTGTCAAGTCCAATGGCTGAGGGGAGCATCCTGAGTGTTTCCTAACTCAATTCAGACTACTTTCTCTTCACTTTTGAAACAGTGATATACCTAGGTTGCAGTTATCTTTTGCTATTTGAGACAAACTTGACCAGCTCTAAACTGTTCTCCTATTCTTTCAAAGGATTTCAAATTGCAGGCTAACTTTCCAAATAAAAATTTGTATGCACAGAAGCTGGTGTTATTGAGCAATACTTACAGATAATTTGTCCTTAAACTTTGAAGGAAATGTTTGTGGATTGTGAAAAAATGAATTCCGATCTTTCCATAGTGCAATTGAGACATTAATTTGAAAGTTGGCATAATAAAATGAGCTATAGTTACATCCTGTAGGTTAACAATGCTAAGCTCTGATTTTCACGCATCATTTTTGCTCTCCCTATGCTGTTAGTAAGAGTCCTGACCGAGCTTTAAAATAAGGAAAGTGGAGGCTTTGTTGCTTGTGAAGAGAAGCTCAGTGTTGAGGCTGCTTGCTAAGTGCTTAAGTCACTCCATTACAAAGCCTTGGGGAAGGTCTGAGAATAAAACTCCCAGTTGCTTTCACAAAGCATTGCTTGAATCAAGCTGGTGGGTACCCAACAACAGTGGTCAGCTTGAGCCATGAAAGCAGAAGAAATGGTCTTCACCTTGAACTTGGTGGTTCTATGGATGCATAGTGACCAAGTTTGGAACTGACCCGTGGTTAGCATTGTCAAGTCCAATGGCTGAGGGGAGCATCCTGAGTGTTTCCTAACTCAATTCAGACTACTTTCTCTTCACTTTTGAAACAGTGATATACCTAGGTTGCAGTTATCTTTTGCTATTTGAGGCAAACTTGACCAGCTCTAAACTGTTCTCCTATTCTTTCAAAGGATTTCAAATTGCAGGCTAACTTTCCAAATAAAAATTTGTATGCACAGAAGCTGGTGGTATTGAGCAATACTTGCAGATAATTTGTCTTTAAACTTTGAAGGAAATGTTTGTGGATTGTGAAAAAATGAATTCCGATCTTTCCATAGTGCAATTGAGACATTAATTTGAAAGTTGGCATAATAAAATGAGCTATAGTTACATTCTGTAGGTTAACAATGCTAAGCTCTGATTTTCACGCATCATTTTTGCTCTCCCTATGCTGTTAGTAAGAGTCCTGACCGAGCTTTAAAATAAGGAAAGTGGAGGCTTTGTTGCTTGTGAAGAGAAGCTCAGTGTTGAGGCTGCTTGCTAAGTGCTTAAGTCACTCCATTACAAAGCCTTGGGGAAGGTCTGAGAATAAAACTCCCAGTTGCTTTCACAAAGCATTGCTTGAATCAAGCTGGTGGGTACCCAACAACAGTGGTCAGCTTGAGCCATGAAAGCAGAAGAAATGGTCTTCACCTTGAACTTGGTGGTTCTATGGATGCATAGTGGCCAAGTTTGGAACTGACCCATGGTTAGCATTGTCAAGTCCAATGGCTGAGGGGAGCATCCTGAGTGTTTCCTAACTCAATTCAGACTACTTTCTCTTCACTTTTGAAACAGTGATATACCTAGGTTGCAGTTATCTTTTGCTATTTGAGGCAAACTTGACCAGCTCTAAACTGTTCTCCTATTCTTTCAAAGGATTTCAAATTGCAGGCTAACTTTCCAAATAAAAATTTGTATGCACAGAAGCTGGTGGTATTGAGCAATACTTGCAGATAATTTGTCTTTAAACTTTGAAGGAAATGTTTGTGGATTGTGAAAAAATGAATTCCGATCTTTCCATAGTGCAATTGAGACATTAATTTAAAAGTTGGCATAATGAAATGAGCTATAGTTACATCCTGTAGGTTAACAATGCTAAGCTCTGATTTTCACGCATCATTTTTGCTCTCCCTATGCTGTTAGTACGAGTCCTGACCGAGCTTTAAAATAAGGAAGTGGAGGATTTGTTGCTTGTGAAGAGAAGCTCAGTGTTGAGGCTGCTTGCTAAGTGCTTAAGTCACTCCATTACAAAGCCTTGGGGAAGGTCTGAGAATACAACTCCCAGTTGCTTTCACAAAGCATTGCTTGAATCAAGCTGGTGGGTACCCAACAACAGTGGTCAGCTTGAGCCATGAAAGCAGAAGAAATGGTCTTCACCTTGAATTTGGTGGTTCTATGGATGCATAGTGGCCAAGTTTGGAACTGACCCATGGTTGGCATTGTCAAGTCCAATGGCTGAGGGGAGCATCCTGAGTGTTTCCTAACTCAATTCAGACTACTTTCTCTTCACTTTTGAAACAGTGATATACCTAGGTTGCAGTTATCTTTTGCTATTTGAGACAAACTTGACCAGCTCTAAACTGTTCTCCTATTCTTTCAAAGGATTTCAAATTGCAGGCTAACTTTCCAAATAAAAATTTGTATGCACAGAAGCTGGTGTTATTGAGCAATACTTACAGATAATTTGTCCTTAAACTTTGAAGGAAATGTTTGTGGATTGTGAAAAAATGAATTCCGATCTTTCCATAGTGCAATTGAGACATTAATTTGAAAGTTGGCATAATAAAATGAGCTATAGTTACATTCTGTAGGTTAACAATGCTAAGCTCTGATTTTCACGCATCATTTTTGCTCTCCCTATGCTGTTAGTAAGAGTCCTGACCGAGCTTTAAAATAAGGAAAGTGGAGGCTTTGTTGCTTGTGAAGAGAAGCTCAGTGTTGAGGCTGCTTGCTAAGTGCTTAAGTCACTCCATTACAAAGCCTTGGGGAAGGTCTGAGAATAAAACTCCCAGTTGCTTTCACAAAGCATTGCTTGAATCAAGCTGGTGGGTACCCAACAACAGTGGTCAGCTTGAGCCATGAAAGCAGAAGAAATGGTCTTCACCTTGAACTTGGTGGTTCTATGGATGCATAGTGGCCAAGTTTGGAACTGACCCATGGTTAGCATTGTCAAGTCCAATGGCTGAGGGGAGCATCCTGAGTGTTTCCTAACTCAATTCAGACTACTTTCTCTTCACTTTTGAAACAGTGATATACCTAGGTTGCAGTTATCTTTTGCTATTTGAGGCAAACTTGACCAGCTCTAAACTGTTCTCCTATTCTTTCAAAGGATTTCAAATTGCAGGCTAACTTTCCAAATAAAAATTTGTATGCACAGAAGCTGGTGGTATTGAGCAATACTTGCAGATAATTTGTCTTTAAACTTTGAAGGAAATGTTTGTGGATTGTGAAAAAATGAATTCCGATCTTTCCATAGTGCAATTGAGACATTAATTTAAAAGTTGGCATAATGAAATGAGCTATAGTTACATCCTGTAGGTTAACAATGCTAAGCTCTGATTTTCACGCATCATTTTTGCTCTCCCTATGCTGTTAGTAAGAGTCCTGACCGAGCTTTAAAATAAGGAAGTGGAGGATTTGTTGCTTGTGAAGAGAAGCTCAGTGTTGAGGCTGCTTGCTAAGTGCTTAAGTCACTCCATTACAAAGCCTTGGGGAAGGTCTGAGAATACAACTCCCAGTTGCTTTCACAAAGCATTGCTTGAATCAAGCTGGTGGGTACCCAACAACAGTGGTCAGCTTGAGCCATGAAAGCAGAAGAAATGGTCTTCACCTTGAATTTGGTGGTTCTATGGATGCATAGTGGCCAAGTTTGGAACTGACCCATGGTTGGCATTGTCAAGTCCAATGGCTGAGGGGAGCATCCTGAGTGTTTCCTAACTCAATTCAGACTACTTTCTCTTCACTTTTGAAACAGTGATATACCTAGGTTGCAGTTATCTTTTGCTATTTGAGACAAACTTGACCAGCTCTAAACTGTTCTCCTATTCTTTCAAAGGATTTCAAATTGCAGGCTAACTTTCCAAATAAAAATTTGTATGCACAGAAGCTGGTGTTATTGAGCAATACTTACAGATAATTTGTCCTTAAACTTTAAAGGAAATGTTTGTGGATTGTGAAAAAATGAATTCCGATCTTTCCATAGTGCAATTGAGACATTAATTTGAAAGTTGGCATAATAAAATGAGCTATAGTTACATCCTGTAGGTTAACAATGCTAAGCTCTGATTTTCACGCATCATTTTTGCTCTCCCTATGCTGTTAGTAAGAGTCCTGACCGAGCTTTAAAATAAGGAAAGTGGAGGCTTTGTTGCTTGTGAAGAGAAGCTCAGTGTTGAGGCTGCTTGCTAAGTGCTTAAGTCACTCCATTACAAAGCCTTGGGGAAGGTCTGAGAATAAAACTCCCAGTTGCTTTCACAAAGCATTGCTTGAATCAAGCTGGTGGGTACCCAACAACAGTGGTCAGCTTGAGCCATGAAAGCAGAAGAAATGGTCTTCACCTTGAACTTGGTGGTTCTATGGATGCATAGTGGCCAAGTTTGGAACTGACCCATGGTTGGCATTGTCAAGTCCAATGGCTGAGGGGAGCATCCTGAGTGTTTCCTAACTCAATTCAGACTACTTTCTCTTCACTTTTGAAACAGTGATATACCTAGGTTGCAGTTATCTTTTGCTATTTGAGACAAACTTGACCAGCTCTAAACTGTTCTCCTATTCTTTCAAAGGATTTCAAATTGCAGGCTAACTTTCCAAATAAAAATTTGTATGCACAGAAGCTGGTGTTATTGAGCAATACTTACAGATAATTTGTCCTTAAACTTTGAAGGAAATGTTTGTGGATTGTGAAAAAATGAATTCCGATCTTTCCATAGTGCAATTGAGACATTAATTTGAAAGTTGGCATAATAAAATGAGCTATAGTTACATCCTGTAGGTTAACAATGCTAAGCTCTGATTTTCACGCATCATTTTTGCTCTCCCTATGCTGTTAGTAAGAGTCCTGACCGAGCTTTAAAATAAGGAAAGTGGAGGCTTTGTTGCTTGTGAAGAGAAGCTCAGTGTTGAGGCTGCTTGCTAAGTGCTTAAGTCACTCCATTACAAAGCCTTGGGGAAGGTCTGAGAATAAAACTCCCAGTTGCTTTCACAAAGCATTGCTTGAATCAAGCTGGTGGGTACCCAACAACAGTGGTCAGCTTGAGCCATGAAAGCAGAAGAAATGGTCTTCACCTTGAACTTGGTGGTTCTATGGATGCATAGTGACCAAGTTTGGAACTGACCCGTGGTTAGCATTGTCAAGTCCAATGGCTGAGGGGAGCATCCTGAGTGTTTCCTAACTCAATTCAGACTACTTTCTCTTCACTTTTGAAACAGTGATATACCTAGGTTGCAGTTATCTTTTGCTATTTGAGGCAAACTTGACCAGCTCTAAACTGTTCTCCTATTCTTTCAAAGGATTTCAAATTGCAGGCTAACTTTCCAAATAAAAATTTGTATGCACAGAAGCTGGTGGTATTGAGCAATACTTGCAGATAATTTGTCTTTAAACTTTGAAGGAAATGTTTGTGGATTGTGAAAAAATGAATTCCGATCTTTCCATAGTGCAATTGAGACATTAATTTGAAAGTTGGCATAATAAAATGAGCTATAGTTACATTCTGTAGGTTAACAATGCTAAGCTCTGATTTTCACGCATCATTTTTGCTCTCCCTATGCTGTTAGTAAGAGTCCTGACCGAGCTTTAAAATAAGGAAAGTGGAGGCTTTGTTGCTTGTGAAGAGAAGCTCAGTGTTGAGGCTGCTTGCTAAGTGCTTAAGTCACTCCATTACAAAGCCTTGGGGAAGGTCTGAGAATAAAACTCCCAGTTGCTTTCACAAAGCATTGCTTGAATCAAGCTGGTGGGTACCCAACAACAGTGGTCAGCTTGAGCCATGAAAGCAGAAGAAATGGTCTTCACCTTGAACTTGGTGGTTCTATGGATGCATAGTGGCCAAGTTTGGAACTGACCCATGGTTAGCATTGTCAAGTCCAATGGTTGAGGGGAGCATCCTGAGTGTTTCCTAACTCAATTCAGACTACTTTCTCTTCACTTTTGAAACAGTGATATACCTAGGTTGCAGTTATCTTTTGCTATTTGAGGCAAACTTGACCAGCTCTAAACTGTTCTCCTATTCTTTCAAAGGATTTCAAATTGCAGGCTAACTTTCCAAATAAAAATTTGTATGCACAGAGGCTGGTGGTATTGAGCAATACTTACAGATAATTTGTCTTTAAACTTTGAAGGAAATGTTTGTGGATTGTGAAAAAATGAATTCCGATCTTTCCATAGTGCAATTGAGACATTAATTTGAAAGTTGGCATAATAAAATGAGCTATAGTTACATCCTGTAGGTTAACAATGCTAAGCTCTGATTTTCACGCATCATTTTTGCTCTCCCTATGCTGTTAGTAAGAGTCCTGACCGAGCTTTAAAATAAGGAAAGTGGAGCCTTTGTTGCTTGTGAAGAAAAGCTCAGTGTTGAGGCTGCTTGCTAAGTGCTTAAGTCACTCCATTACAAAGCCTTGGGGAAGGTCTGAGAATACAACTCCCAGTTGCTTTCACAAAGCATTGCTTGAATCAAGCTGGTGGGTACCCAACAACAGTGGTCAGCTTGAGCCATGAAAGCAGAAGAAATGGTCTTCACCTTGAATTTGGTGGTTCTATGGATGCATAGTGGCCAAGTTTGGAACTGACCCATGGTTGGCATTGTCAAGTCCAATGGCTGAGGGGAGCATCCTGAGTGTTTCCTAACTCAATTCAGACTACTTTCTCTTCACTTTTGAAACAGTGATATACCTAGGCTGCAGTTATCTTTTGCTATTTGAGGCAAACTTGACCAGCTCTAAACTGTTCTCCTATTCTTTCAAAGGATTTCAAATTGCAGGCTAACTTTCCAAATAAAAATTTGTATGCACAGAGGCTGGTGGTATTGAGCAATACTTACAGATAATTTGTCTTTAAACTTTGAAGGAAATGTTTGTGGATTGTGAAAAAATGAATTCCGATCTTTCCATAGTCCAATTGAGACATTAATTTAAAAGTTGGAATAATGACATGAGCTATAGTTACATTCTGTAGGTTAACAATGCTAAGCTCTGATTTTGACGCATCATTTTTGCTCTCCCTATGCTTTTAGCAAGAGTCCTGACCGAGCTTTAAAATAAGGAAAGTGGAGGCTTTGTTGCTTGTGAAGAGAAGCTCAGTGTTGAGGCTGCTTGCTAAGTGCTTAAGTCACTCCATTACAAAGCCTTGGGGAAGGTCTGAGAATAAAACCCCCAGTTGCTTTCACAAAGCATTGCTTGAATCAAGCTGGTGGGTACCCAACAACAGTGGTCAGCTTGAGCCATGAAAGCAGAAGAAATGGTCTTCACCTTGAACTTGGTGGTTCTATGGATGCATAGTGGCCAAGTTTGGAACTGACCCATGGTTGGCATTGTCAAGTCCAATGGCTGAGGGGAGCATCCTGAGTGTTTCCTAACTCAATTCAGACTACTTTCTCTTCACTTTTGAAACAGTGATATACCTAGGTTGCAGTTATCTTTTGCTATTTGAGACAAACTTGACCAGCTCTAAACTGTTCTCCTATTCTTTCAAAGGATTTCAAATTGCAGGCTAACTTTCCAAATAAAAATTTGTATGCACAGAAGCTGGTGTTATTGCGCAATACTTACAGATAATTTGTCCTTAAACTTTGAAGGAAATGTTTGTGGATTGTGAAAAAATGAATTCCGATCTTTCCATAGTGCAATTGAGACATTAATTTGAAAGTTGGCATAATAAAATGAGCTATAGTTACATCCTGTAGGTTAACAATGCTAAGCTCTGATTTTCACGCATCATTTTTGCTCTCCCTATGCTGTTAGTAAGAGTCCTGACCGAGCTTTAAAATAAGGAAAATGGAGGCTTTGTTGCTTGTGAAGAGAAGCTCGGTGTTGAGGCTGCTTGCTAAGTGCTTAAGTCACTCCATTACAAAGCCTTGGGGAAGGTTTGAGAATAAAACTCCCAGTTGCTTTCACAAAGCATTGCTTGAATCAAGCTGGTGGGTACCCAACAACAGTGGTCAGCTTGAGCCATGAAAGCAGAAGAAATGGTCTTCACCTTGAACTTGGTGGTTCTATGGATGCATAGTGGCCAAGTTTGGAACTGACCCATGGTTAGCATTGTCAAGTCCAATGGCTGAGGGGAGCATCCTGAGTGTTTCCTAACTCAATTCAGACTACTTTCTCTTCACTTTTGAAACAGTGATATACCTAGGTTGCAGTTATCTTTTGCTATTTGAGGCAAACTTGACCAGCTCTAAACTGTTCTCCTATTCTTTCAAAGGATTTCAAATTGCAGGCTAACTTTCCAAATAAAAATTTGTATGCACAGAAGCTGGTGGTATTGAGCAATACTTGCAGATAATTTGTCTTTAAACTTTGAAGGAAATGTTTGTGGATTGTGAAAAAATGAATTCCGATCTTTCCATAGTGCAATTGAGACATTAATTTAAAAGTTGGCATAATGAAATGAGCTATAGTTACATCCTGTAGGTTAACAATGCTAAGCTCTGATTTTCACGCATCATTTTTGCTCTCCCTATGCTGTTAGTAAGAGTCCTGACCGAGCTTTAAAATAAGGAAGTGGAGGATTTGTTGCTTGTGAAGAGAAGCTCAGTGTTGAGGCTGCTTGCTAAGTGCTTAAGTCACTCCATTACAAATCCTTGGGGAAGGTCTGAGAATACAACTCCCAGTTGCTTTCACAAAGCATTGCTTGAATCAAGCTGGTGGGTACCCAACAACAGTGGTCAGCTTGAGCCATGAAAGCAGAAGAAATGGTCTTCACCTTGAATTTGGTGGTTCTATGGATGCATAGTGGCCAAGTTTGGAACTGACCCATGGTTGGCATTGTCAAGTCCAATGGCTGAGGGGAGCATCCTGAGTGTTTCCTAACTCAATTCAGACTACTTTCTCTTCACTTTTGAAACAGTGATATACCTAGGTTGCAGTTATCTTTTGCTATTTGAGACAAACTTGACCAGCTCTAAACTGTTCTCCTATTCTTTCAAAGGATTTCAAATTGCAGGCTAACTTTCCAAATAAAAATTTGTATGCACAGAAGCTGGTGTTATTGAGCAATACTTACAGATAATTTGTCCTTAAACTTTGAAGGAAATGTTTGTGGATTGTGAAAAAATGAATTCCGATCTTTCCATAGTGCAATTGAGACATTAATTTGAAAGTTGGCATAATAAAATGAGCTATAGTTACATCCTGTAGGTTAACAATGCTAAGCTCTGATTTTCACGCATCATTTTTGCTCTCCCTATGCTGTTAGTAAGAGTCCTGACCGAGCTTTAAAATAAGGAAAGTGGAGGCTTTGTTGCTTGTGAAGAGAAGCTCAGTGTTGAGGCTGCTTGCTAAGTGCTTAAGTCACTCCATTACAAAGCCTTGGGGAAGGTCTGAGAATAAAACTCCCAGTTGCTTTCACAAAGCATTGCTTGAATCAAGCTGGTGGGTACCCAACAACAGTGGTCAGCTTGAGCCATGAAAGCAGAAGAAATGGTCTTCACCTTGAACTTGGTGGTTCTATGGATGCATAGTGGCCAAGTTTGGAACTGACCCATGGTTAGCATTGTCAAGTCCAATGGCTGAGGGGAGCATCCTGAGTGTTTCCTAACTCAATTCAGACTACTTTCTCTTCACTTTTGAAACAGTGATATACCTAGGTTGCAGTTATCTTTTGCTATTTGAGGCAAACTTGACCAGCTCTAAACTGTTCTCCTATTCTTTCAAAGGATTTCAAATTGCAGGCTAACTTTCCAAATAAAAATTTGTATGCACAGAGGCTGGTGGTATTGAGCAATACTTGCAGATAATTTGTCTTTAAACTTTGAAGGAAATGTTTGTGGATTGTGAAAAAATGAATTCCGATCTTTCCATAGTGCAATTGAGACATTAATTTGAAAGTTGGCATAATGAAATGAGCTATAGTTACATCCTGTAGGTTAACAATGCTAAGCTCTGATTTTCACGCATCATTTTTGCTCTCCCTATGCTGTTAGTAAGAGTCCTGACCGAGCTTTAAAATAAGGAAAGTGGAGCCTTTGTTGCTTGTGAAGAAAAGCTCAGTGTTGAGGCTGCTTGCTAAGTGCTTAAGTCACTCCATTACAAAGCCTTGGGGAAGGTCTGAGAATAAAACTCCCAGTTGCTTTCAGAAAGCATTGCTTGAATCTAGCTGGTGGGTACCCAACAACAGTGGTCAGCCTGAGCCATGAAAGCAGAAGAAATGGTCTTCACCTTGAACTTGGTGGTTCTATGGATGCATAGTGGCCAAGTTTGGAACTGACCCATGGTTGGCATTGTCAAATCCAATGGGTGAGGGGAGCATCCTGAGTGTTTCCTAACTCAATTCAGACTACTTTCTCTTCACTTTTGTAACAGTGATATACCTAGGTTGCAGTTATCTTTTGCTATTTGAGGCAAACTTGACCAGCTCTAAACTGTTCTCCTATTCTTTCAAAGGATTTCAAATTGCAGGCTAACTTTCCAAATAAAAATTTGTATGCACAGAAGCTGGTGGTATTGAGCAATACTTGCAGATAATTTGTCTTTAAACTTTGAAGGAAATGTTTGTGGATTGTGAAAAAATGAATTCCGATCTTTCCATAGTGCAATTGAGACATTAATTTAAAAGTTGGCATAATGAAATGAGCTATAGTTACATCCTGTAGGTTAACAATGCTAAGCTCTGATTTTCACGCATCATTTTTGCTCTCCCTATGCTGTTAGTAAGAGTCCTGACCGAGCTTTAAAATAAGGAAGTGGAGGCTTTGTTGCTTGTGAAGAGAAGCTCAGTGTTGAGGCTGCTTGCTAAGTGCTAAAGTCACTCCATTACAAAGCCTTGGGGAAGGTCTGAGAATAAAACTCCCAGTTGCTTTCACAAAGCATTGCTTGAATCAAGCTGGTGGGTACCCAACAACAGTGGTCAGCTTGAGCCATAAAAGCAGAAGAAATGGTCTTCACCTTGAACTTGGTGGTTCTATGGATGCATAGTGGCCAAGTTTGGAACTGACCCATGGTTGGCATTGTCAAGTCCAATGGCTGAGGGGAGCATCCTGAGTGTTCCCTAGCTCAATTCAGACTACTTTCTCTTCACTTTTGAAACAGTGATATACCTATATCACTTTGATAAAGTTGGATTTACCAATGAAACGCGTTAGGTAGGGGAGTGTGGGCTTTCTTGTTATTCCTTGTTGATTGGAGTGATTTTCTCTATTTCCCAACGACGGCCGCGTGTGGGAACTTGGGGGAACACCTCTCAGACGGGAAATCCTTTTATGCTATTAATCTACATTACTGTGTAAGTGCATATGAGTTTTATTAAAGCCTGAATCATTAACTGACAGAGTTGCACTAGATATCTTTTCTTTTCCTTTTTTGGTTTTTGGACTACATTGAGTCCAATGGTGTATAAAGACTGAAAGAGGACCTACAAGCATATATTTTGGAAAGACGACCTCTGCATAATAGGAGAGTGTATGACATATGTTTCTGCCTGCTAATCTTGAACCTTCTGGTAAGAATATTTCCTAAGGGTGACGGGCACATTGTGGACTTTGTGCATGCGCACTGGGATTACAGCTTCTTTTGGATCATACCGAGGAGCTGCGTATTAGTTGAAACACTGAACTGTTTTTGCTCTGTGCTTATTTGGTTACAGTGATATACCTAGGTTGCAGTTATCTTTTGCTATTTGAGGCAAACTTGACCAGCTCTAAACTGTTCTCCTATTCTTTCAAAGGATTTCAAATTGCAGGCTAACTTTCCAAATAAAAATTTGTATGCACAGAAGCTGGTGGTATTGAGCAATACTTGCATATAATTTGTCTTTAAACTTTGAAGGAAATGTTTGTGGATTGTGAAAAAATGAATTCCGATCTTTCCATAGTGCAATTGAGACATTAATTTAAAAGTTGGCATAATGAAATGAGCTATAGTTACATCCTGTAGGTTAACAATGCTAAGCTCTGATTTTCACGCATCATTTTTGCTCTCCCTATGCTGTTAGTAAGAGTCCTGACCGAGCTTTAAAATAAGGAAGTGGAGGATTTGTTGCTTGTGAAGAGAAGCTCAGTGTTGAGGCTGCTTGCTAAGTGCTTAAGTCACTCCATTACAAAGCCTTGGGGAAGGTCTGAGAATAAAACTCCCAGTTGCTTTCACAAAGCATTGCTTGAATCAAGCTGGTGGGTACCCAACAACAGTGGTCAGCTTGAGCCATGAAAGCAGAAGAAATGGTCTTCACCTTGAACTTGGTGGTTCTATGGATGCATAGTGGCCAAGTTTGGAACTGACCCATGGTTAGCATTGTCAAGTCCAATGGCTGAGGGGAGCATCCTGAGTGTTTCCTAACTCAATTCAGACTACTTTCTCTTCACTTTTGAAACAGTGATATACCTAGGTTGCAGTTATCTTTTGCTATTTGAGGCAAACTTGACCAGCTCTAAACTGTTCTCCTATTCTTTCAAAGGATTTCAAATTGCAGGCTAACTTTCCAAATAAAAATTTGTATGCACAGAAGCTGGTGGTATTGAGCAATACTTGCATATAATTTGTCTTTAAACTTTGAAGGAAATGTTTGTGGATTGTGAAAAAATGAATTCCGATCTTTCCATAGTGCAATTGAGACATTAATTTAAAAGTTGGCATAATGAAATGAGCTATAGTTACATCCTGTAGGTTAACAATGCTAAGCTCTGATTTTCACGCATCATTTTTGCTCTCCCTATGCTGTTAGTAAGAGTCCTGACCGAGCTTTAAAATAAGGAAGTGGAGGATTTGTTGCTTGTGAAGAGAAGCTCAGTGTTGAGGCTGCTTGCTAAGTGCTTAAGTCCCTCCATTACAAAGCCTTGGGGAAGGTCTGAGAATACAACTCCCAGTTGCTTTCACAAAGCATTGCTTGAATCAAGCTGGTGGGTACCCAACAACAGTGGTCAGCTTGAGCCATGAAAGCAGAAGAAATGGTCTTCACCTTGAATTTGGTGGTTCTATGGATGCATAGTGGCCAAGTTTGGAACTGACCCATGGTTGGCATTGTCAAGTCCAATGGCTGAGGGGAGCATCCTGAGTGTTTCCTAACTCAATTCAGACTACTTTCTCTTCACTTTTGAAACAGTGATATACCTAGGTTGCAGTTATCTTTTGCTATTTGAGGCAAACTTGACCAGCTCTAAACTGTTCTCCTATTCTTTCAAAGGATTTCAAATTGCAGGCTAACTTTCCAAATAAAAATTTGTATGCACAGAGGCTGGTGGTATTGAGCAATACTTACAGATAATTTGTCTTTAAACTTTGAAGGAAATGTTTGTGGATTGTGAAAAAATGAATTCCGATCTTTCCATAGTCCAATTGAGACATTAATTTAAAAGTTGGAATAATGAAATGAGCTATAGTTACATTCTGTAGGTTAACAATGCTAAGCTCTGATTTTGACGCATCATTTTTGCTCTCCCTATGCTTTTAGCAAGAGTCCTGACCGAGCTTTAAAATAAGGAAAGTGGAGGCTTTGTTGCTTGTGAAGAGAAGCTCAGTGTTGAGGCTGCTTGCTAAGTGCTTAAGTCACTCCATTACAAAGCCTTGGGGAAGGTCTGAGAATAAAACCCCCAGTTGCTTTCACAAAGCATTGCTTGAATCAAGCTGGTGGGTACCCAACAACAGTGGTCAGCTTGAGCCATGAAAGCAGAAGAAATGGTCTTCACCTTGAACTTGGTGGTTCTATGGATGCATAGTGGCCAAGTTTGGAACTGACCCATGGTTGGCATTGTCAAGTCCAATGGCTGAGGGGAGCATCCTGAGTGTTTCCTAACTCAATTCAGACTACTTTCTCTTCACTTTTGAAACAGTGATATACCTAGGTTGCAGTTATCTTTTGCTATTTGAGACAAACTTGACCAGCTCTAAACTGTTCTCCTATTCTTTCAAAGGATTTCAAATTGCAGGCTAACTTTCCAAATAAAAATTTGTATGCACAGAAGCTGGTGTTATTGAGCAATACTTACAGATAATTTGTCCTTAAACTTTGAAGGAAATGTTTGTGGATTGTGAAAAAATGAATTCCGATCTTTCCATAGTGCAATTGAGACATTAATTTGAAAGTTGGCATAATAAAATGAGCTATAGTTACATCCTGTAGGTTAACAATGCTAAGCTCTGATTTTCACGCATCATTTTTGCTCTCCCTATGCTGTTAGTAAGAGTCCTGACCGAGCTTTAAAATAAGGAAAGTGGAGGCTTTGTTGCTTGTGAAGAGAAGCTCAGTGTTGAGGCTGCTTGCTAAGTGCTTAAGTCACTCCATTACAAAGCCTTGGGGAAGGTCTGAGAATAAAACTCCCAGTTGCTTTCACAAAGCATTGCTTGAATCAAGCTGGTGGGTACCCAACAACAGTGGTCAGCTTGAGCCATGAAAGCAGAAGAAATGGTCTTCACCTTGAACTTGGTGGTTCTATGGATGCATAGTGGCCAAGTTTGGAACTGACCCATGGTTAGCATTGTCAAGTCCAATGGCTGAGGGGAGCATCCTGAGTGTTTCCTAACTCAATTCAGACTACTTTCTCTTCACTTTTGAAACAGTGATATACCTAGGTTGCAGTTATCTTTTGCTATTTGAGGCAAACTTGACCAGCTCTAAACTGTTATCCTATTCTTTCAAAGGATTTCAAATTGCAGGCTAACTTTCCAAATAAAAATTTGTATGCACAGAAGCTGGTGGTATTGAGCAATACTTGCAGATAATTTGTCTTTAAACTTTGAAGGAAATGTTTGTGGATTGTGAAAAAATGAATTCCGATCTTTCCATAGTGCAATTGAGACATTAATTTAAAAGTTGGCATAATGAAATGAGCTATAGTTACATCCTGTAGGTTAACAATGCTAAGCTCTGATTTTCACGCATCATTTTTGCTCTCCCTATGCTGTTAGTAAGAGTCCTGACCGAGCTTTAAAATAAGGAAGTGGAGGATTTGATGCTTGTGAAGAGAAGCTCAGTGTTGAGGCTGCTTGCTAAGTGCTTAAGTCACTCCATTACAAATCCTTGGGGAAGGTCTGAGAATACAACTCCCAGTTGCTTTCACAAAGCATTGCTTGAATCAAGCTGGTGGGTACCCAACAACAGTGGTCAGCTTGAGCCATGAAAGCAGAAGAAATGGTCTTCACCTTGAATTTGGTGGTTCTATGGATGCATAGTGGCCAAGTTTGGAACTGACCCATGGTTGGCATTGTCAAGTCCAATGGCTGAGGGGAGCATCCTGAGTGTTTCCTAACTCAATTCAGACTACTTTCCCTTCACTTTTGAAACAGTGATACACCTAGGTTGCAGTTATCTTTTGCTATTTGAGGCAAACTTGACCAGCTCTAAACTGTTCTCCTATTCTTTCAAAGGATTTCAAATTGCAGGCTAAATTTCCAAATAAAAATTTGTATGCAAAGAAGCTGGTGGTATTGAGCAATACTTACAGATAATTTGTCCTTAAACTTTGAAGGAAATGTTTGTGGATTGTGAAAAAATGAATTCCGATCTTTCCATAGTGCAATTGAGACATTAATTTAAAAGTTGGCATAATGAAATGAGCTATAGTTACATCCTGTAGGTTAACAATGCTAAGCTCTGATTTTCACGCATCATTTTTGCTCTCCCTATGCTGTTAGTAAGAGTCCTGACCGAGCTTTAAAATAAGGAAAGTGGAGGCTTTGTTGCTTGTGAAGAGAAGCTCAGTGTTGAGGCTGCTTGCTAAGTGCTTAAGTCACTCCATTACAAAGCCTTGGGGAAGGTCTGAGAATAAAACCCCAGTTGCTTTCACAAAGCATTGCTTGAATCAAGCTGGTGGGTACCCAACAACAGTGGTCAGCTTGAGCCATGAAAGCAGAAGAAATGGTCTTCACCTTGAACTTGGTGGTTCTATGGATGCATAGTGGCCAAGTTTGGAACTGACCCATGGTTGGCATTGTCAAGTCCAATGGCTGAGGGGAGCATCCTGAGTGTTTCCTAACTCAATTCAGACTACTTTCTCTTCACTTTTGAAACAGTGATATACCTAGGTTGCAGTTATCTTTTGCTATTTGAGGCAAACTTGACCAGCTCTAAACTGTTATCCTATTTTTTCAAAGGATTTCTAATTGCAGGTTAACTTTCCAAATAAAAATTTGTATGCACAGAAGCTGGTGGTATTGAGCAATACTTGCAGATAATTTGTCTTTAAACTTTGAAGGAAATGTTTGTGGATTGTGAAAAAATGAATTCCGATCTTTCCATAGTGCAATTGAGACATTAATTTAAAAGTTGGCATAATGAAATGAGCTATAGTTACATCCTGTAGGTTAACAATGCTAAGCTCTGATTTTCACGCATCATTTTTGCTCTCCCTATGCTGTTAGTAAGAGTCCTGACCGAGCTTTAAAATAAGGAAAGTGGAGGCTTTGTTGTTTGTGAAGAGAAGCTCAGTGTTGAGGCTGCTTGCTAAGTGCTTAAGTCACTCCATTACAAAGCCTTGGGGAAGGTCTGAGAACAAAACTCCCAGTTGCTTTCACAAAGCATTGCTTGAATCAAGCTGGTGGGTACCCAACAACAGTGGTCAGCTTGAGCCATGAAAGCAGAAGAAATGGTCTTCACCTTGAACTTGGTGGTTCTATGGATGCATAGTGGCCAAGTTTGGAACTGACCCATGGTTGGCATTGTCAAGTCCAATGGCTGAGGGGAGCATCCTGAGTGTTTCCTAACTCAATTCAGACTACTTTCTCTTCACTTTTGAAACAGTGATATACCTAGGTTGCAGTTATCTTTTGCTATTTGAGGCAAACTTGACCAGCTCTAAACTGTTCTCCTATTCTTTCAAAGGATTTCAAATTGCAGGCTAACTTTCCAAATAAAAATTTGTATGCACAGAAGCTGGTGGTATTGAGCAATACTTGCAGATAATTTGTCTTTAAACTTTGAAGGAAATGTTTGTGGATTGTGAAAAAATGAATTCCGATCTTTCCATAGTGCAATTGAGACATTAATTTAAAAGTTGGCATAATGAAATGAGCTATAGTTACATCCTGTAGGTTAACAATGCTAAGCTCTGATTTTCACGCATCATTTTTGCTCTCCCTATGCTGTTAGTAAGAGTCCTGACCGAGCTTTAAAATAAGGAAAGTGGAGGTTTTGTTGCTTGTGAAGAGAAGCTCAGTGTTGAGGCTGCTTGCTAAGTGCTTAAGTCACTCCATTACAAAGCCTTGGGGAAGGTCTGAGAATAAAACCCCAGTTGCTTTCACAAAGCATTGCTTGAATCAAGCTGGTGGGTACCCAAAAACAGTGGTCAGCTTGAGCCATGAAAGCAGAAGAAATGGTCTTCACCTTGAACTTGGTGGTTCTATGGATGCATAGTGGCCAAGTTTGGAACTGACCCATGGTTGGCATTGTCAAGTCCAATGGCTGAGGGGAGCATCCTGAGTGTTTCCTAACTCAATTCAGACTACTTTCTCTTCACTTTTGAAACAGTGATATACCTAGGTTGCAGTTATCTTTTGCTATTTGAGGCAAACTTGACCAGCTCTAAACTGTTCTCCTATTCTTTCAAAGGATTTCAAATTGCAGGCTAACTTTCAAAATGAAAATTGTATGCACAGAGGCTGGTGGTATTGAGCAATACTTACAGGAAATTTGTCTTTAAACTTTGAAGGAAATGTTTGTGGATTGTGAAAAAATGAATTCCGATATTTCCATAGTGCAATTGAGACATTAATTTAAAAGTTGGCATAATGAAATGAGCTATAGTTACATCCTGTAGGTTAAGAATGCTAAGCTCTGATTTTCACGCATCATTTTTGCTCTCCCTATGCTGTTAGTAAGAGTCCTGACCGAGCTTTAAAATAAGGAAAGTGGAGGCTTTGTTGCTTGTGAAGAGAAGCTCAGTGTTGAGGCTGCTTGCTAAGTGCTTAAGTCACTCCATTACAAAGCCTTGGGGAAGGTCTGAGAATAAAACTCCCAGTTGCTTTCACAAAGCATTGCTTGAATCAAGCTGGTGGGTACCCAACAACAGTGGTCAGCTTGAGCCATGAAAGCAGAAGAAATGGTCTTCACCTTGAACTTGGTGGTTCTATGGATGCATAGTGGCCAAGTTTGGAACTGACCCATGGTTGGCATTGTCAAGTCCAATGGCTGAGGGGAGCATCCTGAGTGTTTCCTAACTCAATTCAGACTACTTTCTCTTCACTTTTGAAACAGTGATATACCTAGGTTGCAGTTATCTTTTGCTATTTGAGGCAACCTTGACCAGCTCTAAACTGTTCTATTCTTTCAAAGGATTTCAAATTGCAGGCTAACTTTCCAAATAAAAATTTGTATGCACAGAAGCTGGTGGTATTGAGCAATACTTGCAGATAATTTGTCTTTAAACTTTGAAGGAAATGTTTGTGGATTGTGAAAAAATGAATTCCGATCTTTCCATAGTGCAATTGAGACATTAATTTAAAAGTTGGCATAATGAAATGAGCTATAGTTACATCCTGTAGGTAAACAATGCTAAGCTCTGATTTTCACGCATCATTTTTGCTCTCCCTATGCTGTTAGTAAGAGTCCTGACCGAGCTTTAAAATAAGGAAAGTGGAGGCTTTGTTTCTTGTGAAGAGAAGCTCAGTGTTGAGGCTGCTTGCTAAGTGCTTAAGTCACTCCATTACAAAGCCTTGGGGAAGGTCTGAGAATAAAACCCCAGTTGCTTTCACAAAGCATTGCTTGAATCAAGCTGGTGGGTATCCAACAACAGTGGTCAGCTTGAGCCATGAAAGCAGAAGAAATGGTCTTCACCTTGAACTTGGTGGTTCTATGGATGCATAGTGGCCAAGTTTGGAACTGACCCATGGTTGGCATTGTGAAGTCCAATGGCTGAGGGGAGCATCCTGAGTGTTTCCAAACTCAATTCAGACTACTTTCTTTTCACTTTTGAAACAGTGATATACCTAGGTTGCAGTTATCTTTTGCTATTTGAGGCAAACTTGACCAGCTCTAAACTGTTCTCCTATTCTTTCAAAGGATTTCAAATTGCAGGCTAACTTTCCAAATAAAAATTGTATGCACAGAGGCTGGTGGTATTGAGCAATACTTACAGGAAATTTGTCTTTAAACTTTGAAGGAAATGTTTGTGGATTGTGAAAAAATGAATTCCGATCTTTCCATAGTGCAATTGAGACATTAATTTAAAAGTTGGCATAATGAAATGAGCTATAGTTACATCCTGTAGGTAAACAATGCTAAGCTCTGATTTTCACGCATCATTTTTGCTCTCCCTATGCTGTTAGTAAGAGTCCTGACCGAGCTTTAAAATAAGGAAAGTGGAAGCTTTGTTGCTTGTGAAGAGAAGCTCAGTGTTGAGGCTGCTTGCTAAGTGCTTAAGTCACTCCATTACAAAGCCTTGGGGAAGGTCTGAGAATAAAACCCCAGTTGCTTTCACAAAGCATTGCTTGAATCAAGCTGGTGGGTACCCAACAACAGTGGTCAGCTTGAGCCATGAAAGCAGAAGAAATGGTCTTCACCTTGAACTTGGTGGTTCTATGGATGCATAGTGGCCAAGTTTGGAACTGACCCATGGTTGGCATTGTCAAGTCCAATGGCTGAGGGGAGCATCCTGAGTGTTTCCTAACTCAATTCAGACTACTTTCTCTTCACTTTTGAAACAGTGATATACCTAGGTTGCAGTTATCTTTTGCTATTTGAGGCAAACTTGACCAGCTCTAAACTGTTCTATTCTTTCAAAGGATTTCAAATTGCAGGCTAACTTTCCAAATAAAAATTTGTATGCACAGAAGCTGGTGGTATTGAGCAATACTTGCAGATAATTTGTCTTTAAACTTTGAAGGAAATGTTTGTGGATTGTGAAAAAATGAATTCCGATCTTTCCATAGTGCAATTGAGACATTAATTTAAAAGTTGGCATAATGAAATGAGCTATAGTTACATCCTGTAGGTTAACAATGCTAAGCTCTGATTTTCACGCATCATTTTTGCTCTCCCTATGCTGTTAGTAAGAGTCCTGACCGAGCTTTAAAATAAGGAAAGTGGAGGCTTTGTTGCTTGTGAAGAGAAGCTCAGTGTTGAGGTTGCCTAAGTCACTCCATTACAAAGCCTTGGGGAAGGTCTGAGAATAAAACTCCCAGTAGCTTTCACAAAGCATTGCTCGAATCAAGCTGGTGGGTACCCAACAACAGTGGTCAGCTTGAGCCATGAAAGCAGAAGAAATGGTCTTCACCTTGAACTTGGTGGTTCTATGGATGCATAGTGGCCAAGTTTGGAACTGACCCATGGTTGGCATTGTCAAGTCCAATGGCTGAGGGGAGCATCCTGAGTGTTTCCTAACTCAATTCAGACTACTTTCTCTTCACTTTTGAAACAGTGATATACCTAGGTTGCAGTTATCTTTTGCTATTTGAGGCAAACTTGACCAGCTCTAAACTGTTCTCCTATTCTTTCAAAGGATTTCAAATTGCAGGCTAACTTTCCAAATAAAAATTTGTATGCACAGAAGCTGGTGGTATTGAGCAATACTTGCAGATAATTTGTCTTTAAACTTTGAAGGAAATGTCTGTGGATTGTGAAAAAATGAATTCCGATCTTTCCATAGTGCAATTGAGACATTAATTTAAAAGTTGGCATAATGAAATGAGCTATAGTTACATCCTGTAGGTTAACAATGCTAAGCTCTGATTTTCACGCATCATTGTTGCTCTCCCTATGCTGTTAGTAAGAGTCCTGACCGAGCTTTAAAATAAGGAAAGTGGAGGCTTTGTTGCTTGTGAAGAGAAGCTCAGTGTTGAGGCTGCTTGCTAAGTGCTTAAGTCACTCCATTACAAAGCCTTGGGGAAGGTCTGAGAATAAAACCCCCAGTTGCTTTCACAAAGCATTGCTTGAATCAAGCTGGTGGGTACCCAAACCCAGTGGTCAGCTTGAGCCATGAAAGCAGAAGAAATGGTCTTCACCTTGAACTTGGTGGTTCTATGGATGCATAGTGGCCAAGTTTGGAACTGACCCATGGTTGGCATTGTCAAGTCCAATGGCTGAGGGGAGCATCCTGAGTGTTTCCTAACTCAATTCAGACTACTTTCTCTTCACTTTTGAAACAGTGATATACCTAGGTTGCAGTTATCTTTTGCTATTTGAGGCAAACTTGACCAGCTCTAAACTGTTCTATTCTTTCAAAGGATTTCAAATTGCAGGCTAACTTTCCAAATAAAAATTTGTATGCACAGAGGCTAGTGGTATTGAGCAATACTTACAGATAATTTGTCTTTAAACTTTGAAGGAAATGTTTGTGGATTGTGAAAAAATGAATTCCGATCTTTCCATAGTGCAATTGAGACATTAATTTAAAAGTTGGCATAATGAAATGAGCTATAGTTACATCCTGTAGGTAAACAATGCTAAGCTCTGATTTTCACGCATCATTTTTGCTCTCCCTATGCTGTTAGTAAGAGTCCTGACCGAGCTTTAAAATAAGGAAAGTGGAAGCTTTGTTGCTCGTGAAGAGAAGCTCAGTGTTGAGGCTGCTTGCTAAGTGCTTAAGTCACTCCATTACAAAGCCTTGGGGAAGGTCTGAGAATAAAACCCCAGTTGCTTTCACAAAGCATTGCTTGAATCAAGCTGGTGGGTACCCAACAACAGTGGTCAGCTTGAGCCATGAAAGCAGAAGAAATGGTCTTCACCTTGAACTTGGTGGTTCTATGGATGCATAGTGGCCAAGTTTGGAACTGACCCATGGTTGGCATTGTCAAGTCCAATGGCTGAGGGGAGCATCCTGAGTGTTTCCTAACTCAATTCAGACTACTTTCTCTTCACTTTTGAAACAGTGATATACCTGGGTTGCAGTTATCTTTTGCTATTTGAGGCTAACTTGACCAGCTCTAAACTGTTCTCCTATTCTTTCAAAGGATTTCAAATTGCAGGCTAACTTTCCAAATAAAAATTGTATGCACAGAGGCTGGTGGTATTGAGCAATACTTACAGATAATTTGTCTTTAAACTTTAAAGGGAAATGTTTGTGGATTGTGAAAAAATGAATTCCGATCTTTCCATAGTGCAATTGAGACATTCATTTAAAAGTTGGCATAATGAAATGAGCTATAGTTACATCCTGTAGGTTAAGAATGCTAAGCTCTGATTTTCACGCATCATTTTTGCTCTCCCTATGCTGTTAGTAAGAGTCCTGACCGAGCTTTAAAATAAGGAAAGTGGAGGCTTTGCTGCTTGTGAAGAGAAGCTCAGTGTTGAGGCTGCTTGCTAAGTGCTTAAGTCACTCCATTACAAAGCCTTGGGGAAGGTCTGAGAATAAAACTCCCAGTTGCTTTCACAAAGCATTTGCTTGAATCAAGCTGGTGGGTACCCAACAACAGTGGTCAGCTTGAGCCATGAAAGCAGAAGAAATGGTCTTCACCTTGAACTTGGTGGTTCTATGGATGCATAGTGGCCAAGTTTGGAACTGACCCATGGTTGGCATTGTCAAGTCCAATGGCTGAGGGGAGCATCCTGAGTGTTTCCTAACTCAATTCAGACAACTTTCTCTTCACTTTTGAAACAGTGATATACCTAGGTTGCAGTTATCTTTTGCTATTTGAGGCAAACTTGACCAGCTCTAAACTGTTCTATTCTTTCAAAGGATTTCAAATTGCAGGCTAACTTTCCAAATAAAAATTTGTATGCACAGAAGCTGGTGGTATTGAGCAATACTTGCAGATAATTTGTCTTTAAACTTTGAAGGAAATGTTTGTGGATTGTGAAAAAATGAATTCCGATCTTTCCATAGTGCAATTGAGACATTAATTTAAAAGTTGGCATAATGAAATGAGCTATAGTTACATCCTGTAGGTTAACAATGCTAAGCTCTGATTTTCACGCATCATTTTTGCTCTCCCTATGCTGTTAGTAAGAGTCCTGACCGAGCTTTAAAATAAGGAAAGTGGAGGCTTTGTTGCTTGTGAAGAGAAGCTCAGTGTTGAGGTTGCCTAAGTCACTCCATTACAAAGCCTTGGGGAAGGTCTGAGAATAAAACTCCCAGTAGCTTTCACAAAGCATTGCTCGAATCAAGCTGGTGGGTACCCAACAACAGTGGTCAGCTTGAGCCATGAAAGCAGAAGAAATGGTCTTCACCTTGAACTTGGTGGTTCTATGGATGCATAGTGGCCAAGTTTGGAACTGACCCATGGTTGGCATTGTCAAGTCCAATGGCTGAGGGGAGCATCCTGAGTGTTTCCTAACTCAATTCAGACTACTTTCTCTTCACTTTTGAAACAGTGATATACCTAGGTTGCAGTTATCTTTTGCTATTTGAGGCAAACTTGACCAGCTCTAAACTGTTCTCCTATTCTTTCAAAGGATTTCAAATTGCAGGCTAACTTTCCAAATAAAAATTTGTATGCACAGAAGCTGGTGGTATTGAGCAATACTTGCAGATAATTTGTCTTTAAACTTTGAAGGAAATGTTTGTGGATTGTGAAAAAATGAATTCCGATCTTTCCATAGTGCAATTGAGACATTAATTTAAAAGTTGGCATAATGAAATGAGCTATAGTTACATCCTGTAGGTTAACAATGCTAAGCTCTGATTTTCACGCATCATTGTTGCTCTCCCTATGCTGTTAGTAAGAGTCCTGACCGAGCTTTAAAATAAGGAAAGTGGAGGCTTTGTTGCTTGTGAAGAGAAGCTCAGTGTTGAGGCTGCTTGCTAAGTGCTTAAGTCACTCCATTACAAAGCCTTGGGGAAGGTCTGAGAATAAAACCCCCAGTTGCTTTCACAAAGCATTGCTTGAATCAAGCTGGTGGGTACCCAAACACAGTGGTCAGCTTGAGCCATGAAAGCAGAAGAAATGGTCTTCACCTTGAACTTGGTGGTTCTATGGATGCATAGTGGCCAAGTTTGGAACTGACCCATGGTTGGCATTGTCAAGTCCAATGGCTGAGGGGAGCATCCTGAGTGTTTCCTAACTCAATTCAGACTACTTTCTCTTCACTTTTGAAACAGTGATATACCTAGGTTGCAGTTATCTTTTGCTATTTGAGGCAAACTTGACCAGCTCTAAACTGTTCTATTCTTTCAAAGGATTTCAAATTGCAGGCTAACTTTCCAAATAAAAATTTGTATGCACAGAGGCTAGTGGTATTGAGCAATACTTACAGATAATTTGTCTTTAAACTTTGAAGGAAATGTTTGTGGATTGTGAAAAAATGAATTCCGATCTTTCCATAGTGCAATTGAGACATTAATTTAAAAGTTGGCATAATGAAATGAGCTATAGTTACATCCTGTAGGTAAACAATGCTAAGCTCTGATTTTCACGCATCATTTTTGCTCTCCCTATGCTGTTAGTAAGAGTCCTGACCGAGCTTTAAAATAAGGAAAGTGGAAGCTTTGTTGCTCGTGAAGAGAAGCTCAGTGTTGAGGCTGCTTGCTAAGTGCTTAAGTCACTCCATTACAAAGCCTTGGGGAAGGTCTGAGAATAAAACCCCAGTTGCTTTCACAAAGCATTGCTTGAATCAAGCTGGTGGGTACCCAACAACAGTGGTCAGCTTGAGCCATGAAAGCAGAAGAAATGGTCTTCACTTTGAACTTGGTGGTTCTATGGATGCATAGTGGCCAAGTTTGGAACTGACCCATGGTTGGCATTGTCAAGTCCAATGGCTGAGGGGAGCATCCTGAGTGTTTCCTAACTCAATTCAGACTACTTTCTCTTCACTTTTGAAACAGTGATATACCTAGGTTGCAGTTATCTTTTGCTATTTGAGGCAAACTTGACCAGCTCTAAACTGTTCTCCTATTCTTTCAAAGGATTTCAAATTGCAGGCTAACTTTCCAAATAAAAATTGTATGCACAGAGGCTGGTGGTATTGAGCAATACTTACAGATAATTTGTCTTTAAACTTTAAAGGGAAATGTTTGTGGATTGTGAAAAAATGAATTCCGATCTTTCCATAGTGCAATTGAGACATTAATTTAAAAGTTGGCATAATGAAATGAGCTATAGTTACATCCTGTAGGTTAAGAATGCTAAGCTCTGATTTTCACGCATCATTTTTGCTCTCCCTATGCTGTTAGTAAGAGTCCTGACCGAGCTTTAAAATAAGGAAAGTGGAGGCTTTGCTGCTTGTGAAGAGAAGATCAGTGTTGAGGCTGCTTGCTAAGTGCTTAAGTCACTCCATTACAAAGCCTTGGGGAAGGTCTGAGAATAAAACTCCCAGTTGCTTTCACAAAGCATTTGCTTGAATCAAGCTGGTGGGTACCCAACAACAGTGGTCAGCTTGAGCCATGAAAGCAGAAGAAATGGTCTTCACCTTGAACTTGGTGGTTCTATGGATGCATAGTGGCCAAGTTTGGAACTGACCCATGGTTGGCATTGTCAAGTCCAATGGCTGAGGGGAGCATCCTGAGTGTTTCCTAACTCAATTCAGACAACTTTCTCTTCACTTTTGAAACAGTGATATACCTAGGTTGCAGTTATCTTTTGCTATTTGAGGCAAACTTGACCAGCTCTAAACTGTTCTCCTATTCTTTCAAAGGATTTCAAATTGCAGGCTAACTTTCCAAATAAAAATTGTATGCACAGAGGCTGGTGGTATTGAGCAATACTTACAGGAAATTTGTCTTTAAACTTTGAAGGAAATGTTTGTGGATTGTGAAAAAATGAATTCCGATCTTTCCATAGTGCAATTGAGACATTAATTTAAAAGTTGGCATAATGAAATGAGCTATAGTTACATCCTGTAGGTTAAGAATGCTAAGTTCTGATTTTCACGCATCATTTTTGCTCCCCCTATGCTGTTAGTAAGAGTCCTGACCGAGCTTTAAAATAAGGAAAGTGGAGGCTTTGTTGCTTGTGAAGAGAAGCTCAGTGTTGAGGCTGCTTGCTAAGTGCTTAAGTCACTCCATTACAAAGCCTTGGGGAAGGTCTGAGAATAAAACCCCAGTTGCTTTCACAAAGCATTGCTTCAATCAAGCTGGTGGGTATCCAACAACAGTGGTCAGCTTGAGCCATGAAAGCAGAAGAAATGGTCTTCACCTTGAACTTGGTGGTTCTATGGATGCATAGTGGCCAAGTTTGGAACTGACCCATGGTTGGCATTGTGAAGTCCAATGGCTGAGGGGAGCATCCTGAGTGTTTCCAAACTCAATTCAGACTACTTTCTCTTCACTTTTGAAACAGTGATATACCTAGGTTGCAGTTATCTTTTGCTATTTGAGGCAAACTTGACCAGCTCTAAACTGTTCTCCTATTCTTTCAAAGGATTTCAAATTGCAGGCTAACTTTCCAAATAAAAATTGTATGCACAGAGGCTGGTGGTATTGAGCAATACTTACAGGAAATTTGTCTTTAAACTTTGAAGGAAATGTTTGTGGATTGTGAAAAAATGAATTCCGATCTTTCCATAGTGCAATTGAGACATTAATTTAAAAGTTGGCATAATGAAATGAGCTATAGTTACATCCTGTAGGTTAAGAATGCTAAGTTCTGATTTTCACGCATCATTTTTGCTCTCCCTATGCTGTTAGTAAGAGTCCTGACCGAGCTTTAAAATAAGGAAAGTGGAGGCTTTGTTGCTTGTGAAGAGAAGCTCAGTGTTGAGGCTGCTTGCTAAGTGCTTAAGTCACTCCATTACAAAGCCTTGGGGAAGGTCTGAGAATAAAACCCCAGTTGCTTTCACAAAGCATTGCTTGAATCAAGCTGGTGGGTATCCAACAACAGTGGTCAGCTTGAGCCATGAAAGCAGAAGAAATGGTCTTCACCTTGAACTTGGCGGTTCTATGGATGCATAGTGGCCAAGTTTGGAACTGACCCATGGTTGGCATTGTGAAGTCCAATGGCTGAGGGGAGCATCCTGAGTGTTTCCAAACTCAATTCAGACTACTTTCTCTTCACTTTTGAAACAGTGATATACCTAGGTTGCAGTTATCTTTTGCTATTTGAGGCAAACTTGACCAGCTCTAAACTGTTCTCCTATTCTTTCAAAGGATTTCAAATTGCAGGCTAACTTTCCAAATAAAAATTGTATGCACAGAGGCTGGTGGTATTGAGCAATACTTACAGGAAATTTGTCTTTAAACTTTGAAGGAAATGTTTGTGGATTGTGAAAAAATGAATTCCGATCTTTCCATAGTGCAATTGAGACATTAATTTAAAAGTTGGCATAATGAAATGAGCTATAGTTACATCCTGTAGGTTAAGAATGCTAAGTTCTGATTTTCACGCATCATTTTTGCTCTCCCTATGCTGTTAGTAAGAGTCCTGACCGAGCTTTAAAATAAGGAAAGTGGAGGCTTTGTTGCTTGTGAATAGAAGCTCAGTGTTGAGGCTGCTTGCTAAGTGCTTAAGTCACTCCATTACAAAGCCTTGGGGAAGGTCTGAGAATAAAATTCCCAGTTGCTTTCACAAAGCATTGCTTGAATCAAGCTGGTGGGTACCCAACAACAGTGGTCAGCTTGAGCCATGAAAGCAGAAGAAATGGTCTTCACCTTGAACTTGGTGGTTCTATGGATGCATAGTGGCCAAGTTTGGAACTGACCCATGGTTGGCATTGTCAAGTCCAATGGCTGAGGGGAGCATCCTGAGTGTTTCCTAACTCAATTCAGACAACTTTCTCTTCACTTTTGAAACAGTGATATACCTAGGTTGCAGTTATCTTTTGCTATTTGAGGCAATCTTGACCAGCTCTAAACTGTTCTATTCTTTCAAAGGATTTCAAATTGCAGGCTAACTTTCCAAATAAAAATTTGTATGCACAGAAGCTGGTGGTATTGAGCAATACTTGCAGATAATTTGTCTTTAAACTTTGAAGGAAATGTTTGTGGATTGTGAAAAAATGAATTCCGATCTTTCCATAGTGCAATTGAGACATTAATTTAAAAGTTGGCATAATGAAATGAGCTATAGTTACATCCTGTAGGTTAACAATGCTAAGCTCTGATTTTCACGCATCATTGTTGCTCTCCCTATGCTGTTAGTAAGAGTCCTGACCGAGCTTTAAAATAAGGAAAGTGGAGGCTTTGTTGCTTGTGAAGAGAAGCTCAGTGTTGAGGCTGCTTGCTAAGTGCTTAAGTCACTCCATTACAAAGCCTTGGGGAAGGTCTGAGAATAAAACCCCCAGTTGCTTTCACAAAGCATTGCTTGAATCAAGCTGGTGGGTACCCAAACACAGTGGTCAGCTTGAGCCATGAAAGCAGAAGAAATGGTCTTCACCTTGAACTTGGTGGTTCTATGGATGCATAGTGGCCAAGTTTGGAACTGACCCATGGTTGGCATTGTCAAGTCCAATGGCTGAGGGGAGCATCCTGAGTGTTTCCTAACTCAATTCAGACTACTTTCTCTTCACTTTTGAAACAGTGATATACCTAGGTTGCAGTTATCTTTTGCTATTTGAGGCAAACTTGACCAGCTCTAAACTGTTCTATTCTTTCAAAGGATTTCAAATTGCAGGCTAACTTTCCAAATAAAAATTTGTATGCACAGAGGCTAGTGGTATTGAGCAATACTTACAGATAATTTGTCTTTAAACTTTGAAGGAAATGTTTGTGGATTGTGAAAAAATGAATTCCGATCTTTCCATAGTGCAATTGAGACATTAATTTAAAAGTTGGCATAATGAAATGAGCTATAGTTACATCCTGTAGGTAAACAATGCTAAGCTCTGATTTTCACGCATCATTTTTGCTCTCCCTATGCTGTTAGTAAGAGTCCTGACCGAGCTTTAAAATAAGGAAAGTGGAAGCTTTGTTGCTCGTGAAGAGAAGCTCAGTGTTGAGGCTGCTTGCTAAGTGCTTAAGTCACTCCATTACAAAGCCTTGGGGAAGGTCTGAGAATAAAACCCCAGTTGCTTTCACAAAGCATTGCTTGAATCAAGCTGGTGGGTACCCAACAACAGTGGTCAGCTTGAGCCATGAAAGCAGAAGAAATGGTCTTCACCTTGAACTTGGTGGTTCTATGGATGCATAGTGGCCAAGTTTGGAACTGACCCATGGTTGGCATTGTCAAGTCCAATGGCTGAGGGGAGCATCCTGAGTGTTTCCTAACTCAATTCAGACTACTTTCTCTTCACTTTTGAAACAGTGATATACCTAGGTTGCAGTTATCTTTTGCTATTTGAGGCAAACTTGACCAGCTCTAAACTGTTCTCCTATTCTTTCAAAGGATTTCAAATTGCAGGCTAACTTTCCAAATAAAAATTGTATGCACAGAGGCTGGTGGTATTGAGCAATACTTACAGATAATTTGTCTTTAAACTTTAAAGGGAAATGTTTGTGGATTGTGAAAAAATGAATTCCGATCTTTCCATAGTGCAATTGAGACATTAATTTAAAAGTTGGCATAATGAAATGAGCTATAGTTACATCCTGTAGGTTAAGAATGCTAAGCTCTGATTTTCACGCATCATTTTTGCTCTCCCTATGCTGTTAGTAAGAGTCCTGACCGAGCTTTAAAATAAGGAAAGTGGAGTCTTTGCTGCTTGTGAAGAGAAGCTCAGTGTTGAGGCTGCTTGCTAAGTGCTTAAGTCACTCCATTACAAAGCCTTGGGGAAGGTCTGAGAATAAAACTCCCAGTTGCTTTCACAAAGCATTTGCTTGAATCAAGCTGGTGGGTACCCAACAACAGTGGTCAGCTTGAGCCATGAAAGCAGAAGAAATGGTCTTCACCTTGAACTTGGTGGTTCTATGGATGCATAGTGGCCAAGTTTGGAACTGACCCATGGTTGGCATTGTCAAGTCCAATGGCTGAGGGGAGCATCCTGAGTGTTTCCTAACTCAATTCAGACAACTTTCTCTTCACTTTTGAAACAGTGATATACCTAGGTTGCAGTTATCTTTTGCTATTTGAGGCAAACTTGACCAGCTCTAAACTGTTCTATTCTTTCAAAGGATTTCAAATTGCAGGCTAACTTTCCAAATAAAAATTTGTATGCACAGAAGCTGGTGGTATTGAGCAATACTTGCAGATAATTTGTCTTTAAACTTTGAAGGAAATGTTTGTGGATTGTGAAAAAATGAATTCCGATCTTTCCATAGTGCAATTGAGACATTAATTTAAAAGTTGGCATAATGAAATGAGCTATAGTTACATCCTGTAGGTTAACAATGCTAAGCTCTGATTTTCACGCATCATTTTTGCTCTCCCTATGCTGTTAGTAAGAGTCCTGACCGAGCTTTAAAATAAGGAAAGTGGAGGCTTTGTTGCTTGTGGAGAGAAGCTCAGTGTTGAGGTTGCCTAAGTCACTCCATTACAAAGCCTTGGGGAAGGTCTGAGAATAAAACTCCCAGTAGCTTTCACAAAGCATTGCTCGAATCAAGCTGGTGGGTACCCAACAACAGTGGTCAGCTTGAGCCATGAAAGCAGAAGAAATGGTCTTCACCTTGAACTTGGTGGTTCTATGGATGCATAGTGGCCAAGTTTGGAACTGACCCATGGTTGGCATTGTCAAGTCCAATGGCTGAGGGGAGCATCCTGAGTGTTTCCTAACTCAATTCAGACTACTTTCTCTTCACTTTTGAAACAGTGATATACCTAGGTTGCAGTTATCTTTTGCTATTTGAGGCAAACTTGACCAGCTCTAAACTGTTCTCCTATTCTTTCAAAGGATTTCAAATTGCAGGCTAACTTTCCAAATAAAAATTTGTATGCACAGAAGCTGGTGGTATTGAGCAATACTTGCAGATAATTTGTCTTTAAACTTTGAAGGAAATGTTTGTGGATTGTGAAAAAATGAATTCCGATCTTTCCATAGTGCAATTGAGACATTAATTTAAAAGTTGGCATAATGAAATGAGCTATAGTTACATCCTGTAGGTTAACAATGCTAAGCTCTGATTTTCACGCATCATTGTTGCTCTCCCTATGCTGTTAGTAAGAGTCCTGACCGAGCTTTAAAATAAGGAAAGTGGAGGCTTTGTTGCTTGTGAAGAGAAGCTCAGTGTTGAGGCTGCTTGCTAAGTGCTTAAGTCACTCCATTACAAAGCCTTGGGGAAGGTCTGAGAATAAAACCCCCAGTTGCTTTCACAAAGCATTGCTTGAATCAAGCTGGTGGGTACCCAAACACAGTGGTCAGCTTGAGCCATGAAAGCAGAAGAAATGGTCTTCACCTTGAACTTGGTGGTTCTATGGATGCATAGTGGCCAAGTTTGGAACTGACCCATGGTTGGCATTGTCAAGTCCAATGGCTGAGGGGAGCATCCTGAGTGTTTCCTAACTCAATTCAGACTACTTTCTCTTCACTTTTGAAACAGTGATATACCTAGGTTGCAGTTATCTTTTGCTATTTGAGGCAAACTTGACCAGCTCTAAACTGTTCTATTCTTTCAAAGGATTTCAAATTGCAGGCTAACTTTCCAAATAAAAATTTGTATGCACAGAGGCTAGTGGTATTGAGCAATACTTACAGATAATTTGTCTTTAAACTTTGAAGGAAATGTTTGTGGATTGTGAAAAAATGAATTCCGATCTTTCCATAGTGCAATTGAGACATTAATTTAAAAGTTGGCATAATGAAATGAGCTATAGTTACATCCTGTAGGTAAACAATGCTAAGCTCTGATTTTCACGCATCATTTTTGCTCTCCCTATGCTGTTAGTAAGAGTCCTGACCGAGCTTTAAAATAAGGAAAGTGGAAGCTTTGTTGCTCGTGAAGAGAAGCTCAGTGTTGAGGCTGCTTGCTAAGTGCTTAAGTCACTCCATTACAAAGCCTTGGGGAAGGTCTGAGAATAAAACCCCAGTTGCTTTCACAAAGCATTGCTTGAATCAAGCTGGTGGGTACCCAACAACAGTGGTCAGCTTGAGCCATGAAAGCAGAAGAAATGGTCTTCACCTTGAACTTGGTGGTTCTATGGATGCATAGTGGCCAAGTTTGGAACTGACCCATGGTTGGCATTGTCAAGTCCAATGGCTGAGGGGAGCATCCTGAGTGTTTCCTAACTCAATTCAGACTACTTTCTCTTCACTTTTGAAACAGTGATATACCTAGGTTGCAGTTATCTTTTGCTATTTGAGGCAAACTTGACCAGCTCTAAACTGTTCTCCTATTCTTTCAAAGGATTTCAAATTGCAGGCTAACTTTCCAAATAAAAATTGTATGCGCAGAGGCTGGTGGTATTGAGCAATACTTACAGATAATTTGTCTTTAAACTTTGAAGGGAAATGTTTGTGGATTGTGAAAAAATGAATACCGATCTTTCCATAGTGCAATTGAGACATTAATTTAAAAGTTGGCATAATGAAATGAGCTATAGTTACATCCTGTAGGTTAAGAATGCTAAGCTCTGATTTTCACGCATCATTTTTGCTCTCCCTATGCTGTTAGTAAGAGTCCTGACCGAGCTTTAAAATAAGGAAAGTGGAGGCTTTGCTGCTTGTGAAGAGAAGCTCAGTGTTGAGGCTGCTTGCTAAGTGCTTAAGTCACTCCATTACAAAGCCTTGGGGAAGGTCTGAGAATAAAACTCCCAGTTGCTTTCACAAAGCATTTGCTTGAATCAAGCTGGTGGGTACCCAACAACAGTGGTCAGCTTGAGCCATGAAAGCAGAAGAAATGGTCTTCACCTTGAACTTGGTGGTTCTATGGATGCATAGTGGCCAAGTTTGGAACTGACCCATGGTTGGCATTGTCAAGTCCAATGGCTGAGGGGAGCATCCTGAGTGTTTCCTAACTCAATTCAGACAACTTTCTCTTCACTTTTGAAACAGTGATATACCTAGGTTGCAGTTATCTTTTGCTATTTGAGGCAAACTTGACCAGCTCTAAACTGTTCTATTCTTTCAAAGGATTTCAAATTGCAGGCTAACTTTCCAAATAAAAATTTGTATGCACAGAAGCTGGTGGTATTGAGCAATACTTGCAGATAATTTGTCTTTAAACTTTGAAGGAAATGTTTGTGGATTGTGAAAAAATGAATTCCGATCTTTCCATAGTGCAATTGAGACATTAATTTAAAAGTTGGCATAATGAAATGAGCTATAGTTACATCCTGTAGGTTAACAATGCTAAGCTCTGATTTTCACGCATCATTTTTGCTCTCCCTATGCTGTTAGTAAGAGTCCTGACCGAGCTTTAAAATAAGGAAAGTGGAGGCTTTGTTGCTTGTGAAGAGAAGCTCAGTGTTGAGGTTGCCTAAGTCACTCCATTACAAAGCCTTGGGGAAGGTCTGAGAATAAAACCCCAGTAGCTTTCACAAAGCATTGCTCGAATCAAGCTGGTGGGTACCCAACAACAGTGGTCAGCTTGAGCCATAAAAGCAGAAGAAATGGTCTTCACCTTGAACTTGGTGGTTCTATGGATGCATAGTGGGCAAGTTTGGAACTGACCCATGGTTGGCATTGTCAAGTCCAATGGCTGAGGGGAGCATCCTGAGTGTTTCCTAACTCAATTCAGACTACTTTCTCTTCACTTTTGAAACAGTGATATACCTAGGTTGCAGTTATCTTTTGCTATTTGAGGCAAACTTGACCAGCTCTAAACTGTTCTCCTATTCTTTCAAAGGATTTCAAATTGCAGGCTAACTTTCCAAATAAAAATTTGTATGCACAGAAGCTGGTGGTATTGAGCAATACTTGCAGATAATTTGTCTTTAAACTTTGAAGGAAATGTTTGTGGATTGTGAAAAAATGAATTCCGATCTTTCCATAGTGCAATTGAGACATTAATTTAAAAGTTGGCATAATGAAATGAGCTATAGTTACATCCTGTAGGTTAACAATGCTAAGCTCTGATTTTCACGCATCATTGTTGCTCTCCCTATGCTGTTAGTAAGAGTCCTGACCGAGCTTTAAAATAAGGAAAGTGGAGGCTTTGTTGCTTGTGAAGAGAAGCTCAGTGTTGAGGCTGCTTGCTAAGTGCTTAAGTCACTCCATTACAAAGCCTTGGGGAAGGTCTGAGAATAAAACCCCCAGTTGCTTTCACAAAGCATTGCTTGAATCAAGCTGGTGGGTACCCAAACACAGTGGTCAGCTTGAGCCATGAAAGCAGAAGAAATGGTCTTCACCTTGAACTTGGTGGTTCTATGGATGCATAGCGGCCAAGTTTGGAACTGACCCATGGTTGGCATTGTGAAGTCCAATGGCTGAGGGGAGCATCCTGAGTGTTTCCAAACTCAATTCAGACTACTTTCTCTTCACTTTTGAAACAGTGATATACCTAGGTTGCAGTTATCTTTTGCTATTTGAGGCAAACTTGACCAGCTCTAAACTGTTCTCCTATTCTTTCAAAGGATTTCAAATTGCAGGCTAACTTTCCAAATAAAAATTGTATGCACAGAGGCTGGTGGTATTGAGCAATACTTACAGGAAATTTGTCTTTAAACTTTGAAGGAAATGTTTGTGGATTGTGAAAAAATGAATTCCGATCTTTCCATAGTGCAATTGAGACATTAATTTAAAAGTTGGCATAATGAAATGAGCTATAGTTACATCCTGTAGGTTAAGAATGCTAAGTTCTGATTTTCACGCATCATTTTTGCTCTCCCTATGCTGCTAGTAAGAGTCCTGACCGAGCTTTAAAATAAGGAAAGTGGAGGCTTTGTTGCTTGTGAAGAGAAGCTCAGTGTTGAGGCTGCTTGCTAAGTGCTTAAGTCACTCCATTACAAAGCCTTGGGGAAGGTCTGAGAATAAAACCCCAGTTGCTTTCACAAAGCATTGCTTGAATCAAGCTGGTGGGTACCCAACAACAGTGGTCAGCTTGAGCCATGAAAGCAGAAGAAATGGTCTTCACCTTGAACTTGGTGGTTCTATGGATGCATAGTGGCCAAGTTTGGAACTGACCCATGGTTGGCATTGTGAAGTCCAATGGCTGAGGGGAGCATCCTGAGTGTTTCCAAACTCAATTCAGACTACTTTCTCTTCACTTTTGAAACAGTGATATACCTAGGTTGCAGTTATCTTTTGCTATTTGAGGCAAACTTGACCAGCTCTAAACTGTTCTCCTATTCTTTCAAAGGATTTCAAATTGCAGGCTAACTTTCCAAATAAAAATTGTATGCACAGAGGCTGGTGGTATTGAGCAATACTTACAGGAAATTTGTCTTTAAACTTTGAAGGAAATGTTTGTGGATTGTGAAAAAATGAATTCCGATCTTTCCATAGTGCAATTGAGACATTAATTTAAAAGTTGGCATAATGAAATGAGCTATAGTTACATCCTGTAGGTTAAGAATGCTAAGTTCTGATTTTCACGCATCATTTTTGCTCTCCCTATGCTGTTAGTAAGAGTCCTGACCGAGCTTTAAAATAAGGAAAGTGGAGGCTTTGTTGCTTGTGAAGAGAAGCTCAGTGTTGAGGCTGCTTGCTAAGTGCTTAAGTCAATCCATTACAAAGCCTTGGGGAAGGTCTGAGAATAAAACTCCCAGTTGCTTTCACAAAGCATTGCTTGAATCAAGCTGGTGGGTACCCAACAACAGTGGTCAGCTTGAGCCATGAAAGCAGAAGAAATGGTCTTCACCTTGAACTTGGTGGTTCTATGGATGCATAGTGGCCAAGTTTGGAACTGACCCATGGTTGGCATTGTCAAGTCCAATGGCTGAGGGGAGCATCCTGAGTGTTTCCTAACTCAATTCAGACTACTTTCTCTTCACTTTTGAAACAGTGATATACCTAGGTTGCAGTTATCTTTTGCTATTTGAGGCAAACTTGACCAGCTCTAAACTGTTCTATTCTTTCAAAGGATTTCAAATTGCAGGCTAACTTTCCAAATAAAAATTTGTATGCACAGAGGCTGGTGGTATTGAGCAATACTTACAGATAATTTGTCTTTAAACTTTGAAGGAAATGTTTGTGGATTGTAAAAAAATGAATTCCGATCTTTCCATAGTGCAATTGAGACATTAATTTAAAAGTTGGCATAATGAAATGAGCTATAGTTACATCCTGTAGGTTAACAATGCTAAGCTCTGATTTTCACGCATCATTTTTGCTCTCCCTATGCTGTTAGTAAGAGTCCTGACCGAGCTTTAAAATAAGGAAAGTGGAGGCTTTATTGCTTGTGAAGAGAAGCTCAGTGTTGAGGCTGCTTGCTAAGTGCTTAAGTCACTCCATTACAAAGCCTTGGGGAAGGTCTGAGAATAAAACCCCAGTTGCTTTCACAAAGCATTGCTTGAATCAAGCTGGTGGGTACCCAACAACAGTGGTCAGCTTGAGCCGTGAAAGCAGAAGAAATGATCTTCACCTTGAACTTGGTGGTTCTATGGATGCATAGTGGCCAAGTTTGGAACTGACCCATGGTTGGCATTGTCAAGTCCAATGGCTGAGGGGAGCATCCTGAGTGTTTCCTAACTCAATTCAGACTACTTTCTCTTCACTTTTGAAACAGTGATATACCTAGGTTGCAGTTATCTTTTGCTATTTGAGGCAAACTTGACCAGCTCTAAACTGTTCTATTCTTTCAAAGGATTTCAAATTGCAGGCTAACTTTCCAAATAAAAATTTGTATGCACAGAAGCTGGTGGTATTGAGCAATACTTACAGATGATTTGTCCTTAAACTTTGAAGGAAATGTTTGTGGATTGTGAAAAAATGAATTCCGATCTTTCCATAGTGCAATTGAGACATTAATTTAAAAGTTGGCATAATGAAATGAGCTATAGTTACATCCTGTAGGTTAACAATGCTAAGCTCTGATTTTCACGCATCATTTTTGCTCTCCCTATGCTGTTAGTAAGAGTCCTGACCGAGCTTTAAAATAAGGAAAGTGGAGGCTTTGTTGCTTGTGAAGAGAAGCTCAGTGTTGAGGCTGCTTGCTAAGTGCTTAAGTCACTCCATTACAAAGCCTTGGGGAAGGTCTGAGAATAAAACTCCCAGTTGCTTTCACAAAGCATTGCTTGAATCAAGCTGGTGGGTACCCAACAACAGTGGTCAGCTTGAGCCATGAAAGCAGAAGAAATGGTCTTCACCTTGAACTTTTTGGTTCTATGGATGCATAGTGGCCAAAGTTTGGAACTGACCCATGGTTGGCATTGTCAAGTCCAATGGCTGAGGGGAGCATCCTGAGTGTTTCCTAACTCAATTCAGACTACTTTCTCTTCACTTTTGAAACAATGATATACCTAGGTTGCAGTTATCTTTTGCTATTTGAGGCAAACTTGACCAGCTCTAAACTGTTCTCCTATTCTTTCAAAGGATTTCAAATTGCAGGCTAACTTTCCAAATAAAAATTTGTATGCACAGAAGCTGGTGGTATTGAGCAATACTTGCAGATAATTTGTCTTTAAACTTTGAAGGAAATGTTTGTGGATTGTGAAAAAATGAATTCCGATCTTTCCATAGTGCAATTGAGACATTAATTTAAAAGTTGGCATAATGAAATGAGCTATAGTTACATCCTGTAGGTTAAGAATGCTAAGCTCTGATTTTCACGCATCATTTTTGCTCTCCCTATGCTGTTAGTAAGAGTCCTGACCGAACTTTAAAATAAGGAAAGTGGAGGCTTTGTTGCTTGTGAAGAGAAGCTCAGTGTTGAGGCTGCTTGCTAAGTGCTTAAGTCACTCCATTATAAAGCTTTGGGGAAGGTCTGAGAATAAAACCCCCAGTTGCTTTCACAAAGCATTGCTTGAATCAAGCTGGTGGGTACCCAAACACATTGGTCAGCTTGAGCCATGAAAGCAGAAGAAATGGTCTTCACCTTGAACTTAGTGGTTCTATGGATGCATAGTGGCCAAGTTTGGAACTGACCCATGGTTGGCATTGTCAAGTCCAATGGCTGAGTGGAGCGTCCTGAGTGTTTCCTAACTCAATTCAGACTACTTTCTCTTCACTTTTGAAACAGTGATATACCTAGGTTGCAGTTATCTTTTGCTATTTGAGGCAAACTTGACCAGCTCTAAACTGTTCTCCTATTCTTTCAAAGGATTTCAAATTGCAGGCTAACTTTCCAAATAAAAATTTGTATGCACAGAGGCTGGTGGTATTGAGCAATACTTACAGATAGTTTGTCTTTAAACTTTGAAGGAAATGTTTGTGGATTGTGAAAAAATGAATTCCGATCTTTCCATAGTGCAATTGAGACATTAATTTAAAGTTGGCATAATGAAATGAGCTATAGTTACATCCTGTAGGTTAACAATGCTAAGCTCTGATTTTCACGCATCATTGTTGCTCTCCCTATGCTTTTAGTAAGAGTCCTGACCGAGCTTTAAAATAAGGAACGTGGAGGCTTTGTTGCTTGTGAAGAGAAGCTCAGTGTTGAGGCTGCTTGCTAAGTGCTTAAGTCACTCCATTACAAAGCCTTGGGGAAGGTCTGAGAATAAAATTCCCAGTTGCTTTCACAAAGCATTGCTTGAATCAAGCTGGTTGGTACCCAACAACAGTGGTCAGCTTGAGCCATGAAAGCAGAAGAAATGGTCTTCACCTTGAACTTGGTGGTTCTATGGATGCATAGTGGCCAAGTTTGGAACTGACCCATGGTTGGCATTGTCAAGTCCAATGGCTGAGGGGAGCATCCTGAGTGTTTCCTAACTCAATTCAGACTACTTTCTCTTCACTTTTGAAACAGTGATATACCTAGGTTGCAGTTATCTTTTGCTATTTGAGGCAAACTTGACCAGCTCTAAACTGTTCTCCTATTCTTTCAAAGGATTTCAAATTGCAGGCTAACTTTCCAAATAAAAATTTGTATGCACAGAAGCTGGTGGTATTGAGCAATACTTGCAGATAATTTGTCTTTAAACTTTGAAGGAAATGTTTGTGGATTGTGAAAAAATGAATTCCGATCTTTCCATAGTGCAATTGAGACATTAATTTAAAAGTTGGCATAATGAAATGAGCTATAGTTACATCCTGTAGGTTAACAATGCTAAGCTCTGATTTTCACGCATCATTGTTGCTCTCCCTATGCTGTTAGTAAGAGTCCTGACCGAGCTTTAAAATAAGGAAAGTGGAGGCTTTGTTGCTTGTGAAGAGAAGCTCAGTGTTGAGGCTGCTTGCTAAGTGCTTAAGTCACTCCATTACAAAGCCTTGGGGAAGGTCTGAGAATAAAACCCCCAGTTGCTTTCACAAAGCATTGCTTGAATCAAGCTGGTGGGTACCCAAACACAGTGGTCAGCTTGAGCCATGAAAGCAGAAGAAATGGTCTTCACCTTGAACTTGGTGGTTCTATGGATGCATAGTGGCCAAGTTTGGAACTGACCCATGGTTGGCATTGTCAAGTCCAATGGCTGAGGGGAGCATCCTGAGTGTTTCCTAACTCAATTCAGACTACTTTCTCTTCACTTTTGAAACAGTGATATACCTAGGTTGCAGTTATCTTTTGCTATTTGAGGCAAACTTGACCAGCTCTAAACTGTTCTATTCTTTCAAAGGATTTCAAATTGCAGGCTAACTTTCCAAATAAAAATTTGTATGCACAGAGGCTAGTGGTATTGAGCAATACTTACAGATAATTTGTCTTTAAACTTTGAAGGAAATGTTTGTGGATTGTGAAAAAATGAATTCCGATCTTTCCATAGTGCAATTGAGACATTAATTTAAAAGTTGGCATAATGAAATGAGCTATAGTTACATCCTGTAGGTAAACAATGCTAAGCTCTGATTTTCACGCATCATTTTTGCTCTCCCTATGCTGTTAGTAAGAGTCCTGACCGAGCTTTAAAATAAGGAAAGTGGAGGCTTTGCTGCTTGTGAAGAGAAGCTCAGTGTTGAGGCTGCTTGCTAAGTGCTTAAGTCACTCCATTACAAAGCCTTGGGGAAGGTCTGAGAATAAAACTCCCAGTTGCTTTCACAAAGCATTTGCTTGAATCAAGCTGGTGGGTACCCAACAACAGTGGTCAGCTTGAGCCATGAAAGCAGAAGAAATGGTCTTCACCTTGAACTTGGTGGTTCTATGGATGCATAGTGGCCAAGTTTGGAACTGACCCATGGTTGGCATTGTCAAGTCCAATGGCTGAGGGGAGCATCCTGAGTGTTTCCTAACTCAATTCAGACAACTTTCTCTTCACTTTTGAAACAGTGATATACCTAGGTTGCAGTTATCTTTTGCTATTTGAGGCAAACTTGACCAGCTCTAAACTGTTCTATTCTTTCAAAGGATTTCAAATTGCAGGCTAACTTTCCAAATAAAAATTTGTATGCACAGAAGCTGGTGGTATTGAGCAATACTTGCAGATAATTTGTCTTTAAACTTTGAAGGAAATGTTTGTGGATTGTGAAAAAATGAATTCCGATCTTTCCATAGTGCAATTGAGACATTAATTTAAAAGTTGGCATAATGAAATGAGCTATAGTTACATCCTGTAGGTTAACAATGCTAAGCTCTGATTTTCACGCATCATTTTTGCTCTCCCTATGCTGTTAGTAAGAGTCCTGACCGAGCTTTAAAATAAGGAAAGTGGAGGCTTTGTTGCTTGTGGAGAGAAGCTCAGTGTTGAGGTTGCCTAAGTCACTCCATTACAAAGCCTTGGGGAAGGTCTGAGAATAAAACTCCCAGTAGCTTTCACAAAGCATTGCTCGAATCAAGCTGGTGGGTACCCAACAACAGTGGTCAGCTTGAGCCATGAAAGCAGAAGAAATGGTCTTCACCTTGAACTTGGTGGTTCTATGGATGCATAGTGGCCAAGTTTGGAACTGACCCATGGTTGGCATTGTCAAGTCCAATGGCTGAGGGGAGCATCCTGAGTGTTTCCTAACTCAATTCAGACTACTTTCTCTTCACTTTTGAAACAGTGATATACCTAGGTTGCAGTTATCTTTTGCTATTTGAGGCAAACTTGACCAGCTCTAAACTGTTCTCCTATTCTTTCAAAGGATTTCAAATTGCAGGCTAACTTTCCAAATAAAAATTTGTATGCACAGAAGCTGGTGGTATTGAGCAATACTTGCAGATAATTTGTCTTTAAACTTTGAAGGAAATGTTTGTGGATTGTGAAAAAATGAATTCCGATCTTTCCATAGTGCAATTGAGACATTAATTTAAAAGTTGGCATAATGAAATGAGCTATAGTTACATCCTGTAGGTTAACAATGCTAAGCTCTGATTTTCACGCATCATTGTTGCTCTCCCTATGCTGTTAGTAAGAGTCCTGACCGAGCTTTAAAATAAGGAAAGTGGAGGCTTTGTTGCTTGTGAAGAGAAGCTCAGTGTTGAGGCTGCTTGCTAAGTGCTTAAGTCACTCCATTACAAAGCCTTGGGGAAGGTCTGAGAATAAAACCCCCAGTTGCTTTCACAAAGCATTGCTTGAATCAAGCTGGTGGGTACCCAAACACAGTGGTCAGCTTGAGCCATGAAAGCAGAAGAAATGGTCTTCACCTTGAACTTGGTGGTTCTATGGATGCATAGTGGCCAAGTTTGGAACTGACCCATGGTTGGCATTGTCAAGTCCAATGGCTGAGGGGAGCATCCTGAGTGTTTCCTAACTCAATTCAGACTACTTTCTCTTCACTTTTGAAACAGTGATATACCTAGGTTGCAGTTATCTTTTGCTATTTGAGGCAAACTTGACCAGCTCTAAACTGTTCTATTCTTTCAAAGGATTTCAAATTGCAGGCTAACTTTCCAAATAAAAATTTGTATGCACAGAGGCTAGTGGTATTGAGCAATACTTACAGATAATTTGTCTTTAAACTTTGAAGGAAATGTTTGTGGATTGTGAAAAAATGAATTCCGATCTTTCCATAGTGCAATTGAGACATTAATTTAAAAGTTGGCATAATGAAATGAGCTATAGTTACATCCTGTAGGTAAACAATGCTAAGCTCTGATTTTCACGCATCATTTTTGCTCTCCCTATGCTGTTAGTAAGAGTCCTGACCGAGCTTTAAAATAAGGAAAGTGGAAGCTTTGTTGCTCGTGAAGAGAAGCTCAGTGTTGAGGCTGCTTGCTAAGTGCTTAAGTCACTCCATTACAAAGCCTTGGGGAAGGTCTGAGAATAAAACCCCAGTTGCTTTCACAAAGCATTGCTTGAATCAAGCTGGTGGGTACCCAACAACAGTGGTCAGCTTGAGCCATGAAAGCAGAAGAAATGGTCTTCACCTTGAACTTGGTGGTTCTATGGATGCATAGTGGCCAAGTTTGGAACTGACCCATGGTTGGCATTGTCAAGTCCAATGGCTGAGGGGAGCATCCTGAGTGTTTCCTAACTCAATTCAGACTACTTTCTCTTCACTTTTGAAACAGTGATATACCTAGGTTGCAGTTATCTTTTGCTATTTGAGGCAAACTTGACCAGCTCTAAACTGTTCTCCTATTCTTTCAAAGGATTTCAAATTGCAGGCTAACTTTCCAAATAAAAATTGTATGCGCAGAGGCTGGTGGTATTGAGCAATACTTACAGATAATTTGTCTTTAAACTTTGAAGGGAAATGTTTGTGGATTGTGAAAAAATGAATACCGATCTTTCCATAGTGCAATTGAGACATTAATTTAAAAGTTGGCATAATGAAATGAGCTATAGTTACATCCTGTAGGTTAAGAATGCTAAGCTCTGATTTTCACGCATCATTTTTGCTCTCCCTATGCTGTTAGTAAGAGTCCTGACCGAGCTTTAAAATAAGGAAAGTGGAGGCTTTGCTGCTTGTGAAGAGAAGCTCAGTGTTGAGGCTGCTTGCTAAGTGCTTAAGTCACTCCATTACAAAGCCTTGGGGAAGGTCTGAGAATAAAACTCCCAGTTGCTTTCACAAAGCATTTGCTTGAATCAAGCTGGTGGGTACCCAACAACAGTGGTCAGCTTGAGCCATGAAAGCAGAAGAAATGGTCTTCACCTTGAACTTGGTGGTTCTATGGATGCATAGTGGCCAAGTTTGGAACTGACCCATGGTTGGCATTGTCAAGTCCAATGGCTGAGGGGAGCATCCTGAGTGTTTCCTAACTCAATTCAGACAACTTTCTCTTCACTTTTGAAACAGTGATATACCTAGGTTGCAGTTATCTTTTGCTATTTGAGGCAAACTTGACCAGCTCTAAACTGTTCTATTCTTTCAAAGGATTTCAAATTGCAGGCTAACTTTCCAAATAAAAATTTGTATGCACAGAAGCTGGTGGTATTGAGCAATACTTGCAGATAATTTGTCTTTAAACTTTGAAGGAAATGTTTGTGGATTGTGAAAAAATGAATTCCGATCTTTCCATAGTGCAATTGAGACATTAATTTAAAAGTTGGCATAATGAAATGAGCTATAGTTACATCCTGTAGGTTAACAATGCTAAGCTCTGATTTTCACGCATCATTTTTGCTCTCCCTATGCTGTTAGTAAGAGTCCTGACCGAGCTTTAAAATAAGGAAAGTGGAGGCTTTGTTGCTTGTGAAGAGAAGCTCAGTGTTGAGGTTGCCTAAGTCACTCCATTACAAAGCCTTGGGGAAGGTCTGAGAATAAAACCCCAGTAGCTTTCACAAAGCATTGCTCGAATCAAGCTGGTGGGTACCCAACAACAGTGGTCAGCTTGAGCCATAAAAGCAGAAGAAATGGTCTTCACCTTGAACTTGGTGGTTCTATGGATGCATAGTGGGCAAGTTTGGAACTGACCCATGGTTGGCATTGTCAAGTCCAATGGCTGAGGGGAGCATCCTGAGTGTTTCCTAACTCAATTCAGACTACTTTCTCTTCACTTTTGAAACAGTGATATACCTAGGTTGCAGTTATCTTTTGCTATTTGAGGCAAACTTGACCAGCTCTAAACTGTTCTCCTATTCTTTCAAAGGATTTCAAATTGCAGGCTAACTTTCCAAATAAAAATTTGTATGCACAGAAGCTGGTGGTATTGAGCAATACTTGCAGATAATTTGTCTTTAAACTTTGAAGGAAATGTTTGTGGATTGTGAAAAAATGAATTCCGATCTTTCCATAGTGCAATTGAGACATTAATTTAAAAGTTGGCATAATGAAATGAGCTATAGTTACATCCTGTAGGTTAACAATGCTAAGCTCTGATTTTCACGCATCATTGTTGCTCTCCCTATGCTGTTAGTAAGAGTCCTGACCGAGCTTTAAAATAAGGAAAGTGGAGGCTTTGTTGCTTGTGAAGAGAAGCTCAGTGTTGAGGCTGCTTGCTAAGTGCTTAAGTCACTCCATTACAAAGCCTTGGGGAAGGTCTGAGAATAAAACCCCCAGTTGCTTTCACAAAGCATTGCTTGAATCAAGCTGGTGGGTACCCAAACACAGTGGTCAGCTTGAGCCATGAAAGCAGAAGAAATGGTCTTCACCTTGAACTTGGTGGTTCTATGGATGCATAGCGGCCAAGTTTGGAACTGACCCATGGTTGGCATTGTGAAGTCCAATGGCTGAGGGGAGCATCCTGAGTGTTTCCAAACTCAATTCAGACTACTTTCTCTTCACTTTTGAAACAGTGATATACCTAGGTTGCAGTTATCTTTTGCTATTTGAGGCAAACTTGACCAGCTCTAAACTGTTCTCCTATTCTTTCAAAGGATTTCAAATTGCAGGCTAACTTTCCAAATAAAAATTGTATGCACAGAGGCTGGTGGTATTGAGCAATACTTACAGGAAATTTGTCTTTAAACTTTGAAGGAAATGTTTGTGGATTGTGAAAAAATGAATTCCGATCTTTCCATAGTGCAATTGAGACATTAATTTAAAAGTTGGCATAATGAAATGAGCTATAGTTACATCCTGTAGGTTAAGAATGCTAAGTTCTGATTTTCACGCATCATTTTTGCTCTCCCTATGCTGCTAGTAAGAGTCCTGACCGAGCTTTAAAATAAGGAAAGTGGAGGCTTTGTTGCTTGTGAAGAGAAGCTCAGTGTTGAGGCTGCTTGCTAAGTGCTTAAGTCACTCCATTACAAAGCCTTGGGGAAGGTCTGAGAATAAAACCCCAGTTGCTTTCACAAAGCATTGCTTGAATCAAGCTGGTGGGTACCCAACAACAGTGGTCAGCTTGAGCCATGAAAGCAGAAGAAATGGTCTTCACCTTGAACTTGGTGGTTCTATGGATGCATAGTGGCCAAGTTTGGAACTGACCCATGGTTGGCATTGTGAAGTCCAATGGCTGAGGGGAGCATCCTGAGTGTTTCCAAACTCAATTCAGACTACTTTCTCTTCACTTTTGAAACAGTGATATACCTAGGTTGCAGTTATCTTTTGCTATTTGAGGCAAACTTGACCAGCTCTAAACTGTTCTCCTATTCTTTCAAAGGATTTCAAATTGCAGGCTAACTTTCCAAATAAAAATTGTATGCACAGAGGCTGGTGGTATTGAGCAATACTTACAGGAAATTTGTCTTTAAACTTTGAAGGAAATGTTTGTGGATTGTGAAAAAATGAATTCCGATCTTTCCATAGTGCAATTGAGACATTAATTTAAAAGTTGGCATAATGAAATGAGCTATAGTTACATCCTGTAGGTTAAGAATGCTAAGTTCTGATTTTCACGCATCATTTTTGCTCTCCCTATGCTGTTAGTAAGAGTCCTGACCGAGCTTTAAAATAAGGAAAGTGGAGGCTTTGTTGCTTGTGAAGAGAAGCTCAGTGTTGAGGCTGCTTGCTAAGTGCTTAAGTCAATCCATTACAAAGCCTTGGGGAAGGTCTGAGAATAAAACTCCCAGTTGCTTTCACAAAGCATTGCTTGAATCAAGCTGGTGGGTACCCAACAACAGTGGTCAGCTTGAGCCATGAAAGCAGAAGAAATGGTCTTCACCTTGAACTTGGTGGTTCTATGGATGCATAGTGGCCAAGTTTGGAACTGACCCATGGTTGGCATTGTCAAGTCCAATGGCTGAGGGGAGCATCCTGAGTGTTTCCTAACTCAATTCAGACTACTTTCTCTTCACTTTTGAAACAGTGATATACCTAGGTTGCAGTTATCTTTTGCTATTTGAGGCAAACTTGACCAGCTCTAAACTGTTCTATTCTTTCAAAGGATTTCAAATTGCAGGCTAACTTTCCAAATAAAAATTTGTATGCACAGAGGCTGGTGGTATTGAGCAATACTTACAGATAATTTGTCTTTAAACTTTGAAGGAAATGTTTGTGGATTGTAAAAAAATGAATTCCGATCTTTCCATAGTGCAATTGAGACATTAATTTAAAAGTTGGCATAATGAAATGAGCTATAGTTACATCCTGTAGGTTAACAATGCTAAGCTCTGATTTTCACGCATCATTTTTGCTCTCCCTATGCTGTTAGTAAGAGTCCTGACCGAGCTTTAAAATAAGGAAAGTGGAGGCTTTATTGCTTGTGAAGAGAAGCTCAGTGTTGAGGCTGCTTGCTAAGTGCTTAAGTCACTCCATTACAAAGCCTTGGGGAAGGTCTGAGAATAAAACCCCAGTTGCTTTCACAAAGCATTGCTTGAATCAAGCTGGTGGGTACCCAACAACAGTGGTCAGCTTGAGCCGTGAAAGCAGAAGAAATGATCTTCACCTTGAACTTGGTGGTTCTATGGATGCATAGTGGCCAAGTTTGGAACTGACCCATGGTTGGCATTGTCAAGTCCAATGGCTGAGGGGAGCATCCTGAGTGTTTCCTAACTCAATTCAGACTACTTTCTCTTCACTTTTGAAACAGTGATATACCTAGGTTGCAGTTATCTTTTGCTATTTGAGGCAAACTTGACCAGCTCTAAACTGTTCTATTCTTTCAAAGGATTTCAAATTGCAGGCTAACTTTCCAAATAAAAATTTGTATGCACAGAAGCTGGTGGTATTGAGCAATACTTACAGATGATTTGTCCTTAAACTTTGAAGGAAATGTTTGTGGATTGTGAAAAAATGAATTCCGATCTTTCCATAGTGCAATTGAGACATTAATTTAAAAGTTGGCATAATGAAATGAGCTATAGTTACATCCTGTAGGTTAACAATGCTAAGCTCTGATTTTCACGCATCATTTTTGCTCTCCCTATGCTGTTAGTAAGAGTCCTGACCGAGCTTTAAAATAAGGAAAGTGGAGGCTTTGTTGCTTGTGAAGAGAAGCTCAGTGTTGAGGCTGCTTGCTAAGTGCTTAAGTCACTCCATTACAAAGCCTTGGGGAAGGTCTGAGAATAAAACTCCCAGTTGCTTTCACAAAGCATTGCTTGAATCAAGCTGGTGGGTACCCAACAACAGTGGTCAGCTTGAGCCATGAAAGCAGAAGAAATGGTCTTCACCTTGAACTTTTTGGTTCTATGGATGCATAGTGGCCAAAGTTTGGAACTGACCCATGGTTGGCATTGTCAAGTCCAATGGCTGAGGGGAGCATCCTGAGTGTTTCCTAACTCAATTCAGACTACTTTCTCTTCACTTTTGAAACAATGATATACCTAGGTTGCAGTTATCTTTTGCTATTTGAGGCAAACTTGACCAGCTCTAAACTGTTCTCCTATTCTTTCAAAGGATTTCAAATTGCAGGCTAACTTTCCAAATAAAAATTTGTATGCACAGAAGCTGGTGGTATTGAGCAATACTTGCAGATAATTTGTCTTTAAACTTTGAAGGAAATGTTTGTGGATTGTGAAAAAATGAATTCCGATCTTTCCATAGTGCAATTGAGACATTAATTTAAAAGTTGGCATAATGAAATGAGCTATAGTTACATCCTGTAGGTTAAGAATGCTAAGCTCTGATTTTCACGCATCATTTTTGCTCTCCCTATGCTGTTAGTAAGAGTCCTGACCGAACTTTAAAATAAGGAAAGTGGAGGCTTTGTTGCTTGTGAAGAGAAGCTCAGTGTTGAGGCTGCTTGCTAAGTGCTTAAGTCACTCCATTATAAAGCTTTGGGGAAGGTCTGAGAATAAAACCCCCAGTTGCTTTCACAAAGCATTGCTTGAATCAAGCTGGTGGGTACCCAAACACATTGGTCAGCTTGAGCCATGAAAGCAGAAGAAATGGTCTTCACCTTGAACTTAGTGGTTCTATGGATGCATAGTGGCCAAGTTTGGAACTGACCCATGGTTGGCATTGTCAAGTCCAATGGCTGAGTGGAGCGTCCTGAGTGTTTCCTAACTCAATTCAGACTACTTTCTCTTCACTTTTGAAACAGTGATATACCTAGGTTGCAGTTATCTTTTGCTATTTGAGGCAAACTTGACCAGCTCTAAACTGTTCTCCTATTCTTTCAAAGGATTTCAAATTGCAGGCTAACTTTCCAAATAAAAATTTGTATGCACAGAGGCTGGTGGTATTGAGCAATACTTACAGATAGTTTGTCTTTAAACTTTGAAGGAAATGTTTGTGGATTGTGAAAAAATGAATTCCGATCTTTCCATAGTGCAATTGAGACATTAATTTAAAGTTGGCATAATGAAATGAGCTATAGTTACATCCTGTAGGTTAACAATGCTAAGCTCTGATTTTCACGCATCATTGTTGCTCTCCCTATGCTTTTAGTAAGAGTCCTGACCGAGCTTTAAAATAAGGAACGTGGAGGCTTTGTTGCTTGTGAAGAGAAGCTCAGTGTTGAGGCTGCTTGCTAAGTGCTTAAGTCACTCCATTACAAAGCCTTGGGGAAGGTCTGAGAATAAAATTCCCAGTTGCTTTCACAAAGCATTGCTTGAATCAAGCTGGTTGGTACCCAACAACAGTGGTCAGCTTGAGCCATGAAAGCAGAAGAAATGGTCTTCACCTTGAACTTGGTGGTTCTATGGATGCATAGTGGCCAAGTTTGGAACTGACCCATGGTTGGCATTGTCAAGTCCAATGGCTGAGGGGAGCATCCTGAGTGTTTCCTAACTCAATTCAGACTACTTTCTCTTCACTTTTGAAACAGTGATATACCTAGGTTGCAGTTATCTTTTGCTATTTGAGGCAAACTTGACCAGCTCTAAACTGTTCTCCTATTCTTTCAAAGGATTTCAAATTGCAGGCTAACTTTCCAAATAAAAATTTGTATGCACAGAAGCTGGTGGTATTGAGCAATACTTGCAGATAATTTGTCTTTAAACTTTGAAGGAAATGTTTGTGGATTGTGAAAAAATGAATTCCGATCTTTCCATAGTGCAATTGAGACATTAATTTAAAAGTTGGCATAATGAAATGAGCTATAGTTACATCCTGTAGGTTAACAATGCTAAGCTCTGATTTTCACGCATCATTGTTGCTCTCCCTATGCTGTTAGTAAGAGTCCTGACCGAGCTTTAAAATAAGGAAAGTGGAGGCTTTGTTGCTTGTGAAGAGAAGCTCAGTGTTGAGGCTGCTTGCTAAGTGCTTAAGTCACTCCATTACAAAGCCTTGGGGAAGGTCTGAGAATAAAACCCCCAGTTGCTTTCACAAAGCATTGCTTGAATCAAGCTGGTGGGTACCCAAACACAGTGGTCAGCTTGAGCCATGAAAGCAGAAGAAATGGTCTTCACCTTGAACTTGGTGGTTCTATGGATGCATAGTGGCCAAGTTTGGAACTGACCCATGGTTGGCATTGTCAAGTCCAATGGCTGAGGGGAGCATCCTGAGTGTTTCCTAACTCAATTCAGACTACTTTCTCTTCACTTTTGAAACAGTGATATACCTAGGTTGCAGTTATCTTTTGCTATTTGAGGCAAACTTGACCAGCTCTAAACTGTTCTATTCTTTCAAAGGATTTCAAATTGCAGGCTAACTTTCCAAATAAAAATTTGTATGCACAGAGGCTAGTGGTATTGAGCAATACTTACAGATAATTTGTCTTTAAACTTTGAAGGAAATGTTTGTGGATTGTGAAAAAATGAATTCCGATCTTTCCATAGTGCAATTGAGACATTAATTTAAAAGTTGGCATAATGAAATGAGCTATAGTTACATCCTGTAGGTAAACAATGCTAAGCTCTGATTTTCACGCATCATTTTTGCTCTCCCTATGCTGTTAGTAAGAGTCCTGACCGAGCTTTAAAATAAGGAAAGTGGAGGCTTTGCTGCTTGTGAAGAGAAGCTCAGTGTTGAGGCTGCTTGCTAAGTGCTTAAGTCACTCCATTACAAAGCCTTGGGGAAGGTCTGAGAATAAAACTCCCAGTTGCTTTCACAAAGCATTTGCTTGAATCAAGCTGGTGGGTACCCAACAACAGTGGTCAGCTTGAGCCATGAAAGCAGAAGAAATGGTCTTCACCTTGAACTTGGTGGTTCTATGGATGCATAGTGGCCAAGTTTGGAACTGACCCATGGTTGGCATTGTCAAGTCCAATGGCTGAGGGGAGCATCCTGAGTGTTTCCTAACTCAATTCAGACAACTTTCTCTTCACTTTTGAAACAGTGATATACCTAGGTTGCAGTTATCTTTTGCTATTTGAGGCAAACTTGACCAGCTCTAAACTGTTCTATTCTTTCAAAGGATTTCAAATTGCAGGCTAACTTTCCAAATAAAAATTTGTATGCACAGAAGCTGGTGGTATTGAGCAATACTTGCAGATAATTTGTCTTTAAACTTTGAAGGAAATGTTTGTGGATTGTGAAAAAATGAATTCCGATCTTTCCATAGTGCAATTGAGACATTAATTTAAAAGTTGGCATAATGAAATGAGCTATAGTTACATCCTGTAGGTTAACAATGCTAAGCTCTGATTTTCACGCATCATTTTTGCTCTCCCTATGCTGTTAGTAAGAGTCCTGACCGAGCTTTAAAATAAGGAAAGTGGAGGCTTTGTTGCTTGTGAAGAGAAGCTCAGTGTTGAGGTTGCCTAAGTCACTCCATTACAAAGCCTTGGGGAAGGTCTGAGAATAAAACCCCAGTAGCTTTCACAAAGCATTGCTCGAATCAAGCTGGTGGGTACCCAACAACAGTGGTCAGCTTGAGCCATAAAAGCAGAAGAAATGGTCTTCACCTTGAACTTGGTGGTTCTATGGATGCATAGTGGGCAAGTTTGGAACTGACCCATGGTTGGCATTGTCAAGTCCAATGGCTGAGGGGAGCATCCTGAGTGTTTCCTAACTCAATTCAGACTACTTTCTCTTCACTTTTGAAACAGTGATATACCTAGGTTGCAGTTATCTTTTGCTATTTGAGGCAAACTTGACCAGCTCTAAACTGTTCTCCTATTCTTTCAAAGGATTTCAAATTGCAGGCTAACTTTCCAAATAAAAATTTGTATGCACAGAAGCTGGTGGTATTGAGCAATACTTGCAGATAATTTGTCTTTAAACTTTGAAGGAAATGTTTGTGGATTGTGAAAAAATGAATTCCGATCTTTCCATAGTGCAATTGAGACATTAATTTAAAAAGTTGGCATAATGAAATGAGCTATAGTTACATCCTGTAGGTTAACAATGCTAAGCTCTGATTTTCACGCATCATTGTTGCTCTCCCTATGCTGTTAGTAAGAGTCCTGACCGAGCTTTAAAATAAGGAAAGTGGAGGCTTTGTTGCTTGTGAAGAGAAGCTCAGTGTTGAGGCTGCTTGCTAAGTGCTTAAGTCACTCCATTACAAAGCCTTGGGGAAGGTCTGAGAATAAAACCCCCAGTTGCTTTCACAAAGCATTGCTTGAATCAAGCTGGTGGGTACCCAAACACAGTGGTCAGCTTGAGCCATGAAAGCAGAAGAAATGGTCTTCACCTTGAACTTGGTGGTTCTATGGATGCATAGCGGCCAAGTTTGGAACTGACCCATGGTTGGCATTGTGAAGTCCAATGGCTGAGGGGAGCATCCTGAGTGTTTCCAAACTCAATTCAGACTACTTTCTCTTCACTTTTGAAACAGTGATATACCTAGGTTGCAGTTATCTTTTGCTATTTGAGGCAAACTTGACCAGCTCTAAACTGTTCTCCTATTCTTTCAAAGGATTTCAAATTGCAGGCTAACTTTCCAAATAAAAATTGTATGCACAGAGGCTGGTGGTATTGAGCAATACTTACAGGAAATTTGTCTTTAAACTTTGAAGGAAATGTTTGTGGATTGTGAAAAAATGAATTCCGATCTTTCCATAGTGCAATTGAGACATTAATTTAAAAGTTGGCATAATGAAATGAGCTATAGTTACATCCTGTAGGTTAAGAATGCTAAGTTCTGATTTTCACGCATCATTTTTGCTCTCCCTATGCTGCTAGTAAGAGTCCTGACCGAGCTTTAAATAAGGAAAGTGGAGGCTTTGTTGCTTGTGAAGAGAAGCTCAGTGTTGAGGCTGCTTGCTAAGTGCTTAAGTCACTCCATTACAAAGCCTTGGGGAAGGTCTGAGAATAAAACCCCAGTTGCTTTCACAAAGCATTGCTTGAATCAAGCTGGTGGGTATCCAACAACAGTGGTCAGCTTGAGCCATGAAAGCAGAAGAAATGGTCTTCACCTTGAACTTGGTGGTTCTATGGATGCATAGTGGCCAAGTTTGGAACTGACCCATGGTTGGCATTGTGAAGTCCAATGGCTGAGGGGAGCATCCTGAGTGTTTCCAAACTCAATTCAGACTACTTTCTCTTCACTTTTGAAACAGTGATATACCTAGGTTGCAGTTATCTTTTGCTATTTGAGGCAAACTTGACCAGCTCTAAACTGTTCTCCTATTCTTTCAAAGGATTTCAAATTGCAGGCTAACTTTCCAAATAAAAATTGTATGCACAGAGGCTGGTGGTATTGAGCAATACTTACAGGAAATTTGTCTTTAAACTTTGAAGGAAATGTTTGTGGATTGTGAAAAAATGAATTCCGATCTTTCCATAGTGCAATTGAGACATTAATTTAAAAGTTGGCATAATGAAATGAGCTATAGTTACATCCTGTAGGTTAAGAATGCTAAGTTCTGATTTTCACGCATCATTTTTGCTCTCCCTATGCTGTTAGTAAGAGTCCTGACCGAGCTTTAAAATAAGGAAAGTGGAGGCTTTGTTGCTTGTGAAGAGAAGCTCAGTGTTGAGGCTGCTTGCTAAGTGCTTAAGTCAATCCATTACAAAGCCTTGGGGAAGGTCTGAGAATAAAACTCCCAGTTGCTTTCACAAAGCATTGCTTGAATCAAGCTGGTGGGTACCCAACAACAGTGGTCAGCTTGAGCCATGAAAGCAGAAGAAATGGTCTTCACCTTGAACTTGGTGGTTCTATGGATGCATAGTGGCCAAGTTTGGAACTGACCCATGGTTGGCATTGTCAAGTCCAATGGCTGAGGGGAGCATCCTGAGTGTTTCCTAACTCAATTCAGACTACTTTCTCTTCACTTTTGAAACAGTGATATACCTAGGTTGCAGTTATCTTTTGCTATTTGAGGCAAACTTGACCAGCTCTAAACTGTTCTATTCTTTCAAAGGATTTCAAATTGCAGGCTAACTTTCCAAATAAAAATTTGTATGCACAGAAGCTGGTGGTATTGAGCAATACTTACAGATGATTTGTCCTTAAACTTTGAAGGAAATGTTTGTGGATTGTGAAAAAATGAAATCCGATCTTTCCATAGTGCAATTGAGACATTAATTTAAAAGTTGGCATAATGAAATGAGCTATAGTTACATCCTGTAGGTTAACAATGCTAAGCTCTGATTTTCACGCATCATTTTTGCTCTCCCTATGCTGTTAGTAAGAGTCCTGACCGAGCTTTAAAATAAGGAAAGTGGAGGCTTTGTTGCTTGTGAAGAGAAGCTCAGTGTTGAGGCTGCTTGCTAAGTGCTTAAGTCACTCCATTACAAAGCCTTGGGGAAGGTCTGAGAATAAAACTCCCAGTTGCTTTCACAAAGCATTGCTTGAATCAAGCTGGTGGGTACCCAACAACAGTGGTCAGCTTGAGCCATGAAAGCAGAAGAAATGGTCTTCACCTTGAACTTTTTGGTTCTATGGATGCATAGTGGCCAAAGTTTGGAACTGACCCATGGTTGGCATTGTCAAGTCCAATGGCTGAGGGGAGCATCCTGAGTGTTTCCTAACTCAATTCAGACTACTTTCTCTTCACTTTTGAAACAATGATATACCTAGGTTGCAGTTATCTTTTGCTATTTGAGGCAAACTTGACCAGCTCTAAACTGTTCTCCTATTCTTTCAAAGGATTTCAAATTGCAGGCTAACTTTCCAAATAAAAATTTGTATGCACAGAAGCTGGTGGTATTGAGCAATACTTGCAGATAATTTGTCTTTAAACTTTGAAGGAAATGTTTGTGGATTGTGAAAAAATGAATTCCGATCTTTCCATAGTGCAATTGAGACATTAATTTAAAAGTTGGCATAATGAAATGAGCTATAGTTACATCCTGTAGGTTAAGAATGCTAAGCTCTGATTTTCACGCATCATTTTTGCTCTCCCTATGCTGTTAGTAAGAGTCCTGACCGAGCTTTAAAATAAGGAAAGTGGAGGCTTTGTTGCTTGTGAAGAGAAGCTCAGTGTTGAGGCTGCTTGCTAAGTGCTTAAGTCACTCCATTATAAAGCTTTGGGGAAGGTCTGAGAATAAAACCCCCAGTTGCTTTCACAAAGCATTGCTTGAATCAAGCTGGTGGGTACCCAAACACATTGGTCAGCTTGAGCCATGAAAGCAGAAGAAATGGTCTTCACCTTGAACTTAGTGGTTCTATGGATGCATAGTGGCCAAGTTTGGAACTGACCCATGGTTGGCATTGTCAAGTCCAATGGCTGAGTGGAGCGTCCTGAGTGTTTCCTAACTCAATTCAGACTACTTTCTCTTCACTTTTGAAACAGTGATATACCTAGGTTGCAGTTATCTTTTGCTATTTGAGGCAAACTTGACCAGCTCTAAACTGTTCTCCTATTCTTTCAAAGGATTTCAAATTGCAGGCTAACTTTCCAAATAAAAATTTGTATGCACAGAGGCTGGTGGTATTGAGCAATACTTACAGATAATTTGTCCTTAAACTTTGAAGGAAATGTTTGTGGATTGTAAAAAAATGAATTCCGATCTTTCCATAGTGCAATTGAGACATTAATTTAAAAGTTGGCATAATGAAATGAGCTATAGTTACATCCTGTAGGTTAACAATGCTAAGCTCTGATTTTCACGCATCATTTTTGCTCTCCCTATGCTGTTAGTAAGAGTCCTGACCGAGCTTTAAAATAAGGAAAGTGGAGGCTTTATTGCTTGTGAAGAGAAGCTCAGTGTTGAGGCTGCTTGCTAAGTGCTTAAGTCACTCCATTACAAAGCCTTGGGGAAGGTCTGAGAATAAAACCCCAGTTGCTTTCACAAAGCATTGCTTGAATCAAGCTGGTGGGTACCCAACAACAGTGGTCAGCTTGAGCCATGAAAGCAGAAGAAATGGTCTTTACCTTCACCTTGAACTTGGTGGTTCTATGGATGCATAGTGGCCAAGTTTGGAACTGACCCATGGTTGGCATTGTCAAGTCCAATGGCTGAGGGGAGCATCCTGAGTGTTTCCTAACTCAATTCAGACTACTTTCTCTTCACTTTTGAAACAGTGATATACCTAGGTTGCAGTTATCTTTTGCTATTTGAGGCAAACTTGACCAGCTCTAAACTGTTCTCCTATTCTTTCAAAGGATTTCAAATTGCAGGCTAACTTTCCAAATAAAAATTTGTATGCACAGAGGCTGGTGGTATTGAGCAATACTTACAGATAATTTGTCCTTAAACTTTGAAGGAAATGTTTGTGGATTGTAAAAAAATGAATTCCGATCTTTCCATAGTGCAATTGAGACATTAATTTAAAAGTTGGCATAATGAAATGAGCTATAGTTACATCCTGTAGGTTAACAATGCTAAGCTCTGATTTTCACGCATCATTTTTGGTCTCCCTATGCTGTTAGTAAGAGTCCTGACCGAGCTTTAAAATAAGGAAAGTGGAGGCTTTATTGTTTGTGAAGAGAAGCTCAGTGTTGAGGCTGCTTGCTAAGTGCTTAAGTCACTCCATTACAAAGCCTTGGGGAAGGTCTGAGAATAAAACCCCAGTTGCTTTCACAAAGCATTGCTTGAATCAAGCTGGTGGGTACCCAACAACAGTGGTCAGCTTGAGCCATGAAAGCAGAAGAAATGGTCTTCACCTTGAACTTGGTGGTTCTATGGATGCATAGTGGCCAAAGTTTGGAACTGACCCATGGTTGGCATTGTCAAGTCCAATGGCTGAGGGGAGCATCCTGAGTGTTTCCTAACTCAATTCAGACTACTTTCTCTTCACTTTTGAAACAATGATATACCTAGGTTGCAGTTATCTTTTGCTATTTGAGGCAAACTTGACCAGCTCTAAACTGTTCTCCTATTCTTTCAAAGGATTTCAAATTGCAGGCTAACTTTCCAAATAAAAATTTGTATGCACAGAAGCTGGTGGTATTGAGCAATACTTGCAGATAATTTGTCTTTAAACTTTGAAGGAAATGTTTGTGGATTGTGAAAAAATGAATTCCGATCTTTCCATAGTGCAATTGAGACATTAATTTAAAAGTTGGCATAATGAAATGAGCTATAGTTACATCCTGTAGGTTAAGAATGCTAAGCTCTGATTTTCACGCATCATTTTTGCTCTCCCTATGCTTTTAGTAAGAGTCCTGACCGAGCTTTAAAATATGGAAAGTGGAGGCTTTGTTGCTTGTGAAGAGAAGCTCAGTGTTGAGGCTGCTTGCTAAGTGCTTAAGTCACTCCATTATAAAGCTTTGGGGAAGGTCTGAGAATAAAACCCCCAGTTGCTTTCACAAAGCATTGCTTGAATCAAGCTGGTGGGTACCCAAACACAGTGGTCAGCTTGAGCCATGAAAGCAGAAGAAATGGTCTTCACCTTGAACTTAGTGGTTCTATGGATGCATAGTGGCCAAGTTTGGAACTGACCCATGGTTGGCATTGTCAAGTCCAATGGCTGAGGGGAGCATCCTGAGTGTTTCCTAACTCAATTCAGACTACTTTCTCTTCACTTTTGAAACAGTGATATACCTAGGTTGCAGTTATCTTTTGCTATTTGAGGCAAACTTGACCAGCTCTAAACTGTTCTCCTATTCTTTCAAAGGATTTCAAATTGCAGGCTAACTTTCCAAATAAAAATTTGTATGCACAGAGGCTGGTGGTATTGAGCAATACTTACAGATAATTTGTCTTTAAACTTTGAAGGAAATGTTTGTGGATTGTGAAAAAATGAATTCCGATCTTTCCATAGTGCAATTGAGACATTAATTTAAAGTTGGCATAATGAAATGAGCTATAGTTACATCCTGTAGGTTAACAATGCTAAGCTCTGATTTTCACGCATCATTTTTGCTCTCCCTATGCTTTTAGTAAGAGTCCTGACCGAGCTTTAAAATAAGGAAAGTGGAGGCTTTGTTGCTTGTGAAGAGAAGCTCAGTGTTGAGGCTGCTTGCTAAGTGCTTAAGTCACTCCATTACAAAGCCTTGGGGAAGGTCTGAGAATAAAATTCCCAGTTGCTTTCACAAAGCATTGCTTGAATCAAGCTGGTTGGTACCCAACAACAGTGGTCAGCTTGAGCCATGAAAGCAGAAGAAATGGTCTTCACCTTGAACTTGGTGGTTCTATGGATGCATAGTGGCCAAGTTTGGAACTGACCCATGGTTGGCATTGTCAAGTCCAATGGCTGAGGGGAGCATCCTGAGTGTTTCCTAACTCAATTCAGACTACTTTCTCTTCACTTTTGAAACAGTGATATACCTAGGTTGCAGTTATCTTTTGCTATTTGAGGCAAACTTGACCAGCTCTAAACTGTTCTCCTATTCTTTCAAAGGATTTCAAATTGCTGGCTAACTTTCCAAATAAAAATTTGTATGCACAGAAGCTGGTGGTATTGAGGAATACTTGCAGATAATTTGTCTTTAAACTTTGAAGGAAATGTTTGTGGATTGTGAAAAAATGAATTCCGATCTTTCCATAGTGCAATTGAGACATTAATTTAAAAGTTGGCATAATGAAATGAGCTATAGTTACATCCTGTAGGTTAACAATGCTAAGCTCTGATTTTCACGCATCATTTTTGCTCTCCCTATGCTGTTAGTAAGAGTCCTGACCGAGCTTTAAAATAAGGAAAGTGGAGGCTTTGTTGCTTGTGAAGAGAAGCTCAGTGTTGAGGCTGCTTGCTAAGTGCTTAAGTCACTCCATTACAAGGCCTTGGGGAAGGTCTGGGAATAAAACCCCCAGTTGCTTTCACAAAGCATTGCTTGAATCAAGCTGGTGGGTACCCAACAACAGTGGTCAGCTTGAGCCATGAAAGCAGAAGAAATGGTCTTCACCTTGAACTTGGTGGTTCTATGGATGCATAGTGGCCAAGTTTGGAACTGACCCATGGTTGGCATTGTCAAGTCCAATGGCTGAGGGGAGCATCCTGAGTGTTTCCTAACTCAATTCAGACTACTTTCTCTTCACTTTTGAAACAGTGATATACCTAGGTTGCAGTTATCTTTTGCTATTTGAGGCAAACTTGACCAGCTCTAAACTGTTCTCCTATTTTTTCAAAGGATTTCTAATTGCAGGCTAACTTTCCAAATAAAAATTTGTATGCACAGAAGCTGGTGGTATTGAGCAATACTTACAGATAATTTGTCCTTAAACTTTGGAGGAAATGTTTGTGGATTGTGAAAAAATGAATTCCGATCTTTCCATAGTGCAATTGAGACATTAATTTAAAAGTTGGCATAATGAAATGAGCTATAGTTACATCCTGTAGGTTAACAATGCTGAGGCTCTGATTTTCACGCATCATTTTTGCTCTCCCTATGCTGTTAGTAAGAATCCTGACCGAGCTTTAAGATAAGGAAAGTGGAGGCTTTGTTGCTTGTGAAGAGAAGCTCAGTGTTGAGGCTGCTTGCTAAGTGCTTAAGTCACTCCATTACAAAGCCTTGGGGAAGGTCTGAGAATAAAACTCCCAGTTGCTTTCACAAAGCATTGCTTGAATCAAGCTGGTGGGTACCCAACAACAGTGGTCAGCTTGAGCCATGAAAGCAGAAGAAATGGTCTTCACCTTGAACTTGGTGGTTCTATGGATGCATAGTGGCCAAGTTTGGAACTGACCCATGGTTGGCATTGTCAAGTCCAATGGCTGAGGGGAGCATCCTGAGTGTTTCCTAACTCAATTCAGACTACTTTCTCTTCACTTTTGAAACAGTGATATACCTAGGCAGCAGTTATCTTTTGCTATTTGAGGCAAACTTGACCAGCTCTAAACTGTTCTCCTATTTTTTCAAAGGATTTCTAATTGCAGGTTAACTTTCCAAATAAAAATTTGTATGCACAGAAGCTGGTGGTATTGAGCAATACTTGCAGATAATTTGTCTTTAAACTTTGAAGGAAATGTTTGTGGATTGTGAAAAAATGAATTCCGATCTTTCCATAGTGCAATTGAGACATTAATTTAAAAGTTGGCATAATGAAATGAGCTATAGTTACATCCTGTAGGTTAAGAATGCTAAGCTCTGATTTTCACGCATCATTTTTGCTCTCCCTATGCTGTTAGTAAGAGTCCTGACCGAGCTTTAAAATAAGGAAAGTGGAGGCTTTGTTGCTTGTGAAGAGAAGCTCAGTGTTGAGGCTGCTTGCTAAGTGCTTAAGTCACTCCATTACAAAGCCTTGGGGAAGGTCTGAGAATAAAACTCCCAGTTGCTTTCACAAAGCATTGCTTGAATCAAGCTGGTGGGTACCCAACAACAGTGGTCAGCTTGAGCCATGAAAGCAGAAGAAATGATCTTCACCTTGAACTTGGTGGTTCTATGGATGCATAGTGGCCAAGTTTGGAACTGACCCATGGTTGGCATTGTCAAGTCCAATGGCTGAGGGGAGCATCCTGAGTGTTTCCTAACTCAATTCAGACTACTTTCTCTTCACTTTTGAAACAGTGATATACCTAGGTTGCAGTTATCTTTTGCTATTTGAGGCAAACTTGACCAGCTCTAAACTGTTCTCCTATTTTTTCAAAGGATTTCTAATTGCAGGTTAATTTTCCAAATAATAATTTGTATGCACAGAAGCTGGTGGTATTGAGCAATACTTGCAGATAATTTGTCTTTAAACTTTGAAGGAAATGTTTGTGGATTGTGAAAAAATGAATTCCGATCTTTCCATAGTGCAATTGAGACATTAATTTAAAAGTTGGCATAATGAAATGAGCTATAGTTACATCCTGTAGGTTAAGAATGCTAAGCTCTGATTTTCACGCATCATTTTTGCTCTCCCTATGCTGTTAGTAAGAGTCCTGACCGAGCTTTAAAATAAGGAAAGTGGAGGCTTTGTTGCTTGTGAAGAGAAGCTCAGTGTTGAGGCTGCTTGCTAAGTGCTTAAGTCACTCCATTACAAAGCCTTGGGGAAGGTCTGAGAATAAAACTCCCAGTTGCTTTCACAAAGCATTGCTTGAATCAAGCTGGTGGGTACCCAACAACAGTGGTCAGCTTGAGCCATGAAAGCAGAAGAAATGATCTTCACCTTGAACTTGGTGGTTCTATGGATGCATAGTGGCCAAGTTTGGAACTGACCCATGGTTGGCATTGTCAAGTCCAATGGCTGAGGGGAGCATCCTGAGTGTTTCCTAACTCAATTCAGACTACTTTCTCTTCACTTTTGAAACAGTGATATACCTAGGTTGCAGTTATCTTTTGCTATTTGAGGCAAACTTGACCAGCTCTAAACTGTTCTCCTATTTTTTCAAAGGATTTCTAATTGCAGGTTAATTTTCCAAATAATAATTTGTATGCACAGAAGCTGGTGGTATTGAGCAATACTTGCAGATAATTTGTCTTTAAACTTTGAAGGAAATGTTTGTGGATTGTGAAAAAATGAATTCCGATCTTTCCATAGTGCAATTGAGACATTAATTTAAAAGTTGGCATAATGAAATGAGCTATAGTTACATCCTGTAGGTTAAGAATGCTAAGCTCTGATTTTCACGCATCATTTTTGCTCTCCCTATGCTGTTAGTAAGAGTCCTGACCGAGCTTTAAAATAAGGAAAGTGGAGGCTTTGTTGCTTGTGAAGAAAAGCTCAGTGTTGAGGCTGCTTGCTAAGTGCTTAAGTCACTCCATTACAAAGCCTTGGGGAAGGTCTGAGAATAAAACTCCCAGTTGCTTTCACAAAGCATTGCTTGAATCAAGCTGGTGGGTACCCAACAACAGTGGTCGGCTTGAGCCATGAAAGCAGAAGAAATGGTCTTCACCTTGAACTTGGTGGTTCTATGGATGCATAGTGGCCAAGTTTGGAACTGACCCATGGTTGGCATTGTCAAGTCCAATGGCTGAGGGGAGCATCCTGAGTGTTTCCTAACTCAATTCAGACTACTTTCTCTTCACTTTTAAAACAGTGATATACCTAGGTTGCAGTTATATTTTGCTATTTGAGGCAAACTTGACCAGCTCTAAACTGTTCTCCTATTCTTTCAAAGGATTTCAAATTGCAGGCTAACTTTCCAAATAAAAATTTGTATGCACAGAAGCTGGTGGTATTGAGCAATACTTGCAGATAATTTGTCTTTAAACTTTGAAGGAAATGTTTGTGGATTGTGAAAAAATGAATTCCGATCTTTCCATAGTGCAATTGAGACATTAATTTAAAAGTTGGCATAATGAAATGAGCTATAGTTACATCCTGTAGGTTAAGAATGCTAAGCTCTGATTTTCACGCATCATTTTTGCTCTCCCTATGCTGTTAGTAAGAGTCCTGACCGAGCTTTAAAATAAGGAAAGTGGAGGCTTTGTTGCTTGTGAAGAAAAGCTCAGTGTTGAGGCTGCTTGCTAGGTGCTTAAATCATTCCATTACAAAGCCTTGGGGAAGGTCTGAGAATAAAACTCCCAGTTGCTTTCACAAAGCATTGTTTGAATCTAGCTGGTGGGTACCCAACAACAGTGGTCAGCTTGAGCCATGAAAGCAGAAGAAATGATCTTCACCTTGAACTTGGTGGTTCTATGGATGCATAGTGGCCAAGTTTGGAACTGACCCATGGTTGGCAATGTCAAGTCCAATGGCTGAGGGGAGCATCCTGAGTGTTTCCTAACTCAATTCAGACTACTTTCTCATCACTTTTGAAACAGTGATATACCTAGGTTGCAGTTATCTTTTGCTATTTGAGGCAAACTTGACCAGCTCTAAACTGTTCTCCTATTCTTTCAAAGGATTTCAATTTGCTGGCTAACTTTCCAAATAAAAATTTGTATGCACAGAAGCTGGTGGTATTGAGCAATACTTGCAGATAATTTGTCTTTAAACTTTGAAGGAAATGTTTGTGGATTGTGAAAAAATGAATTCCGATCTTTCCATAGTGCAATTGAGACATTAATTTAAAAGTTGGCATAATGAAATGAGCTATAGTTACATCCTGTAGGTTAACAATGCTAAGCTCTGATTTTCACGCATCATTTTTGCTCTCCCTATGCTGTTAGTAAGAGTCCTGACCGAGCTTTAAAATAAGGAAGTGGAGGCCTTGTTGCTTGTGAAGAGAAGCTCAGTGTTGAGGCTGCTTGCTAAGTGCTTAAGTCACTCCATTACAAAGCCTTGGGGAAGGTCTGAGAATAAAACTCCCCGTTGCTTTCACAAAGCATTGCTTGAATCAAGCTGGTGGGTACCCAACAACAGTGGTCAGCTTGAGCCATGAAAGCAGAAGAAATGGTCTTTACCTTCACCTTGAACTTGGTGGTTCTATGGATGCATAGTGGCCAAGTTTGGAACTGACCCATGGTTGGCATTGTCAAGTCCAATGGCTGAGGGGAGCATCCTGAGTGTTTCCTAACTCAATTCAGACTACTTTCTCTTCACTTTTGAAACAGTGATATACCTAGGTTGCAGTTATCTTTTGCTATTTGAGGCAAACTTGACCAGCTCTAAACTGTTCTCCTATTCTTTCAAAGGATTTCAATTTGCTGGCTAACTTTCCAAATAAAAATTTGTATGCAGAGAAGCTGGTGGTATTGAGCAATACTTGCAGATAATTTGTCTTTAAACTTTGAAGGAAATGTTTGTGGATTGTGAAAAAATGAATTCCGATCTTTCCATAGTGCAATTGAGACATTAATTTAAAAGTTGGCATAATGAAATGAGCTATAGTTACATCCTGTAGGTTAACAATGCTAAGCTCTGATTTTCACGCATCATTTTTGCTCTCCCTATGCTGTTAGTAAGAGTCCTGACCGAGCTTTAAAATAAGGAAGTGGAGGCTTTGTTGCTTGTGAAGAAAAGCTCAGTGTTGAGGCTGCTTGCTAAGTGCTTAAGTCACTCCATTACAAAGCCTTGGGGGAAGGTCTGAGAATAAAACTCCCAGTTGCTTTCACAAAGCATTGCTTGAATCAAGCTGGTGGGTACCCAACAACAGTGGTCAGCTTGAGCCATGAAAGCAGAAGAAATGATCTTTACCTTGAACTTGGTGGTTCTATGGATGCATAGTGGCCAAGTTTGGAACTGACCCATGGTTGGCATTGTCAAGTCCAATGGCTGAGGGGAGCATCCTGAGTGTTTCCTTACTCAATTCAGACTACTTTCTCATCACTTTTGAAACAGTGATATACCTAGGTTGCAGTTATCTTTTGCTATTTGAGGCAAACTTGACCAGCTCTAAACTGTTCTCCTATATTTTCAAAGGATTTCTAATTGCAGGTTAACTTTCCAAATAAAAATTTGTATGCACAGAAGCTGGTGGTATTGAGCAATACTTGCAGATAATTTGTCTTTAAACTTTGAAGGAAATGTTTGTGGATTGTGAAAAAATGAATTCCGATCTTTCCATAGTGCAATTGAGACATTAATTTAAAAGTTGGCATAATGAAATGAGCTATAGTTACATCCTGTAGGTTAACAATGCTAAGCTCTGATTTTCACGCATCATTTTTGCTCTCCCTATGCTGTTAGTAAGAGTCCTGACCGAGCTTTAAAATAAGGAAGTGGAGGCCTTGTTGCTTGTGAAGAGAAGCTCAGTGTTGAGGCTGCTTGCTAAGTGCTTAAGTCACTCCATTACAAAGCCTTGGGGAAGGTCTGAGAATAAAACTCCCCGTTGCTTTCACAAAGCATTGCTTGAATCAAGCTGGTGGGTACCCAACAACAGTGGTCAGCTTGAGCCATGAAAGCAGAAGAAATGGTCTTCACCTTGAACTTGGTGGTTCTATGGATGCATAGTGGCCAAGTTTGGAACTGACCCATGGTTGGCATTGTCAAGTCCAATGGCTGAGGGGAGCATCCTGAGTGTTTCCTAACTCCATTCAGACTACTTTCTCTTCACTTTTGAAACAGTGATATACCTAGGTTGCAGTTATCTTTTGCTATTTGAGGCAAACTTGACCAGCTCTAAACTGTTCTCCTATTCTTTCAAAGGATTTCAAATTGCAGGCTAACTTTCCAAATAAAAATTTGTATGCACAGAGGCTGGTGGTATTGAGCAATACTTACAGATAATTTGTCCTTAAACTTTGAAGGAAATGTTTGTGGATTGTAAAAAAATGAATTCCGATCTTTCCATAGTGCAATTGAGACATTCATTTAAAAGTTGGCATAATGAAATGAGCTATAGTTACATCCTGTAGGTTAACAATGCTAAGCTCTGATTTTCACGCATCATTTTTGCTCTCCCTATGCTGTTAGTAAGAGTCCTGACCGAGCTTTAAAATAAGGAAAGTGGAGGCTTTATTGCTTGTGAAGAGAAGCTCAGTGTTGAGGCTGCTTGCTAAGTGCTTAAGTCACTCCATTACAAAGCCTTGGGGAAGGTCTGAGAATAAAACCCCAGTTGCTTTCACAAAGCATTGCTTGAATCAAGCTGGTGGGTACCCAACAACAGTGGTCAGCTTGAGCCATGAAAGCAGAAGAAATGGTCTTTACCTTCACCTTGAACTTGGTGGTTCTATGGATGCATAGTGGCCAAGTTTGGAACTGACCCATGGTTGGCATTGTCAAGTCCAATGGCTGAGGGGAGCATCCTGAGTGTTTCCTAACTCAATTCAGACTACTTTCTCTTCACTTTTGAAACAGTGATATACCTAGGTTGCAGTTATCTTTTGCTATTTGAGGCAAACTTGACCAGCTCTAAACTGTTCTCCTATTCTTTCAAAGGATTTCAAATTGCAGGCTAACTTTCCAAATAAAAATTTGTATGCACAGAGGCTGGTGGTATTGAGCAATACTTACAGATAATTTGTCCTTAAACTTTGAAGGAAATGTTTGTGGATTGTAAAAAAATGAATTCCGATCTTTCCATAGTGCAATTGAGACATTAATTTAAAAGTTGGCATAATGAAATGAGCTATAGTTACATCCTGTAGGTTAACAATGCTGAGGCTCTGATTTTCACGCATCATTTTTGGTCTCCCTATGCTGTTAGTAAGAGTCCTGACCGAGCTTTAAAATAAGGAAAGTGGAGGCTTTATTGCTTGTGAAGAGAAGCTCAGTGTTGAGGCTGCTTGCTAAGTGCTTAAGTCACTCCATTACAAAGCCTTGGGGAAGGTCTGAGAATAAAACCCCAGTTGCTTTCACAAAGCATTGCTTGAATCAAGCTGGTGGGTACCCAACAACAGTGGTCAGCTTGAGCCGTGAAAGCAGAAGAAATGATCTTCACCTTGAACTTGGTGGTTCTATGGATGCATAGTGGCCAAGTTTGGAACTGACCCATGGTTGGCATTGTCAAGTCCAATGGCTGAGGGGAGCATCCTGAGTGTTTCCTAACTCAATTCAGACTACTTTCTCTTCACTTTTGAAACAGTGATATACCTAGGTTGCAGTTATCTTTTGCTATTTGAGGCAAACTTGACCAGCTCTAAACTGTTCTATTCTTTCAAAGGATTTCAAATTGCAGGCTAACTTTCCAAATAAAAATTTGTATGCACAGAAGCTGGTGGTATTGAGCAATACTTACAGATGATTTGTCCTTAAACTTTGAAGGAAATGTTTGTGGATTGTGAAAAAATGAATTCCGATCTTTCCATAGTGCAATTGAGACATCAATTTAAAAGTTGGCATAATGAAATGAGCTATAGTTACATCCTGTAGGTTAACAATGCTAAGCTCTGATTTTCACGCATCATTTTTGCTCTCCCTATGCTGTTAGTAAGAGTCCTGACCGAGCTTTAAAATAAGGAAAGTGGAGGCTTTGTTGCTTGTGAAGAGAAGCTCAGTGTTGAGGCTGCTTGCTAAGTGCTTAAGTCACTCCATTACAAAGCCTTGGGGAAGGTCTGAGAATAAAACTCCCAGTTGCTTTCACAAAGCATTGCTTGAATCAAGCTGGTGGGTACCCAACAACAGTGGTCAGCTTGAGCCATGAAAGCAGAAGAAATGGTCTTCACCTTGAACTTGGTGGTTCTATGGATGCATAGTGGCCAAAGTTTGGAACTGACCCATGGTTGGCATTGTCAAGTCCAATGGCTGAGGGGAGCATCCTGAGTGTTTCCTAACTCAATTCAGACTACTTTCTCTTCACTTTTGAAACAATGATATACCTAGGTTGCAGTTATCTTTTGCTATTTGAGGCAAACTTGACCAGCTCTAAACTGTTCTCCTATTCTTTCAAAGGATTTCAAATTGCAGGCTAACTTTCCAAATAAAAATTTGTATGCACAGAAGCTGGTGGTATTGAGCAATACTTGCAGATAATTTGTCTTTAAACTTTGAAGGAAATGTTTGTGGATTGTGAAAAAATGAATTCCGATCTTTCCATAGTGCAATTGAGACATTAATTTAAAAGTTGGCATAATGAAATGAGCTATAGTTACATCCTGTAGGTTAAGAATGCTAAGCTCTGATTTTCACGCATCATTTTTGCTCTCCCTATGCTGTTAGTAAGAGTCCTGACCGAGCTTTAAAATATGGAAAGTGGAGGCTTTGTTGCTTGTGAAGAGAAGCTCAGTGTTGAGGCTGCTTGCTAAGTGCTTAAGTCACTCCATTATAAAGCTTTGGGGAAGGTCTGAGAATAAAACCCCCAGTTGCTTTCACAAAGCATTGCTTGAATCAAGCTGGTGGGTACCCAAACACAGTGGTCAGCTTGAGCCATGAAAGCAGAAGAAATGGTCTTCACCTTGAACTTGGTGGTTCTATGGATGCATAGTGGCCAAGTTTGGAACTGACCCATGGTTGGCATTGTCAAGTCCAATGGCTGAGGGGAGCATCCTGAGTGTTTCCTAACTCAATTCAGACTACTTTCTCTTCACTTTTGAAACAGTGATATACCTAGGTTGCAGTTATCTTTTGCTATTTGAGGCAAACTTGACCAGCTCTAAACTGTTCTCCTATTCTTTCAAAGGATTTCAAATTGCTGGCTAACTTTCCAAATAAAAATTTGTATGCACAGAAGCTGGTGGTATTGAGCAATACTTGCAGATAATTTGTCTTTAAACTTTGAAGGAAATGTTTGTGGATTGTGAAAAAATGAATTCCGATCTTTCCATAGTGCAATTGAGACATTAATTTAAAAGTTGGCATAATGAAATGAGCTATAGTTACATCCTGTAGGTTAACAATGCTAAGCTCTGATTTTCACGCATCATTTTTGCTCTCCCTATGCTGTTAGTAAGAGTCCTGACCGAGCTTTAAAATAAGGAAAGTGGAGGCTTTGTTGCTTGTGAAGAGAAGCTCAGTGTTGAGGCTGCTTGCTAAGTGCTTAAGTCACTCCATTACAAGGCCTTGGGGAAGGTCTGGGAATAAAACCCCCAGTTGCTTTCACAAAGCATTGCTTGAATCAAGCTGGTGGGTACCCAACAACAGTGGTCAGCTTGAGCCATGAAAGCAGAAGAAATGGTCTTCACCTTGAACTTGGTGGTTCTATGGATGCATAGTGGCCAAGTTTGGAACTGACCCATGGTTGGCATTGTCAAGTCCAATGGCTGAGGGGAGCATCCTGAGTGTTTCCTAACTCAATTCAGACTACTTTCTCTTCACTTTTGAAACAGTGATATACCTAGGTTGCAGTTATCTTTTGCTATTTGAGGCAAACTTGACCAGCTCTAAACTGTTCTCCTATTTTTTCAAAGGATTTCTAATTGCAGGCTAACTTTCCAAATAAAAATTTGTATGCACAGAAGCTGGTGGTATTGAGCAATACTTACAGATAATTTGTCCTTAAACTTTGGAGGAAATGTTTGTGGATTGTGAAAAAATGAATTCCGATCTTTCCATAGTGCAATTGAGACATTAATTTAAAAGTTGGCATAATGAAATGAGCTATAGTTACATCCTGTAGGTTAAGAATGCTAAGCTCTGATTTTCACGCATCATTTTTGCTCTCCCTATGCTGTTAGTAAGAGTCCTGACCGAGCTTTAAAATAAGGAAAGTGGAGGCTTTGTTGCTTGTGAAGAAAAGCTCAGTGTTGAGGCTGCTTGCTAGGTGCTTAAATCATTCCATTACAAAGCCTTGGGGAAGGTCTGAGAATAAAACTCCCAGTTGCTTTCACAAAGCATTGCTTGAATCTAGCTGGTGGGTACCCAACAACAGTGGTCAGCTTGAGCCATGAAAGCAGAAGAAATGATCTTCACCTTGAACTTGGTGGTTCTATGGATGCATAGTGGCCAAGTTTGGAACTGACCCATGGTTGGCAATGTCAAGTCCAATGGCTGAGGGGAGCATCCTGAGTGTTTCCTAACTCAATTCAGACTACTTTCTCATCACTTTTGAAACAGTGATATACCTAGGTTGCAGTTATCTTTTGCTATTTGAGGCAAACTTGACCAGCTCTAAACTGTTCTCCTATTCTTTCAAAGGATTTCAATTTGCTGGCTAACTTTCCAAATAAAAATTTGTATGCAGAGAAGCTGGTGGTATTGAGCAATACTTGCAGATAATTTGTCTTTAAACTTTGAAGGAAATGTTTGTGGATTGTGAAAAAATGAATTCCGATCTTTCCATAGTGCAATTGAGACATTAATTTAAAAGTTGGCATAATGAAATGAGCTATAGTTACATCCTGTAGGTTAACAATGCTAAGCTCTGATTTTCACGCATCATTTTTGCTCTCCCTATGCTGTTAGTAAGAGTCCTGACCGAGCTTTAAAATAAGGAAGTGGAGGCTTTGTTGCTTGTGAAGAAAAGCTCAGTGTTGAGGCTGCTTGCTAAGTGCTTAAGTCACTCCATTACAAAGCCTTGGGGAAGGTCTGAGAATAAAACTCCCAGTTGCTTTCACAAAGCATTGCTTGAATCAAGCTGGTGGGTACCCAACAACAGTGGTCAGCTTGAGCCATGAAAGCAGAAGAAATGGTCTTCACCTTGAACTTGGTGGTTCTATGGATGCATAGTGGCCAAGTTTGGAACTGACCCATGGTTGGCATTGTCAAGTCCAATGGCTGAGGGGAGCATCCTGAGTGTTTCCTAACTCAATTCAGACTACTTTCTCTTCACTTTTGAAACAGTGATATACCTAGGTTGCAGTTATCTTTTGCTATTTGAGGCAAACTTGACCAGCTCTAAACTGTTCTCCTATTTTTTCAAAGGATTTCTAATTGCAGGCTAACTTTCCAAATAAAAATTTGTATGCACAGAAGCTGGTGGTATTGAGCAATACTTACAGATAACTTGTCTTTAAACTTTGAAGGAAATGTTTGTGGATTGTGAAAAAATGAATTCCAATCTTTCCATAGTGCAATTGAGACATTAATTTAAAAGTTGGCATAATGAAATGAGCTAAAGTTACATCCTGTAGGTTAAGAATGCTAAGCTCTGATTTTCACGCATCATTTTTGCTCTCCCTATGCTGTTAGTAAGAGTCCTGACCGAGCTTTAAAATAAGGAAAGTGGAGGCTTTGTTGCATGTGAAGAGAAGCTCAGTGTTGAGGCTGCTTGCTAAATGCTTAAGTCACTCCATTACAAAGCCTTGGGGAAGGTCTGAGAATAAAACTCCCAGTTGCTTTCACAAAGCATTGCTTGAATCAAGCTGGTGGGTACCCAACAACAGTGGTGAGCTTGAGCCATGAAAGCAGAAGAAATGGTCTTCACCTTGAACTTGGTGGTTCTATGGATGCATAGTGGCCAAGTTTGGAACTGACCCATGGTTGGCATTGTCAAGTCCAATGGCTGAGGGGAGCATCCTGAGTGTTTCCTAACTCAATTCAGACTACTTTCTCTTCACTTTTGAAACAGTGATATACCTAGGTAGCAGTTATCTTTTGCTATTTGAGGCAAACTTGACCAGCTCTAAACTGTTCTCCTATTTTTTCAAAGGATTTCTAATTGCAGGTTATCTTTCCAAATAAAAATTTGTATGCACAGAAGCTGGTGTTATTGAGCAATACTTACAGATAATTTGTCCTTAAACTTTGAAGGAAATGTTTGTGGATTGTGAAAAAATGAATTCCGATCTTTCCATAGTGCAATTGAGACGTTAATTTAAAAGTTGGCATAATGAAATGAGCTATAGTTACATCCTGTAGGTTAACAATGCTAAGCTCTGATTTTCACGCATCATTTTTGCTCTCCCTATGCTGTTAGTAAGAATCCTGACCGAGCTTTAAAATAAGGAAAGTGGAGGCTTTGTTGCTTGTGAAGAGAAGCTCAGTGATGAGGCTGCTTGCTAAGTGCTTAAGTCACTCCATTACAAAGCCTTGGGGAAGGTCTGAGAATAAAACTCCCAGTTGCTTTCACAAAGCATTGCTTGAATCAAGCTGGTGGGTACCCAACAACAGTGGTCAGCTTGAGCCATGAAAGCAGAAGAAATGGTCTTCACCTTGAACTTGGTGGTTCTATGGATGCATAGTGGCCAAGTTTGGAACTGACCCATGGTTGGCATTGTAAAGTCTAATGGCTGAGGGGAGCATCCTGAGTGTTTCCTAACTCAATTCAGACTACTTTCTCTTCACTTTTGAAACAGTGATATACCTAGGTTGCAGTTATCTTTTGCTATTTGAGGCAAACTTGACCAGCTCTAAACTGTTCTCCTATTCTTTCAAAGGATTTCAAATTGCAGGCTAACTTTCCAAATAAAAATTTGTATGCACAGAAGCTGGTGTTATTGAGCAATACTTACAGATAATTTGTCCTTAAACTTTGAAGGAAATGTTTGTGGATTGTGAAAAAATGAATTCCGATCTTTCCATAGTGCAATTGAGACATTATTTTAAAAGTTGGCATAATGAAATGAGCTATAGTTACATCCTGTAGGTTAACAATGCTAAGCTCTGATTTTCACGCATCATTTTTGCTCTCCCTATGCTTTTAGTAAGAGTCCTGACCGAGCTTTAAAATAAGGAAAGTGGAGGCTTTGTTGCTTGTGAAGAGAAGCTCAGTGTTGAGGCTGCTTGCTAAGTGCTTAAGTCACTCCATTACAAAGCCTTGGGGAAGGTCTGAGAATAAAATTCCCAGTTGCTTTCACAAAGCATTGCTTGAATCAAGCTGGTTGGTACCCAACAACAGTGGTCAGCTTGAGCCATGAAAGCAGAAGAAATGGTCTTCACCTTGAACTTGGTGGTTCTATGGATGCATAGTGGCCAAGTTTGGAACTGACCCATGGTTGGCATTGTCAAGTCCAATGGCTGAGGGGAGCATCCTGAGTGTTTCCTAACTCAATTCAGACTACTTTCTCTTCACTTTTGAAACAGTGATATACCTAGGTTGCAGTTATCTTTTGCTATTTGAGGCAAACTTGACCAGCTCTAAACTGTTCTCCTATTCTTTCAAAGGATTTCAAATTGCTGGCTAACTTTCCAAATAAAAATTTGTATGCACAGAAGCTGGTGGTATTGAGCAATACTTGCAGATAATTTGTCTTTAAACTTTGAAGGAAATGTTTGTGGATTGTGAAAAAATGAATTCCGATCTTTCCATAGTGCAATTGAGACATTAATTTAAAAGTTGGCATAATGAAATGAGCTATAGTTACATCCTGTAGGTTAACAATGCTAAGCTCTGATTTTCACGCATCATTTTTGCTCTCCCTATGCTGTTAGTAAGAGTCCTGACCGAGCTTTAAAATAAGGAAAGTGGAGGCTTTGTTGCTTGTGAAGAGAAGCTCAGTGTTGAGGCTGCTTGCTAAGTGCTTAAGTCACTCCATTACAAGGCCTTGGGGAAGGTCTGGGAATAAAACCCCCAGTTGCTTTCACAAAGCATTGCTTGAATCAAGCTGGTGGGTACCCAACAACAGTGGTCAGCTTGAGCCATGAAAGCAGAAGAAATGGTCTTCACCTTGAACTTGGTGGTTCTATGGATGCATAGTGGCCAAGTTTGGAACTGACCCATGGTTGGCATTGTCAAGTCCAATGGCTGAGGGGAGCATCCTGAGTGTTTCCTAACTCAATTCAGACTACTTTCTCTTCACTTTTGAAACAGTGATATACCTAGGTTGCAGTTATCTTTTGCTATTTGAGGCAAACTTGACCAGCTCTAAACTGTTCTCCTATTTTTCAAAGGATTTCTAATTGCAGGCTAACTTTCCAAATAAAAATTTGTATGCACAGAAGCTGGTGGTATTGAGCAATACTTACAGATAATTTGTCCTTAAACTTTGGAGGAAATGTTTGTGGATTGTGAAAAAATGAATTCCGATCTTTCCATAGTGCAATTGAGACATTAATTTAAAAGTTGGCATAATGAAATGAGCTATAGTTACATCCTGTAGGTTAACAATGCTGAGGCTCTGATTTTCACGCATCATTTTTGCTCTCCCTATGCTGTTAGTAAGAATCCTGACCGAGCTTTAAAATAAGGAAAGTGGAGGCTTTGTTGCTTGTGAAGAGAAGCTCAGTGTTGAGGCTGCTTGCTAAGTGCTTAAGTCACTCCATTACAAAGCCTTGGGGAAGGTCTGAGAATAAAACTCCCAGTTGCTTTCACAAAGCATTGCTTGAATCAAGCTGGTGGGTACCCAACAACAGTGGTCAGCTTGAGCCATGAAAGCAGAAGAAATGGTCTTCACCTTGAACTTGGTGGTTCTATGGATGCATAGTGGCCAAGTTTGGAACTGACCCATGGTTGGCATTGTCAAGTCCAATGGCTGAGGGGAGCATCCTGAGTGTTTCCTAACTCAATTCAGACTACTTTCTCTTCACTTTTGAAACAGTGATATACCTAGGTTGCAGTTATCTTTTGCTATTTGAGGCAAACTTGACCAGCTCTAAACTGTTCTCCTATTTTTTCAAAGGATTTCTAATTGCAGGTTAATTTTCCAAATAATAATTTGTATGCACAGAAGCTGGTGGTATTGAGCAATACTTGCAGATAATTTGTCTTTAAACTTTGAAGGAAATGTTTGTGGATTGTGAAAAAATGAATTCCGATCTTTCCATAGTGCAATTGAGACATTAATTTAAAAGTTGGCATAATGAAATGAGCTATAGTTACATCCTGTAGGTTAAGAATGCTAAGCTCTGATTTTCACGCATCATTTTTGCTCTCCCTATGCTGTTAGTAAGAGTCCTGACCGAGCTTTAAAATAAGGAAAGTGGAGGCTTTGTTGCTTGTGAAGAAAAGCTCAGTGTTGAGGCTGCTTGCTAGGTGCTTAAATCATTCCATTACAAAGCCTTGGGGAAGGTCTGAGAATAAAACTCCCAGTTGCTTTCACAAAGCATTGCTTGAATCTAGCTGGTGGGTACCCAACAACAGTGGTCAGCTTGAGCCATGAAAGCAGAAGAAATGGTCTTCACCTTGAACTTGGTGGTTCTATGGATGCATAGTGGCCAAGTTTGGAACTGACCCATGGTTGGCAATGTCAAGTCCAATGGCTGAGGGGAGCATCCTGAGTGTTTCCTAACTCAATTCAGACTACTTTCTCATCACTTTTAAAACAGTGATATACCTAGGTTGCAGTTATCTTTTGCTATTTGAGGCAAACTTGACCAGCTCTAAACTGTTCTCCTATTCTTTCAAAGGATTTCAATTTGCTGGCTAACTTTCCAAATAAAAATTTGTATGCAGAGAAGCTGGTGGTATTGAGCAATACTTGCAGATAATTTGTCTTTAAACTTTGAAGGAAATGTTTGTGGATTGTGAAAAAATGAATTCCGATCTTTCCATAGTGCAATTGAGACATTAATTTAAAAGTTGGCATAATGAAATGAGCTATAGTTACATCCTGTAGGTTAACAATGCTAAGCTCTGATTTTCACGCATCATTTTTGCTCTCCCTATGCTGTTAGTAAGAGTCCTGACCGAGCTTTAAAATAAGGAAGTGGAGGCTTTGTTGCTTGTGAAGAGAAGCTCAGTGTTGAGGCTGCTTGCTAAGTGCTTAAGTCACTCCATTACAAAGCCTTGGGGAAGGTCTGAGAATAAAACTCCCAGTTGCTTTCACAAAGCATTGCTTGAATCAAGCTGGTGGGTACCCAACAACAGTGGTCAGCTTGAGCCATGAAAGCAGAAGAAATGGTCTTCACCTTGAACTTGGTGGTTCTATGGATGCATAGTGGCCAAGTTTGGAACTGACCCATGGTTGGCATTGTCAAGTCCAATGGCTGAGGGGAGCATCCTGAGTGTTTCCTAACTCAATTCAGACTACTTTCTCTTCACTTTTGAAACAGTGATATACCTAGGTTGCAGTTATCTTTTGCTATTTGAGGCAAACTTGACCAGCTCTAAACTGTTCTCCTATTTTTTCAAAGGATTTCTAATTGCAGGCTAACTTTCCAAATAAAAATTTGTATGCACAGAAGCTGGTGGTATTGAGCAATACTTACAGATAACTTGTCTTTAAACTTTGAAGGAAATGTTTGTGGATTGTGAAAAAATGAATTCCAATCTTTCCATAGTGCAATTGAGACATTAATTTAAAAGTTGGCATAATGAAATGAGCTAAAGTTACATCCTGTAGGTTAAGAATGCTAAGCTCTGATTTTCACGCATCATTTTTGCTCTCCCTATGCTGTTAGTAAGAGTCCTGACCGAGCTTTAAAATAAGGAAAGTGGAGGCTTTGTTGCATGTGAAGAGAAGCTCAGTGTTGAGGCTGCTTGCTAAATGCTTAAGTCACTCCATTACAAAGCCTTGGGGAAGGTCTGAGAATAAAACTCCCAGTTGCTTTCACAAAGCATTGCTTGAATCAAGCTGGTGGGTACCCAACAACAGTGGTCAGCTTGAGCCATGAAAGCAGAAGAAATGGTCTTCACCTTGAACTTGGTGGTTCTATGGATGCATAGTGGCCAAGTTTGGAACTGACCCATGGTTGGCATTGTCAAGTCCAATGGCTGAGGGGAGCATCCTGAGTGTTTCCTAACTCAATTCAGACTACTTTCTCTTCACTTTTGAAACAGTGATATACCTAGGTAGCAGTTATCTTTTGCTATTTGAGGCAAACTTGACCAGCTCTAAACTGTTCTCCTATTTTTTCAAAGGATTTCTAATTGCAGGTTAACTTTCCAAATAAAAATTTGTATGCACAGAAGCTGGTGTTATTGAGCAATACTTACAGATAATTTGTCCTTAAACTTTGAAGGAAATGTTTGTGGATTGTGAAAAAATGAATTCCGATCTTTCCATAGTGCAATTGAGACGTTAATTTAAAAGTTGGCATAATGAAATGAGCTATAGTTACATCCTGTAGGTTAACAATGCTAAGCTCTGATTTTCACGCATCATTTTTGCTCTCCCTATGCTGTTAGTAAGAATCCTGACCGAGCTTTAAAATAAGGAAAGTGGAGGCTTTGTTGCTTGTGAAGAGAAGCTCAGTGATGAGGCTGCTTGCTAAGTGCTTAAGTCACTCCATTACAAAGCCTTGGGGAAGGTCTGAGAATAAAACTCCCAGTTGCTTTCACAAAGCATTGCTTGAATCAAGCTGGTGGGTACCCAACAACAGTGGTCAGCTTGAGCCATGAAAGCAGAAGAAATGGTCTTCACCTTGAACTTGGTGGTTCTATGGATGCATAGTGGCCAAGTTTGGAACTGACCCATGGTTGGCATTGTCAAGTCCAATGGCTGAGGGGAGCATCCTGAGTGTTTCCTAACTCAATTCAGACTACTTTCTCTTCACTTTTGAAACAGTGATATACCTAGGTTGCAGTTATCTTTTGCTATTTGAGGCAAACTTGACCAGCTCTAAACTGTTCTCCTATTTTTCAAAGGATTTCTAATTGCAGGCTAACTTTCCAAATAAAAATTTGTATGCACAGAAGCTGGTGGTATTGAGCAATACTTACAGATAATTTGTCCTTAAACTTTGGAGGAAATGTTTGTGGATTGTGAAAAAATGAATTCCGATCTTTCCATAGTGCAATTGAGACATTAATTTAAAAGTTGGCATAATGAAATGAGCTATAGTTACATCCTGTAGGTTAACAATGCTGAGGCTCTGATTTTCACGCATCATTTTTGCTCTCCCTATGCTGTTAGTAAGAATCCTGACCGAGCTTTAAAATAAGGAAAGTGGAGGCTTTGTTGCTTGTGAAGAGAAGCTCAGTGTTGAGGCTGCTTGCTAAGTGCTTAAGTCACTCCATTACAAAGCCTTGGGGAAGGTCTGAGAATAAAACTCCCAGTTGCTTTCACAAAGCATTGCTTGAATCAAGCTGGTGGGTACCCAACAACAGTGGTCAGCTTGAGCCATGAAAGCAGAAGAAATGGTCTTCACCTTGAACTTGGTGGTTCTATGGATGCATAGTGGCCAAGTTTGGAACTGACCCATGGTTGGCATTGTCAAGTCCAATGGCTGAGGGGAGCATCCTGAGTGTTTCCTAACTCAATTCAGACTACTTTCTCTTCACTTTTGAAACAGTGATATACCTAGGTTGCAGTTATCTTTTGCTATTTGAGGCAAACTTGACCAGCTCTAAACTGTTCTCCTATTTTTTCAAAGGATTTCTAATTGCAGGTTAATTTTCCAAATAATAATTTGTATGCACAGAAGCTGGTGGTATTGAGCAATACTTGCAGATAATTTGTCTTTAAACTTTGAAGGAAATGTTTGTGGATTGTGAAAAAATGAATTCCGATCTTTCCATAGTGCAATTGAGACATTAATTTAAAAGTTGGCATAATGAAATGAGCTATAGTTACATCCTGTAGGTTAAGAATGCTAAGCTCTGATTTTCACGCATCATTTTTGCTCTCCCTATGCTGTTAGTAAGAGTCCTGACCGAGCTTTAAAATAAGGAAAGTGGAGGCTTTGTTGCTTGTGAAGAAAAGCTCAGTGTTGAGGCTGCTTGCTAACTGCTTAAGTCACTCCATTACAAAGCCTTGGGGAAGGTCTGAGAATAAAACTCCCAGTTGCTTTCACAAAGCATTGCTTGAATCAAGCTGGTGGGTACCCAACAACAGTGGTCGGCTTGAGCCATGAAAGCAGAAGAAATGGTCTTCACCTTGAACTTGGTGGTTCTATGGATGCATAGTGGCCAAGTTTGGAACTGACCCATGGTTGGCATTGTCAAGTCCAATGGCTGAGGGGAGCATCCTGAGTGTTTCCTAACTCAATTCAGACTACTTTCTCTTCACTTTTAAAACAGTGATATACCTAGGTTGCAGTTATCTTTTGCTATTTGAGGCAAACTTGACCAGCTCTAAACTGTTCTCCTATTCTTTCAAAGGATTTCAAATTGCAGGCTAACTTTCCAAATAAAAATTTGTATGCACAGAAGCTGGTGGTATTGAGCAATACTTGCAGATAATTTGTCTTTAAACTTTGAAGGAAATGTTTGTGGATTGTGAAAAAATGAATTCCGATCTTTCCATAGTGCAATTGAGACATTAATTTAAAAGTTGGCATAATGAAATGAGCTATAGTTACATCCTGTAGGTTAAGAATGCTAAGCTCTGATTTTCACGCATCATTTTTGCTCTCCCTATGCTGTTAGTAAGAGTCCTGACCGAGCTTTAAAATAAGGAAAGTGGAGGCTTTGTTGCTTGTGAAGAAAAGCTCAGTGTTGAGGCTGCTTGCTAGGTGCTTAAATCATTCCATTACAAAGCCTTGGGGAAGGTCTGAGAATAAAACTCCCAGTTGCTTTCACAAAGCATTGCTTGAATCTAGCTGGTGGGTACCCAACAACAGTGGTCAGCTTGAGCCATGAAAGCAGAAGAAATGGTCTTCACCTTGAACTTGGTGGTTCTATGGATGCATAGTGGCCAAGTTTGGAACTGACCCATGGTTGGCAATGTCAAGTCCAATGGCTGAGGGGAGCATCCTGAGTGTTTCCTAACTCAATTCAGACTACTTTCTCATCACTTTTGAAACAGTGATATACCTAGGTTGCAGTTATCTTTTGCTATTTGAGGCAAACTTGACCAGCTCTAAACTGTTCTCCTATTCTTTCAAAGGATTTCAATTTGCTGGCTAACTTTCCAAATAAAAATTTGTATGCAGAGAAGCTGGTGGTATTGAGCAATACTTGCAGATAATTTGTCTTTAAACTTTGAAGGAAATGTTTGTGGATTGTGAAAAAATGAATTCCGATCTTTCCATAGTGCAATTGAGACATTAATTTAAAAGTTGGCATAATGAAATGAGCTATAGTTACATCCTGTAGGTTAACAATGCTAAGCTCTGATTTTCACGCATCATTTTTGCTCTCCCTATGCTGTTAGTAAGAGTCCTGACCGAGCTTTAAAATAAGGAAGTGGAGGCTTTGTTGCTTGTGAAGAGAAGCTCAGTGTTGAGGCTGCTTGCTAAGTGCTTAAGTCACTCCATTACAAAGCCTTGGGGAAGGTCTGAGAATAAAACTCCCAGTTGCTTTCACAAAGCATTGCTTGAATCAAGCTGGTGGGTACCCAACAACAGTGGTCAGCTTGAGCCATGAAAGCAGAAGAAATGGTCTTCACCTTGAACTTGGTGGTTCTATGGATGCATAGTGGCCAAGTTTGGAACTGACCCATGGTTGGCATTGTCAAGTCCAATGGCTGAGGGGAGCATCCTGAGTGTTTCCTAACTCAATTCAGACTACTTTCTCTTCACTTTTGAAACAGTGATATACCTAGGTTGCAGTTATCTTTTGCTATTTGAGGCAAACTTGACCAGCTCTAAACTGTTCTCCTATTTTTTCAAAGGATTTCTAATTGCAGGCTAACTTTCCAAATAAAAATTTGTATGCACAGAAGCTGGTGGTATTGAGCAATACTTACAGATAACTTGTCTTTAAACTTTGAAGGAAATGTTTGTGGATTGTGAAAAAATGAATTCCAATCTTTCCATAGTGCAATTGAGACATTAATTTAAAAGTTGGCATAATGAAATGAGCTAAAGTTACATCCTGTAGGTTAAGAATGCTAAGCTCTGATTTTCACGCATCATTTTTGCTCTCCCTATGCTGTTAGTAAGAGTCCTGACCGAGCTTTAAAATAAGGAAAGTGGAGGCTTTGTTGCATGTGAAGAGAAGCTCAGTGTTGAGGCTGCTTGCTAAATGCTTAAGTCACTCCATTACAAAGCCTTGGGGAAGGTCTGAGAATAAAACTCCCAGTTGCTTTCACAAAGCATTGCTTGAATCAAGCTGGTGGGTACCCAACAACAGTGGTCAGCTTGAGCCATGAAAGCAGAAGAAATGGTCTTCACCTTGAACTTGGTGGTTCTATGGATGCATAGTGGCCAAGTTTGGAACTGACCCATGGTTGGCATTGTCAAGTCCAATGGCTGAGGGGAGCATCCTGAGTGTTTCCTAACTCAATTCAGACTACTTTCTCTTCACTTTTGAAACAGTGATATACCTAGGTAGCAGTTATCTTTTGCTATTTGAGGCAAACTTGACCAGCTCTAAACTGTTCTCCTATTTTTTCAAAGGATTTCTAATTGCAGGTTAACTTTCCAAATAAAAATTTGTATGCACAGAAGCTGGTGTTATTGAGCAATACTTACAGATAATTTGTCCTTAAACTTTGAAGGAAATGTTTGTGGATTGTGAAAAAATGAATTCCGATCTTTCCATAGTGCAATTGAGACGTTAATTTAAAAGTTGGCATAATGAAATGAGCTATAGTTACATCCTGTAGGTTAACAATGCTAAGCTCTGATTTTCACGCATCATTTTTGCTCTCCCTATGCTGTTAGTAAGAATCCTGACCGAGCTTTAAAATAAGGAAAGTGGAGGCTTTGTTGCTTGTGAAGAGAAGCTCAGTGATGAGGCTGCTTGCTAAGTGCTTAAGTCACTCCATTACAAAGCCTTGGGGAAGGTCTGAGAATAAAACTCCCAGTTGCTTTCACAAAGCATTGCTTGAATCAAGCTGGTGGGTACCCAACAACAGTGGTCAGCTTGAGCCATGAAAGCAGAAGAAATGGTCTTCACCTTGAACTTGGTGGTTCTATGGATGCATAGTGGCCAAGTTTGGAACTGACCCATGGTTGGCATTGTAAAGTCTAATGGCTGAGGGGAGCATCCTGAGTGTTTCCTAACTCAATTCAGACTACTTTCTCTTCACTTTTGAAACAGTGATATACCTAGGTTGCAGTTATCTTTTGCTATTTGAGGCAAACTTGACCAGCTCTAAACTGTTCTCCTATTCTTTCAAAGGATTTCAAATTGCAGGCTAACTTTCCAAATAAAAATTTGTATGCGCAGAAGCTGGTGGTATTGAGCAATACTTGCAGATAATTTGTCTTTAAACTTTGAAGGAAATGTTTGTGGATTGTGAAAAAATGAATTCCGATCTTTCCATAGTGCAATTGAGACATTAATTTAAAAGTTGGCATAAGGAAATGAGCTATAGTTCCATCCTGTAGGTTAACAATGCTAAGCTCTGATTTTCACGCATCATTTTTGCTCTCCCTATGCTGTTAGTAAGAGTCCTGACCGAGCTTTAAAATAAGGAAGTGGAGGCTTTGTTGTTTGTGAAGAGAAGCTCAGTGTTGAGGCTGCTTGCTAAGTGCTTAAGTCACTCCATTACAAGGCCTTGGGGAAGGTCTGAGAATAAAACTCCCAGTTGCTTTCACAAAGCATTGCTTGAATCAAGCTGGTGGGTACCCAACAACAGTGGTCAGCTTGAGCCATGAAAGCAGAAGAAATAGTCTTCACATTGAACTTGGTGGTTCTATGGATGCATAGTGGCCAAGTTTGGAACTGACCCATGGTTGGCGTTGTCAAGTCCAATGGCTGAGGGGAGCATCCTGAGTGTTTCCTAACTCAATTCAGACTACTTTCTCTTCACTTTTGAAACAGTGATATACCTAGGTAGCAGTTATCTTTTGCTATTTGAGGCAAACTTGACCAGCTCTAAACTGTTCTCCTATTCTTTCAAAGGATTTCAAATTGCAGGCTAACTTTCCAAATAAAAATTTGTATGCACAGAAGCTGGTGGTATTGAGCAATACTTGCAGATAATTTGTCTTTAAACATGGAAGGAAATGTTTGTGGATTGTGAAAAAATGAATTCCGATCTTTCCATAGTGCAATTGAGACATTAATTTAAAAGTTGGCATAATGAAATGAGCTATAGTTACATCCTGTAGGTTAACAATGCTAAGCTCTGATTTTCACGCATCATTTTTGCTCTCCCTATGCTGTTAGTAAGAATCCTGACCGAGCTTTAAAATAAGGAAAGTGGAGGCTTTGTTGCTTGTGAAGAGACGCTCAGTGTTGAGGCTGCTTGCTAAGTGCTTAAGTCACTCCATTACAAAGCCTTGGGGAAGGTCTGAGAATAAAACTCCCAGTTGCTTTCACAAAGCATTGCTTGAATCAAGCTGGTGGGTACCCAACAACAGTGGTCAGCTTGAGCCATGAAAGCAGAAGAAATGGTCTTCACCTTGAACTTGGTGGTTCTATGGATGCATAGTGGCCAAGTTTGGAACTGACCCATGGTTGGCATTGTCAAGTCCAATGGCTGAGGGGAGCATCCTGAGTGTTTCCTAACTCAATTCAGACTACTTTCTCTTCACTTTTAAAACAGTGATATACCTAGGTTGCAGTTATCTTTTGCTATTTGAGGCAAACTTGACCAGCTCTAAACTGTTCTCCTATTTTTTCAAAGGATTTCTAATTGCAGGTTAACTTTCCAAATAAAAATTTGTATGCACAGAAGCTGGTGGTATTGAGCAATACTTACAGATAATTTGTCCTTAAACTTTGAAGGAAATGTTTGTGGATTGTGAAAAAATGAATTCCGATCTTTCCATAGTGCAATTGAGACATTAATTTAAAAGTTGGCATAATGAAATGAGCTATAGTTACATCCTGTAGGTTAACAATGCTAAGCTCTGATTTTCACGCATCATTTTTGCTCTCCCTATGCGTTTAGTAAGAGTCCTGACCGAGCTTTAAAATAAGGAAAGTGGAGGCTTTGTTGCTTGTGAAGAGAAGCTCAGTGTTGAGGCTGCTTGCTAAGTGCTTAAGTCACTCCATTACAAAGCCTTGGGGAAGGTCTGGGAATAAAACCCCCAGTTGCTTTCACAAAGCATTGCTTGAATCAAGCTGGTGGGTACCCAACAACAGTGGTCAGCTTGAGCCATGAAAGCAGAAGAAATGGTCTTCACCTTGAACTTGGTGGTTCTATGGATGCATAGTGGCCAAGTTTGGAACTGACCCATGGTTGGCATTGTCAAGTCCAATGGCTGAGGGGAGCATCCTGAGTGTTTCCTAACTCAATTCAGACTACTTTCTCTTCACTTTTGAAACAGTGATATACCTAGGTTGCAGTTATCTTTTGCTATTTGAGGCAAACTTGACCAGCTCTAAACTGTTCTCCTATTTTTTCAAAGGATTTCTAATTGCAGGCTAACTTTCCAAATAAAAATTTGTATGCACAGAAGCTGGTGGTATTGAGCAATACTTACAGATAATTTGTCCTTAAACTTTGAAGGAAATGTTTGTGGATTGTGAAAAAATGAATTCCGATCTTTCCATAGTGCAATTGAGACATTAATTTAAAAGTTGGCATAATGAAATGAGCTATAGTTACATCCTGTAGGTTAACGATGCTGAGGCTCTGATTTTCACGCATCATTTTTGCTCTCCCTATGCTGTTAGTAAGAATCCTGACCGAGCTTTAAAATAAGGAAAGTGGAGGCTTTGTTGCTTGTGAAGAGAAGCTCAGTGTTGAGGCTACTTGCTAAGTGCTTAAGTCACTCCATTACAAAGCCTTGGGGAAGGTCTGAGAATAAAACTCCCAGTTGCTTTCACAAAGCATTGCTTGAATCAAGCTGGTGGGTACCCAACAACAGTGGTCAGCTTGAGCCATGAAAGCAGAAGAAATGGTCTTCACCTTGAACTTGGTGGTTCTATGGATGCATAGTGGCCAAGTTTGGAACTGACCCATGGTTGGCATTGTCAAGTCCAATGGCTGAGGGGAGCATCCTGAGTGTTTCCTAACTCAATTCAGACTACTTTCTCTTCACTTTTGAAACAGTGATATACCTAGGTAGCAGTTATCTTTTGCTATTTGAGGCAAACTTGACCAGCTCTAAACTGTTCTCCTATTTTTTCAAAGGATTTCTAATTGCAGGTTAACTTTCCAAATAAAAATTTGTATGCACAGAAGCTGGTGGTATTGAGCAATACTTGCAGATAATTTGTCTTTAAACTTTGAAGGAAATGTTTGTGGATTGTGAAAAAATGAATTCCGATCTTTCCATAGTGCAATTGAGACATTAATTTAAAAGTTGGCATAATGAAATGAGCTATAGTTACATCCTGTAGGTTAAGAATGCTAAGCTCTGATTTTCACGCATCATTTTTGCTCTCCCTATGCTGTTAGTAAGAGTCCTGACCGAGCTTTAAAATAAGGAAAGTGGAGGCTTTGTTGCTTGTGAAGAGAAGCTCAGTGTTGAGGCTGCTTGCTAAATGCTTAAATCACTCCATTACAAAGCCTTGGGGAAGGTCTGAGAATAAAACTCCCAGTTGCTTTCACAAAGCATTGCTTGAATCAAGCTGGTGGGTACCCAACAGTGGTCAGCTTGAACCATGAAAGCAGAAGAAATGATCTTCACCTTGAACTTGGTGGTTCTATGGATGCATAGTGGCCAAGTTTGGAACTGACCCATGGTTGGCATTGTCAAGTCCAATGGCTGAGGGGAGCATCCTGAGTGTTTCCTAACTCAATTCAGACTACTTTCTCTTCACTTTTAAAACAGTGATATACCTAGGTTGCAGTTATCTTTTGCTATTTGAGGCAAACTTGACCAGCTCTAAACTGTTCTCCTATTTTTTCAAAGGATTTCTAATTGCAGGCTAACTTTCCAAATAAAAATTTGTATGCACAGAAGCTGGTGGTATTGAGCAATACTTACAGATAATTTGTCCTTAAACTTTGAAGGAAATGTTTGTGGATTGTGAAAAAATGAATTCCGATCTTTCCATAGTGCAATTGAGACATTAATTTAAAAGTTGGCATAATGAAATGAGCTATAGTTACATCCTGTAGGTTAACAATGCTAAGCTCTGATTTTCACGCATCATTTTTGCTCTCCCTATGCTGTTAGTAAGAATCCTGACCGAGCTTTAAAATAAGGAAAGTGGAGGCTTTGTTGCTTGTGAAGAGAAGCTCAGTGTTGAGGCTGCTTGCTAAGTGCTTAAGTCACTCCATTATAAAGCCTTGGGGAAGGTCTGAGAATAAAACTCCCAGTTGCTTTCACAAAGCATTGCTTGAATCAAGCTGGTGGGTACCCAACAACAGTGGTCAGCTTGAGCCATGAAAGCAGAAGAAATGGTCTTCACCTTGAACTTGGTGGTTCTATGGATGCATAGTGGCCAAGTTTGGAACTGACCCATGGTTGGCATTGTCAAGTCCAATGGCTGAGGGGAGCATCCTGAGTGTTTCCTAACTCAATTCAGACTACTTTCTCTTCACTTTTGAAACAGTGATATACCTAGGTAGCAGTTATCTTTTGCTATTTGAGGCAAACTTGACCAGCTCTAAACTGTTCTCCTATTTTTTCAAAGGATTTCTAATTGCAGGTTAACTTTCCAAATAAAAATTTTTATGCACAGAAGCTGGTGGTATTGAGCAATACTTACAGATAATTTGTCCTTAAACTTTGAAGGAAATGTTTGTGGATTGTGAAAAAATGAATTCCGATCTTTCCATAGTGCAATTGAGACGTTAATTTAAAAGTTGGCATAATGAAATGAGCTATAGTTACATCCTGTAGGTTAACAATGCTAAGCTCTGATTTTCACGCATCATTTTTGCTCTCCCTATGCTGTTAGTAAGAATCCTGACCGAGCTTTAAAATAAGGAAAGTGGAGGCTTTGTTGCTTGTGAAGAGAAGCTCAGTGATGAGGCTGCTTGCTAAGTGCTTAAGTCACTCCATTACAAAGCCTTGGGGAAGGTCTGAGAATAAAACTCCCAGTTGCTTTCACAAAGCATTGCTTGAATCAAGCTGGTGGGTACCCAACAACAGTGGTCAGCTTGAGCCATGAAAGCAGAAGAAATGGTCTTCACCTTGAACTTGGTGGTTCTATGGATGCATAGTGGCCAAGTTTGGAACTGACCCATGGTTGGCATTGTAAAGTCTAATGGCTGAGGGGAGCATCCTGAGTGTTTCCTAACTCAATTCAGACTACTTTCTCTTCACTTTTGAAACAGTGATATACCTAGGTTGCAGTTATCTTTTGCTATTTGAGGCAAACTTGACCAGCTCTAAACTGTTCTCCTATTCTTTCAAAGGATTTCAAATTGCAGGCTAACTTTCCAAATAAAAATTTGTATGCACAGAAGCTGGTGTTATTGAGCAATACTTACAGATAATTTGTCCTTAAACTTTGAAGGAAATGTTTGTGGATTGTGAAAAAATGAATTCCGATCTTTCCATAGTGCAATTGAGACATTAATTTAAAAGTTGGCATAATGAAATGAGCTATAGTTACATCCTGTAGGTTAACAATGCTAAGCTCTGATTTTCACGCATCATTTTTGCTCTCCCTATGCTGTTAGTAAGAATCCTGACCGAGCTTTAAAATAAGGAAAGTGGAGGCTTTGTTGCTTGTGAAGAGAAGCTCAGTGTTGAGGCTGCTTGCTAAGTGCTTAAGTCACTCCATTATAAAGCCTTGGGGAAGGTCTGAGAATAAAACTCCCAGTTGCTTTCACAAAGCATTGCTTGAATCAAGCTGGTGGGTACCCAACAACAGTGGTCAGCTTGAGCCATGAAAGCAGAAGAAATGGTCTTCACATTGAACTTGGTGGTTCTATGGATTCATAGTGGCCAAGTTTGGAACTGACCCATGGTTGGCGTTGTCAAGTCCAATGGCTGAGGGGAGCATCCTGAGTGTTTCCTAACTCAATTCAGACTACTTTCTCTTCACTTTTGAAACAGTGATATACCTAGGTTGCAGTTATCTTTTGCTATTTGAGGCAAACTTGACCAGCTCTAAACTGTTCTCCTATTCTTTCAAAGGATTTCAAATTGCAGGCTAACTTTCCAAATAAAAATTTGTATGCACAGAAGCTGGTGGTATTGAGCAATACTTGCAGATAATTTGTCTTTAAACTTTGAAGGAAATGTTTGTGGATTGTGAAAAAATGAATTCCGATCTTTCCATAGTGCAATTGAGACATTAATTTAAAAGTTGGCATAAGGAAATGAGCTATAGTTCCATCCTGTAGGTTAACAATGCTAAGCTCTGATTTTCACGCATCATTTTTGCTCTCCCTATGCTGTTAGTAAGAGTCCTGACCGAGCTTTAAAATAAGGAAGTGGAGGCTTTGTTGTTTGTGAAGAGAAGCTCAGTGTTGAGGCTGCTTGCTAAGTGCTTAAGTCACTCCATTACAAGGCCTTGGGGAAGGTCTGAGAATAAAACTCCCAGTTGCTTTCACAAAGCATTGCTTGAATCAAGCTGGTGGGTACCCAACAACAGTGGTCAGCTTGAGCCATGAAAGCAGAAGAAATGGTCTTCACCTTGAACTTGGTGGTTCTATGGATGCATAGTGGCCAAGTTTGGAACTGACCCATGGTTGGCGTTGTCAAGTCCAATGGCTGAGGGGAGCATCCTGAGTGTTTCCTAACTCAATTCAGACTACTTTCTCTTCACTTTTGAAACAGTGATATACCTAGGTAGCAGTTATCTTTTGCTATTTGAGGCAAACTTGACCAGCTCTAAACTGTTCTCCTATTCTTTCAAAGGATTTCAAATTACAGGCTAACTTTCCAAATAAAAATTTGTATGCACAGAAGCTGGTGGTATTGAGCAATACTTGCAGATAATTTGTCTTTAAACATGGAAGGAAATGTTTGTGGATTGTGAAAAAATGAATTCCGATCTTTCCATAGTGCAATTGAGACATTAATTTAAAAGTTGGCATAATGAAATGAGCTATAGTTACATCCTGTAGGTTAACAATGCTAAGCTCTGATTTTCACGCATCATTTTTGCTCTCCCTATGCTGTTAGTAAGAATCCTGACCGAGCTTTAAAATAAGGAAAGTGGAGGCTTTGTTGCTTGTGAAGAGACGCTCAGTGTTGAGGCTGCTTGCTAAGTGCTTAAGTCACTCCATTACAAAGCCTTGGGGAAGGTCTGAGAATAAAACTCCCAGTTGCTTTCACAAAGCATTGCTTGAATCAAGCTGGTGGGTACCCAACAACAGTGGTCAGCTTGAGCCATGAAAGCAGAAGAAATGGTCTTCACCTTGAACTTGGTGGTTCTATGGATGCATAGTGGCCAAGTTTGGAACTGACCCATGGTTGGCATTGTCAAGTCCAATGGCTGAGGGGAGCATCCTGAGTGTTTCCTAACTCAATTCAGACTACTTTCTCTTCACTTTTAAAACAGTGATATACCTAGGTTGCAGTTATCTTTTGCTATTTGAGGCAAACTTGACCAGCTCTAAACTGTTCTCCTATTTTTTCAAAGGATTTCTAATTGCAGGTTAACTTTCCAAATAAAAATTTGTATGCACAGAAGCTGGTGGTATTGAGCAATACTTACAGATAATTTGTCCTTAAACTTTGAAGGAAATGTTTGTGGATTGTGAAAAAATGAATTCCGATCTTTCCATAGTGCAATTGAGACATTAATTTAAAAGTTGGCATAATGAAATGAGCTATAGTTACATCCTGTAGGTTAACAATGCTAAGCTCTGATTTTCACGCATCATTTTTGCTCTCCCTATGCGTTTAGTAAGAGTCCTGACCGAGCTTTAAAATAAGGAAAGTGGAGGCTTTGTTGCTTGTGAAGAGAAGCTCAGTGTTGAGGCTGCTTGCTAAGTGCTTAAGTCACTCCATTACAAAGCCTTGGGGAAGGTCTGGGAATAAAACCCCCAGTTGCTTTCACAAAGCATTGCTTGAATCAAGCTGGTGGGTACCCAACAACAGTGGTCAGCTTGAGCCATGAAAGCAGAAGAAATGGTCTTCACCTTGAACTTGGTGGTTCTATGGATGCATAGTGGCCAAGTTTGGAACTGACCCATGGTTGGCATTGTCAAGTCCAATGGCTGAGGGGAGCATCCTGAGTGTTTCCTAACTCAATTCAGACTACTTTCTCTTCACTTTTGAAACAGTGATATACCTAGGTAGCAGTTATCTTTTGCTATTTGAGGCAAACTTGACCAGCTCTAAACTGTTCTCCTATTTTTTCAAAGGATTTCTAATTGCAGGCTAACTTTCCAAATAAAAATTTGTATGCACAGAAGCTGGTGGTATTGAGCAATACTTACAGATAATTTGTCCTTAAACTTTGAAGGAAATGTTTGTGGATTGTGAAAAAATGAATTCCGATCTTTCCATAGTGCAATTGAGACATTAATTTAAAAGTTGGCATAATGAAATGAGCTATAGTTACATCCTGTAGGTTAACAATGCTGAGGCTCTGATTTTCACGCATCATTTTTGCTCTCCCTATGCTGTTAGTAAGAATCCTGACCGAGCTTTAAAATAAGGAAAGTGGAGGCTTTGTTGCTTGTGAAGAGAAGCTCAGTGTTGAGGCTGCTTGCTAAGTGCTTAAGTCACTCCATTACAAAGCCTTGGGGAAGGTCTGAGAATAAAACTCCCAGTTGCTTTCACAAAGCATTGCTTGAATCAAGCTGGTGGGTACCCAACAACAGTGGTCAGCTTGAGCCATGAAAGCAGAAGAAATGGTCTTCACCTTGAACTTGGTGGTTCTATGGATGCATAGTGGCCAAGTTTGGAACTGACCCATGGTTGGCATTGTCAAGTCCAATGGCTGAGGGGAGCATCCTGAGTGTTTCCTAACTCAATTCAGACTACTTTCTCTTCACTTTTGAAACAGTGATATACCTAGGTAGCAGTTATCTTTTGCTATTTGAGGCAAACTTGACCAGCTCTAAACTGTTCTCCTATTTTTTCAAAGGATTTCTAATTGCAGGTTAACTTTCCAAATAAAAATTTTTATGCACAGAAGCTGGTGGTATTGAGCAATACTTGCAGATAATTTGTCTTTAAACTTTGAAGGAAATGTTTGTGGATTGTGAAAAAATGAATTCCGATCTTTCCATAGTGCAATTGAGACATTAATTTAAAAGTTGGCATAATGAAATGAGCTATAGTTACATCCTGTAGGTTAAGAATGCTAAGCTCTGATTTTCACGCATCATTTTTGCTCTCCCTATGCTGTTAGTAAGAGTCCTGACCGAGCTTTAAAATAAGGAAAGTGGAGGCTTTGTTGCTTGTGAAGAGAAGCTCAGTGTTGAGGCTGCTTGCTAAATGCTTAAGTCACTCCATTACAAAGCCTTGGGGAAGGTCTGAGAATAAAACTCCCAGTTGCTTTCACAAAGCATTGCTTGAATCAAGCTGGTGGGTACCCAACAGTGGTCAGCTTGAACCATGAAAGCAGAAGAAATGATCTTCACCTTGAACTTGGTGGTTCTATGGATGCATAGTGGCCAAGTTTGGAACTGACCCATGGTTGGCATTGTCAAGTCCAATGGCTGAGGGGAGCATCCTGAGTGTTTCCTAACTCAATTCAGACTACTTTCTCTTCACTTTTGAAACAGTGATATACCTAGGTTGCAGTTATCTTTTGCTATTTGAGGCAAACTTGACCAGCTCTAAACTGTTCTCCTATTTTTTCAAAGGATTTCTAATTGCAGGCTAACTTTCCAAATAAAAATTTGTATGCACAGAAGCTGGTGGTATTGAGCAATACTTACAGATAATTTGTCCTTAAACTTTGAAGGAAATGTTTGTGGATTGTGAAAAAATGAATTCCGATCTTTCCATAGTGCAATTGAGACATTAATTTAAAAGTTGGCATAATGAAATGAGCTATAGTTACATCCTGTAGGTTAACAATGCTAAGCTCTGATTTTCACGCATCATTTTTGCTCTCCCTATGCTGTTAGTAAGAATCCTGACCGAGCTTTAAAATAAGGAAAGTGGAGGCTTTGTTGCTTGTGAAGAGAAGCTCAGTGTTGAGGCTGCTTGCTAAGTGCTTAAGTCACTCCATTATAAAGCCTTGGGGAAGGTCTGAGAATAAAACTCCCAGTTGCTTTCACAAAGCATTGCTTGAATCAAGCTGGTGGGTACCCAACAACAGTGGTCAGCTTGAGCCATGAAAGCAGAAGAAATGGTCTTCACATTGAACTTGGTGGTTCTATGGATTCATAGTGGCCAAGTTTGGAACTGACCCATGGTTGGCATTGTTAAGTCCAATGGCTGAGGGGAGCATCCTGAGTGTTTCCTAACTCAATTCAGACTACTTTCTCTTCACTTTTGAAACAGTGATATACCTAGGTTGCAGTTATCTTTTGCTATTTGAGGCAAACTTGACCAGCTCTAAACTGTTCTCCTATTCTTTCAAAGGATTTTAAATTGCAGGCTAACTTTCCAAATAAAAATTTGTATGCACAGAAGCTGGTGGTATTGAGCAATACTTACAGATAATTTGTCTTTAAACTTTGAAGGAAATGTTTGTGGATTGTGAAAAAATGAATTCTGATCTTTCCATAGTGCAATTGAGACATTAATTTAAAAGTTGGCATAATGAAATGAGCTATAGTTACATCCTGTAGGTTAACAATGCTAAGCTCTGATTTTCACGCATCATTTTTGCTCTCCCTATGCTGTTAGTAAGAGTCCTGACCAAGCTTTAAAATAAGGAAAGTGGAGGCTTTGTTGCTTGTGAAGAGAAGCTCAGTGTTGAGGCTGCTTGCTAAGTGCTTAAGTCACTCCATTATAAAGCCTTGGGGAAGGTCTGAGAATAAAACCCCCAGTTGCTTTCGCAAAGCATTGCTTGAATCAAGCTGGTGGGTACCCAACAACAGTGGTCAGCTTGAGCCATGAAAGCAGAAGAAATGGTCTTCACCTTAAACTTGGTGGTTCTATGGATGCATAGTGGCCAAGTTAGGAACTGACCCATGGTTGGCATTGTCAAGTCCAATGGCTGAGGGGAGCATCCTGAGTGTTTCCTAACTCAATTCAGACTACTTTCTCTTCACTTTTGAAACAGTGATATACCTAGGTTGCAGTTATCTTTTGCTATTTGAGGCAAACTTGACCAGCTCTAAACTGTTCTCCTATTTTTTCAAAGGATTTCTAATTGCAGGTTAACTTTCCAAATAAAAATTTGTATGCACAGAAGCTGGTGGTATTGAACAATACTTGCAGATAATTTGTCTTTAAACTTTGAAGGAAATGTTTGTGGATTGTGAAAAAATGAATTCCGATCTTTCCATAGTGCAATTGAGACATTAATTTAAAAGTTGGCATAATGAAATGAGCTATAGTTACATCCTGTAGGTTAAGAATGCTAAGCTCTGATTTTCACGCATCATTTTTGCTCTCCCTATGCTGTTAGTAAGAGTCCTGACCGAGCTTTAAAATAAGAAAAGTGGAGGCTTTGTTGCTTGTGAAGAGAAGTTCAGTGTTGAGGCTGCTTGCTAAGTGCTTAAGTCACTCCATTACAAAGCCTTGGGGAAGGTCTGAGAATAAAACTCCCAGTTGCTTTCACAAAGCATTGCTTGAATCAAGCTGGTGGGTACCCAACAACAGTGGTCAGCTTGAGCCATGAAAGCAGAAGAAATGGTCTTCACCTTGAACTTGGTGGTTCTATGGATGCATAGTGGCCAAGTTTGGAACTGACCCATGGTTGGCATTGTCAAGTCCAATGGCTGAGGGGAGCATCCTGAGTGTTTCCTAACTCAATTCAGACTACTTTCTCTTCACTTTTGAAACAGTGATATACCTAGGTTGCAGTTATCTTTTGCTATTTGAGGCAAACTTGACCAGCTCTAAACTATTCTCCTATTCTTTCAAAGGATTTCAAATTGCAGGCTAACTTTCCAAATACAAATTTGTATGCACAGAGGCTGGTGGTATTGAGCAATACTTACAGATAATTTGTCTTTAAACTTTGAAGGAAATGTTTGTGGATTGTGAAAAAATGACATCCGATCTTTCCATAGTGCAATTGAGACATTAATTTAAAAGTTGGCATAATGAAATGAGCTATAGTTACATCCTGTAGGTTAACAATGCTAATCTCTGATTTTCACGCATCATTTTTGCTCTCCCTATGCTGTTAGTAAGAGTCCTGACCGAGCTTTAAAATAAGGAAAGTGGAAGCTTTGTAGCTTGTGAAGAGAAGCTCAGTGTTGAGGCTGCTTGCTAAGTGCTTAAGTCACTCTATTATAAAGCCTTGGGGAAGGTCTGAGAATAAAACCCCCAGTTGCTTTAACAAAGCATTGCTTGAATCAAGCTGGTGGGTACCCAAACACAGTGGTCAGCTTGAGCCATGAAAGCAGAATACATGGTCTTCACCTTGAATTTAGTGGTTCTATGGATGCATAGTGGCCAAGTTTGGAACTGACCCATGGTTGGCATTGTCAAGTCCAATGGCTGAGGGGAGCATCCTGAGTGTTTCCTAACTCAATTCAGACTACTTTCTCTTCACTTTTGAAACAGTGATATACCTAGGTTGCAGTTATCTTTTGCTATTTGAGGCAAACTTGACCAGCTCTAAACTGTTCTCCTATTCTTTCAAAGGATTTCAAATTGCAGGCTAACTTTCCAAATAAAAATTTGTATGCACAGAGGCTGGTGGTATTGAGCAATACTTACAGATAATTTGTCTTTAAACTTTGAAGGAAATGTTTGTGGATTGTGAAAAAATGAATTCCGATCTTTCCATAGTGCAATTGAGACATTAATTTAAAAGTTGGCATAATGAAATGAGCTATAGTTACATCCTGTAGGTTAAGAATGCTAAGCTCTGATTTTCACGCATCATTTTTGCTCTCCCTATGCTGTTAGTAAGAGTCCTGACCGAGCTTTAAAATAAGGAAAGTGGAGGCTTTGTTGTTTATGAAGAGAAGCTCAGTGTTGAGGCTGCTTTCTAAGTGCTTAAGTCACTCTATTATAAAGCCTTGGGGAAGGTCTGAGAATAAAACTCCCAGTTGCTTTCACAAAGCATTGCTTGAATCAAGCTGGTGGGTACCCAACAACAGTGGTCAGCTTGAGCCATGAAAGCAGAAGAAATGGTCTTCACCTTGAACTTGGTGGTTCTATGGATGCATAGTGGCCAAGTTTGGAACTGACCCATGGTTGGCATTGTCAAGTCCAATGGCTGAGGGGAGCATCCTGAGTGTTTCCTAACTCAATTCAGACTACTTTCTCTTCACTTTTAAAACAGTGATATACCTAGGTTGCAGTTATATTTTGCTATTTGAGGCAAACTTGACCAGCTCTAAACTGTTCTCCTATTCTTTCAAAGGATTTCAAATTGCAGGCTAACTTTCCAAATAAAAATTTGTATGCACAGAAGCTGGTGGTATTGAGCAATACTTGCAGATAATTTGTCTTTAAACTTTGAAGGAAATGTTTGTGGATTGTGAAAAAATGAATTCCGATCTTTCCATAGTGCAATTGAGACATTAATTTAAAAGTTGGCATAATGAAATGAGCTATAGTTACATCCTGTAGGTTAAGAATGCTAAGCTCTGATTTTCACGCATCATTTTTGCTCTCCCTATGCTGTTAGTAAGAGTCCTGACCGAGCTTTAAAATAAGGAAAGTGGAGGCTTTGTTGCTTGTGAAGAGAAGCTCAGTGTTGAGGCTGCTTGCTAAGTGCTTAAGTCACTCCATTACAAAGCCTTGGGGAAGGTCTGAGAATAAAACTCCCAGTTGCTTTCACAAAGCATTGCTTGAATCAAGCTGGTGGGTACCCAACAACAGTGGTCAGCTTGAGCCATGAAAGCAAAAGAAATGGTCTTCACCTTGAACTTGGTGGTTCTATGGATGCATAGTGGCCAAGTTTGGAACTGACCCATGGTTGGCATTGTCAAGTCCAATGGCTGAGGGGAGCATCCTGAGTGTTTCCTAACTCAATTCAGACTACTTTCTCTTCACTTTTGAAACAGTGATATACCTAGGTTGCAGTTATCTTTTGCTATTTGAGGCAAACTTGACCAGCTCTAAACTATTCTCCTATTCTTTCAAAGGATTTCAAATTGCAGGCTAACTTTCCAAATAAAAATTTGTATGCACAGAGGCTGGTGGTATTGAGCAATACTTACAGATAATTTGTCTTTAAACTTTGAAGGAAATGTTTGTGGATTGTGAAAAAATGAAATCCGATCTTTCCATAGTGCAATTGAGACATTAATTTAAAAGTTGGCATAATGAAATGAGCTATAGTTACATCCTGTAGGTTAACAATGCTAAGCTTTGATTTTCACGCATCATTTTTGCTCTCCCTATGCTGTTAGTAAGAGTCCTGACCGAGCTTTAAAATAAGGAAAGTGGAGGCTTTGTTGCTTGTGAAGAGAAGCTCAGTGTTGAGGCTGCTTGCTAAGTGCTTAAGTCACTCTATTATAAAGCCTTGGGGAAGGTCTGAGAATAAAACCCCAGTTGCTTTCACAAAGCATTGCTTGAATCAAGCTGGTGGGTACCCAACAACAGTGGTCAGCTTGAGCCATGAAAGCAGAAGAAATGGTCTTCACCTTGAACTTGGTGGTTCTATGGATGCATAGTGGCCAAGTTTGGAACTGACCCATGGTTGGCATTGTCAAGTCCAATGGCTGAGGGGAGCATCCTGAGTGTTTCCTTACTCAATTCAGACTACTTTCTCTTCACTTTTGAAACAGTGATATACCTAGGTTGCAGTTATCTTTTGCTATTTGAGGCAAACTTGACCAGCTCTAAACTATTCTCCTATTCTTTCAAAGGATTTCAAATTGCAGGCTAACTTTCCAAATAAAAATTTGTATGCACAGAGGCTGGTGGTATTGAGCAATACTTACAGATAATTTGTCTTTAAACTTTGAAGGAAATGTTTGTGGATTGTGAAAAAATGAATTCCGATCTTTCCATAGTGCAATTGAGACATTAATTTAAAAGTTGGCATAATGAAATGAGCTATAGTTACATCCTGTAGGTTAACAATGCTAAGCTCTGATTTTCACGCATCATTTTTGCTCTCCCTATGCTGTTAGTAAGAGTCCTGACCGAGCTTTAAAATAAGGAAAGTGGAGGCTTTGTTGCTTGTGAAGAGAAGCTCAGTGTTGAGGCTGCTTGCTAAGTGCTTAAGTCACTCCATTACAAAGCCTTGGGGAAGGTCTGAGAATAAAACTCCCAGTTGCTTTCACAAAGCATTGCTTGAATCAAGCTGGTGGGTACCCAACAACAGTGGTCAGCTTGAGCCATGAAAGCAGAAGAAATGGTCTTCACCTTGAACTTGGTGGTTCTATGGATGCATAGTGGCCAAGTTTGGAACTGACCCATGGTTGGCATTGTCAAGTCCAATGGCTGAGGGGAGCATCCTGAGTGTTTCCTAACTCAATTCAGACTACTTTCTCTTCACTTTTGAAACAGTGATATACCTAGGTTGCAGTTATCTTTTGCTATTTGAGGCAAACTTGACCAGCTCTAAACTATTCTCCTATTCTTTCAAAGGATTTCAAATTGCAGGCTAACTTTCCAAATAAAAATTTGTATGCACAGAGGCTGGTGGTATTGAGCAATACTTACAGATAATTTGTCTTTAAACTTTGAAGGAAATGTTTGTGGATTGTGAAAAAATGAAATCCGATCTTTCCATAGTGCAATTGAGACATTAATTTAAAAGTTGGCATAATGAAATGAGCTATAGTTACATCCTGTAGGTTAACAATGCTAAGCTTTGATTTTCACGCATCATTTTTGCTCTCCCTATGCTGTTAGTAAGAGTCCTGACCGAGCTTTAAAATAAGGAAAGTGGAGGCTTTGTTGCTTGTGAAGAGAAGCTCAGTGTTGAGGCTGCTTGCTAAGTGCTTAAGTCACTCCATTACAAAGCCTTGGGAAAGGTCTGAGAATAAAACCCCAGTTGCTTTCACAAAGCATTGCTTGAATCAAGCTGGTGGGTACCCAACAACAGTGGTCAGCTTGAGCCATGAAAGCAGAAGAAATGGTCTTCACCTTGAACTTGGTGGTTCTATGGATGCATAGTGGCCAAGTTTGGAACTGACCCATGGTTGGCATTGTCAAGTCTAATGGCTGAGGGGAGCATCCTGAGTGTTTCCTAACTCAATTCAGACTACTTTCTCTTCACTTTTGAAACAGTGATATACCTAGGTTGCAGTTGTCTTTTGCTATTTGAGGCAAACTTGACCAGCTCTAAACTGTTCTCCTATTCTTTCAAAGGATTTCAAATTGCAGGCTAACTTTCCAAATAAAAATTTGTATGCACAGAAGCTGGTGGTATTGAGCAATATTTGCAGATAATTTGTCTTTAAACTTTGAAGGAAATGTTTGTGGATTGTGAAAAAATGAATTCCGATCTTTCCATAGTGCAATTGAGACATTAATTTAAAAGTTGGCATAATGAAATGAGCTATAGTTACATCCTGTAGGTTAACAATGCTAAGCTCTGATTTTCACGCATCATTTTTGCTCTCCCTATGCTGTTAGTAAGAGTCCTGACCGAGCTTTAAAATAAGGAAGTTGAGGCTTTGTTGCTTGTGAAGAAAAGCTTAGTGTTGAGGCTGCTTGCTAAGTGCTTAAGTCACTCCATTACAAGGCCTTGGGGAAGGTCTGAGAATAAAACTCCCAGTTGCTTTCACAAAGCATTGCTTGAATCAAGCTGGTGGGTACCCAACAACAGTGGTCAGCTTGAGCCATGAAAGCAGAAGCGATGGTCTTCACCTTGAACTTGGTGGTTCTATGGATGCATAGTGGCCAAGTTTGGAACTGACCCATGGTTGGCATTGTCAAGTCCAATGGCTGAGGGGAGCATCCTGAGTGTTTCCTAACTCAATTCAGACTACTTTCTCCTCACTTTTGAAACAGTGATATACCTAGGTTGCAGTTATCTTTTGCTATTTGAGGCAAACTTGACCAGCTCTAAACTGTTCTATTTTTTCAAAGGATTTTTAATTGCAGGTTAACTTTCCAAATAAAAATTTGTATGCACAGAAGCTGGTGGTATTGAGCAATACTTACGGATAATTTGTCTTTAAACTTTGAAGGAAATGTTTGTGGATTGTGAAAAAATGAATTCCGATATATCCATAGTGCAATTGAGACATTAATTTAAAAGTTGGCATAAATCAATCTTCTCCCTCCTGCGACGAGGAGAGACGAGCGTAACTTGTTACACCTAGTTAAACCCCCTGTTATATTTTTCTGCTATCCATCCACCCACTCGGTTATACCTAACCCTCCCCCCATCTACCCTTTCCTAAACCCTATCCCCATTACCACAGCTTAGGAAGGGCCAATTCTACCGCCCTTAAAATTACGGAAGTGATTGTCTGCTCCTTCAATGTAAAGAGGTTCAACATCCCTGAGAAAAGAACGAAGGTCCTTTATGATCTCCATAAACAAAAGGTTCAAATAGTGCTGCTTTAGGAGACACACTTCAGGGCGGACCATATCCCCGCAATTGGCAATAGATTCTACTCATCTTGGTTCCATTGTCCAAATTCTGACTCTAAGACCAAAGGGGTATCGGTGGCTCTTCATAAATCACTACCGCACGAGATAGTGGGCACCAAGGTTGACCCTCTGGGTCGGTTGCTTTTCATAAAGATGAAACTCTTTAATAAAATGTACACCGTGGCGAATGTTTATGCCCCCAATCTAGACCAGGTTGATTTCTGTATCAAGACGCTCAAGCTCCTGGAAGACTTCGCCGAAGGAATAATTATCATGGGTGGTGACTTGAATATCCCCCTCAACCCTTCCATTGACACCTCATCTGGGAGGTCAGCACATTCAATGAGAAAACTCAACAAGCTGCGGAGGTCCCTGACGGACCTCCAGCTGATAGACACTTGGAGGGTATTGAACGGCGCCAAAAGGGATTACTCATTTTTCTCGCATGCAGCCAATTCTTATAGTAGAATCGATTATCTGATGATCAGTCACCATGCCATGGACTGGGACCCCAGAGCGTGGATAGGCCCGATTTTGTGGTCTGACCATGCCCCAGTTTACATTTCTCTCTGCCTCCCTGGCCCTACCCCCCTGGGTTGGTCATGGCGCCTGAATGATAACCTACTCAGCGACTTGACCTGCTCCTCTGCGATAGAGAAAGCAATCGAGCACTTCCTTGAGGACCACAAAGACGACCCAACCCCACTCCCTTACCAATGGGAAGCCCTGAAGTGTGTTCTCAGAGGGGAGTTTATTAGACATGGCGCTAGGCTTAAACGAGAGAGAGCTTCGCTCATAAGCCAGACACGAGATCTGATCCTCTCTCTGGAGAAGGAACACAAAAACAATCCCACCAATGCCAAACTTCTAGAACTCCAGAATGCTAGAGAAAAGCTCCAAAAGTTATATAATCGGTCATACTTACGTTTCAGAGACAAAGGGAAGGCCATGTTTTACGAATCGGCTAATAAATGCGGACGCTTACTAGCCAGAACGTTGCATCCTAGATCAACAGCAACGTACATCCAGGCCCTCCATAGACGGGATGGCACCCTAGCTCAGACTCCTACTAGTATAGCGGACACTTTTAGGAGCTTCTACGCCTCTCTGTATAATCTCCACAATCCCCCCGACTCTTCCTCTGGGACGAGGGGCATCCCCGGAAGAGATAGCTGCTTACATCGAGAGCACTCCATTGCCCACCATTCCTGCTGAGGAGGTTGAGGCCCTAGAAAAACCATTCTCGGAACAGGAAGTGGCTAAGGCGATTAAAGAATCTCCATCAGGTAAAAGTCCGGGCCCGGACGGCTACTTGCCCAAATTCTATAAACAATTTGGACCTTGCCTAATCCCTTTATTAACAAAGGCCTTCAACGCCATAGGGGACAGTTGCGCCTTCCCTAAACAGACACTCGAGGCGACAATTGCGGTCATCCCCAAGCCGGGTAAAGATACTGCCCTGTGTGGGAACTATAGGCCAATTTCCTTAATTAACATCGACCTTAAAATTTATGCCAAGGTTATTGCTCTTAGGTTGCAGCCTTCTCTCCCGGCGCTGGTCCATTTAGACCAGGTGGGGTTTGTCCCGGCGAGGGAGGCCAGGGACAACACCAACAAGCTTCTAGACTTGATATCGTATGCTAGCGCCTCCGGTGAACCTGCGTGCCTCATCTCCTGTGATGCGGAGAAGGCATTCGACAGGGTCGATTGGGAATTTATGGGGGCTTCTCTCAGGCAGATTGGTGTTGGACCTGGCCTCCTTTCTAAAATTCTGGCTTTATATACCTCCCCCTCGGCCAGGGTTAGGGCTAATGGGCTTCTCTCAGCTCCCTTTCCTATCAGCAACGGCACACGCCAGGGATGTCCGTTGTCCCCCCTGCTCTACGTTCTTACTATGGAGCATTTAGCCATAGCCATCCGGAAGAACCCATATATTAAAGGAATTCAAATAGCGGGTCATCAATATAAGACATCCTTGTTTGCGGATGATCTGCTGCTTCACTTGACATCCCCACACACTTCCTTCCCGTCTGTGTTGAGGGAATTCCAACGGTTCAGCCAGGTCAGTAACTTTAAGGTCAACTACTCAAAGTCAGAGGCCCTCAACATTTCACTCCCAGACCAGGAGGTCAAGCGGTTAGAGAGTAATTTCCCCTTTAAATGGAGAGTCAATGCTATCAAGTACCTGGGCGTGCAAATTCCAGCCGACCTCTCTAAACTATATGAGCTAAATTATGCCCCGCTCCTGAGCAAAGTACTAGCAGACCTTAACTCGTACTCTAAGAGGCCAGTCTCGTGGTTCGGGAGAATCAATAGCTTAAAGATGGACACCCTCCCAAAACTCCTATATGTGTTTCAGACGATCCCAATAAAAATTCCGTCCAGATTCTTTCGCAAGCTGAGGTCGGCATTCTCTAAGTTTGTCTGGGGGGTCGCCAAACCGAGAGTGAGACTCTCCACCCTCTCCAGACACAAAACGAGGGGTGGAGCAGGCCTACCAGATGTGAAACTCTATCATACGGCCACAGTACTGCAGCGGGTAGTTGATTGGAAACATAGAGCAGAGGATAAGCTATGGGTGTAGCTCGAGAAATTGCTATCCCCATTTAATCCCACTGCATTGACATGGGCTGCACCTCTCCCCGGACACCAGAGGGAGTCTATGCCCTTCCTGGCAAGGCATCTCCTGGAGACCTGGGACCCGCTGCAAGGTAAACTTGGATTGGTACGCAGACCTGGCCCACTTACCCCATTATTCGATAACCCGGCATTTGAACCGGGAATACAGGCCAAGAACTTTCTAATTTGGAATGCCTCTGACAATACATCAATTGGACACATAGTAAACTCCGGGGAGGTACCTTCGCTAACAGATCTAAGAGAAGGTGGGGGGTAGACACATATCATGGCTCCTTCATAGGCAGCTACTTACATTTATAAAGGCCAACAACCTTATTGCCCTGTCTCGAAGCCCCCCCACAGAGCTGGAATCCCTAGTTGGCCAAAATGACCCACCAACCCGAGTAATATCATCCATTTACTCACTGCTGAACAGAACAACTCAACCCTCTCCACCGACTTATATAGGAAAATGGGAAAGAGAACTGGGGATGCGTTTCTCAGAGACCGACCTTACTAAAATATTCGTGAGCACACACGGCTCGTCCCTGGCAGGCTCAGTTCAGGAAAGGAGCTACAAAGTACTTGTCAGATGGTACAGATGCCCGGTTGATATCCATCGATTTGCAGCATCGCAGTCTGATAAGTGTTGGAGATGCCAGAGAGAAGTGGGTAATATGACACATATTTGGTGGAGCTGTCCGACTGTCAAAGCTCTCTGGGACCGGATCTTCACTATCTACGAAGAGGTCACTGGGTCCAAGGTTGAAAACACACCACAGGTAGCGCTCCTCTCACTTGTCCCTGGGCCAATATCTGGGATAAAAAAAGGTATCCTGAGACACTTTATAGCAGCCATGAAAGCCATTATCCCTAGGAGGTGGAAGATGCAGGTGCCCCCCACATTGATGGACTGGGTGCAAGAGTTAGAGGCAATCCGCACCATGGAGGAGTTAGCCGCAGTAAACAGAGACACCACAGAGCAATTTTTGCTAACCTGGACGTGCTGGATACTCTATCGAGACACACATCTCCCTGCCTTGCTCCAATCTGGAGCCCATGAACCAGATAGCCTAGGATGAATGAGGAGAATATGAACGTTAATAATTGCCCTCTTTTCGCTTAACAGCTTCCACCGGCCCTTCCTTCCTTCCCGTAAATTCCCCACTTCCCCTTCCTCCCTCCCTTGCCCTCCCTCCCACTGTTGCTTCCCTTGCCTCTATCCCTACAGCCCTCAAGCCGCCAGTTTGATACTCTCCTCGGGAGTTCTGATGGGCCCACCTTCTGGAGCAATTTGTGCATCAGAACGTGTCCCTATAATCAAGGGTCAATATAGATCATCAGTTCTAGAGGAGAGTTGGATCATCATTGTTATCGTTATTACTGATACCATCACTGTTATTGGCTTGAGTATCGTTATCTCAATAAGTATAGTATTTCCCTACAAATATTTTTTTTTTTTTTTTTTCCTCCTCCCCCCTTGTATTTCCATCCCCCTGTTTCTCAGCCACTAATTGTATGTACTTCTTTTGTTTTGTTTTATTCATTGAAAATCAATAAAGTCTGATTATACTATAAAAGTTGGCATAATGAAATGAGCTATAGTTACATCCTGTAGGTAAACAATGCTAAGCTCTGATTTTCACGCATCATTTTTGCTCTCCCTATTCTGTTAGTAAGAGTCCTGACCGAGCTTTAAAATAAGGAAAGTGGAGGCTTTGTTGCTTGTGAAGAGAAGCTCAGTGTTGAGGCTGCTTGCTAAGTGCTTAAGTCACTCCATTACAAAGCCTTGGGGAAGGTCTGAGAATAAAACTCCCAGTTGCTTTCACAAAGCATTGCTTGAATCACGCTGGTGGGTACCCAACAACAGTGGTCAGCTTGAGCCATGAAAGCAGAAGAAATGGTCTTCACCTTGAACTTGGTGGTTCTATGGATGCATAGTGGCCAAGTTTGGAACTGACCCATGGTTGGCATTGTCAAGTCCAATGGCTGAGGGGAGCATCCTGAGTGTTTCCTAACTCAATTCAGACTACTTTCTCTTCACTTTTGAAACAGTGATATACCTAGGTTGCAGTTATCTTTTGCTATTTCAGGCAAACTTGACCAGCTCTAAACTGTTCTCCTATTCTTTCAAAGGATTTCAAATTGCAGGCTAACTTTCCAAATAAAAATTTGTATGCACAGAAGCTGGTGGTATTGAGCAAGGAAAGTGGAGGCTTTGTTGCTTGTGAAGAGAAGCTCAGTGTTGAGGCTGCTTGCTAAGTGTTTAAGTCACTCCATTACAAAGCCTTGGGGAAGGTCTGAGAATAAAACTCCCAGTTGCTTTCACAAAGCATTGCTTGAATCAAGCTGGTGGGTACCCAACAACAGTGGTCAGCTTGAGCCATGAAAGCAGAAGAAATGGTCTTCACCTTGAACTTGGTGGTTCTATGGATGCATATTGGCCAAGTTTGGAACTGACCCATGGTTGGCATTGTCAAGTCCAATGGCTGAGGGGAGCATCCTGAGTGTTTCCTAACTCAATTCAGACTACTTTCTCTTCACTTTTGAAACAGTGATATACCTAGGTTGCAGTTATCTTTTGCTATTTGAGGCAAACTTGACCAGCTCTAAACTGTTCTCCTATTCTTTCAAAGGATTTCAAATTGCAGGCTAACTTTCCAAATAAAAATTTGTATGCACAGAGGCTGGTGGTATTGAGCAATACTTACAGATAATTTGTCTTTAAACTTTGAAGGAAATGTTTGTGGATTGTGAAAAAATGAATTCCGATCTTTCCATAGTGCAATTGAGACATTAATTTAAAAGTTGGCATAATGAAATGAGCTATAGTTACATCCTGTAGGTTAACAATGCTAAGCTCTGATTTTCACGCAGAATTTTTGCTCTCCCTATGCTGTTAGTAAGAGTCCTGACCGAGCTTTAAAATAAGGAAAGTGGAGGCTTTGTTGCTTGTGAAGAGAAGCTCAGTGTTGAGGCTGCTTGCTAAGTGCTTAAGTCACTCCATTATAAAGCCTTGGGGAAGGTCTGAGAATAAAACTCCCAGTTGCTTTCACAAAGCATTGATTGAATCAAGCTAGTGGGTACCCAACAACAGTGGTCAGCTTGAGCCACCAAAGCAGGAGAAATGGTCTTCATCTTGAATTTGGTGGTGCTATGGATGCATAGTGGCCAAGTTTGGAACTGACCCATGGTTGGCATTGTCAAGTCCAATGGCTGAGGGGAGCATCCTGAGTGTTTCCTAACTCAATTCAGACTAATTTCTCTTCACTTTTGAAACAGTGATATACCTAGGTTGTAGTTATCTTATGCTATTTGAGGCAAACTTGACGAGCTGTAAACTGCTCTCCTATTCTTTCAAAGGATTTCAAATTGCAGGCTAACTTTCCAAATCAAAATTTGTATGCACAGAAGCTGGTGGTATTGAACAATACTTACAGATAATTTGTCTTTAAACTTTGAAGGAAATGTTTGTGGATTGTGAAAAAATGAATTCCGATCTTTCCATAGTGCAATTGAGACATTAATTTAAAAGTTGGCATAATGAAATGAGCTATAGTTACATCCTGTAGGTAAACAATGCTAAGCTCTGATTTTCACGCATCATTTTTGCTCTCCCTATGCTGTTAGTAAGAGTCCTGACCGAGCTTTAAAATAAGGAAAGTGGAGGCTTTGTTGCTTGTGAAGAGAAGCTCAGTGTTGAGGCTGCTTGCTAAGTGCTTAAGTCACTCCATTACAAAGCCTTGGGGAAGGTCTGAGAATAAAACTCCCAGTTGCTTTCACAAAGCAGTGCTTGAATCAAGCTAGTGGGTACCCAACAACTTTGGTGGTGCTATGGATGCATAGTGGTCCAGTTTGGAACTGACCCATGGTTGGCATTGTCAAGTCCAATGGCTGAGGGGAGCATCCTGAGTGTTTCCTAACTCAATTCAGACTGCTTTCTTTTCACTTTTGAAACATTGATATACCTAGCTTGCATTTATCTATTGCTATTTGAGGCAAACTTGACCAGCTCTAAAATGTTCTCCTATTCTTTCAAAGGTAGATTTTGCAGTCTAACTTTCCTAATGAAAATTTGGATGAACAGAAGCTAGGACGAAGTTTGGAACTAATCCATGGCTGGCGTTTTTAATGGCTGAGGGGAGCATCCTGAGTGTTTCCTAACTTAATTCAGACTACTTTCTTTTCACTTTCGAAACAGTGATATGCCTAGCTCACATTCAAATTTTGCTCATTTTTTTCAAGTTTTTCCTGTGAGAAGGTAGCTAAGTGGCCCATCATAGGCAGGGTTATGACGCATTGGTTCCTGCAATAGGCAGATTCTTACCTAATCTCAGGGGTTAAAGGAACTTGATGGAGATGGGCAAAGCTTCTGTCCAAGAAACAGCTGTATACTCCAGAGTCAGTTATGGACCTCTAAGGGAGCTGCAACAAGAGAGGGAGACACTGGTAAGAGGTGTGTGAGGTTAGTGGAGTGGTAGCATAAGCCGGACGAGCAACTTGCTTACCCTGGGAACATACAGCGACGATTCTTCGCTTCAGACGAGATAAAGGGCCTGTCACAATGGGAGACCTGGACCTGCGCATGTAGGCTAGCAGGTGCATGCTCGTCCCTGCGAGATTGTTTATGCTCATCAGGTGTCTTCACTCGGTCTCTGCGCAGCCATGTAGGTGACCGATACACTGGTCTGTAGCCCCTGACCCTTTATGCGCTCTGCGCATGTGCGGCAGGCACTTCCTGGGTGCCTAAGGTGCTTTAAAAGGGGGCTGTGGCTCTAGGAAGTTGCCTGCAGATCTTCTCAGAGTCACGCTTGCCTCTGTTCCTGTGTGACTTCTGGCTTTGGATTATGACCCGCTCTGGCTCTTGGATTACAACTAGGGATGAGCGAATCGATCCGGACGAACCCGGATTCGTTCCGAATTTCATGAAAAATTCGATTCTGAATGAATCCGAATTTCCCCGCGATTCGATCGATCGAAGTTTTCCTTTAAACTCCATTTATTTCAATTACAGGCATTCTAAAATGGTGGAAGCACATGTCCGGACATATCCCCTGGGGCAAGGTATCATGGGAAGGTCACATGCAGCCTATCAGCAGCCAGGAGCCCCGGTGACGTCACAGCGCTATATAAAGCGGCGGCCATCTTGCTTGTGCGCATTTCAGACTTGCATTCGTGAGACAGCGGTGGTTGCTTGCTGCAGACAGGGACAGACAGTTAGCGATAGGTAGGGAGATTTACAGATAGGTAAAGAGAGAGACAGATAGTTAGGGAGATTTAGAGTGGTAGACAGAGCTAGGGAAAGATAGGTTTAAAACCGGAACAATCCAGCAGCATACAAGTCACATTGACAGGGTGCCTAGTGCTGGCTATGATTCATATTTCATAATTACTGGGTTACTGTTAATATATTTGGTTTGGTTTAAATACAGCTGCACACTGTGCATGCAATGCACATGCTATTTAACCCTTTCTGCTATTTAGCCCTGAACGCTATTTTAACCCTATCTGTTAAACAAAAGCATTTCTCATAATTGGATTAGTGTTAAAAGTTTCTGCTCAGCTTAAAATACATTACGCCACACTGGCATCCCAAGGCACATGCTATTTAACCCTATCTGTTCAACAAAAGCATTTCTCATACTTGGATTAGTGTTAAAAGTTTCTGTTCAGCTTAAAATACATTACGCCACACTGGCATCCCAAGGCACATGCTATTTAACCCTATCTGTTAAACAAAAGCATTTCTCATACTTGCATTATTGTTAATACTTTTTGTTCAGCTTAAAATACATTACGCCACACTGGCATCCCAAGGCACATGCTATTTAACCCTATCTGTTCAACAAAAGCATTTCTCATACTTGGATTAGTGTTAAAAGTTTCTGCTCAGCTTTAAATATACCAGGCCACACGGGCATCCCAAGGCACATGCTATTTAACCCTATCTGTTAAACAAAAGCATTTCTCATACTTGGATTATTGTTAATACTTTTTGTTCAGCTTAAAATACATTACGCCACACTGGCATCCCAAGGCATATGCTATTTAACCCTATTTGTTCAACAAAAGCATTTCTCATTATTGGATTAGTGTTAAAAGTTTCTGTTCAGCTTAAAATACATTACGCCACACTGGCATCCCAAGGCACATGCTATTTAACCCTATCTGTTAAACAAAACCATTTCTCATACTTGGATTATTGTTAATACTTTTTGTTCAGCTTAAAATACATTACGCCACACTGGCATCCCAAGGCACATGCTATTTAACCCTATCTGTTCAACAAAAGCATTTCTCATTATTGGATTAGTGTTAAAAGTTTCTGCTCAGCTTTAAATATACCAGGCCACACGGGCATCCCAAGGCACATGCTATTTAACCCTATCTGTTAAACAAAAGCATTTCTCATACTTGGATTATTGTTAATACTTTTTGTTCAGCTTAAAATACATTACGCCACACTGGCATCCCAAGGCATATGCTATTTAACCCTATTTGTTCAACAAAAGCATTTCTCATTATTGGATTAGTGTTAAAAGTTTCTGTTCAGCTTAAAATACATTACGCCACACTGGCATCCCAAGGCACATGCTATTTAACCCTATCTGTTAAACAAAACCATTTCTCATACTTGGATTATTGTTAATACTTTTTGTTCAGCTTAAAATACATTACGCCACACTGGCATCCCAAGGCACATGCTATTTAACCCTATCTGTTCAACAAAAGCATTTCTCATTATTGGATTAGTGTTAAACGTTTCTGTTCAGCTTAAAATACATTACGCCACACTGGCATCCCAAGGCACATGCTATTTAACCCTATCTGTTCAACAAAAGCATTTCTCATTATTGGATTAGTGTTAAAAGTTTCTGTTCAGCTTAAAATACATTACGCCACACTGGCATCCCAAGGCACATGCTATTTTAACCCTATCTGTTAAACAAAACCATTTCTCATACTTGGATTATTGTTAATACTTTTTGTTCAGCTTAAAATACATTACGCCACACTGGCATCCCAAGCCACATGCTATTTAACCCCATCTGTTAAACAAAACCATTTCTCATACTTGGATTATTGTTAATACTTTTTGTTCAGCTTAATGCTATTTTAACCCTATCTGTTATACAACATAAGCGTTGATCAGCATCAGCTTTATTAAGCTACTTTAGTTTGCACTTCCTTTTTGACTGCTTTCAATAAACCAGGCCGCAGGGCACCCCAAAGCTGCACCTTGCACCCTATCTGTTATACCACATAAGCGTTGATCAGCATCAGCTTCATTAAGCTACTTTAGTTTGCACTTCCTTTTTGACTGCTTTCAATAAACCAGGCTGCAGGGCACCCCAAAGCTGCACCTTGCACCCTATCTGTTATACCACATAAGCGTTGATCAGCATCAGCTTCATTAAGCTACTTTAGTTTGCACTTCCTTTTTGACTGCTTTCAATAAACCAGGCCGCAGGGCACCCCAAAGCTGCACCTTGCACCCTATCTGTTATACAACATAAGCGTTGATCAGCATCAGCTTCATTAAGCTACTTCAGTTTGCACTTCCTTTTTGACTGCTTTCAATAAACCAGGCCGCAGGGCACCCCAAAGCTGCACCTTGCACCCTATCTGTTATACAACATAAGCGTTGATCAGCATCAGCTTCATTAAGCTACTTCAGTTTGCACTTCCTTTTTGACTGCTTTCAAAAAACCAGGCCGTAGGGCACCCCAAAGCTGCACCTTCCACCCTATCTGTTATACAACATAAGCGTTGTTCAGCATCAGCTTTATTAAGCTATTGCATTTTGCATAGGTTTTTGTCCTGCTGTCAATACACCAGGCCGCAGAATATCCCAAATCACCACGTGGCACCCTATCTGTTATACTAAATAAGCATCTACAGCCTCAGCTTTATTAAGTTATTGCATTTTGAATTGGTTTTGGTCTGCTTTAAATACACCAGGCCGCAGGGTATCCCAAACCTGCACGTTGCACCCCATCTGTTATACTAAATAATGTTTGTAATGTGATTTATGTGGGTAAAGAATTAAAAATAAAATGTACCTATGAATTTATGATACAAATTTAGTTGCATTATTCATTACTGTGGAGGAGGTGTGGTGTTTTGAGAACTATTTAGGGTGAATTGCTGGATTCACCACCAGACATTAGAATACCATTTCAGGATTGAGATAGTCTCCCACCACTGCACGGCCACAGTTATTTGATTTATAATATTAAAATATTAAATTTGTGGTGCGGAATTAATATACATAATTCTGAGTTGCTGCCCAGCTATCCCATATATTGGGATAAAATTCCTGCACGCTATACAAAATGGCTACAGGTTTTGATTTTGAGAGTGAGGAACAATCTTGGAATAATAGATTCAAGACCCTATTATCTTTGGAAGAACCCACTATTGAGGGAGGAGGTCCCTGGGATAGTAATGACATTAAACAAATTTTTAGACAATTAAAGATGGCTCGAAAACAATATATCCGCCTTTGGTGGAATATTAACACTCTAAACTGGTATAAGGAACAACATCTAATCCCACGGGGCCTACGAGTTCCAATATTCCCGGCATGGGAAGTGGAGGAGAGTTTTAAGAAGAGATGGGAGTCCCATTTACACTCATGTTCAGAAGCATTAATGGATATGCTTATTGAATTTGACAGGAATATATTAGTCAGGGTTAAAGAGGACCTACAAAGACTATATCACAAACTTGCTGATTGTACAGCCCAGGAATCTTTCCAGGACTTCCAAGACACATTGAAAAGGGATATGGATAAATATGAGGAGAGTGTGATACGGAATAAACAAATTAAGATGGGGAGGGATAGGAAGGATAGGGATTAGAATCGAATTTATAGGTGGAAACACCTTGGAAATAAAAGGAACAATTACACAAGAAATAGAATGTGGACACAATCCAGTCAGGATAGGAGTGAAAACTCATCGTTTTCTAGTCAATCATCTAGACACACAGGGAATGATCATTTTTTGTCGGACAGCGAGAGGGGAGAAACCGTAGGAGGATTAGGAGAGGGGGAAAATGTGGCAAGAGGAAGAAGGGACAGACGGTGGGAATACAACAGCAATTGGGAGCCCCTGAGGATGCTACCCCAACGCCACAAAGGACGACGTTTGTGAAACCACCACAGACCCTAGGACCCCCACAGACCCTAGGACCAACTCGGGAAAACCGGACCACAGATGTAAATACTTTGGAGATTATCAATCTTACGAATTATGAATTATCCACCTCTGAAAAAAGGGTCTAAATTTTTCTCCAACAATGGGTATGGATAAATTTGATGTAACTACAGATCTCTACCTCTTTTGTAGAAGATTATTATTGAGGAGACAATATGATGGAAATACCTTGGAAAACATCCCTGAGATTTTGGAATGTGAGACGGGAAGTGATGGGATGGATCCCATAATTCGGACGGAAGAGACAACTACAATCATATCTAATCCACCTCCCCTGAGAAGACCATCATCATACACTCCCCCATTTGGTTTATGTGCGGCGGTTCAAACCTTCTATCGGGTGGTAAGTAATGATATTCAAAGCATGCCCAATGACAGAAGGGGTTTTAACATCACAAGGGAGGAACAACAGGCTATCCAATCCCCTAAGAGTAATGACACCTTTATAATCCGTTAGGCGGATAAAGGTGGAAACATTGTCATATGGGGAGTTGAGGATTATGTTAAGGAGGCTATGCGACAACTTAACAACAAGGATAATTATGAGAGGCTAATAAAAAACCCACTACCGGAGTACACACAGGAATTTTACAATATTTTGGATAGGGTGATTGAAAAAAGGATAATAGACCAACATACCTATGATTTTTTAAAGGTGGATTTTCCAAAAATCCCTACCTTTTATTTACTTCCTAAGGTACATAAAAATCTTCAAACACCACCGGGACGCCCGATTGTATCTGGTGTGGGTAGCCTCACAGAATTCGCTAGTACCTTTATAGATTTTCATCTAAAGGGCTTTGTGGTTTCATTAGCATCATACTTGCGGGACTCCCTGGACCTTCTTAGTAAATTGGAAGGAACTTATTGGGACACAGATACAATAATGATAACGGCAGACGTGGAATCCCTCTATACAAACATATCCCATGATTGGGCACTTAGGGTGGTAAGGTATTTCTATGGATATGGAGGATGCTTCCTTGAGAAACAAACATGAATTTATTTTGGAGTTGGTATACTATATTTTAACACACAATCATTTTACATTCGATTCGCAACACTTCCACCAGACCAGGGGGGTGGCTATGGGGGCACGATGTGCACCCTCCATAGCTAACCTCTTCCTGGGATGGTGGGAGAGGGAAATTGTTTTCGGTGAGGATATGAATGAATACCAGCCGTTTATTACAGGCTGGTATCGGTTCCTGGACGACATACTACTCTTGTGGCAGGGACCCCAAGATATATGTGAAAATTTCTTGAAAAAGCTTAACCAAAATGATCTGAACATATTTCTAACGTATCACATATCCAATGACCAGATCAATTTCCTGGATCTAAATTTGAGTATGAAAAATGGAAGGATCTCCACGATGTTATATAGAAAGGAAACTGCGGTAAATAGTTTACTTCACTACCAGAGCTTTCATCCAAGACATACTAGAGGAGGAATTCCACGTGGCCAGTTTGCAAGACTTAGACGAAATTGTTCTGAGGAAATCCCGTTTAAAGCACAAGCTAAGGACCTTACACAACGTTTCCTTAATCGGGGATACCCAAGGAAACTAATTTCAAGAGCTTTTCAAGATATAAAGGATAAAGACCGGGGAGAGATGTTGAAACCAAGAATGAAAAGAAAAGATAATATGGTAAGATTTATTACCAACTATAATAGTAGTTGGGGGCCGTTACGTACAATCCTAAACAAACATTGGAGTATTTTAACCCTGGATCCTTCTATTAACTCATTCATCCCACAGAAACCCAAACTGACGGCCAAAAGGGCCCCTAATCTTAAAGACCGATTTTGCAGAAGCCACTTCACGAGACCTAGAGTTTGGTTGGAGAAAGGTGGGACAATGGGTTGCCATCCATGTGGAAGATGCTCCATATGCAGGTTTGTGAAAAAAACAAATCAAGTGCAAAATAAAAACACAGGGGAGACCTTCCGAATTAGGCAATTTTTGAATTGCAGAATGGAGGGCATAGTGTACCTATTAGAATGTGGATGTGAACTTGGATATGTGGGGGAAACTAAAAATGAATTGAGAAAACGCATACAGGCCCACATATCAAATATTAGATTGGCCACAAGGGATATAGAAATTGGTAGAATTAGATCACCAGTGGCGGACCACTTCTTAAAAACTCATGGGGGAAAATTGGACTCCTTGAGAGTGACTGCATTGGAGAAGGTTAATTTAGGAGTAAGGGGTGGCAATCTGAAAAAGATCCTACTTCAAAAGGAACTCAGATGGATTTATAAACTGGGCACGGCGGCACCTATGGGACTAAATGAAGACATAGCCTTTGGATCATTCTTGGGGAGATAGTGACATAATTATAACAATATTAACAACAATAATGTTTAGGGAGATTATGGGGGTAAGTATAGTATAGTATGGTATAATACATATAAATGCTTAATATGGAATTAAACTAGGATAATTGATTGTTTCCTATATTAAAAAACAATTTTTGTTAATTTACTTTGTTATTAATTGGTTTCTTCTCTTTGTTTCTTTAAGTGGGAACTTAGAAATATTGATCTGACTCTATTTCCATTTTTTCCACCTCGTTTTGAAGCTTGAAGCACCCCTTGAAGAAGAACATCCTTTTAAAGGAGAATGTATATATATGTGTATTTAATAATAATTAATGATGTGATATATATAACATGATTGATGATGGAGGATCTATATATATATATATATATATATATATATATATACATATAACAAAATTCTAAAAAGGAAAGAAGGGAGAGAGAAAGAATAATAATAGTAATATATTTTTGTATATATACCTTTATTTATTTATCTATTGTTAATTTATTATTATTTGATCACTTAATTTCACTATTTTTGGGAACTATCACCCAATTTAAATTGGTTTAATTTAATTTATTCTAATAATTAATTGTTTAAATGTCAATAGGACTTTTTTTCCCCTTCTTTCATATTAATTTTATTAATTGTATAATTTTATTATTTAATTTTGTTATATATTATTTAGGGGGATTTTTTGGTAAAAATTAATGGGTTAATTATTTATTTAATTAAGGGATTGAATTATATGTTCACATATTTATTATTTACTTATTTATTATTAATTTATTTATTTTAATTAATTGTTTGTTATTATTATTAACATTAATATAATGTTTTATTAACTAATTCACATTTTTGGGTACACTTATATAAAAAAGAAAATTGTTTTTATATAGATTCGCATTTTTTGTATTTTTGTAAAAAAAATGTTGTCACTTTTTCTTTATTATTTGATTGTTTGGTATGCGCTTACATATATATATAAATATATTTTTTATATATAAGGAGGGGATGAAATGGAATTTTGGTATATGGGTATAAATTGAATTAAATTAATAGCAAAAGTAAAATTAAAAACTAAAAACCATCAAATTATTATTAATAATACGCATAATTACCTCTGAAAATTATGAGATTATAAAATTATTAAATTGAGAGATGATTAAATAAATTTATTTAGTAATTCACCTTTATATTTCCTACCCCCATATTACCCGTCACTATATGCTTTTAGAGTATTAGATACATCTGTAACCCGCAAAATCCTGAAAGTATATAAATGGTTAAAATGTATAATTGTTACACTGTTTATATAACCTGTAGATCACTTTGTATAGATTTTTGTACATATTTTTGTATATTACTTGTATATATATGGAAAATGGTTATTAACATCATTGGTATAATTGTTTAATTGTGGTATGTAGAATTTGATTCATGTAATACTTATTCAGGGATTATGTTTTTAGATTTTTATTATTAAAAACTTTTTAATATTGTCAATAATTGGGGTTTTTTTGTGTAGTCTTGTAATTGGCTGTATATGGTGGCTGATCGCTACATCCTATTGCCTCTGTATTACTGTCACTTATATGGAGACCCGTGCTGGCCGCGTGATGTGTCCCGTCCCCTCCATCCATCCTGCGGCCGTAACATACACGCAATTAGTGGCGTTGGTGTGTGCGGCTGGTTGGAGGGATGGTCTGGGGGGGCGGGGCTGTGACGCTGCCGGACGGCCGAATTGCTCTGATTTGAGCATGGAGCACAGCTGTGTGAGTGCGTGCAGGCGGCTTCCGGCCGGGGCCGTGCTGCGCGCCCGGGCGCGTGTTCCATTACCGCAGGTTAGTCTCTATTTATAGGAGCAATGGGATGGGGTATTCTTTCATACCTTGATAAAGTGGTCTGAGCTACGAAACGTGTTGGGGATCGCTACTTGACCTGGACAATCCCAGGGGTTATTTGGGGTCATACATTCAGGTGATGTGTTTGCTTTTCAAATTGATTGTTGTATTTCACAATGGAGTTTGTTTTCCTTTTTCTTCTTGCCACAATGTGTTTTTAACTAGATAATTGCACAGTAGCACTTATGCACTTTGGTTTATTGTAACATTGGCACTGAAATATTGTAATTATGGGATGGGATATAGGTGAAATTGGGATGCCCCTGGGAATGTACGGTCCAGTTTTTTATGTTTTTTAATTGTTTGTAATGTGATTTATGTGGGTAAAGAATTAAAAATAAAATGTACCTATGAATTTATGATACAAATTTAGTTGCATTATTCATTACTGTGGAGGAGGTGCGGTGTTTTGAGAACTATTTAGGGTGAATTGCTGGATTCACCACCAGACATTAGAATACCATTGTTATACTAAATGAGCGTTGTTCAGCATCAGCTTTATTAAGCTATTGCATTTTGCATTGGTTTTTGTCCTGCTGCTAAAACACTAGGCCCCAGGGTATCCCAAACCTGCACTTAGCAGCCTATCTGTTATACTAAATACACTTGTTGATCCTTCCTCAGCTGAATCTGAGCATTGCATTTTGAATTGGTTTTTGTCCTGCAGTCAAAACACCAGCCCACATGGGCATCCCAAACCAGCACGTCACCCTATCTTTTATACTAAATAAGCTTGTTCAGCCTCAGTTTTATTAAGCTATTGCATTTTGAATTGGTTTTTGTCCTGCTGTCAAAACACTAGCCCATATGGGCATCCCAAACCAGCACATGTCACCCTATCTGTTATACTAAATAAGCTGTTACAGGCCCTTTTTTTCATTTATTTATTTTTATTTATATAGAGCTGTAATAGATTATATAGTGAGGTAAATTCGCCATTTTGCACCATTATATAGAGAAGCTCACTGTGTAAATCTGAGGAGAAATAGTTTATACAGTATTGTGAGGTAAATTCGCTGTTTTGCACTATTATATATATCAACCTAAATCCCTGTGTAAATCTGAGGAGCAATAGTTTATATTGTGAGGTAAAGTTGCCATTTTATAGAGCAGGCCCTGTCTGAAAATCTCATTTTGCAATCTATGTTATATTGTGAGCTAAATTCGCCATGTTGCACCATTCTTTAGAGTGGCCCTCCTGTGTAAATCAGAGCAGCAATAGTTTATATTGGACAATACATTTGCCCTGTTTTGCACCATTATATGGAGCAGCCCCTGAGTAAACCTGGGGGGCAATAGTTTATATTATGAGGTAAATTCATGGTTTTGCACCATTACATAGAGCAGTCCCTATATAAACCTGAGAAATAGGTTATATTGTGTGAGTTAAATCCGCTCTTGGTTTTGTAGCATTATATAGAGCAGGCCCTGTGTAAATCTGAGGGGCAGAAAAAAGACCACCCACACAAACGGGGGGTAAATTAGGTGGCACCCACAACTCCTAATGCTGTGGTGCACTACTTTGGTATTCCATAAATTTAACTAAGCAGAAAATGGGGGAAGCCCAAATACCCCTATGAAATATCTAACCAAAGATTTTACTATTGCACACACTGATAATCTTAAAAAAGTAATTTTTAATAATTTGATTCCAATATGCAATTACAAGACAAACATATACATGTCTAAAAAACATATAAGACAACTGTAATATCCTTATATGCCACCGGGGGGCATGGGTGTACCATATATAAAATCATCCAGTAATGTAAACCTATGTGCCCTAAATAATACCCATATATCTCCTAAAACTATAACTATATACAGTCCAATATATAATAAAGTGCAATGTGCTAAAGTGCATCAATCTCAAACAATAGTAATTCAAAACATCCAATCTGTGATCAAACCTCAGGAGACATAAATCTATAACAAAAACAATCCATAATCACTTATCTCAAAAATGGATGATGGTGACACCTCAGCTCCCCGTATAACGAGCCCACGCGTTCCGAGACGCTGGGTCTCTTCCTCAGGGCAGTATAGTGGCTGGCTGGGTAACAGCTCCCATGGTGGCTTTATACCCACCCCACCTCGCTCCCCCGCCGTCATTAATGGAAAGCCGGTGTGTCAGGGCGCGCTCCGGCCGGAAGCGCGTCACCCGACCTCCGGCGGATGTGACATCACTTGCGCTCCAGCCTGGAGCGCGGAAGTGTGTCTAAGCAGTACAGAGGGCACACAGCTCGCGCTGCAGGCGAGCCCTGCTAAGATAGAACTGACAGCGCGGGACTGGGAACGTGGTAGGTGAGTACCGCCCGGTGGGGGCCGTACCCAATTACAACTAAAGTTTTTCTTGGGGACTATACAGTAATACATAAACATAATCAATAAACAATCTATATCAACAATAAAGCTCTATCTATGCAACAAATACAAACAATTTATATCACATAATCAGCGTCATTTAATATATATAGACACTTTATATACATGTTTTAATGCATTGAAAGGAGTCTATACGGTTTTTGGTAAAAAGGGGGAGTATTATACGGGGAGCTGAGGTGTCACCATCATCCATTTTTGAGATAAGTGATTATGGATTGTTTTTGTTATAGATTTATGTCTCCTGAGGTTTGATCACAGATTGGATGTTTTGAATTACTATTGTTTGAGATTGATGCACTTTAGCACATTGCACTTTATTATATATTGGACTGTATATAGTTATAGTTTTAGGAGATATATGGGTATTATTTAGGGCACATAGGTTTACATTACTGGATGATTTTATATATGGTACACCCATGCCCCCCGGTGGCAGATAAGGATATTACAGTTGTCTTATATGTTTTTTAGACATGTATATGTTTGTCTTGTAATTGCATATTGGAATCAAATTATTAAAAATTACTTTTTTAAGATTATCAGTGTGTGCAATAGATATTTCATAGGGGTATTTGGGCTTCCCCCATTTTCTGCTTAGTTAAATCTGAGGGGCAATAGCTTATACTGTGAGGTAAATTTTCCATTTTGCAGCATAATATAGAGCAGACCCTGTGTAAATCTGAGGGGCAATAGTTTATATTATGAGGCAAATTCATGGTTTTGCACTGTTATATACAGCAGCCCCTATATAAACCTGAGGAATAATAGTTTATATTGTGAGATAAATTCAGTTTTGCACCATTATATGGAGCAGCAATAGTTTATATTGTAGGTAAATTCATGGTTTTGCACCATTACATAGAGCAGTCCCTATATAAACCTGAGAAATAGGTTATATTGTGTGAGTTAAATACGCTCTTGGTTTGTAGCATTATATAGAGCAGCTCCTGTGTCAATCTGAGGGGCAATAGCTTATACTGTGAGGTAAATTTGCCATTTTGCAGCATAATATAGAGCAGACCCTGTGTAAATCTGAGGGGCAATAGCTTATATTGTGAGGTAAATTTGCCATTTTGCAGCATAATATAGAGCAGCCCCTGTGTAAATCTGAGGGGCATTAGCTTATATACGGTAGTGAGGTAAATTTGCCATTTTGCAGCATTATATAGAGCAGCCCCTGTGTAAATCTGAGGGGCATTAGCTTATATAGTGAGGTAAATTTGCCATTTTGCAGCATTATATAGAGCAGGCCCTGTGTAAATCTGAGGGGCAATAGCTTATATTGTGAGGTAAATTTGCCATTTTGCAGCACAATATAGAGCAGCCCCTGTGTACATCTGAGGGGCAATAGCTTATACTGTGAGGTAAATTTGCCATTTTGCAGCATTATATAGAGCAGGCCCTGTGTAAATCTGAGGGGAAATAGTTTATATTGTGAGGTAAATTTGCCATTTTGCAGCATAATATAGAGCAGCCCAGTTGCCATCTAAATCAACTACTGGCCGGGCAGGACAGCTTTTCCAGGGCAAACTCTAGTTGCGGCCACAAGTCAAGTTTGGCTTCCCAGAAGTCCAGCGGATCCTCAAGGTGTGTTGGCATGGTCATGTCAAGGTATGACATGACCTGCTGGTTCAGGTCCTGCTCCAGGTCTTCCTGCTGCTCATGAGTAGACTCACTATGCGGGTGTAGAAAGCTACTCATTAGCGACTGAAGACTGAGGCTGCTGCTGATGGAGCTGATGCTGCTGCTCCTGCCAACCCCCCCAGCAGCCATGCAGTGGAAGATGAGCGCAGAGGTCCCCCTGAGTCAGACCTGCGAGTATGGACCATGGCGCAGATAGACATCGCCCAACTGACTATGTAGGATGTCTCTGTAGTAGGTCAGTTTGTCTTCCCTCTCAGTGGGTGTAAAAAATGCCCCCATTTTGTGCCAGAAGCGAGGGTCCAATAAGGTGGAGAGCCAGAAGTCATCCCGCTGACAAATGGAGACAATTCTGTGGTCACTACGCAAGCACGTGAGCATGCATCGTGCTATTTGTGCAAGTGATTCGGAGGGACTACCTGTCTCCATCTCCACTGCAAACTGCCACGGTGTGTCTGGGTCCTCTGTCTCACCTTCCTCACAACCCTCTAGCTCCTCTGGCTGCTCCTGCTCCTCCTCTCCTGTCAGATGACTAGATAAAATGGTCATTTTGTCAAACCTAAACTGTGCTTCGCTGTGCCCCACCCCACCCTCCTCCTCCACTTCAGCCCCCACAGGCTTCATGTGGCTATGAAATGTATGCGCCATGTCTCCAGTGCCCTGACCAGCCATGGTTTCCAACATGTGTTGTAGTACATGAAGCAGTGGAATCTCATCGTTCATCTCATAGTCCTGGCGACTGACTAATAAAGTAGCTTCCTCAAAGGGCCTGAGCAAACGGCAGGTGTCACGTATGAGCTGCCACTGGTTTATATTGAAGTTACACAGGGGAGTCCCCCTATCCGTTTGGATCATCAAGAAATCCGTGATGGCTTTTCTCTGTTCCTATAGTCGATCCTGCATATGGAGGGTGGAATTCCAATGGGTGGAAACATCGCAAATCAGACTATGTTGGGGGATACCGTTCTGACGCTGAAGCTCAAGAAGGGTGTGCTTGGCGGAGTAGGAGTGGCTGAAGTGCATGCAAAGTTTCCTTCCCGTTGTTAGGATGTCTTGCAGATGGGGAGAAGACTTCAGAAAACGCTTGACAACTAGATTGAACACGTGTGCCATGGCAGGACGCATGGCTCAGGCTTCCTTGTCGCAGCGCAGACAAAATGTTCTTCCCAGTGTCAGTCACCATGGGTCCCATTTGCAGTTTTCGTGGCGTAAGCCATGATTTAATTTATTGAGTTCTCATTTTTAGCAGTTCCTCCCATGTGTTGCTCTGTGGCTCAAGGCAAACCATGTGAAGAACAGCGTGAAACCGCCGTGTCCTGCACACATGGTAGGCTGGAAGGGCACTGGGAAAAAAATAAATAAAAAAAAAAATATTTAGAAAAAACAAAATACAAAAAAAAAATAAAAAAATAAAAATGTGTACAAAAATTCACAAAATATTAAAAAAAGACAATGGAAAAAAATATTTTAAAAAAATTCAAAAAAAAAATAAAAAAAAAATATATATATGTTTTTTTGCTAAATTTTATATGTTACTGTTATCATGTTAGATGTTATTGTTGCTATGTTATATGTTATTATATGTTATTATTATAAATATGTTCAAATAAGATAAATGTTAACTATTAATATGTAATTGACAATTAGCCACTTTTTTCTGTGACACCATTGCTAAGTGCAAGTGCACTGTCACAGGCACAATGGCCTAGGAGCGTGGAGGCCACAGCAGAGGGACCTGTTCAAGTTGCTGTTGTGGTTGTGCAGGAACCACAATCACCCAGTGGTCCTTAAAGGATATGTATTGTCCCTGACCGTAGTTACAGCTCCAGACGTAGGCACTGCTGTGCACTTTGGTACACACTGACAGGCTAAAGGACTGGCCCACCTTCTGTTCAACAAAATTGTACAGGGCTGGTACTGCCTTCTTCGCAAAGAAATGACAGCATGGGACTCTCCACCTCGGCTCGGCACAAGCCATCAGTTCTCTGAAAGGTCCACCAACTCAAAAGGGAGGGACTGCAGCACCAGCAACTTATACAGGAGCACATTTAGCTTCTGTACGTTGGATGAGTGGGCACATACTGTTGTCTCTTGGACATGGCTAGGCCAATGGATTGCTGGCGGAATGACTGACTCGGATTAAGAGGAGGAGGAGCATCTGGAGCGACAGAGGATGGGTATGACACACAGAAGGTGGTGGAGCCTTGGCTGGCTTGAATAGAGAGCGGCGTGCCACTGGGTAATGCAGCAGGCTGGACCACCACTTTGGAGCCAACTCTCCCAGGCCACTTTATGGTGACGCTGCAAATGTTGACGCAGGGCTGTGGGTCCAACATTGGGACCCTGGCCACACTTCACCTTCTGCCTACACATCTTTCATATAGCCATGTTAACCTCCTGCAGATGCTTGATGAAAAACTGCCACATGGCCTTGTAGCTGATTTTTCCTACCAACAGTCCGCACTAATTCACTGCTGCTGCTGCCGCCGCCAACTCCAGGGACCCTCCTCCACTACCTCCTGGGAAGATAGCCTGCCGCGCAAGTGGTCTACCCCGAGCACATTTGCCTCCATACTTTCCCCTTCTGCCACCATGCTGGCCGCTAAATCTGTCACTCTCCATCACTCCAAGCCTTTAAAAGCGCCCTCAAAACTCACTGATGTCCTCCTCAGGTTCCTCAACAGTGTCTGCTTAAGAAGCCAAAATGCTTGCAACACCACCTCCCACGCCACTCTCCTCATCACTACTTGCCCGCCTAGTGGAAGAAGCGGCGAGTGTCTCCTGCACTTCTTGGCTGGGCAGTAGCTGCTGATTTTTCTGATTATCAGATCGTCCTCACTGAATAGTGGAGCTGAACCCTAAGCATAAGACATAACCAACAGTTGACTGGGGGTGTCAGATGTCACTTGTGATGCAGTGGATGATCGTGTTAACCAATGGATGATGGCAGATGGGTTGCTGGTCAAGACACGACCGCTAGCTGATCCCGGGAGATCAGTCCTCTCACTGAGACTCCTGCTGCCACTCACCCCTAGCCTGCTGCAACCTCTGCTTGATGAATTTAGGCCTCTGCAACTTCTCTGTGCTCATCCTGCCACTTCTCTGCCTGACATACTAAGTGCGTATATGAGGGGAGGACAAAACGCTACACTACACTTAAAACAGGATTTGTCCAAAAGAGCAGCAGGTGTGTAACTATCTATGGTCTTTAGTAACTAGGCCCTGAAGACTTTAACACAAACAAAATGATGAAACTCTTAGATGTGCGTAAGTGATGCTCTGATGAGAGCAATTCAATGTGCTCCAGTATGCTTCAAAAATGTTTTTTTTTTTTTCAGAGACTGGCCTGCTTGGAAATGAATCGGGCATGGATCAGCCAAGATTTCCACCCACCAATGCCTGATGCATTAGAGTAGATTGATCATGGGGCCAGACCAACACTAAAGAAATATGGATCGTGCAAAACAGATTTAAGGTGCTGCTCTCCAGTTACAGACATTCCTCTGCATCAGACCACAAGTAATTATTGAGAAATTGCTTTACGTTACTCTTACTTTTTATTAATATTCTTCGGATAAGATATCTGTGCCGAAAATCTGTATATGTTCTCTTAATGCTGCTGCCAACTCCAGGGTGTGTCTTTCTGGCAATTTTGGGCTCCTGCTGCTGCTGCTTGCAACTCCAGTGTGTCTTTAGGTCAATTTGTGGGCTCCTGCTGCCAATTCCAGTGTGTCTTTCAAGCAATGTTTGGGCTCCTGCTGCCAACTCCAGTGTGTCCTTCAAGCAATGTTTGGGCTCCTGCTGCTGCTGCTGCCAACTCCAGTGTGTCTTTCAAGCAATTTCGGCCTCCTGCTGCTGCTGCTGCCAACTCCAGTGTCTCTTTTAGGCAATGTTTGGGCTCCTGCTGCTGCTGCTTGCAACTCCAGGGTGTCATTCAGCCAATTTTTGGGCTCCTGCTGCCAACTCCAGTGTGTCTTTCAATCAATGTTTGGGCTCCTGCTGCTCCTGCTGCCAACTCCAGTGTGTCTTTCAAGCAATGTTTGGGCTCCTGCTGCTGCCAACTCCAGTGTGTCTTTCAAGCAATTTTGGCCTCCTGCTGCTGCTGCTGCCAACTCCAGTGTCTCTTTTAAGCAATGTTTGGGCTCTTGCTGCTGCTGCTTGCAACTCCAGGGTGTGATTCATCCAATTTTTGGGCTCCTGCTGCCAACTCCAGTGTCTCTTTCAGCCAATGTTTGGGCTCCTGCTGCTGCTGCTTGCAACTCCAGGGTGTGATTCATCCAATTTTCGGGCTCCTGAAGCCAACTCCAGTGTCTCTTTCAAGCTATGTTTGGGCTGCTGCTGCTGCTGCTTGCAACTCCAGGGTGTGATTCATCCAATTTTTGGGCTCCTGAAGCCAACTCCAGTGTGTCTTTCAAGCTATGTTTGGGCTGCTGCTGCTGCTTGCAACTCCAGGGTGTGATTCATCCAATTTTTGGCCTCCTGCAGCCAACTCCAGTGTGTCTTTCAAGCTATGTTGGGCTCCAGCTGCTTGCAACTCCAGGGTGTGATTCATCCAATTTTTGGGCTCCTGCTGCCAACTCCAGTGTGTCTTTCAAGCTAGGTTTGGGCTGCTGCTTGCAACTCCAGGGTGTGATTTATCCAATTTTTGGCCTCCTGCAGCCAACTCCAGTGTGTCTTTCAAGCTATGTTGGGCTCCAGCTGCTTGCAACTCCAGGGTGTGATTCATCCAATTTTTGGGCTCCTGCTGCCAACTCCAGTGTGTCTTTCAAGCTAGGTTTGGGCTGCTGCTGCTGCTTGCAACTCCAGGGTGTGATTCATCCAATTTTTGGCCTCCTGCAGCCAACTCCAGTGTGTCTTTCAAGCTATGTTGGGCTCCAGCTGCTTGCAACTCCAGGGTGTGATTCATCCAATTTTTGGGCTCCTGCTGCCAACTCCAGTGTGTCTTTCAAGCTAGGTTTGGGCTGCTGCTGCCGCTTGCAACTCCAGGGTGTGATTCATCCAATTTTTGGGCTCCTGCTGCTGCTGCCAAATCCAGGGTGTCTTTCAAGCAATGTTTGGGCTCCTGCTTATGCTGCTGCCAACTCCAGGGTGTGCCTTCCAGCTAATGTATGTGATCCTGCTGCTGCCAACTCCAGTGTCTCTTTCAGCCAATGTTGGACTCCTGCTGCTGCTGCTTGCAACTCCAGGGTGTGATTCATCCAATTTTTGGGCTCCTGAAGCCAACTCCAGTGTGTCTTTCAAGCTATGTTTGGGCTGCTGCTGCTTGCAACTCCAAGGTGTGATTCATCCAATTTTTGGGCTCCTGCTGCCAACTCCAGTGTCTCTTTCAGCCAATGTTGGGCTCCTGCTGCTGCTGCTTGCAACTCCAGGGTGTGATTCATCCAATTTTTGGGCTCCTGCTGCCAACTCCAGTGTCTCTTTCAGCCAATGTTGGGCTCCTGCCGCTGCTGCTTGCAACTCCAGGGTGTGATTCATCCAATTTTTGGGCTCCTGCTGCCAACTCCAGTGTCTCTTTCAGCCAATGTTTGGGCTCCTGCTGCTTGCAACTCCAGGGTGTGATTCATCCAATTTTTGGGCTCCTGCTGCCAACTCCAATGTCTCTTTCAGCCAATGTTGGGCTCCTGCCGCTGCTGCTTGCTACTCCAGGGTGTGATTCATCCAATTTTTGGGCTCCTGCTGCCAACTCCAGTGTCTCTTTCAGCCAATGTTTGGGCTCCTGCTGCTGCTGCTGCTTGCAACTCCAGGGTGTAATTCATCCAATTTTTGGGCTCCTGAAGCCAACTCCAGTGTCTCTTTCAGCCAATGTTGGGCTCCTGCTGCTGCTGCTTGCAACTCCAGGGTGTGATTCATCCAATTTTTGGGCTCCTGAAGCCAACTCCAGTGTCTCTTTCAAGCTATGTTTGGGCTGCTGCTGCTGCTTGCAACTCCAGGGTGTGATTCATCCAATTTTTGGGCTCCTGAAGCCAACTCCAGTGTGTCTTTCAAGCTATGTGTGGGCTGCTGCTGCTTGCAACTCCAGGGTGTGATTCATCCAATTTTTGGGCTCCTGCTGCCAACTCCAGTGTGTCTTTCAAGCTAGGTTTGGGCTGCTGCTGCTGCTTGCAACTCCAGGGTGTGATTCATCCAATTTTTGGGCTCCTGCTGCCAACGCCAGTGTCTCTTTCAAGCTATGTTTGGGCTGCTGCTGCTGCTGCTGCTTGCAACTCCAGGGTGTCATTCAGCCATTTTTGGGCTCCTGCTGCCAACTCCAATGTCTCTTTGAGCCAAATCCAATGTTTGGGCTCCTGCCGCTGCCAGCTCCAGGGTGTGTTTTTCAGGCAATATAGGGGCCCCTCATAGTGATGCCACCTCAACTCTCTGTAATTGTGCCGCTCTGCGATTCTAATAGCGATGCCTCTGATCTGCATGTCCTAATTATTTACAGTATTATTTCAGTAACCCAGCACGCATCCTATGCGTGTTACAGCAAGGCAGAATGGTTTACAACCCTATTGAGGCTCTAGGAAGCTCAGAAATAGCCATTTTTAATAGCGATTCGTCGCGAATAAATTCGGGTCGAAACGATTTTTGTCGGAAAATTCGGCGAATCAGTCGAATCGAATTTTTCAAAAGTTCGCTCATCTCTAATTACAACCTATATCTGACTCTCAACCCCTTGGATGATTACCTGTTTTGGCTCTCTGAACTCTGACACTGGATTACGGCTTTCCGTGGCTCTGAACTCTCTGACTTTCCTGTATCAGATTATCTGAAAACCCACACTGGACTTTTCTCATATTTGAGCTCACTGGCCACTGGCAACCAGTCCTTGTGGAAGGCTCTGTCAAAAAACAGATCTGTTGACAGACTTCCCACACTGAAGCATTCTACCCGTTACTCCCCACTGGCTCCCCTCAGTTACAGTCACCTTTAATTCTCTATTGCTTTCTAGATTCTCCCCAGCTGCATAGGTTCTGGTTGCTCCTCCTCAGATGCTCATGCAGAGTACGTACCTTCACTTGATGGATAAGGTCTTCCAGGCTTACGGGTGACTCACTGTGGGCCAACCCATCTTTTACATTATCAGCCAAGCTTTTCCGGAGTTGATGATAAAGGGCCAAGTCTTTCCACTCCTTGTCATTTACTGCAGAGAAGCGCTATGTATAATGTCCAGGGGTAGTGTTCAAGCTTAACGTGAAACGCATATACCCATTGGGCAAAAAATATGTAAAAGATATGGTGAATGGTGGAACAAGATTATTTTTAATGCAAGGACAAGGGGAAGTTTTATGTAATTTTAAGAATGTGCTAAAGAGGAACTTTGGAGTTTCACGCCCTGGGGCATCCCAAATTGGGATGCCCCACTGTGTGAAGCTCCCTAGATCGCCAGTTTCATTCACCTTTCAAGTCTCCCCTTTAGCTGTGCACATACCCGCACCAGGCCTTTCTGAATGGCAAGCGTAGCACGCCACAGCTGGAAGCTGAGAGGGGGATGTCGGCAGCACACTCAGCTCTGCTCGGCTGCTTAGCCATTCAGGGAGCCAAGTGAAATAGAACAAGTTGACTAGCTGAGCGGCCTTTGGTTTTGGCCTAGTCTGCGCCACGGGAACGTCAGGAAGGTGTAATAGGCAAACTATGGGCATACACACAGCGGGGCATCCCAATTCCGGATGCCCTGTCTGAGAGGAACAACATGTGGGAAATTGAAATTCCTGTGTATTGTTCCTCTTTAAAGTCATATTTCAGGTAAAGGCAATTGTTACACCATTACGTTTGGTACTGTCCTAAATTGTTTTCTGTTTTTAAAGAAGAGATATTGAGATTAAGAGGTTCAGTTCATGATTTCTTTTTTGAAAAAAGTGGGCGTGGCCCTTGGAACTGTGATGTTGCATAATAATCAGCATAATCGGCAGGGTGTTAAAGAGCCTGACATCCTGCTGCAGACACTCCTCATGCAAACCCCCAAAGCGCATGTACACATCAAGACACACATGTGTGCACTCCTAAAACCCATGCATGCACACTTGCTTGTGCACACACCTGCGTGTGTATAAAATCACAACTTGTGTTTGCCTAACCTGTGTCTGGGGGTAGGCAGGGGCAGTCAGGGACTGCAGCATGTTTCTCCTTCCACCCCGGCTGCAGGCAGCTGACAAACTATGGAAAGGCAGCATCAAAAGGTATGCTGCCTCTCCAAGTGTTTTACAATTTAGATGAAAATCCCTTTACCCGCCAGTCTACCTGGAATCTTTGTCACCCTTTGTTGCCAGACCATTTTGCACCATTTTGGGTTCCACATGTTCAACTGTGATTTTTGAAGGGATTTCCAGGAATTTCCCAGGGAAATTACATATTGTTTTTTTCAACAGAGTCTGGGCTTTAACAGGAAATGTCTTGTTTGTCATTTTTTAGGTGTATCCCCAATATTTTTGGGTAAAAAATGTGAAAAAAAAATAAAAATTTTTTTTTACAATTTGTTGTGTTTTTTGTAATAAAACATTTAAGTTTGTCAATAAAATCTTATTGCATGTGAAATCCTAATTTCTCCCAGCTACATCAGTACCACATATGTATTGGTAGACACCCTTTCCTGCCCAGGAGACTCTCCCAGACTGAAACAGCTCTTTAGGAAAATTTCTAATAAAATACAACTGTGCTATGTGCACCTTGCAGTTTTGTAAGAAAAACAACCCTTTACATTTGAAATACCCCCAACAAACTATATATTCTCTGGAAGTACGTACCTCAAGCTTTCTAGGAGTACCAGGCTTGTTGATGTGGCCACAGTTTTCTGGAAGTAATCCCTCAATGTATTCTTTGGTTGCACAGGGTTTCCCTAAAAAAAGAATAAAAAAGCAGAATTAAGGTCACATTTTCCTAAAAAAAACTATATGCAAACAAGAAAAAAAACTGAAAATCTGAAAAAGCAACATCCCTCGAACAGAACGATACCCAACATACATAGCTACTGTGCAGGGAAGAGTTGCCAAACACCCCAAAGTAAAGCATGTGCGTAACGGTAATTTCACTTGAAAATTTTAGCTCTGCTAAAAAGTGTGCACCTTGCGCTTTTTCTACCAAAACAACCCTTTACATTTGGAATACCCCCCATAAACCATATATTCCTTGAAAGTACGCATGTTAAGCTTTCTAAGTGTACCCAGCTTGTTGTAGTGGGCTCATCTTTCAGGAAGTAACCCCTCGAAGAATTAGGTTGCACAGGGATTTACTAAAAAATGTATAAAAAAGCTGAATAAAAAACACATTTTCCTAAAATATCAATATGCAAACAAGAAAAAACAAGGTAAATCTGATATCGCAAGGTCCCCTGAGCAGAACAATACCCAACATGCATAGGTACTTATAACCCTTTTAATTGCCAGCCTACTTGAGATTTTGTCACCCTCTGTTGACAGGATATTTTTCACCATTTTGCGTAATGTTTTACTGTGATTTTTGCAGGAATTTCCAAGAAAATGGCATATTTTCTTTTTGTGGCAGAGTTTAGGCTTTAACATGAAATGTCTTGTTTGTATTTTTTCTACTGTTTTTTTTTTTTATATTTTTAAGTAAATAGGTAAAAATAATTAAATAAATATATATTTTTTAAAATGTCTCCTTTATTTTAACTAAAGCATTTATTCTATTAAAGAAAACCCTATTGCATGTGAAAGCCCCTTTTCTCCCGATTACAATGATACCACATATGTATATATGCCCCTTCGTTCCTGCCCAGGAGACCCCCTAAACTGAAAAGAGAATTTTATAACAAATTATTTATTATTTAAATTTATTACAAATAAAATACTACTTTCCATACTATAAAGCGTTAAATAAAAGGGGGGGTCCCCCTTCCTGGGAGGACTCCATTTTTTGGGGGAATTTTAAGGCTTAAAAACCCTTAAAACTCTCAAAAAAAATTGTGTGAGGTCCCCCCACCCAGCATAACCAGCCCGGGACCAGCTATGGGGGCTTGTAGAATAGGACGCAGGGGCCAGCTTTGATGGCCCCTGGCCCTCCAGGCTACAAGCCGGCATAGCCTATGGCCACGGGCTCTTCTGCCCCCCCCTGGGCTTTGGGGAGGCAGGTAATTGGGGTGCCGGGGGTTAATGGCAAGTCACCCACTAGCTGCAGGTGACTTGCTTGCCCCCAGCCTTGTGAACTGGTATAGGGGTCTCATGGATCCCTTACCAGTTCACAAAGGGTTAAATGTAAAAAAACACACAGACACAGAGAAAAAATATTTTATTTTTTTTTTTTTTTAATACTTACCTTCCATCCCGGAGCACTGTGTCCCACGCTGATCACTTTGGCTTCTGCAATCCTGCTGCTGCTGGAAGCCTTTAATACCTGCTGGGTGACAGGTAACATGGGGTTAATTTAAAAAAAATGACATAGGGTCCCCATTTTTTTGGAATTTTAAGGGTTAAAAACCCTTTAAAAAAAATGGCGGGAGGTCCCCCCTGCCATGCATAACCAGCCGGGACCAGCGATGTAGGGCTTGTAGAACAGGGCCCCTGGCCCTGCAGGCTACAAGCCCACATAGAGTCTGTGGGCCCAGACCCTTCTGCCCCCCCCCAGGCTTTGGGGAGGCAGGTAATTTTGGGGGCCGGGGGTTAATGGCAAGTCACCCGCCAATGCAGGTGACTTGCCAGCCCTCAATCTTGTGAACTGGTTTAGGGATCTCATGGACCCCTTACCAGTTCACAAAGGGTTAACAGTAAAAGAAAACACACACACAATAAAAATTATTTCTTTAAAAAAATATTATTTTTTTTTTTACTCACCTCCGATCGTCAGCTCCTCTGTACCTCGCTGATCCGATGACAGATGCCGGAGAACGGCAGCCAGAGGAGGGGGGGCAGGAGATCAGAGGATTTCCTGACCCCTCCTTCTCTTGCAACCGTTTACCGGCATCTGACAGCTGAGAGGCCTGGAGCTGGCATGACGCCCGTCGAGTGACGGCATTAGCCCCGCCCCTTTGGGCCGCTGCTGAAAGGGGGGTGGGGACCTACTTCGGCACTCCCCTGCAGCCGGAGGAGCCCCGACGGGGGCTCGGAGCCCCCCAGGTTGAAGGAGAGACCCGGACGGATCGAATGAGGGGTCAGGTAAGTGTTTTTGTTTATTTTTTCAGTTGCTAGCAGGGGGCAAAGTCAGGCACATAAAATGTACGTGGCTGGCGGTTAACTGCAGGGGAGGCAGCCACGTAGATTTTACGTGGCTGGCGGTTAAAGGGTTAAGTGCAATCTATTAGTAATGGACTTACTAATATATTGTTGTGTCAAGGGATAGAAGGATTTTTGTTCTATGAACAATTTTTTTTCATACATGGTAAATCAGTCCAAGTGGGCAATACATGTAGCGGGGTTCAAAAGGATTGAGCCGGGGTCATGCACAAAGACACAGCTCAGGAGGGCAATTCAGGGCAATCCAGGTAGCAAGATCCAAAGGGTTAAGCTCTAGAACTTCCAAGGAAAGCTGGCACAGCAAGACGAACACCGGAATCTTCTGGTGCCATATTGCTTCCAGAAGGCTCCTTATATAGGCCCCTTGGAAGATCAGGTCAGCTGACTAAAGCGCAACTGGAGGATTAACTGAGCACTTGCTCAATGTTCTGCATTATTGGAATAGAACAGGGCCCGCACACGTGTGGCTGAGTCGCACATGCATCGTAGATGTCCGCAACGCACGCCTGTGCACCTGTAGGACCAGTAGAAGGTGAGTTTTTAAGGGTGATCGGGGGGGGGGGGGGTTTACACAGCAGGGTATCCAAAATCAGGTATGCCCTGGAGGTAAGGATCGAAGCCCGAAAATTCCAGGTTTTGGTCCACTTTAAGTTTGCCTTCATTGATTGCACAGGGTGGCTTACTAAACATTGATCCATGTGCCATCTAGTGGTGGAAAAGGGGAATGACATGTTATTTTAATGCGGAACAAAACCCGGGAATTTGACTTTCCTGGGTTTTGTTCTGTGCCCCCGGGCCATCCCAAATTGGGATGTCCTGCTGTGTGAAACCCCCCAGATTGATTAGTACAACTCAACTCTCCTCAGTCCAATGGTGCATGTACGACGTCCAATGGGCTCATATTGCCCTTCCCGGCCTCCCTGGCGGTGTGCACGTTCTCATTCTAGCCTATCTGAATGGCTGGGACAGGAGCATGCACATGCCGCAGCGTGTGCTCCTTAAACCGGACCTTCAGCATGATTTAATGAAAAGCCCAAACCCTTAAAAAACTATTCCCCAGCATCTAAAATAATTATATTTTAAGTTTTTAGTCACTTACTTATTATTCTTAGTATACAGTACGTCCTGCTCCAAATATAATACTTACAATCGGGTTATACTCCGCCAGATGGCAGAGACATTGAAAATAGGCTCCTCCCAGGCCCTCAAATACCCGGGGAGCTCCCACAAATCCCCAGAATTTCTCTGCAGTCTGGCTGTGAAGGACGAGAAATTGGCTCTCTACTCGCAGGTGAGCGGGGTTATTAACCTGCGGCCCTGTAGGACTAGTCCCACCCGTTCCACTAGTAATATGCCTCCCAGCCTGGAGTTTGCTGCCGATCCCCCTTCAAGATTCATCAGATCCCGGATTCCTCAGGACCCTGTGTCAGCTCAGGAGCTAGTGCAAGCAGTGCAAGGCCTCCTGGAGCTGGGGGTCATCTGCCAGGTCCCCTTAAGAGAAAAAGGCAAGGGCTTTTATTCCAACCTACTCACAGTACCCAAAAAGGATGGTTCTATCAGGCCCATCCTAGACCTGAAGATCCTCAACAAGTTTGTTGTGGACATCAAAGATGCTTACCTTCATATTCCTGTGTTCCCAGGTCATCAAAGGTTCCTCAGGTTCGCTCTGATGGATCAACACTACCAGTTTGTGGCCTTGCCCTTTGGTCTCACTTCAGCTCCCAGGGTGTTCACCAAGGTGCTGGCTGGCGTGATGTCTCTGCTCAGATGTCAGGGGGTCCACGTGCTTCCCTATCTGGACGACATCCTCATCACTTCCCAGTCTCTACATCAGGCAGAGTTGGATACTCAGCTGGTGGTGTCCACTCTGGAGTCATTTGGGTGGGTGATCAACCACCCCAAGTCCTCACTGTCCCCTTCCTTGGTAACTCTATTCCTAGGAATGAGTCTGGATACAGTTCAGGCAAGGATCTTCCTTCCTCAGCAGAAGGTGGACAGTCTGATTGCATAGGCTCAGTCCCTCCTAGCTTGTCCCCATCCATCCATCAGGCAGGGGATGCAGCTGGTGGGCCTGATGGTGGCATGCTTCGAAGCGGTCCCTTATGCTCAGTTCCACTTGAGGCCTCTGCAACTTCACCTATTGTCAGTATGGGGCAAGGACACAGCGTCCCTGGACAGGGTCTGTGTGCTCTCCCCCCTGGTCAGGAGGTCCCTCTTGCGGTGGATGGACCCAAGGAACCTGTTGGGGGGCAGATCCTTTCTTGCCCCTTCCTGGGAGACGGTCACCACGGATGCCAGTCTGTTAGGTTGGGGGGGTTTCTGGAAGTCCCTGCGGTTCCAGGGGAGGTGGGGCCCTCAGGAGGCCCACACACCTATCAATGTCTTGGAGCTGCGGGCGATCAGGTTAGTTCTGGCTCACTTGACTACTCATCTTCGGGGCCTGCCTGTTCAGGTGTGCTGGGACAACCAGATGGCAGTTGCCTACATCAATCATCAGGGAGGGACCCGGAGCAAGGGCGCCCTCCAGGAAGTGTCTCTGATCCTGACTTGGGCGGAGGCCAATGTCCCCTGCATTTCAGCTGTGTACATCCCGGGGGTGGAAAATCGCCTGGTGGACTCTCTGAGCAGGTGGACCTCTCGCCAGGGAGAATGGTCCCTATGCAGCTGGGTGTTTCAATCTCTGTGTCACTGTTGGGGCCAACCAGATGTGGATCTGTTTGCATCCTGCCACAATCACAAGCTCCCAGCTTTTGTCTCTCTGTCCAGGGATCCTCTGGCCCTGACCTCGGATGCGCTAGCAATGTCATGGAAGGACTTTCAGTTCCTGTATGTCTCCCCCCCCCCCCCCCCAATTCCCCTGCTGGGCAGGGTTCTGCACAAGATTGCTCTGGAAGGGGTGCAAGCAATTCTGGTGGCCCCCAGGTGGCCAAGAAGAGTGTGGTTCTCAGACGTGGTACAGCTGGCAGTAGATCAGTACGCTCTGTCCTTGGTGCCAGATCTGATCACTCAGGGCTCACTACGCCATCCCAATTTACAAACTCTGGCTTTGACGGCTTGGCTGCTGAAACCTCCATCTTCATAGAGAAGGGGCTGTCTTCCTCGGTTGTGGATACTTTGATTAAAGCTAGGAAGAAGTCTTCCTCTTCCATTTATTACAGGGTTTGGCGTGCCTACATTGACTGGTGTGAGTCTAGGTCTCTTCCCTGTCGTGTGTTCTCTATTCCCAGGATCCTGGAGTTCCTGCAGCATGGGTTGGAGATGGGACTCCAGCTCAGTACTCTGAAGGGTCAGGTTTCTGCCCTGGCTATTTTCTTCCAGAAGTCCTTTGCTCAGCACCCTCTGATCAGGTCACTCATGTGTTTCCCCCACGTAAACCTATGGTGCCTGTTTGGGATCTGAACTTGGTTCTGTCAGCCTTGCAGGGTGCTCCCTTTGAACCTGTGCAGAATGCTGCCTTGGCCATTCTTACTCTCAAGGTTGTGTTTCTGGTGGCTATCACTTCTGTCAGGCGTGTGTCTGAGTTGGCTGCGCTGTCCATTCAGCCCCCCTACTATGAGAGGCACCAGGACAAGGTGGTGTTTCATTTCAAACCTGACTTTCTGCCTAAGGTAGTGTCTGCTTTTCATTTGAGTCAGGATATTGTTCTTCCTTCTTTGTGCCCTAATCCTAGCAATGCTAAGGAGAGAGTTTTGTACTCTTTGGATGTGGTTAGGTGTCTGAAGTACTATCTGGTGGCTACTGCACCTTTCAGGAAGACTGATGCTCTTTTTGTGGTCCCTTCTGGTCCTAGGAAGGGTTTGGCTCCTGCCAAGTCTACTATCAGCAAGTGGATTCGTCAGGCTGTGATTCAGGCCTACTCTGCTAAGGGGAAGAATCCTCCCTTCCGCCTTACTGCTCATTCCACTCGTGCTATTGGTGCCTCTTGGGCTTTTCAGCACCAGGCTTCTGTTGAACAAGTTTGCAAGGCCGCTACTTGGTCTTCTGTTCATACCGTTTCAAAGTTTTACAAGGTTGATGTTAGGGCCTCAGCTGATGCTGCTTTTGGCCGAAAGGTTCTGCAGGCGGCAGTGGTTTAAACTGCCTGCTGCTGTCTTTCTTCTTGGGGATCCCACCCTACTTTATGGGCACTGCTATTGGATGTCCTGATTGTAAGTATTAGATTTGGAGCAGGACGTACTGTATACTAAGAATAATACAATTCTGTGATTACTCACCTGTAGAATTGGTATTATGAGTATACAGTACGTCCTGCTCCAACCCACCATTGGTTTTTGCATTATCTTGGATCCCCTGTATGGTGATTGTTATCATTGTTATAGTTGATAGTTTGGGTTGTTCAATTCTCCTGGCTTCTCGTTAACTACTTTTCAATGCTGGGGATTTGTGGGAGGTCCCTGGGTATTTGAGGGGCCGGGAGGAGCCTATTTTCAATGTCTCTGCAGTCCAGCGCCATCTGGCGGAGTATAACCCGATTGTAAGTATTATATTTGGAGCAGGACGTACTGTATACTCATAATACCAATTCTACAGGTGAGTAATCACAGAATTGTATTATTCTTTCCCCCACTGGGCTGCAACTCTGTTCAGGACTTTCGGATACGGGCGCCACCATCTTGGCTCAAAAGCATCACACATACTGAGGAAAGGAGAGCGGGGTAAAGTACAGGGGGGTGGGTTATAGCTGTGCTTTGAACAGACAGAGCAGAGCTGGGGTCAGGGAAAGGACAGCAATCCCAGAATGCAGAGCGGCACAGTCAGAAAACACCCCATGTTTGCAGGCTGCCTGATGCTCCATGAGCTGCCATCTTGGATGTTTAAAGGCTCATAACATGCAGTAGATGCAGGTAGGATACTTTTTAATGTGAGCAATCTGTATGTACGGGGGGGAAACATATAAGATAGGCTCTTATTCAGGATGAAGGTCCGGATTAATGTGGGCAATCTGTATGTACAGGGTGGGGGAAACATATAAGATAGGCTCTTATTCAGGGTGAAGGTCCGGATTAATGTGAGCAATCTGTATGTACAGGGTGTGGGAAACATATAAGATAGACTCTTATTCAGGGTGAAGGTCCGGATTAATGTGAGCAATCTGTATGTACAGGGTGTGGGAAACATATAAGATAGACTCTTATTCAGGGTGAAGGTCCGGATTAATGTGAGCAATCTGTATGTACAGGGTGTGGGAAACATATAAGATAGACTCTTATTCAGGGTGAAGGTCCGGATTAATGTGAGCAATCTGTATGTACAGGGTGTGGGAAACATATAAGATAGACTCTTATTCAGGGTGAAGGTCTGCTTTAACTGTATACAATCAGAGCTGATTAGACAAGAGCCTACGCATGAGCCGTTGGACCGGGGAAAGGTGAGTTATTACCAGCACTCTGGGGTGGTTCACACAGTGGGCATCCCGACTCAGGATGCTCCAGAGGAAAGTCAGCGACCAGCCATGGAATATTTTTGATTCCATGCCGGCTGCTGTTGGGTTTTGTTCCAGTGTGACATCACCGGCAATCTCATGCCCTTTGCCGGCAATGGAACCATTTACTCTGCACCATGTGTAGCTCCCACACTGCATGAACGAGTCCAGTCAGAACCCACTGGTTATTCATGCCTGGCAATTAGTTCTGAGTGGATCCCACCTACCACCCGATATGCACCCACATCAGATAACAGAGTGCTGGGGATGCCACCGGAGGCCTGTGCATGTACTGTGGGATCGATCCCCAAGGTGAGTATACGGGCGAACCCAGGGATCCAAAATTGACTGTAACCCGGCCCTTAAAGAGGAACAACACACATGAATTTGACTTGTGTGTTGGTTCTCTCTGCGGCGGAATCCTGAACTAGGATGCCCCGCTGTGTGTACCCCCCCAGGTCGCCCCGTTTCACTCACCTTGCTTCTGCTCCCACGGCACAGACTTGGACGAGAGCGCTGACTGGCTGAGTGGCTCGCTCAGCCAATCAGAGCGCTCGCTGTCACCCGGCACTTTTTGGCGCAGAAGCCGGCTAGGCCGCCTGGGTGGCTAAGCAGCCGAGCAACGCCGAACACCGCATCCCCCGCACACCTGGCAGCCATTCAGGAAGGTCGGGCGTGAGCACGTGCGTGGCTAGTGGTTAAAGTGGACCAACACCGAGAGGTGATCGGCCCGGAAATCTATAAGATTCCCGGGCCGATCACCTCCCACCCCGCGGGACATCCGAGATCGGGATGTCCCGCGGGGTGAAACCCCCCCAAACACCCCAAATCACCTACCTTATCTTCCGCCGCCGCCGCCTCCCTCGCGCCCCTCTAGGCGTGCGCGCCCCCGCGCCGGCCATCTGTGAATGGCCGGCATGGGCGCGCGCGCCGAAAGTGACGCGAGGGAGGCGGCGGCGGCGGCGGAAGCCGCTTGGACGTTCCTGTTCCCCGCCTGGACGTTGGCGGGGATTGGACCGGGCAGTCACGTGGGAGCGGGGAGAGGTGAGTTTATTGGGGTTTCTGGGGGGTTTCACACAGCGGGGCACCCCCGATCGGGGTGCCCCGCCGAAGTGGACCAAAACCCAGGATAGTCAAAATCCTGGGTGTTGGTCCACTTTAACCGGGAATGCAGCTGGAATGCACAGAAGTGGCAAGGGCTCTGGGAGAGGGTGAGTGTTCCGGAGGGGGGGGGGGGTTTCACACAGCAGGGCATACCAATTTGGGATGCCCCAATGACTGCAGCTCAGGAGGCCGTAGAGTCTTTTAGACTCCAGGGCCTCCGAAGTTCCTCTTTAAAACTTTTAGACTCTAGAAGCAGGTTACTAGGATTTTGGCCCCTTATTAATACATTCATGTGCTGCCCTGCGCCATGTATATCTTACTTATGGCAAATCTACCAGCGGTAATCAAAACCCTGTGAATAAGCCACTCCCACTAAGCCACATTCAGGGCAGGCATCAGCCAGGACCCTGGGCCCACCCAGGGGCGTACATTGCCCAGATGGGGACCCATAGCAGGGTCCCATGAACACAGGCCCCCATAATCAGCAGCAACCCACCCCCTGGTGCTCAGTCACCCACTGGGTCTGCAACTCACTCAGGTGCCCAGCAGCGAGACGTGCATGTGCAGTAACGCAGATGTGGGCCCACCTCCAGCAGTGCAGCCAGCGGGAAAAAAGGCAGCATGGCCGGGTAAGTATGCAGGTACATACTACAAAGGTGGTGGAGGCGGTGTGCCCCCGAACCCCCTTGTTACACAGGTTCTGGGGCACATACCTGCACTGCCCCTATGCACTGCATGTACACCCCTGAGCCCACCTCATTCCCTCTACCCTGGGCAGCCTCAGTGCCAGCCAGGGGCAGATTGGCCATTGGGAGAGCTTTTACTGTCATTCCTTCTATTCCTTGTTTCTTTTCTTCTATTCTTTTCTTGCTTTCCATCTATTCTTTCCATTCCTTCTACTCTTAAAGTGGACCAAAACCCAGGATTTTGGGTTTTGTTCCTTTCCCCGGGGGTGCCCCGCTGTGTGAAACCCCAAGAAACTCACCTCTTCCCGGTCCCACGGCACATCTAAGAGCAGCGGCTCTGACAGCCACATCCTCTGCTTCCCGCTAGCAGTGCGTGCGCCAGGCATTTGTGAATGGCCGGCGTGGGCACGCTTCCTGTTAGAGGGAGGTGGAGGACTGGGAAGAGGTGAGTCCATTCGGGCGTCCTGGGGGGTTTCACACATCGGGGTGCCCCCGGGGAAAGGACAAAAATCCAGGATAGTCAAAACTTTTGACTATCCTGGGTTTGGTGCACTTTAAACCAACCTTCACCCTGAATAAGAGCCTATCTTATATGTTTCCCCCACCCTGTACATACAGATTGCTCACATTAATCCGGACCTTCACCCTGATTAAGAGCCTATCTTATATGTTTCCCCCACCCTGTACATACAGATTGCTCACATTAATCTGGACCTTCGCCCTGATTAAGAGCCTATCTTATATGTTTCCCACACCCTGTACATACAGATTGCCCACATTAATCCGGAGCTTCACCCTGAGTAAGAGCCTATCTTACATGTTCCTCCACCCTGTACATACAGATTGCACACATTAATCCGGACCTTCACCCTGAATAAGAGCCTATCTTACATGTTCCCTCACCCTGTACATACAGATTGCTCACATTAATCCGGAGCTTCACCCTGAGTAAGAGCCTATCTTACATGTTCCTCCACCCTGTACATACAGATTGCCCACATTAATCCGGACCTTCACCCTGAATAAGAGTCTATCTTGTATGTTTCCCACACCCTGTACATACAGATTGCCCACATTAATCCGGACCTTCGCCCTGAATAAGAGCCTTTCTTATATGTTTCCCACACCCTGTACATACAGATTGCTCACATTAACAATAATTCTACCTGTACCTATTGCGTTTTTATAACCTTTTAACATCCAAGATGGCGGCAAATGGAGTCTCTGCTTGCAAACAGGAAGTGTCTTCATACTGCAGCTCTGCATTCTGGGATTGCTGTCCTTTTCCTGACCCCAGCTCTGCTCTGTCTGTGCCACCTATAACCTGTCCCCTGTGCTTTTGACCCCTCTCCACTCCTCAGTACCTGATACTTTTGAGGCAAGATAGTGGCGCCCGTATCTTAGAGTCCTGAACAGAGTTGAAGCCCAGTGGAGGAAAGAATAAGTGACTAAAAACATATATTAAATTTAGATGCTGGGGACTAGTTTTTTTAAGGGTTTGGGCTTTTCATTACATGATGCGGAAGGTCCGGTTGAAGTGCCCCTTTTTTTTAAATCCTTCGCCTTTCAACGTTTTAGTAGACTTCTTCTCCTCCTAGTTGGTACATTCCGGCCTCCTATAGTCGGAGCGTGTTTGGTACGTTCCCAGTCCTGCATAGTATCAGTGACGTCACACCCCCCACTTCACGGCACGCCACCTGCTATTCGCTGGTACAGACAGTCCTTCCTGTAGACTATTTAACATAGCCCCGCCTCCTTTCATCGTTCCTGGCATCGCTCCAATCGGATCCCTCAGCGCTCAGTGTCCCGCGGTCAGCGGTTCTCTCCCATCCCGCCTCTTCTGTCACTTCGCGCCCCGCCCCCTCCTTACCCCATTGGTTGCGCCCTCTCTGTTGCGCCCCACCTGACGGCCGCCCTGCGCTGACGTCACGGCCTGCCCGTTGGAGGAAGGAGGAAGAGTTCCAAGATGGCGTCGCGCACTGAGTGCGGGCTGTGGGCGCTGTAGGGAGGAATTACCGGTGGCTGTGAAGCGGCGGAGCAGCGGGTGAGAGTGGGCCCGGGGGATTCTGCTTGGGAGGGAAACGTCCGGGGCGGACGGGGCCTAGCAACAGCCCCGAGGCATGCTGGGAGCCTCACAGACGTCAGGCTGTCCCCTTTAATGAGTGTTTCTCTGGTCCTGCAGTTAGTAGTGAGTTGGTTTTGGTTCTGGACTCGGCCATGTCGTATATAATTAGTCAATTGCCTGACTCTGAGGTGAGTGGGAGACAGCATACCATCTTTCTGTGACTGACTGAGTGATGTCATGCCACCTCTGTGACTGGCTGAGTGATGTCATGCCACCTCTGTGACTGGCTGAGTGATGTCATGCCACCTCTGTGACTGGCTGAGTGATGTCATGCCACCTCTGTGACTGGCTGAGTGATGTCATGCCACCTCTGTGACTGGCTGAGTGATGTCATGCCACCTCTGTGACTGGCTGAGTGATGTCATGCCACCTCTGTGACTGGCTGAGTGATGTCATGCCACCTCTGTGACTGGCTGAGTGATGTCATGCCACTTCTCTGTGACTGGCTGAGTGATGTCATGCCACTTCTCTGTGACTGGCTGAGTGATGTCATGCCACTTCTCTGTGACTGGCTGAGTGATGTCATGCCACTTCTCTGTGACTGGCTGAGTGATGTCATGCCACTTCTCTGTGACTGGCTGAGTGATGTCATGCCACTTCTCTGTGACTGGCTGAGTGATGTCATGCCACTTCTCTGTGACTGGCTGAGTGATGTCATGCCGCTTCTCTGTGACTGGCTGAGTGATGTCATGCCGCCTCTCTGTGACTGGCTGAGTGATGTCATGCCACTTCTCTGTGACTGGCTGAGTGATGTCATGCCGCCTCTCTGTGACTGGCTGAGTGATGTCATGCCACTTCTCTGTGACTGGCTGAGTGATGTCATGCCACTTCTCTGTGACTGGCTGAGTGATGTCATGCCGCCTCTCTGTGACTGGCTGAGTGATGTCATGCCACTTCTCTGTGACTGGCTGAGTGATGTCATGCCACTTCTCTGTGACTGGCTGAGTGATGTCATGCCACTTCTCTGTGACCGGCTGAGTGATGTCATGCCGCCTCTCTGTGACCGGCTGAGGGATGTCATGCCGCCTCTCTGCGACCGGCAGAGTGATGTCATGCCACCTCTCTGTGACCGGCCGGGGTGACGGGGGGGGGGGGGTGCCGCCTCTCTGTGACCGGCTGAGGGATGTCATGCCACTTCTCTGTGACTGGCTGAGTGATGTCATGCCACTTCTCTGTGACTGGCTGAGTGATGTCATGCCGCTTCTCTGTGACTGGCTGAGTGATGTCATGCCGCTTCTCTGTGACTGGCTGAGTGATGTCATGCCACTTCTCTGTGACTGGCTGAGTGATGTCATGCCACTTCTCTGTGACTGGCTGAGTGATGTCATGCCGCTTCTCTGTGACTGGCTGAGTGATGTCATGCCGCTTCTCTGTGACTGGCTGAGTGATGTCATGCCACCTCTGTGACTGGCTGAGTGATGTCATGCCGCCTCTGTGTGACTGGCTGAGTGATGTCATGCCGCCTCTCTGTGACTGGCTGAGTGATGTCATGCCACTTCTCTGTGACTGGCTGAGTGATGTCATGCCACTTCTCTGTGACTGGCTGAGTGATGTCATGCCACTTCTCTGTGACTGGCTGAGTGATGTCATGCCACTTCTCTGTGACTGGCTGAGTGATGTCATGCCACTTCTCTGTGACTGGCTGAGTGATGTCATGCCACTTCTCTGTGACTGGCTGAGTGATGTCATGCCACTTCTCTGTGACTGGCTGAGTGATGTCATGCCAATTCTCTGTGACTGGCTGAGTGATGTCATGCCAATTCTCTGTGACTGGCTGAGTGATGTCATGCCAATTCTCTGTGACTGGCTGAGTGATGTCATGCCGCCTCTCTGTGACCGGCAGAGTGATGTCATGCCACCTCTCTTTGACCGGCCGGGGTGACGGGGGGGGGGGGTGCCGCCTCTCTGTGACCGGCTGAGGGATGTCATGCCACCTCTCTGTGACTGGACGCGGTCGGGTGTGCTGCCTCTCTGTGACTGGCTGGGGTGTCGGGGGGGGGGGGGGTGCCGTCTCTCTGTGACTGGCTGGGGTGTCGGGGGGGGGGGGGGGGGGTGCCGCCTCTCTGTGACCGGCTGGGGTGACGGGGGGGGGGGTGCCGCCTCTCTGTGACCGTCCGGGGTGATGGGGGGGGGTGCCGCCTCTCAGTGACCAGCCGGGGTGACGGGGGGGGGTGCCGCCTCTCTGTGACCGGCCGGGGTGACGGGGGGTGCCGCCTCTCTGTGACTGGCCGGGGTGTCGGGGGGGGGGGGGGGTGCCGCCTCTCTGTGACCGGCCGGGGTGACGGGGGGTGCCGCCTCTCTGTGACCGGCCGGGGTGACGGGGGGGGGGGTGCCGCCTCTCTGTGACCGGCCCGGGGTGACGGGGGGGGGGTGCTGCCTCTCTGTGACCGCCCGGGGTGACAGGGGGGGTGCCGCCTCTCTGTGACGGGGGGGGGGTGCCGCCTCTCTGTGACCGGCCGGGGTGACGGGGGGGGGGTGCCGCCTCTCTGTGACCGGCCTGGGTGACGGGGGGGTGCCGCCTCTCTGTGACGGGGCGTGCCGCCTCTCTGTGACGGGGGGGGGGGGGTGCCGCCTCTCTGTGACCGGCCGGGGTGACGGGGGGGGGGTGCCGCCTCTCTGTGACCGGCCGGGGTGACGGGGGGGGGGGTGCCGCCTCTCTGTGACGGGGTCGTGCCGCCTCTCTGTGACCGGCCGGGGTGCCGCCTCTCTGTGACCGGCCGGGGTGACAGGGGGGGTGCCGCCTTTCTGTGACCGCCCGGGGTGACAGGGGGGGTGCCGCCTCTCTGTGACGGGGGGGGGGGGGGTGCCGCCTCTCTGTGACCGGCCGGGGTGACGGGGGGGGGGGGTGCCGCCTCTCTGTGACCGGCCGGGGTGACGGGGGGGGGGGGTGCCGCCTCTCTGTGACCGGCCTGGGTGACGGGGGGGGGTGCCGCCTCTCTGTGACGGGGCGTGCCGCCTCTCTGTGACCGGCCGGGGTGACGGGGGGGGGGGTGCCGCCTCTCTGTGACCGGCCGGGGTGACGGGGGGGGGGGGGGTGCCGCCTCTCTGTGACCGGCCGGGGTGACGGGGGGGGGGGTGCCGCCTCTCTGTGACGGGGGCGTGCCGCCTCTCTGTGACCGGCCGGGGTGCCGCCTCTCTGTGACCGGCCGGGGTGCCGCCTCTCTGTGACCGGCCGGGGTGACGGGGGGTGCCGCCTCTCTGTGACCGGCCGGGGTGATGGGGGGGGGTGTGCCGCCTCTCTGTGACCTGCCAGGGGGACCGGGGGGGGGGGGCGCCTCTCTGTGACCGGCCGGGGTGACGGGGGGGGGTGCCGCCTCTCTGTGACCGGCCGGGGTGACGGGGGGGGGTGCCGCCTCTCTGTGACCGGCCGGGGTGACGGGGGGGGGGGGGTGCCGCCTCTCTGTCACCGGCTGGGGTGACGGGGGGGGGGGGCTCCTCTCTGTCACCGGCCGGGGTGACGGGGGGTTGCCGCCTCTCTGTGACCTGCCAGGGGGACCGGGGGGGGGGGGCGCCTCTCTGTGACCGGCCGGGGTGACGGGGGGGGGTGCCGCCTCTCTGTGACCGGCCGGGGTGACGGGGGGGGTGCCGCCTCTCTGTGACCGGCCGGGGTGACGGGGGGGGTGCCGCCTCTCTGTGACCGGCCGGGGTGACGGGGGGGGTGCCGCCTCTCTGTGACCGGCCGGGGTGACGGGGGGGGTGCCGCCTCTCTGTGACCGGCCGGGGTGACGGGGGGGGGGGGGTGCCGCCTCTCTGTGACCGGCCGGGGTGACGGGGGGGGGTGCCTCCTCTCTGTCACCGGCTGGGGTGACGGGGGGGGGGGGCTCCTCTCTGTCACCGGCCGGGGGTGACGGGGGGTTGCCGCCTCTCTGTGACCGGCCGAGTGATGTCGTGCCGCCTCGGGTGACGGGGGGTGCCGCCTCTTTGTGACCGGCCCGGGTGACGGGGGGGGGGGGGGGGTCGCATCTCTGTGACCGGCCCGGGGGGACAGGGTGCCGCCAACACAAATCCTATTGACGGATAATTTAGTGAGATTGTCTGGTAGTTGTGTACCTGCCCTGCAGAATAAGCTGCGTGAAGCTGCTAATGCTGAGATTCAGCCCCTTTTCTATAGCCCAGTCCCTTGGATATTATGCATAACCATCTTTTTTAATACTGAATGGTAGACTTGTACAACGAAGCAGGGAAAAGACAAGCAAAGCGGGGGTCAGCTATGCACACATAAATCATCAATGTGTCCCATACACTGGTCCAGCTCTCAGTGCTTAGGACCTCAGAGCCCATTTCAGCCATTTTCAAAGCGCACCAGCTAAAGGTTTAGTGGGGAGCCGCTGCTTCAAATCGTACTGACACCCCTTTTTTCTTTAACGGGCTGCTTGCTGCTGCAGGGTCGTCACCTGCTACTGCTGGTCCAGGGCCCCCCAAAAAATTGCTCCTCTGTGAGGTCGGCACCTGATGCTGCTGGGCCAGGGCCCCCAATAGGGTGCATGCTGTCAGCCCCTGCTAATGCTATAGTCACCAATCATCCTCCAGTCCTTATTGCATCCCATATAGTCACCAATCTTCCTCCAGTCCTTATTGCCTTCCCTATAGCCACCAATCTTCCTCCAGTCCTTATTGCCTTCCCTATAGTCACCAATCTTCCTCCAGTCCTTATTGCCTTCCCTATAGCCACCAATCTTCCTCCAGTCCTTATTGCCTTCCCTATAGCCACCAATCTTCCTCCAGTCCTTATTGCCTTCCCTGTAGCTACCAATCACCCTTCAGCTCTTACTGCTTGCTCCACTGCCACTAAAGACATCATTGGAGGATAGTCAAAACCCATCTCATCCCTCCCTGATCTTCAGGACACCCAGCAGCATGACCACAATCCCCTTTACTGAACGGTCACCTGGGGGACATACACCCTGCAAGGGTTAGAGAGAGCTGCATCACTCCCTGCATTCTCAATACCCTTCCGGGCTGCAGATTCTACAGGGGAATGGCCTTTGTATTGAGATTTACAGGAAGGCTTTACTAATTTGCCCCTCAGCCAACTATGTCACAGAAGAAATGCCGCTCCCCTTCCACAAGTAAGGCACGCATTCAGTAGTCACATGACCTCGGGGAGGGCCCGTGTGACTTTCACGTGCCTAAACTGTAGCAGCCTTTGTGGAGAAACGCGAAAACATTCCCTGACAGGAGACAGGCAGCAGCGTGCAGACTCCCCCACTGCTCTGCTATTAATTATTGATCATCATGTTCTGAATATTTAACGTCGCTCAGCGAGGACAAAAGTGACACGGGGTGGTGAGCCAGCAATGACAGTGCCCCCCCCACCCCCTCCCCGTTCCTCCTGTATCTGCAAGTCTGATCAAACCCCAACCTGTAACAAGCGGATGACTGGATAACTCGCCCGACTGGACCTTCATGGAGTACTGGAAAATCCAGTTCCAGCGAACTCTGCTCTGCTGACACGCGTAAGAGGGGCGCCCATATACTGGCAGACCGGGGCGAACCGGATTGTCGCTAATCCAGAGCACCCCCCTATTACCTGCACGGCTGGGTCACCTGTGGGAACCTGCACCAGCATCTCCTACGTGCATGTTGCTGGGTCAGCAAGGCTCCCCGAACACACATACTAACTGGAGTTACGATTTGGGCTGTGGTTGTAATGTGGGCGCCGCATGTTTCCTCGCTGGCTGACAAACCCTTCATTTCACAGCTAAATATACCAGCCTCCACCTCCGCCGACTATATTCAGCCACACAGGAGGCCGGGTCACACCTGCAATCAGTAGTAGTTGTAGCATGTATTGGGTTGCCCAGGTTATACAGGTAGCGTATATTAGTCTCATACTAAGGGCTTGATTCAATAGGGGTTGAAAAAAATTCTCATGGTAGTAATAAATTCAGTTCATGAGAAAAAAGCGTGAGAATGTCACTGTTACTGAATCACTAGATAAAAAGACAATAAAAGTCAATGGCAGCTTTTACTACAGTTCTTTACTGTTCTTAGGTGTAAAAAAAGTGCCAATGACTTTCAATGTTTTCCTACCTAGTGATTCAGTAACAGTGACATTCTCAGGCTTTTTTCTCATGAACTGAATTTTTTACTACCATGAGAATTTTTTTGAATCGAGGCCTAAAAGTCTGGTTAATTACTTCCAGCCTGAGCTCATCCGCTTACATAAGCGTGGGGCCATTCTGAGACATTTCACCACCAGGCTCTCGGCTTACATGTGTGGCCCAAGAAACAAGTTTACTATTTCACAATTAGAAATCTTTAGCTAAAAACATTACATTTTTTTTAACCCTTTTACATTTTTTTTTTTACATCTTTGTTCGGTATTGGTTTAAAGTGGACGTGTTACCGCCGAGGCCAGCCCAGAAGTCTAAAAGGCTCCAGGGTTGACCATCTAGGTGCCGCTGATTCGGGATGCCCCTCTGTGTGAACTCTCGGGCAGGCCCTCAAACTACTTTCCTTTCCCCGGCACATCGTGATACACCCAGGGCACCTGTAAATGCTCACCTTTGCCCGCTCCAATGGCACATGTGCGGCCTCTCGTCCAGACGGCTCTCGTTAATGGAGGATGTGTGCTGCCGCATCCCTGGCGGAGTGCACGGACCACAGGATGCGGCAGTGCACGCTCCCCATTCTAGACGATGAGAGCCACCTGCCGAAAGACAGTCACAGCAGACGGCTGCACATGCACCGTTGGAACGAGGAGGAGGTGAGTTGTACTGGGCATTCCTGTGGGCTTTCACACAGCGGGGCATCCCAATTCGGGGGACTGGGAAAAACCTGGGGAAAGTCAAATTCCCGGGTTTTGTTCTGCTTTAAATTGGATCAAAACCTGGGAATTTTCACTCTAAACAGTTTTTAAAGTGGACCAAAACCCAGGATCCTGCGTTTTGGTCTTTTCCCTTGGGGCACCCCCGGTTACCGTGAAACCCCTCAGTTTACCAAAGCTAACTCACTTCTTCCCGGTCCTGCGGCGCATGTGCGGCTGCTGACGTCACGTCGTCTAAGCCTTTGTCTAAGTTTCGCCGGCTCTGAGTGCGCTGAAGTTGCCTGACGATGCCCTGCTAGAGGGATAGCGGGGATGTGGCTGGCTAAATCTGAAAGCGCAAGGTCCCCGAACAGAACAATACCCAATGTGCATAGATAATTTTAACCCTGTGGACCAAAACCCAGGATTTTGGTCTTTTCCCCTGGGGCACCCTGATCGGGGATACCCCGCTGCGGGAAACCCCCCAGATCGCCCAATCGAACTCATCTCTTCCCGGTCCTTCGGCGCATGTGCAGCCGCTCGTCCAACCAGCGGAGCTGCTGACGTCACGCCGACTAAGACGGCGTCTAAGGCCAACGGCTCCGAGTGGCGCTGGTGGCCACTCTCCCCTAACGGAGCGTGCCCACTCTCCCCTAACGGAGCGTGCCCACTCTCCCCTAACGGAGCGTGCCCACGTCGGGCATTCACAAATGGATAGCAGGCATGTGGCTCGCGCTTGCGGCGTTGTACCGGGAAGCAAGGTAATTGCATGGGGCGACCTGGGGGGTTTCACACAGCAGGGCATCATGATTTTGGATGCCCCACTTTAACTGCCAGCCTATTTGAGCTCGGCAAGTTCACAGGGTAGTGAAAGTTGAAGCTATTACATCCCACATTCAGGATTACCGAAAGCTGGATAATAGAGACTAACTGGTTGGAGGGATTCCTAACCGGATTGTTCCTACTTAAGCTCATCTATTCAGAGCACCCTCGCTGTGGGTTTTGGTCCACTGTAACAGTTTTAGGTGACTAACAGCTCATAGACCCTGTCCGAGGTGGGGGGGGGGGACTTAGAGAATGGAAAGTGGTAGGTGATTAAAATAAAGCCTTTAGGAGCAGCAAATACTGGCCGTGAGCAAGAGTCCATTCGGGACTCGAAACGCGTTGGTTCCAGTTGGGGGGGCCCTCTTCCTCATTGGTAAACAGTAAGCACTTTTTTTGTTATGTGTTGTGTCTGTCTACTCTCCTACCTCGAGTAGATGTGAATACTTTCTGCACAGATCCTAACTGGGATGGAAGCACTGGCACTTTATTCGGTATAGGTTAGGGTTAATCAATAGATAAATTAATTCATATGTTGGGTAGGTTGTGTATAATTGTGTATATAATATGTATATTTAATTTGTATAAAATCACTATAGAATATATTTGAATTACACTGTATTGATTTTGAGGAGGCTCGCCCCCTGGTGGTTAATCATGCATATGGCTCAGTAATATTGTTTTTTAAAGTGGACCAACACCCAGGGGGGATCGGCCCGGGAATCTATAAGATTCCCGGGCCGATCAGATCCCTCCCCGCGGGGCATCCGAAATCGGGATGTCCCGCGGGGAGGAACCCCCCAGGAGGCCCACAATCCTTACCTTACCGGCGATCCAACGGTGCATGCGCGAGACGCGGCCGCGTCTCTCGCTTCCCTCTAGCAGGGCGCGCTCCCGCGCCGGCCGTTTTGTGAATGGCCGGCGCAGGCGCGCTCCCTGTTAGAGGGAAGCGAGAGACGCAGCCAATGACAGCGCTCTGGTATGCGCGTCCAAGCGGCTTTGGACGCGCATACCAGAGCGGCTCTGAGCGCTGTCATTGGCCGGACGAGGTCACGTGGGAGCGGGGAGAGGTGAGTTTTTGCGGCGATCGGGGGGGTTTCACACAGCGGGGCACCCCCGATCGGGGTGCCCCACCTAAGTGGACCAACACCCAGGATAGTCAAAATCCTGGGTGTTGGTCCACTTTAATCTGGTTTTAATGGATATCATAATAAAATGCATTTGCAAATTTACTCTTTGAGTGCAATAGTCAGTCTCTATGTGGGTAAATGATAGGGTGTTTAGGGGTCACCCTATACTGTAAATTTGATTAAAATAAAGTTTTGAGATCACTGCTATAGAGAAATAAAAATGAGTCTACAGTGTCCCTTTAAAAATCATGTCTGTAGCCAGTTTGTCATAGAGGGACATTGTAAGAGTGAAAGTCTTTTTGGCTTTAGCTCCAATGTAAACATCCTGAGAGGAGACTCATGGACTTGCTGGTTCACTCCCTGTGTGTAGTTGATAATAAACTGAACGTTTCCTTCTCTGGCCGACCAATGACGGCACCTCGTCTCTGGAAGGTGCACAGTCACTCTGTGATTGGGTCACGTGATGATGTCATCATACCTCCATAATGTGGTTTCTGAAATGACTCATTCACTGTGGGGATTTACAGTTTATTTCAGCAGAGCCAGAACTTTCCCTGAACGGCCTCCTCTGCGTCTGGTCTGGCTTCCTGCTTCAAGAATACTTAACTGCGGGAATCCTAAGGCAGACCTGGTAGCTAAAGAAGACTTAAAGTGGACCAACACCCAGGATTTTGACTATCCTGGGTGTTGGTCCACTTAGGTGGGGCACCCCGATCGGGGGTGCCCCGCTGTCTGAAACCCCCCCGATCGCCGCAAAAACTCACCTCTCCCCGCTCCCACGTGACATCGTCCGGCCAATGACAGCGCTCAGAGCAGCTCTGGTATGCGCGTCCAAAGCCGCTTGGACGCGCATACCAGAGCACTGTCATTGGCTGCGTCTCTCGCTTCCCTCTAACAGGGAGCGCGCCTGCGCCGGCCATTCACAAAACGGCCGGCGCGGGAGCGCGCCCTGCTAGAGGGAAGCGAGAGACGCGGCCGCGTCTCGCGCATGCGCCGTTGGATCGCCGGTAAGGTGAGGATTGTGGGCCTCCTGGGGGGTTCCGCCCCGCGGGACATCCCGATTTCGGATGCCCCGCGGGGAGGGATCTGATCGGTCCGGGAATCTTATAGATTTCCGGGCCGATCCCCCCTGGGTGTTGGTCCACTTTAAAGTGGACCAAAACCCACCGCGATTGGCCGATCGATCCCCCCCCCCAGGGCATCCAAAATCGGGATGCCCCTCTGTGTGAGACCCCAAGTCGTCCCATACACTTACCTTGTTTCCCGCTCCAACAGCGAATGCGCGAGCCGCTGCCACATCCCCACTGTCCCTCTAGCAGGATGCATGCCCCGGCGCTGGCACACTCCCTGTTAAGAGGGACGCGGGGGATGCGGCCTCCAGCGCGCTCGGGGCCACTGTCCTTAGATGAAAGCTTAGACAACGTGACGTCAGCAGCTCTGAGCGCACTGATTGGATGAGCGGTCGCGCATGCGTCATAGGACCGGAAAGAGGTGATTTAATTTCAGCAATCTGGGGGGTTTCACGCAGCAGATCGGGGTGCCCCAGGAGAAAGGACCAAAACCCAGGATAGTAAAAAACATTTTAATGTGGACAAAAACCGGGCATTTTGACTGTTCTGGGTTCTGGTTCTTGCCCCCGGGACACCCCGATTCAGGATGCCTGCTGTGAAACCCCCCCAGATCCCCTAGGAAACTCGCCTCACCCTGGTCCTATGGCGCACATGTGCAGCCTCTCGTCCAATCAGAGCACGGGGCTACGCTCATGTCTAGGACTTGGCTGCGCACATTTCACAGTACATGCCGTTGCAAAATTCAAATCAGCGGCTTTATCCCACGCATTAGAATGCACCGCATAAAGCGCTGATTGTACGAGTACCCACACATGCGCCATGGGATCAGGGAAAGGTGAGCGAAAGTGGGCAATCTGGGGGGGGGGGGTTTCACACAGCAGGGCACCCTACATCGGGATGTCCTCAAGGCCGGGTCCTATTACCAGGATAGTCGAAATCCTGGTGATTGGTCTACTTTAAAGTGGACCAACACCCAGGGGTGATGGGCCCGGGAATCTATAAGATTCCCGGGCCGATCACCTCCCCGAGATCGGGATGTCCCGCGGGGTGAAACCCCCCAAAACCCCCCAAAAACCTTACCTTATTGGCGGCGGCAGCCTCCGCCGCCTCCCGCGCGCCCCTCCAGACGTGCGCCCGCGCCGGCCATTCACAAACGCCCGGCGCGCGCGCCCTGTAAGAGTGACGTGCGGGAGGAGGCGCGGATGGTCTTGTCCGTCGCTGTCACCCGCTTGTCCGTCGGCGGGGATTGGACGGCGCGATCACGTGGGAGCGTGGTGAGGTGAGTTTTTGGGGCTTTCTGGGGGGTTTCACACTGCGGGGCACCCCCAATCGGGGAGCCCCCCCCGAAGTGGACCAAAACCCAGGATAGTCAAAATCCTGGGTGTTGGTCCACTTTAAAGTAGTTACTGGGAGGGGGGTGTGAGCTATTTGCCTTAAAATCCAAAGTCCTCCACGAGCTCAGTCATGTGGCTGATTATAAGATGTTTACTTTGCAGGTCACGCAGCGATGGCGCGGCTCCCGGGCTTGTCTTTCCTTTTAGAACTCCCGTAGTTCCAAAGCTCAGACTTCAGACTGAATATTGGGCTTTAGTAAAAATAAGAAACATGGGCTGGGGATGGAAGGTGACGACATAAACTTCCTGTCTGGCTATAGGATCACTTTAAAAGGAAAAGTTCATGTGCCTGGAGTTGATTTAATTTTAATTATTAGCCATTAAATGCAGTCCATGCGTGTGTCATGTGATCGGTTATTGTTTAATCTGCTCTTATCACTAACGCCAGCATTTGTTTTCTCTTTCAGACTCTAAATGGCTTCTAGGAAGTCTGCTTCAGATTTACATGGTAAGCTTGTGCCACGCAGTGATGATGCGGGATGTTGTTGCCATAGCTTACAGGTGTCATAACAGAAATGATAGAGGTCCCCCCGGCCGGTCACAAGGTCAGTGTTTCCACTGGCAAATGTAAAAGTGGACCAACACCCTCCAAAATCACTTAACTCTATTCACTGTAATGTAAAAAGACACTTACCTTTTGATGATTGTTGGAGCCGTCTGTCCCTCGCTGAGCCTGTAATCTTTATAATTCATCATCGGAAGTCCCGCCCTCCGTTGATTTTCATCTTGTCCATCAGGCTTGTCCGTTCATTTGCATATTTTGTCCGACGCTGAGCTCTTCCTTGTTCTCGCGCTGCTTCTGTTTCTTCTTCTCTTCTCATGACGTCATCCGGGGGGGCGTGGCCTCTCGCAGCTCTCGGGAGCGAGCATGACTCCCCATGGTGGAAGCGGGGAGGCTGGCTGCGCTGTCAGATGGAAGCCGGCTTCCGCAACCCGCTGACAGCGCAGCCAGCCTCCCCGCTTCCACCATGCTGTGTGTAGATTAAGCTTACCCTAACTGCTGTCAGAGGGAGGAGGCGCTGACGCATGAAACAGAAGACACTGCACACACATGGCTAATTAATATTCACTGCACAGGGTCATTTTTTTTTTTTTTATTTCAGGGCTTGGTGGGAGCGGGGAGGCCGGCTTCCGCAACCCGCTGACAGCGCAGCCGGCCTCCCCGCTCCCACCTTCCCCAGTACCTTGGTCGGAAATCGCGCATGCGCAGTAGCGCTGATTTGGGTCAGGTGAAGCGCTGCTCGCTCCCGATGCAAGCGGCGCTTCACCTATCTACTGTGCATGCGCACGATTTTAACAGGAAGAGGTCAAAGGATCTCTTCCTTTTTGGCAAAAAATTAAGATGGCGGCCAACCCCTCGGTGGCATCTGGGACTCGTTTATACAATGGTGATATGAGATTTTTATACTTCTTTCTCTGCCTGGCTCTATATATATACCTTTAAAACGGCATTGGGAACCGAATAGATTTGTCCATCCATCCCATCACATATACTTTTTCACTTTTTTTATTGAATAGCACATGCACTTTCTTGTCTTTTTTGGGTTATTTTTTTAGTTCAGATAATCTATAGCACAGGGCACTTTATGATTAGGTTGGGTTTTGTAGATGTTTTTTGCACACTATTATATACACTGTTTGGTTTTTTGGCACTGTGTGTATATTTATTTATTTATTCAATTATCTTTTCTTGTGTATTTATTTGTAATTAGCATGTAATTAGTATGTATATTATATTATGGATTCTTTACATATCATTATCAATTGAAGTGGTTCCCATCTATTATATTTATTATTGGGCAGGTAGTTAATTAATTAATTAATATATGCTTTTTTACATAGAGTCATTAAGAGTCTTTTGCCACCGGAGGGCATTGTCTTTCATGTTTTTTAATTGTCTTGTCTATGTATGTATGTATATATATCCCTTTTTGGTTATGGTACTTTTTTGATATTAAATTTGATTGATCATCTTAATTGTTGGATTGTGCGGTCTCATCTATAAGGTGCCCATTTGGGCTTGTGCTGGCAGGCTCACTCTCTTGGTATATTAAATAGGTGATACTGTGTATCTTGGTGCCTTGAGGCCTGCACTCCCAATTGAAATAGCTGTGCATTACAATCTTTCTTGGCCAATATTAATAACGTTAGCGACGCCCAGCGGGAGCATAAAAGGTACGTTTTTTTTTCATAACTATGTAAATCGGGTCGTTCTGCATAGTTTGCATATTTCAAAAATACATATAAAAAAAAAGGGGGCAGGGTGTTGGTCCACTTTAACCGCTGGGTACTTAGAAAGGTCAGTCGAGGTAAAGAAGAACAGGCCCTGGAAATTTGACTTTCCCGGGCTTTGTTCTGTGTCCAGTTCGGGATGCCCCCACTATCTAGGCTTTTATTCAGGGTGAAGGTCTGCTTTAAGAGATAGAGGTACTAAAATCCTCCTAAATTATAAGAGAGGGAAGATTGTTTGCGGTATTACCAAGCTCTGTTGTGTCTTTGTCCCTCTAGGACCATTTAGTTACCTAGAGGACGTCCCCTTCAAGATTGGTGACAAGTTCAGGGTGCCGGATAAAGTCGGCCTGCCTATCGGATTTTGTGTGCCAGACATCGGCCAGTTCTTAAGCGATGCTCAGGTGAGTGGCTAAGCGCTCCAGAGTTACTTTAAGCCTTAAAAGAAAAGCACCCAAAAGCCTTTTCCAGAAATTAATCCCAGGTCCTTTATCTGGGGGTAAAATTCTCTATGACCAATGTGAGGTCAAGCTAAATTTGAGCAGCTGCCAGTACACGCGCTTCCTTTCCCCTTGCTGTGATGAGGACCAGCATTGGATAGGGCGACCATAACAGCCTGTGCTTCCCCTCTGGACTGTGTAGGTCCACTTCACAACAAAATAGTATAAGCAATCTGTAGTATGGAGCGATTTAAAGTGGATCAGAACTACATTTTGGGTGATACTGAGTATTTGGGGTCAGACAGAGTATCTGGGACGGTGGCCTGTTTGTGTTTGAGTGCTATTTTACCACTGAAGCCACGCCCAGCGGCAAGTTTTTGGATTGCCGATTGGCTGATCTCAATCTGCTGTGATGACGAGGTGCAGTCGACCGGCCACATCCCTGGCTTTCAGTTTGGCTGCTCCCACGTCCACCTGAATGCAGGGCGCAGACCGTTACACAGTAGACAGGGATGTGGCAGATGGCCATTGCAGCTCCACGGTTGTTGCCGGGAAAGGTGAGTTTACTGGCGACTCAAGATGTCACGGGGGCAGGCTTGCTGCTGGCGACGGGGAGTTTTACTCTGCATTAAGTTCCTTACGTCTGCTGAGCCCATCAACCAGCATAAACTAATACAGAGTGTGCAGAAGGCGGCTGTACACTTACCTTAGCCAGCAATCTGGTTTGTGGTCGGCGTTCTTTCTGCTGTTAAATGGGCTACTGCCAGGGCTTCATAAAGATGGCCACCGCTCCAATGAGGGAAGACACCGGCAGCACTTCTAGTGTCCTCACTAATGGAAGAAGCAGCCATCTTTCTGAAGTCCGGCCATAAACCATTTGACAGCGGAAAAAATGTGGACCGAATCGCAGGCTCAGGTAAGTTGTACAGCCACTTCCTGCTTCATACTCTGCATTAGTTTAAAGTGGACCAATTCCCCATCCCCCCCCCCCTCCTGCGACTGCCCTGGAATCTAGAAGAATCTAGGACCGGTTCTAGCCTGTCCCTGAGGCATCCTATACTGGATGCCCCGCTGTGTGAACCGCCGGTAATCTTTCCTGATCCCAGCGTCTTCACCGGCAGCCGCATCCCCGGGTTTCCTGTAGCTGTGGACGCCCCCCCGCTCCCAGCTATTCAGAAACGCCAGGAGCACACTGGGGATTTGTACACTGGCGCACCTATGCCAGCACGAAGCGCTGATTGGACCAGTGCCCGTGCATGCGCAAAGGGACCATCGCGAAGCTGAATGAAAGTGGACGATTTGGGGAGTTTCACACAGGAGGGATGGGGGGGCATCCTACATCGGGATGCCCCGGTGGCAGGAACCAATTACCAGGATAGGCCACTTTAAAGCGCCTCACACCTGCCACCACAGATATATATATATAATTTTTTTTTTGTTACTGTTCTGGTCGCAGTTCTGCCTCTTGGGCCCCTGGGGGTGGCAGACTCTCCAATTAAAGTTTTGGTCTAGTTCGGGAACTATACTTTAAACAAATGTTCAGCCTAACCCAAACCTCTAGGGCAGGGGTACTCAACCACCTCTTGTAAAGGTCCATATACAGGCATCCGGTAAGAGGTGAAGGTCCGGGCAGGGGACTGTAGCGTGGGTGGATAGTTATAAATCTGCACACTGGGGGGCTATAGATTTCACAGCCAAAACCAAAAAAAGACTGGAATAGATGGGGGCAGAGTTGGGGGACAGGAATGGATGGGGTAAAGCTGGGGGGGCAGAGATGGATGGGGCAGAGATGGCAAGACGGTGATGGATGAGGCTGAGCTGGGGGGACAGGGATGGATGGGCCTGAGCTGGGGGGACTGAGATGGATGGGGCAGAGATGGCAAGACAGGGATGGATGGGCCTGAGCTGGGGGGACTGAGATGGATGGGGCAGAGATGGCAAGACAGGGATGGATGGGCCTGAGCTGGGGGGACAGGGATGGATGGGCCTGAGCTGGGGGGACAGGGATGGATGGGCCTGAGCTGGGGGGACAGGGATGGATGGGCCTGAGCTGGGGGGACTGAGATGGTGACACAGCGATAGATGGGGCTGAGCTGGGGGGGGGGCACGAATGGATGGGGCAAAGAAACCGAGAAACAAAGTTTGTGTGCACCGTGCAATGCCACTTCCTGTCAGTGCAGTACTTCATATTGCAATGCTAGGTGCCAGGGAGCCATGACACTGTCAGGGAGACTAAGCCAATCAAGGGGGCGACTGAGTACAGCAACACAGAAGCCACTGAGTGCCGAGCTGTCAGGGCGGGGGTCCGGAAATCTGGCACTGACGTCTGCATTCGGACCTCGGTACGGCTGCTCTAGGGGTTCAGCCATTACTAGGTACGATTATTATTTTCTTTTGTGTTTTCAGTATGATTTCTCTCTGGAGAGGAAGACCATCCAGTGGGCCGAGGAGGTTAAGCAGATTAAAGCCGCTCAAAGAGAAGCTGAACTGAAGGCTGAGGCGAGTTGCTCCCGAGCAGACCCTGACCCGTCAGGAGAGAGCAAAGAGAATGAGTCCATCGGCTTTCCGCCCCCCATCAACCCCATCCTGGCCAGCCTCCAGCACAACAACATCCTCACTCCCACCCCCGCTAACAGCAACGCCGCGCCGCAAAAAGTGCTGACTCCCCCTTATTCCAGCTTTAACCCGGCCGACTTTGAGTGCGAGGAGGATCCCTTTGATAACTTAGAGCTCAAAACGCTGAACGATAAGGAAGAATTAAAAAGCATCCTCGACCACGCTCGGCCCGTTCCCAACCGGGACTCTGATAAAACGGAAGCTGTTCATGGCTCCCGGGATCCGGCCATAGATGAAGATCCCATCTCCGCCATGAAACAAGAGATTCTGGACTTCAAGCACCTTCGGAAACCCAATGGTTTGATCGCTTTACCGCAGCTGGAGGGATGTGACCTTCCCCCGTCTTCCCAAGTGTCCCTTGCTCCCATTAACTCGGTCAGCAATATCAAATCCCTCTTTTTCCCCAAACTGGACTCGGACGATGGCGACCTGAAGAAAAGCACTTTCCTGGACCCCTCCCCGCTTAACAATGCGAGTGAACTGAACGAGCACCTTACTCGGGGGCAGCCCCAGCATATAGACAATGGCATTGTACAACCCCCCTTAGCGCCTTCCTCTCTGGTGACCATAGTGTCCGTCCCAGCTACAGAAGGGATATCGCGGACCTGTTTGAACAATGAAACAAAGGTAAGGTGGCTTTTGATTGGTGGATATAAAAGGGCATGCTGCCATTAAAGGGCACCTGCAGTCAAACAATTAACATCATACTGCAGCCAAAAACAAATTCTTTACTCTCTTTTAAAGTGGCTCAAAACGCTCGCTGATCGGTCGGGGAATCTATAAGACTCCCAGGCCTATCGATCCCCTCCCCCCGCTGTGTGAAACCCCCTAGGTCACCCCGTACACTTACCTTTCTTCCCGGTCCAACTTCGCATGTGTAGGCCGCAGCCACATCCCCGCTATCCTTCTAGCAGGGCCCGCGCCAGCCATTTGTGAATGGCCGGCTTTGGCACGCTCCCTGTTAGAGAGAAGCGGGGATGCGGACGCCAGCAAGCTCTGAGCCGCTGACACCGTCCTAAATGGCGAGACGTCGGTGTCTCTGAGTTCGCTGAATGGACGAGCGGCCGTGCATGGACCGGGATGAATTGTTTCACGGACGCCCAGTCGCCCGATCTGCCCACCTCATCGATGAGCCCACAGGAGGCGGCATCACTTGCACCCTTCTTGGGATGTGCACAGCCACAGCCGCCCGCTTGGTGCTTCCGTTTTCCCCTTGCCCGATACTGCAGTGGATTAGGGGATGATAAAAACCCAAAGCTTGCCGTACCATCAAGAACCACATTCCCCCTTTTTATTGCCAGAAGCCACAGGTAGAGCTTAGAATGCGCTCCATTGAAGTGAATGGGTGGCGGGGGGAGGCAGCCCTTTGTCTTTCTTGGCTTTGGTGCCTCACAGAAACGGGAGAGTGGCGCTGGACTGCTGCTGAGGTGTAAGGGGATTTCTTATTTGTAACCCTGCCTCAGCACCAGGAGGGCGGGGGCTTGTTTTTTTTTTTTACTGGAATACCGCTTTAATTTAACCAGAACACTGCTGCCACCTTCTCCTTGCCCGGTGCTGCAGTGGTTAAACGGGGTGAATAAAAGTGGAAGCCACAGTTAAAGCTTTGAATGCTGCTACTGGTGGGGAGGTAAGTATTTTTTTGTTTTTTTTTTGTTTTTTATTTCATCCCTCTAATCCACCTCCCCATTAACTCATAAAAAGGAGGGGGATGTCAAAGGGTGCAGTCTAGTTTCTGTGCGCGCAACAAATCTATGAACCTTCAATGTTAAACCAGACCAGCGCCCGTTTTTACTTTTAACGGGTGTTGGTCCCGCTGTCTGGTGATTGTAAGTAGCTCTGGGGGGCATCCCCTCGGAGCCCCCCTCGCAGCAAACAGGACACACTGCTGGCTCTCTCCAGCCCCGGCTTAACAATTATAAAATACCAAAAAAAAAAAAAAGGATCGGTATAAAGACCACGCAGGATAAAACGCTTTAAAATGTCTTAGATCTGCTCAGATACCAATCCCATAGGCTGTATAACATGCCACTCAAAAGCCAAATATACAAATGGTCCTGTGAATATTTTATTGCAAGTTGATTGCAGAGCCCTTTATCTTACACCATGTGCACTCTCTTCTAATCCGTGGTCCGTCACCAAAAATAAACCCTTACCAGATGTATCCCAGATAATGGCCTCGATTCACAAAGAGTTGAAAAAGCCTTTAATGGTAATATTCAATTCATGAGAAAAAAGCCTGAGAATTTCGCTGTTAGTGAATCACCAGATAGGAAAACAATGAAAGTCAATGGCACTTTTTTACTATAGTGTAAAAAGGGGTAAAAAGTTCAATACTTTTTTCAGGAGTGAAAAGTACCATTGACTTTCATTGTCTTCCTATCTGGTGATTCACTAACAGTGAAATTCTCAGGCTTTTTTCTCATGAATTGAATTTTTTACTAGCAAGGAATTTTTTTTTTAACTCTTAGGCCTCGATTCAATAAAGGTAGAAAAAAATTCTCATGGTAGTAAAAGATTCAATTCATGAGAAAAAAGCCTGAGAATGTCACTGTTACTGAATCACCAGATAAAAAGACAATGAAAGTCAATGGTACTTTTTTACTCCTAAGAAAAGTAGAGAACGGTTTACTCCTTACTGACTTTCATTGTCTTATTCTAAGTATGTCACACACCCCACTTCAGACTTAATAATTACACTAGGGTTAACGCACCTCTAGGTGGCAGCATTGCAGAGAACTTCTCCAAAAAACTTCAACAGGCCCCTCCCGGTCTATACATACCTGGTACCTCCCAAGAACCTCCCAGTGTTGTTCTCTGCAAGGTGGCGACAAGACAGAAGAAAGAAGTCTCCTGCTTGCAGGTAGCCGGGGTATCCCCCCGCCCCCCCCCCCCCCCTCGTGGTCTATTTCTGCCCGGCTTTTGTTTGAATGTGTTCTACGTATGTAATGGCAGCCTCCCAGCTTCGGCTGTAGGCCGGGCAATAAGGTAGCCGGCACCATTGGTGCCTAGGAGATTAGCTCCTCCGCTCGACCCTTCATTGCGGGGCATAGCGGGATTCCCGGAGTGGTGATCCGGATGTGGGATGCCCCATTTCATAGGAGTTAGTGGTCAGGTTGTGTCTTGCCCTGGGTTATTGTGTCTCTTCCAGGGTGTGGGATGCGCTGGGGACAGTGTCATGCTTTTAATATTTACATGCTGTGTGAGTGTGCTGCTGCGCTTTTCCTTGTGATTCCCTTTGTGATTTTACTTGGTCTGATTTCACTGTCTGTTCTCCGTTTTTCTTTTCTCCCATGGCTGTGTGTGTATCTCCCCTCAGGAGCCGGGGGGGGCGGGGCCTCGCGGCGTGCTGCGCCGCGGTCCCGCTGGTGGCTGGGCGCCGTACCCGGCGCTTGCAGCCTGCTTGCCCGGCTGCTCAGGGGGGACCTTTTTTATCAGTGTGTGGGTCTGTGTTTACTCCGGCGCTGTACACCGGGAGCCAGCGGGTGGCGCCGCCGGTCCCGTGATCGAGGTCAGATTGCGGTCCCCGCAGGCAGACGCTGACGCTGCCTGGGGGCGGGGTCGCGGATCACGGGCACGGATTGGACGGCCGGAGGGGCGGGGCCTTCTCGGCTCCCGCGCTCCCGGAGCTTCTCTCTTCCTCCGTCCTCAGTGTGCTGGCCGCCATCTTCTGCTGGCTGCGCGGTCCTCTCCTCTCCAGGTAGGCGTTCTTAGGCTGGTTTGTCAGTGACCCCTCGGATCCTTTCCTCCTCCTTTGCCTCCCTCCTCGCCCCGGCGCATCTTGATGGTGCTGGTTGGCATTAACCATTTCCGTTGCTCTGGTTAATGAGGGGGGGGGGGTGTGAGGGGGGTTTTGTATATTATGTGGTATTTTGGCATGGTGCTGATTGACGCCTGTCTCTCTCCCTTGTGTTTTTCAGATCCTGGGATCCCGTCTGGCAGGGCTCTCCCGGTCATATATACCTGGCTCGTGGGGGGTGTTTTTTCTTTGCAATATATTTATATATATATACACTTATTTGTATTTTTATAAGGGTCTTATGCTATTCCCCTGGGTCAGGATCTTGTGACTGTCCTTAGACAAGTGTTAGGTTATTAAGGGGCATCCCGGGTCGCGTACCGCATAAATCCCTGGGTTCTGCAAATACCATAATTTCACCACATGGAGGCTGCCACAGATACCGGGAATGGTTCTTCGGGACAATCCAAGGTGTGCGGGGGTTGTGGGACTCCGCTCCAGGGAGATGATGTCATTTTGTGTATCCCTTGTGCACAGCAGAACATTGCACGGCAGTCCAGTACTCCGGTGCCTAGCACTTCGTCAGCCGCGCCATCTCCCTCTCCCCCTCGCTTATTCCGGACCCCGTGTGACGTTGTCCTGGGCGGGGATTCGCAGTCTGAGGTATGTGCCCGCTTGACCAGCCTTGAGAAGCGGTTTTCTGTTATAGCCGCTCAGAAGGTTTCAGCTAAGCGGAAGCATCTGTCTCCGCCTCCGCCGGATTCAGATGAGGAAGTGGTGGGAGATCTGGATTGGTCGGATCGTCCCCGTGAAGAAGGTGAGCTCATTGAGGAAGAAGATTCTGATGTTCAGCAGTTGCTGGGTTCTGAGGGGGATCAGGATGATGGCCTCCCTCTCGATTCCTCTACCATTCTGAGCCAGATGTTTGAGGTTTTGGATTTGGAGCCTCCGGTGGTTGCTCCTAGGCCTAAGGGTCAGCTTTTTGGGGTGTCCAAGCAGCGTCTGGAATTTCCCAGCCAACAGCATTTTGAAGAAATTGTCTTCAAGCAATGGGAGCAACCTACACGTCTTGTTGGTGTGCCGTCTAGCTGGGATAGGAAGTATCCTTTTCCGGCGGAATTGATGAAGCGTTGGTCTGTCCCCCCTGAGGTAGATCCTCCAGTCTTGGGACTGTCCAACACGGCGGTCGTGCATTCCCCTGACACGACTTCGCTCAGGGACGGCGAGGATCGCCGGGTTGATCAGCTTGCCCGTCATGGTTTTGTATGTGCGGGTTCGGTGTTAAGGCCTGTCTGTGCTTCGGCTCTTTTGACTTTTGCTGTCAGGTCTATTGTCAGGGACTTGGGGGTGGATCTCGAGCCCACCAGTGATGAGTCCCTTGGGCTTAAGCGCTGTGATGCTTTTTTGTCCTTTATCCTGGCCGCTCAGGAGGATGCTATGCTGATGTGTGGCAGGGCTACTGCCTTGCTGGTGGCTATCCGGCGCTGTGTGTGGTTGAGACAGTGGACGGCCGATTTTAATTCTAAAAGATCGCTTACGGCTCTGCCCTTTCTGGGTTTGAGGCTTTTTGGTGAGAGGCTGGATTCTGTTGCCAAGGGAGGTAAGTTACCTCAGCGCAAGAAATTTCGCCGTTCCTTTCGGGGGGATGGTCTCGTTCAATCCGTCCTTTTGGGGTGTTGGCGCCGGTAGAGGTGCGGGCTCCTCGGCCCCCAGGGGCGGCAGTTGGAATAGGGGCAGAGGCCGTGGCCGCCCCACTCGCGTCTGGGGTGCCAAGCCCAAGCCGGCTGCCAAGCCCATCCAGCAATGAGGGGGCGCCCTCACCCGTTCGGGTGGGGGGACGGTTGCAACTTTTCTCCCGGGTGTGGGACCAGGAGGTCCCGGACAGATGGATCCGGGAGGTGGTTTCGGCCGGTTACAAGTTGGAGTTCGAGTCCCTTCCTCTTCCAAGGTTCTTCAGGTCTCGGGTGTCTTTGGATCCTTTGGCCGCGCAGGGGCTCCTGGCGGCAGTAAGGAATCTTCTGGATTTGGCCGTCATTTGCCCGGTTCCTCCTTCAGAGGTGGGGCGCGGGTTTTATTCCAATCTCTTCACGGTCCCCAAAAAGGACGGGTCCTTCCGTCCTATTCTGGATTTGAAGTTTCTCAACAGGTTTATTCGTCCTCGGAAGTTTCGCATGGAAACCCTGCGGTCGGCGATCGGTTCGCTTCGGCAGGGGGACTTTATGACGTCCATAGACATCAAGGATGCGTACCTGCACGTGCCGATCTTTCCTGCTCATCAGCGGTTCCTCCGTTTCGTGGTAGGGGATCGGCATTTTCAGTTTGTGGCTCTTCCATTCCACTCTTCCAGTCTCACCTCTGCTCCGAGAGTGTTCACCAAGGTGTTGGCGGGGGTGATGGCCCTGCTCAGAGCTCAGGGGATTCGCATTGTGCCTTACCTGGACGATCTTCTCATCATGGCTCCTTCCTTCAGTCAAGCAGAGGGGGACACCAGCACGGTGGTGTCTATGTTGGAGAGGTTCGGCTGGGTGATCAATTACCCCAAGTCCTCGCTGGTTCCGGCCAGGGTGGTGACCTTTCTGGGGATGTCGTTGGACTCCTGCCAGCACAGAGTGTTTCTTCCTCAGGCCAAGGTTCTGATGTTTCAGGAATTTGCCCGGCTGCTCCTCTCCCATCCTCATCCGTCCATTCGTCTGGGGATGAGACTGGTGGGGTTGATGGTGGCCTCGTTCGAGGCAGTTCCCTTTGCTCAGTTTCATACGAGGACTCTTCAACTTCATCTTTTGGCGTCTTGGAACCGGTGTCCGGGGTCGTTGGATCGGTCCTTCCGGTTGTCCCCTCGGGTTCGGCAGTCCCTTCTGTGGTGGTTGGTCTCGGACAACCTTCTGAAGGGCAGGTCGTTTCTGACTCCACTTTGGGAGACTGTCACCACGGATGCCAGTTTGTCAGGCTGGGGAGGTTATTGGAAGGATCTTCGGTTTCAGGGGCAGTGGGTCCCTCAGGAGGCCCACTTGCCCATCAATGTTCTGGAATTGCGAGCCATCAGGTTGGTTCTGTCTCACTTGACGCATCATTTACAGTGTCTGCCGGTTCAGGTTCGTTCAGACGGCGGTTGCTTACATCAATCATCAAGGAGGCACTCGCAGTCTGGGTGCCCACAGGGAAGTGTCTCTGATTTTGGTCTGGGCGGAGACTCATGTCCCTTGCATCTCGGCAGTTTACATTCCGGGAGTGGAAAACACAGAGGCGGATTTTCTGAGCCGGTGTGCGTCCCGTCGGGGGGAGTGGTCTCTCCATCCCCAGGTGTTTCGGTCACTTTGTCTCCGGTGGGGGACGCCGGAGGTGGATCTGTTTGCCTCTCGTCACAATCACAAGCTTCCGTCCTTTGTGTCCCTGTCCCGGGACCCTCTGGCTCTGGCGGTGGATGCCATGTCCCTGAGATGGAGGGACCTGGGGTTTCTTTATCTGTTTCCTCCGATTCCCATGCTAGGTAGGGTTCTGCGAAAGTTGGTTCTGGAAGGAGTTCCCGCCATTCTCGTGGCTCCAAGGTGGCCAAGGCGGGTGTGGTTCGCGGACATCGTCCGTCTGGCCGTAGATCAGTTCGATCTGCCTCTTCGGCCAGATCTTCTCACTCAGGGTCAACTCTGTTACCCCAGTTTACAAACGCTGGCTTTGACGGCTTGGCTGCGGAAACCTCCATCTTAAAGGAGGAGGGTCTTTCGGATGCGGTCATTCAGACTCTTATTAGTGCTAGGAAGAGATCTTCTTCTTCCATCTATTACAGGTATTGGAGATCTTATATTGATTGGTGTGAGGCTAGGTCTTTGCCTTGCCGGGTCTTTTCTGTGTCTAGGATTTTGGAGTTCCTTCAGGCGGGTCTGGACTCTGGTCTTCAGTTGAGTACCTTGAAGGGGCAGGTTTCTGCTTTGTCAATTTTTTTCCAGAAATCTTTTGCTAGTCATTCCTTGGTCAAGACTTTTTTCCAGGGGGTTTCGCATGTGCGGCCTCCTAGGAAGCCTTTGCTCCCAGTGTGGGATTTGAATTTGGTTCTTTCTGCTCTTAAGGCTCCTCCTTTTGAGCCTTTGCGGGATGTTGCTTTGTCCATTCTTACTCAGAAGGTTGCCTTTCTGGTGGCCATTACTTCGGTTAGGCGTGTTTCAGAGGTGGCGGCTTTGTCTATTCAGGCTCCTTATTTTGAGGATCATCAGGACAAAGTGGTTTTTTGTTACAAGTCAGATTTTCTCCCTAAAGTGGTCTCTGCTTTTCATCTTAACCAGGACATTGTTCTTCCTTCTTTGTGTTCTAAGCCTAAGAATGTCAAGGAGAGTGCTTTGCATTGCTTGGATGTGGTACGTTGTGTCAGGTACTATCTACGTGCGACGTCTTCTTTTCGTAAGACTGATGCCTTTTTTGTTGTGCCGTGTGGGCCTAGGAAGGCTTTGGCTCCGGCCAAATCTTCCATTAGTAAATGGATTCGTCAGGCCATTGTTGGTGCTTATTCGGCCAAGGGGAAGGATCCCCCTTTCCGAGTTACTGCTCATTCTACTCGTGCGGTTGGTGCGTCCTGGGCTTTTCAGCACCAGGCTTCGGTTGAACAAGTGTGTAAGGCTGCAACTTGGTCTTCTGTTCATACCTTTTCTAAGTTCTATAAGGTTGATGTGCGGGCCTCAGCGGATGCTGTTTTTGGCCGCAAGGTTTTGCAGGCTGCAGTGGTTTGAGTTTTTTCTGCGTTATTGCCTGGTCGGATAACCACCCTTTTCTGGACACTGCTGTTGGATGTCCCTAGTGTAATTATTAAGTCTGAAGTGGGGTGTGTGACATACTTAGAATAATACCATTTTGTGAATACTCACCTGTAAAATGGGTATTATAAGTATGTCACACACCCCACTTCACCCGCCCTTTTTGGTATCCTGGCTCTCTATTTGGTGAAGTTTGGTTCTTTACGTTGAGGGTTACATTGTTTGGTTCTGGTACCTTGTCTTACTGCTGTTCTAATACTGGGAGGTTCTTGGGAGGTACCAGGTATGTATAGACCGGGAGGGGCCTGTTGAAGTTTTTTGGAGAAGTTCTCTGCAATGCTGCCACCTAGAGGTGCGTTAACCCTAGTGTAATTATTAAGTCTGAAGTGGGGTGTGTGACATACTTATAATACCCATTTTACAGGTGAGTATTCACAAAATGGTATTTTTATCTAGTGATTCAGTAACAGTGACATTCTGAGGCTTTTTTCTCATGAATTTAATTTTTTACTAGCATGAGAATTTTTTTTTAACTCTTAGCGAATCAAGGCCATGGTAGTAAAAAAAAAAAAATGTATTTCATGAGAAACAAGCTTGAGAATTTCAGTGTTGATTAATCACCAGAGAGGAAGACAATAAAAGTCAATGGCACTTTTGACATTCTCAGGCTTTTTTCTCATGAATTGAATTTTTTACTACCATGACATTTTTTTTCAACTCTTAATGAATCAAGGTCAACATCTTCAAGGTTACTTCAACTCTTTCCATTACTAGGCACGGAGATGTCTCACATCCGATAATACAGCTCCTAATGCTTTAGGTCTCCTTTAGGTTCTAATCTCTTGCGCATTCATCGGGCAGCATGGTGTAATACTGTTAAAAGCAGATGGAAACTCAGAAATGGGTCCTCCGCTCAATCTTTGACCCCGAGCAGTCGGACGCTGCTATTGGCTCAGTGGTGGTCCGGTATTCAAAGAAAAACATAGAGCCATGCCCTGCGGCGATATTTGAGAGCGCCTATTGGCTCTCTCAAAAGTGCTGCTGTGACAAGGTATAGTCGTCTGGCCATATCCCCAGCACGCCGTTCGGCGCACTCCTGCAGCCTGTCACCGAAGGCGCTTTGCGGGACCCGCAGGGATCAGGTAAGATCACCGGCGTTCTGGGGGGTTTCACACAGTGGGGCGTCAGCTTTAGGATTTAAATCTTTTAGATTCCAGGGCCCATAGAAACATAGGAAGGTGACGGCAGAAGGAGACCATACGGTCCATCTAGTCTGCCCTTATGTGTATACTGTATGTTCTCTTTATCTTAGGATAGATGGAGGCTTATCCCAGACATTTGCTCATTCACTGACTGTCCATTTTTCAACCTCTGCTGGAAGTTTGTTCCTGGCGTCTACTACTTTCAGTAATATAATATTTTCTAACATTGCTCCTGATCTTCCCCCCGACTAGCCTCAGGTTGTGCCCCCTTGTTCTATCATTAAGTTTCTTCTTATATACACTTCCCTCCTGAACCTTATTGAATCCTTTCACATATATAAAGGTCTCCATCATGTCCCCCCTCTCCCTTCTTTCCTCCAGACTGTACAAATTAAGTTCTTTAAGTCTCTCCTGATATATTTAAAGTTTAAGTCCTTCCACCATTTTTGTTGCCGGCCTTTGGACACGTTCTATTTGAATAATGTCTTTTTGCAGGGGAGGTCTCCAGAACTGCACATGGTATTCTAGATGTGGCCTCACCAGGGCCACGAGGATTTTGACCCGCTTTAAAGTGAAGGCTTCCCATCCTTTATTCCCCCAGTATCATAAACCTTTTAAAATCTTGTACAATAGCAAAAATAAGGGCAGTGTCCCCTCACCATCAAACCATGTGCATTGCACGCTCCCACTGGCTCCCAAGGTTCTCCTTATCTAGGCCAAGTGAGGCTGATAATGGCGACGGCTAAGCTCCTTGTTAGGACAGGCAATCGAAGATGGCGAGCACCAGACAGTTGCGTTGTCTGTCTCTCACCCCTTGCGGTCATCACACTCACAGGCTCTGCCTTCACTTGAATGGGCGGGAGCACACCTGATGCGGAGGGCGCTGGGGGTCCAGTGGCCAGCCTGAACTTTAAAACAGACCAAAACCCAGGATTTTGAATATCCTTTCCCCCGGGTGCCCCGCTGTGTGAAACCCCCCAGATCGGCGAGCACAAGTCGCCTCTTCTCGGTCCTACGGCGCATGCACGGGCGCTCGTCCAGTCAGTGCACTGGGAGCCGCTGACGTTACGCCAACTAAGCCAGCGTCTAAGGCCAGCAACCCCGAGCACGCTGGCAGCCGCATCTCCCCCGCTTCCCTCTAACAGAGAGCATGTCGGCAGCGTCCATTAACAAATGCCTGGTGCGGGCATGCGTCCTGCTAGAGGGATAGCGGGGGATGCAGCTCGCACATTCGCCATTGGACCAGGAAGCAAGGTAAGTGAACTGGGCGACCTGGGGGATTTCACACAGTGTCCACTTTAATAAAATGGTGGCGGAAGATTGGGCGGAAACTGCGACTGCACCGCTGAATTCCGGGTGCAGGTGAATGTCTTTTGTTGTTTTATTAGTCATGCTTCATCACTAATAGGAGGTGTCAGGGCGGGGGTGTATATTAGAATTGTTAAGCCAGGGCTGGAGTGGCCCTTTAAATGTTTCTTGCACTTAAACCAGACCAACAGTCTGGAACAGTTGGAATAGAAAGATAGCAGCCATTTTGGAGCTTCCTCTTCCAACGCACATAACTGAAATGCACCATAACAGGAGACCAACAGCACTTCCTGTTTGCAGGCGGCCTGCAAGTCCATGAGCCGCCATCTTGCTATTTGTTATGTAATTTATCACAGCATGAGTTAGAAAAAGGTAAATGAATTTCTATGTGCAGCAATCTAAATTGGCCCGGGGAGGGATGCGTATGAACACTGTTTGTGTTGGTCTGTTTTTTGGTCATTTTTGACTGTTGGTCCGCTTTAACTATTCTGCCTCCGCTTTCTTCGCAGACCACCGCTCATCAGGTAGAATTGTCCAAAGTGCCCAACAAATTCGCCAACGTGACGCGTCTCGGGGTCCCCGGCTACGAGGATCTCCTGCAGGCGCTCTCCAGCAGCGAGCGGCAGTGCGCAGAGACTATAGTCGCTATGGGTTACTCCTATGAACACGTCATGAGAGCCATGCAGAAGCAGGGGCAGAACGTGGAACAGGTGAGGCAGAACACAGAGCAGGTGAGGCACCGCAAATGTTTAGAGCAAACGGGGCCCTGTTGTGCGGAGACTATAGTCGCTATGAGTTACTCCTATGAACACGTCATGAGAGCCACGCAGAAGCAGAGGCAGAATGCGGCGCTGGCGAGGCAGAATGCGGCGCTGGCGAGGCAGAATGCGGAGCAGGCGAGGCAGAATGCGGCGCAGGCGAGGCGCCCAAATGTTTACAGCAAACGGGACCCTGTTGTGCCATCAACAAAGCCCCGAGCCGCTCATGTGCACAAAGCTTAGCAGCTACCTTTCCTGACATGACCGGGCCGTGGAGCAAGGGTTTTGTTATGCTTTAAAGCAGGCAAAAACCCAGGATTTTCACTTACCTGGGCTTTGGTCCACTTTACAAGGGCATCCCGATTTGGGAAACCCTGGGGATTGGCAGTGTGCTTACCTCACTCCATACTCCCATGGCGCTTGCACTGCTCTTGTCCAATCCAAACTCTGTGTCCTGCATATAATGGAATGATTGCCGGGCTCCTTCTGCTGGCCCTTCCCTCACAAACCATTCAGAAATGCTGGCGCAATAGGGTGGGCGCATACAAAGGGAGGTTTACTGAGGATGTTGTGGGAGTATCTGGCGGATCCAGGGGGGATTTACACAGCAGAGCACCCGAAATCGGGATGCCACAGGCGAGGGCCTTCACTCGACACAAGGTGCTGGTTGGGGGGGAGGGGGGGAATGAGCAGAGCTCGAGTCATTTTTGGGGCGTGATGTCTACTTTAAAGCGGACCAAAACCCTACACACCTGCCCCCAGAGTCTAAAAGAATCCAGTGCTGGGCGCATCAAAGGGAGGTTTACTGAGGATGTTGGCGAAGGCCCATGGCAGAGTGAATGCCTGTGGCATCCTGATTTGGGATGCTCTGCTGTGTAAAACCCCCCTGGAAACACCAGATACTGCCCTCCTGGGGAATTCACTCCCACGTGGGACATCCTCAGTAAACCTCCCTTTGATGCGCCCAGCACTGGATTCTTTTAGACTCTGGGGGCAGGGGTGTAGGGTTTTGGTCTGCTTTAAAGTAGACATCACGCCCCAAAAATGACTCGAGCTCTGCTCATCCCCCCTCCCCCCCCCAGCCAGCACCTTGTGTCATGCCTATTTGGGATGCCCCGCTGTGCTAGTAGTTCAACAATCCACAAATCATGCTGAACCACTTACAGGTGTGTGGTGCGCTTCTGAATCCCACTTGGGGCAAACTCACTGCTTGTATTTGTCTCACTGCATCAATGGTTTAAGTGCGGAGGAAGAATACCTCTGTGTGCATAAGCATACAATGGCCATATATGCACATCACAGCTCCAGGGTACATAATACAAATAATAATAAAATAAATATATAGGTCTAAATATTAAATGTTACAAGGAAGGGCTAAGCTGCATGGATTGCTTTGTTCCTCTGTGCAGGTGCTGGAGTATCTGTTCATCCATTCCCAACTGTGCGAGAAAGGCTTCGACCCTCTGCTGGTGGATGAGGCTCTGGAGGTGTATCAGTGCTCCGAGGAAAAGGTGAGAGAGCTGCAGTGCAATGCAGGATCCCCCTCCCCCCTTGAATCAGGATCCCCTTCCCCCTTGAATCAGGATCCCCCTCACCCTTGAATCATGATCCCCCTCCCCCTTGAATCAGGATCCCCTTCCCCCTTGAATCAGGATCCCCCTCACCCTTGAATCATGATCCCCCTCCCCCTTGAATCAGGATCCCCTTCCCCCCTCGAATCAGGATCCCCTTCCCCCTCCCCCTCGAATCAGGGTTCCCCTTCCCCCTCGAATCAGGGTTCCCCTTCCCCCTCGAATCAGGATCCCTTTCCCCCTCGAATCAGGATCCCTTTCCCCCTCGAATCAGGATCCCTTTCCCCCTCGAATCAGGATCCCTTTCCCCCTTGAATCAGGATCCCTTTCCCCCTTGAATCAGGGTTCCCCTTCCCCCTTGAATCAGGGTTCCCCTTCCCCCTTGAATCAGGGTTCCCCTTCCCCCTTGAATCAGGGTTGCCCTTCCCCCTTGAATCAGGGTTGCCCTTCCCCCTTGAATCAGGGTTCCCCTTCCCCCTTGAACCAGGGTTCCCCTTCCCCCTTGAACCAGGGTTCCCCTTCCCCCTTGAACCAGGGTTCCCCTTCCCCCTCGAATCAGGGTCCCTTTCCCCCTCGAATCAGGATCCCTTTCCCCCTCGAATCAGGATACCTTTCCCCCTCGAATCTGGATCCCTTTCCCCCTCGAATCTGGATCCCTTTCCCCCTCGAATCAGGATCCCCTTCCCCCTCGAATCAGGATCCCTTTCCCCCTCGAATCAGGATCCCTTTCCCCCTCGAATCAGGATCCCTTTCCCCCTTGAATCAGGGTTCCCCTTCCCCCTTGAATCAGGGTTCCCCTTCCCCCTTGAATCAGGGTTCCCCTTCCCCCTTGAATCAGGGTTCCCCTTCCCCCTTGAATCAGGGTTCCCCTTCCCCTTGAATCAGGGTTCCCCTTCCCCCTTGAATCAGGGTTCCTTTCCCCCTCGAATCAGGATCCCTTTCCCCCTCGAATCAGGGTTCCCCTTCCCCCTTGAATCAGGGTTCCCCTTCCCCCTTGAATCAGGGTTCCCCTTCCCCCTTGAATCAGGATTCCCCTTCCCCCTCGAATCAGGATTCCCCTTCCCCCTCGAATCAGGATTCCCCTTCCCCCTCGAATCAGGATTCCCCTTCCCCCTCGAATCAGGATTCCCCTTCCCCCTCGAATCAGGATCCCCTTCCCCCTCGAATCAGGATCCCCTTCCCCCTCGAATCAGGATCCCCTTCCCCCTCGAATCAGGATCCCCTTCCCCCTCGAATCAGGAACCCCTTCCCCCTCGAATCAGGAACCCCTTCCCCCTCGAATCAGGGTTCCCCTTCCCCCTCGAATCAGGATCCCTTTCCCCCTCGAATCAGGATCCCTTTCCCCCTCGAATCAGGATTCCCCTTCCCCCTCGAGTCAGGATTCCCCTTCCCCCTCGAATCAGGATCCCTTTCCCCCTCGAATCAGGATTCCCCTTCCCCCTCGAATCAGGATCCCCTTCCCCCTCGAATCAGGAACCCCTTCCCCCTCGAATCAGGAACCCCTTCCCCCTCGAATCAGGAACCCCTTCCCCCTCGAATCAGGATCCCTTTCCCCCTCGAATCGGGGTTCCCCTTCCCCCTCGAATCGGGGTTCCCCTTCCCCCTCGAATCGGGGTTCCCCTTCCCCCTCGAATCGGGGTTCCCCTTCCCCCTCGAATCGGGGTTCCCCTTCCCCCTCGAATCAGGGTTCCCCTTCCCCCTCGAATCAGGATCCCTTTCCCCCTCGAATCAGGATTCCCCTTCCCCCTTGAATCAGGATCCCTTTCCCCCTCGAATCAGGATTCCCCTTCCCCCTTGAATCAGGATCCCCTTCCCGAGGGATCCCTTTCCCCCTCGAATCAGGATTCCCCTTCCCCCTCGAATCAGGATCCCCTTCCCCCTCGAATCAGGATTATTCCCCTTGCCCCTCGAATCAGGATTATTCCCCTTGCCCCTCGAATCAGGATTATTCCCCTTGCCCCTCGAATCAGGATTATTCCCCTTGCCCCTCGAATCAGGATTATTCCCCTTGCCCCTCGAATCAGGATTATTCCCCTTGCCCCTCGAATCAGGATCCCTTTCCCCCTCGAATCAGGATTCCCCTTCCCCCTCGAATCAGGATTCCCCTTCCCCCTCGAATCAGGATTCCCCTTCCCCCTCGAATCAGGATTCCCCTTCCCCCTCGAATCAGGGTTCCCCTTCCCCCTCGAATCAGGGTTCCCCTTCCCCCTCGAATCAGGGTTCCCCTTCCCCCTCGAATCAGGATTCCCCTTCCCCCTCGAATCGGGATCCCTTTCCCCCTCGAATCGGGATCCCTTTCCCCCTCGAATCGGGATTCCCCTTCCCCCTCGAATCGGGATCCCTTTCCCCCTCGAATCAGGATTCCCCTTCCCCCTCGAATCGGGATCCCTTTCCCCCTCGAATCAGGATTCCCCTTCCCCCTCGAATCAGGATCCCTTTCCCCCTCGAATCAGGATCCCTTTCCCCCTCGAATCAGGATCCCCTTTCCCCTCGAATCAGGATCCCCTTTCCCCTCGAATCAGGATCCCCTTCCCCCTCGAATCAGGGTTCCCCTTCCCCCTCGAATCAGGGTTCCCCTTCCCCCTCGAATCAGGGTTCCCCTTCCCCCTCGAATCAGGGTTCCCCTTCCCCCTCGAATCAGGATCCCCTTCCCCCTCGAATCAGGATCCCCTTGCCCCTCGAATCAGGATCCCCTTGCCCCTCGAATCAGGATCCCCTTGCCCCTCGAATCAGGATCCCCTTGCCCCTCGAATCAGGATCCCCTTGCCCCTCGAATCAGGATTATTCCCCTTGCCCCTCGAATCAGGATTATTCCCCTTGCCCCTCGAATCAGGATTATTCCCCTTGCCCCTCGAATCAGGATTATTCCCCTTGCCCCTCGAATCAGGATTATTCCCCTTCCCCCTCGAATCAGGATCCCCTTCCCCCTCGAATCAGGAACCCTTTCCCCCTCGAATCAGGATCCCTTTCCCCCTCGAATCAGGATCCCTTTCCCCCTCGAATCAGGATCCCTTTCCCCCTCGAATCAGGATCCCCTTCCCCCTCGAATCAGGGTTCCCCTTCCCCCTCGAATCAGGATTCCCCTTCCCCCTCGAATCAGGATTCCCCTTCCCCCTTGAATCAGGATCCCCTTCCCCCTTGAATCAGGATCCCTTTCCCCCTCGAATCAGGATTCCCCTTCCCCCTTGAATCAGGATCCCTTTCCCCCTCGAATCAGGATTCCCCTTCCCCCTTGAATCAGGATCCCCTTCCCGAGGGATCCCTTTCCCCCTCGAATCAGGATTCCCCTTCCCCCTCGAATCAGGATCCCCTTCCCCCTCGAATCAGGATCCCCTTCCCCCTCGAATCAGGATTATTCCCCTTGCCCCTCGAATCAGGATTATTCCCCTTGCCCCTCGAATCAGGATTATTCCCCTTGCCCCTCGAATCAGGATTATTCCCCTTGCCCCTCAAATCAGGATTATTCCCCTTGCCCCTCAAATCAGGATTATTCCCCTTGCCCCTCGAATCAGGATTATTCCCCTTGCCCCTCGAATCAGGATTATTCCCCTTGCCCCTCGAATCAGGATCCCCTTCCCCCTCGAATCAGGATCCCCTTCCCCCTCGAATCAGGATTCCCCTTCCCCCTCGAATCAGGATTCCCCTTCCCCCTCGAATCAGGATTCCCCTTCCCCCTCGAATCAGGATTCCCCTTCCCCCTCGAATCAGGATCCCCTTCCCCCTCGAATCAGGAACCTCTTCCCCCTCGAATCAGGGTTCCCCTTCCCCCTCGAATCAGGATCCCCTTCCCCCTCGAATCAGGATCCCTTTCCCCCTCGAATCAGGATTCCCCTTCCCCCTCGAATCAGGATTCCCCTTCCCCCTCGAATCAGGATTCCCCTTCCCCCTCGAATCAGGGTTCCCCTTCCCCCTCGAATCAGGGTTCCCCTTCCCCCTCGAATCAGGGTTCCCCTTCCCCCTCGAATCAGGGTTCCCCTTCCCCCTCGAATCAGGGTTCCCCTTCCCCCTCGAATCAGGATTCCCCTTCCCCCTCGAATCAGGATTCCCCTTCCCCCTCGAATCAGGATCCCCTTCCCCCTCGAATCAGGATTATTCCCCTTGCCCCTCGAATCAGGATCCCCTTCCCCCTCGAATCAGGATCCCCTTCCCCCTCGAATCAGGATTCCCCTTCCCCCTCGAATCAGGATTCCCCTTCCCCCTCGAATCAGGATTCCCCTTCCCCCTCGAATCAGGATTCCCCTTCCCCCTCGAATCAGGATCCCCTTCCCCCTCGAATCAGGAACCTCTTCCCCCTCGAATCAGGGTTCCCCTTCCCCCTCGAATCAGGATCCCCTTCCCCCTCGAATCAGGATCCCTTTCCCCCTCGAATCAGGATTCCCCTTCCCCCTCGAATCAGGATTCCCCTTCCCCCTCGAATCAGGATTCCCCTTCCCCCTCGAATCAGGGTTCCCCTTCCCCCTCGAATCAGGGTTCCCCTTCCCCCTCGAATCAGGGTTCCCCTTCCCCCTCGAATCAGGGTTCCCCTTCCCCCTCGAATCAGGGTTCCCCTTCCCCCTCGAATCAGGATTCCCCTTCCCCCTCGAATCAGGATCCCCTTCCCCCTCGAATCAGGATTATTCCCCTTGCCCCTCGAATCAGGATCCCCTTCCCCCTCGAATCAGGATTATTCCCCTTGCCCCTCGAATCAGGATTATTCCCCTTGCCCCTCGAATCAGGATTATTCCCCTTGCCCCTCGAATCAGGATTATTCCCCTTGCCCCTCGAATCAGGATTATTCCCCTTGCCCCTCGAATCAGGATTATTCCCCTTGCCCCTCGAATCAGGATTATTCCCCTTGCCCCTCGAATCAGGATTATTCCCCTTGCCCCTCGAATCAGGATTCCCCTTCCCCCTCGAATCAGGGTTCCCCTTCCCCCTCGAATCAGGGTTCCCCTTACCCCTCGAATCAGGGTTCCCCTTCCCCCTCGAATCAGGATTCCCCTTCCCCCTCGAATCAGGATTCCCCTTCCCCCTCGAATCAGGATTCCCCTTCCCCCTCGAATCAGGATTCCCCTTCCCCCTCGAATCAGGATTCCCCTTCCCCCTCGAATCAGGATTCCCCTTCCCCCTCGAATCAGGATTCCCCTTCCCCCTCGAATCAGGATCCCCTTCCCCCTCGAATCAGGATCCCCTTCCCCCTCGAATCAGGATCCCCTTCCCCCTCGAATCAGGATCCCCTTGCCCCTCGAATCAGGATTATTCCCCTTGCCCCTCGAATCAGGATTATTCCCCTTGCCCCTCGAATCAGGATTATTCCCCTTCCCCCTCGAATCAGGGTTCCCCTTCCCCCTCGAATCAGGGTTCCCCTTCCCCCTCGAATCAGGGTTCCCCTTCCCCCTCGAATCAGGGTTCCCCTTCCCCCTCGAATCAGGATTCCCCTTCCCCCTCGAATCAGGATCCCCTTGCCCCTCGAATCAGGATCCCCTTGCCCCTCGAATCAGGATCCCCTTGCCCCTCGAATCAGGATCCCCTTGCCCCTCGAATCAGGATCCCCTTGCCCCTCGAATCAGGATCCCCTTCCCCCTCGAATCAGGATTATTCCCCTTGCCCCTCGAATCAGGATTATTCCCCTTGCCCCTCGAATCAGGATTATTCCCCTTGCCCCTCGAATCAGGATTATTCCCCTTGCCCCTCGAATCAGGATTATTCCCCTTGCCCCCCGAATCAGGATTATTCCCCTTGCCCCTCGAATCAGGATCCCTTTCTCGAATCAGGATTCCCCTTCCCCCTCGAATCAGGATTCCCCTTCCCCCTCGAATCAGGATTCCCCTTCCCCCTCGAATCAGGATTCCCCTTCCCCCTCGAATCAGGATTCCCCTTCCCCCTCGAATCAGGATTCCCCTTCCCCCTCGAATCAGGATTCCCCTTCCCCCTCGAATCAGGATCCCTTTCCCCCTCGAATCAGGATTCCCCTTCCCCCTCGAATCAGGATCCCCTTCCCCCTCGAATCAGGATCCCTTTCCCCCTCGAATCAGGATCCCCCTTCCCCCTTGAATCAGGATCCCCTTCCCCCTTGAATCAGGATCCCCTTCCCCCTTGAATCAGGGTTCCCCTTCCCCCTCGAATCAGGGTTCCCCTTCCCCCTCGAATCAGGGTTCCCCTTCCCCCTCGAATCAGGATCCCCTTCCCCCTCGAATCAGGATTCCCCTTCCCCCTCGAATCAGGATTCCCCTTCCCCCTCGAATCAGGATTCCCCTTCCCCCTCGAATCAGGATTCCCCTTCCCCCTCGAATCAGGATTCCCCTTCCCCCTCGAATCAGGATCCCCTTCCCCCTCGAATCAGGATCCCCTTGCCCCTCGAATCAGGATCCCCTTGCCCCTCGAATCAGGATTATTCCCCTTGCCCCTCGAATCAGGAACCCCTTGCCCCTCGAATCAGGAACCCCTTGCCCCTCGAATCAGGAACCCCTTCCCCCTCGAATCAGGATCCCTTTCCCCCTCGAATCAGGATCCCTTTCCCCCTCGAATCAGGATCCCCTTCCCCCTCGAATCAGAATCCCCTTCCCCCTCGAATCAGGAACCCCTTCCCCCTCGAATCAGGATCCCTTTCCCCCTCGAATCAGGATCCCTTTCCCCCTCGAATCAGGATCCCTTTCCCCCTCGAATCAGGATCCCCTTCCCCCTCGAATCAGGGTTCCCCTTCCCCCTCGAATCAGGATTCCCCTTCCCCCTCGAATCAGGATTCCCCTTCCCCCTTGAATCAGGATCCCCTTCCCCCTCGAATCAGGATCCCTTTCCCCCTCGAATCAGGATTCCCCTTCCCCCTTGAATCAGGATCCCCTTCCCGAGGGATCCCTTTCCCCCTCGAATCAGGATTCCCCTTCCCCCTCGAATCAGGATCCCCTTCCCCCTCGAATCAGGATTATTCCCCTTCCCCCTCGAATCAGGATTATTCCCCTTGCCCCTCGAATCAGGATTATTCCCCTTGCCCCTCGAATCAGGATTATTCCCCTTGCCCCTCGAATCAGGATTATTCCCCTTGCCCCTCGAATCAGGATTATTCCCCTTGCCCCTCGAATCAGGATTATTCCCCTTGCCCCTCGAATCAGGATTATTCCCCTTCCCCCTCGAATCAGGATTATTCCCCTTGCCCCTCGAATCAGGATTATTCCCCTTGCCCCTCGAATCAGGATTATTCCCCTTGCCCCTCGAATCAGGATCCCCTTCCCCCTCGAATCAGGATCCCCTTCCCCCTCGAATCAGGATTCCCCTTCCCCCTCGAATCAGGATTCCCCTTCCCCCTCGAATCAGGATTCCCCTTCCCCCTCGAATCAGGATCCCTTTCCCCTTCGAATCAGGATTCCCCTTCCCCCTCGAATCAGGATCCCTTTCCCCCTCGAATCAGGATTCCCCTTCCCCCTTGAATCAGGATCCCCTTCCCCCTCGAATCAGGAACCCCTTCCCCCTCGAATCAGGGTTCCCCTTCCCCCTCGAATCAGGATCCCCTTCCCCCTCGAATCAGGATCCCTTTCCCCCTCGAATCAGGATTCCCCTTCCCCCTCGAATCAGGGTTCCCCTTCCCCCTCGAATCAGGGTTCCCCTTCCCCCTCGAATCAGGGTTCCCCTTCCCCCTCGAATCAGGGTTCCCCTTCCCCCTCGAATCAGGATTCCCCTTCCCCCTCGAATCAGGATCCCCTTCCCCCTCGAATCAGGATCCCCTTCCCCCTCGAATCAGGATTATTCCCCTTGCCCCTCGAATCAGGATTATTCCCTTTGCCCCTCGAATCAGGATTATTCCCCTTGCCCCTCGAATCAGGATTATTCCCCTTGCCCCTCGAATCAGGATTATTCCCCTTGCCCCTCGAATCAGGATTATTCCCCTTGCCCCTCGAATCAGGATTATTCCCCTTCCCCCTCGAATCAGGATTATTCCCCTTGCCCCTCGAATCAGGATTATTCCCCTTGCCCCTCGAATCAGGATTATTCCCCTTGCCCCTCGAATCAGGATTATTCCCCTTGCCCCTCGAATCAGGATTATTCCCCTTGCCCCTCGAATCAGGATTATTCCCCTTGCCCCTCGAATCAGGATCCCTTTCCCCCTCGAATCAGGATTCCCCTTCCCCCTCGAATCAGGATTCCCCTTCCCCCTCGAATCAGGGTTCCCCTTACCCCTCGAATCAGGGTTCCCCTTACCCCTCGAATCAGGGTTCCCCTTCCCCCTCGAATCAGGGTTCCCCTTCCCCCTCGAATCAGGGTTCCCCTTCCCCCTCGAATCAGGATTCCCCTTCCCCCTCGAATCAGGATTCCCCTTCCCCCTCGAATCAGGATTCCCCTTCCCCCTCGAATCAGGATTCCCCTTCCCCCTCGAATCAGGATTCCCCTTCCCCCTCGAATCAGGATCCCCTTGCCCCTCGAATCAGGATCCCCTTGCCCCTCGAATCAGGATTATTCCCCTTGCCCCTCGAATCAGGATTATTCCCCTTGCCCCTCGAATCAGGATCCCTTTCCCCCTCGAATCAGGATCCCCTTCCCCCTCGAATCAGGGTTCCCCTTCCCCCTCGAATCAGGATCCCTTTCCCCCTCGAATCAGGATTCCCCTTCCCCCTTGAATCAGGATCCCCTTCCCCCTCGAATCAGGATCCCTTTCCCCCTCGAATCAGGATTCCCCTTCCCCCTTGAATCAGGATTATTCCCCTTCCCCCTCGAATCAGGATTATTCCCCTTGCCCCTCGAATCAGGATTATTCCCCTTGCCCCTCGAATCGGGATCCCCCTCCCCCTCAAATCGGGATCCGGCATTCACGCACCTGCTCGCCAGCCAGGGGCGCATCCCCGCCACTCCTATAGTGGAGACGCATTCCCCCGCCAAGTTGTGTTTTTTTTATGTCTTTAAAGTGGACTGCGACCCCAGGGCAGGCTTACTCCCCCCCCCCCCGGGCATCCAGATTCGGGATGCCCAGCTGTGTAAAAAAAAAAACAAAAAAAAAACAGATTGCCCAGTAACCTCCAAAACCAATGGCGCATGCTTGAGCAGCAATCGCTGCCTGCTGTAACGTTTAGCAGGGCCTGCGGCAGGCATTTATGGATGGCCAGCACTGGCACTTTCCCTGACACAGGGTAGCTGGGATGCCGCCAAAGCACCTGCACTCATCTCCACTCGGCTGGGGGGGGGTGAGTCAATATGGCGTTCGCGCAATCAAACGCAATGATTGCACGAGAGGCAGCACATGTGCCCCAGGGCCAGGATAAGTAGAATTTTGGTGGGCACCCTCGGGGGGGGGGGGGGGGTCACACAGTAAGGCATCTTGCATCAGGGTGCCCGGGAGGCAAGGACTAAAACCCAGGATAGTCAAAATCTCATGTTTTGATCCATTGTAAAAGCGTTTGCCAAGGCAAAGAGTAAGAACAAATCCTTATTTGCGTAATTGCCATGCACCTGATTCATCCTGGTGTGCTACTTACTGTATTAAAGTGGACCAAACCCCAGGATTTTGACTATCCATGGTATTGGATTGGGGTGCCCTGCTGTGTGAAGCCCCCCAGATCGCCTGACTGAACTCACCTCTTCCTGGTCCTACGGCGCATGTGCGGCCACTCATCCAATCAGCACGCTCTGAGCCGCTGACGTCACGTCGTCTAAACCTTCGATTGAGGCCAGCGTCTCAGAGCACGGAGGGATAGCAGGGATGCGCCCGCAGCTCACACATGCGCCGTTGGACTAGGAAGCAAGGTAAGTGTATGCGGCGACCTGGGAGGTTTCACACAGTGGGGCATCCTGATTTTGGATGCCCCGGGGGGAGGGAATCGATTGGCCCGAGTGGCTCTTGGTCCACTTTAAGCTGTTTCATTTATTCACAACCACGTAATTTTAGCAGGTGGACCTAAACCACGAAGCAGGGAAATGACAAATACACAACACAAGGGGCTCCTATACTCCCCTGCACACACAAGCATCAGTGTGTCATGAATTAATAAAATCCAAGGGCTGGGCTACTGTAAAGGGGCTAAATCAACAGGGGAGTATAGAGGCTTAGCCTGGACAACCCCTTTAAATTGGACAAAAATCGCTGCAAAGTTACTATTCTAAGTATACAGCACATTCTGTTCCGGAATATTCCTTACACATGGGTAATACATCCACAAGATGGCGCTGGACTGCAGAAAACAGCTTGTGGCTCCTCCCGGCCCTATATAAGTCAGGGACCTCCCACAAATTCCCCAGTCTATTTCTGCAGTCTGCGCTGAGAAGATAGAAGACAGCTCTCTCGTGTTGCAGGTGAGCGGAGCTTATATGCCTGCGGCCCTGCAGGACTATTCCCACCCGTTCCGTCCCAGTTACTGCCTCCCGGCCTCGGCTGATAAGGTTCGGGTGAAGGTAGGTGATAGAATCTAGGCTCCTACCGCAGTCCCTGCTCTAACAGGGTAGGCGGTTTAGGCTAATGGTGAGCCTCTTTGGGATGCCCGCACTGCCTCATGGGTTTGGCCAGATTATCCTGTGTGGTTAAAAAAAACCCTATTCCCATTTCCCCTCCACCTCCTCTCTTCATATTGGCCCCGGGCGCCATTTCCCCCGGGGTATTCCGTTGTTATCCTCCCTCACTATCCCTTCGGGGGGGGGGGTTTGCCTGGTGTTTTGTGACTTTAGACATATGTGTGCCTGTTACTTTATTAAAACACGTCATCGCCACTGTTCCCTCTAAGGTGCGCGCGCACCCGCGCCTGCCACCCCGCGCAGCCCCGCCTGCCGTCCACGCATGGTCGCCGTCGGTAGTGAGTATTTTTAAAATCTGGACGAAGGAACAACATGTGGGCATGGGTTGAGGGTGTGACCACGCCACTGAGCTCTGTTTCGTTGACAGCGGGGCGGGGGCGGCTGCCCGGAGGAAGGGACAGGCGGGAGAGAGGCCGGCGCTGAGTAGCGTCTCGGAGTGGCGGCCTGTGGCAATGGAGACAGCCATCCTTGGGCCCCACAGCGTGCCTCACCACCCTCCCCGCTGTGTGCTCAGATGCGCCCTCCGGTAAGTGCCCGCCCTCCTCTCTATGCGCACGGGCTGGGGGCGGAGAAGGAAGCGGCGGGCGGCTCAGGCCTGGTCCTGGCGATGTGGCTGCTGCCTCCTCCCTCCCTTCATCTTCTCTTCAGCCTCTCAAAATGGTGGCCGGCCGTTACTGCTGCTGGGAGGGACACCGGGGCCCCTCTGCAGGGAGGAGGCATTGCCATCCGTCACCTCTACCCCGATCCGTCATCTACCTCTGTGTGTGGCATTTATCTGTGACCCAACCCTCTGATCTGTCCCTGAGATGATCAGCATATGTCACCATGGAGGAAGATGACAGTGTTCTACATGGGCCCAGATGCCATCATCCCCTGTTCTACAGGGTTTCTACACAGATTCCATCCTCTCTCTGATCACCACTATGCAGGAAGATGGCAGTGTTCTGCAGGGGCCCAAACGCCATCCCCTCTCTGATTGATCACTAGCAGTTTGAGCAGCCGGCAGCAGTTTGAGCAGCCGGCAGCAGTTTGAGCAGCCAGCAGCAGTCTGAACAGCAGCCCATGCATGTGCTGTGGGAACTAAGTGCCAGTAAGATTAGGTTATCTACAGTGGAACAAACCCCCTCCCAGCCTGGCTCCGGGGCATCCCAGATGTAAACATGGGGTGGCCGCATTTTTGGGCTGTGCACGCTATCCCATCGCCAGCCATTGAGATATAAATAGCATATCATATCTTTTTGTTTAATGTGTTTTGCTTTTTTTAGTAGATACCAGTAGTAGTAGTACCACAGTTTTTATCTTTTTTCAGATTGCCCATCTTTCGGGCATCGCCCAGCTCCCTCAATACTCCGCACAGCCGCTGCTCCGGCTTAGAGGGAACATTGGTCGCTGCGCGTTTGTACTGAGCTCCGCGGCTGGCAGGCCCATTCACCTCAGAGCTGCCGGGCCACTACTGGCCGGCCAGATCACGTGGGCGCTCTTCGGGGGGGGGGGGGGTTGATGCAATTTACCTCATATTTCCATGGCCCGCCCCTCGAGGTTGCAGACGCCATTTTGTCTTCCTCCTGCGCTGCTGGCTCCTTGCGGTCTGTGAGTAACCCCGGTGGGGTGAATTTTTCTCTATTTGTTCTTATGCTTTATTCTTATGGGGATATATTGTTGTGTCTTTCAGACGGAATAAAGCTTCGGTCCTGTGGTTTCTCCCAGACCTCTCCCCTCAATTATCTCCTACTTCCCTAGTGGTCTATTGGGGCATCCAGGGTAGCTCTTTAGCATTAACCCTTACTGGCCTACTGTGCCTGTTCAAATCACCATATGGAGGCTTCTGGGGATAATGAGCCTGGGGTTCCTTCGGGACAAGCCCGGCTATGTGTTGCGTGTGGGGTATCCCCAATCGGTGATGATGTCAGGGTATGTGTCTCCTGTGCCCAGCATGTACTTGCACTGCAGTCTGGGTTACCTGTTGCTGGGCCTGCGCCCCCTCGGGCTTCGTCTACCCCCCCACGCCTGCATCTGACCCTCTATGAGGAGCATACCAGCGGGGAGTCTCAGCCTGATTTGGCTGCACGGGTAGCCAGCATTGAGAAACATATTGGTGGGTCTGCATCGCGTAAGGCTTCTGCTAAGAAGCGGCATTTGTCTCCCACCATCTCCCTCTTTCCTGTGGAAACTGAAGAAGTTATTCCCCCCTGGGGGAGGGGGAATTGTTCTCTGATTCAGAATCATCTGAGGAGCAACCCAGGGTTTATGGTGGTACAGGGTCTCCCTTTGGGGAAGATCTATGGTCCTCAGATGACACTGACAGGCTCTTGGCTCATATTTTTGAAGTGCTCTGTATCTCCTCTCCTGCCGTGGCTCCGCAGCAGCAGGGTGAGCTCTCTCATACGATTAAACCACGTTTGGAATTCCCTGAGCAGTCGCACTTTAATTAGCTGGTGCTCAAAGAATGGGAGCGACCTAGCAAGCTGCCAGGAGTGCCCAAAAGTTGGGACAAAAGGTATCCCTTTCCTGCTGATGTGATTAAGCATTGGTCATGTCCTCCTGAGGTGGACGCGCCCGTTCTGGGGCTGTCCAATACATCTGTCATGCATTCCCCTGACACTACTACCCTGAGGGATGGTGAGGACCGGCGTATGGACCAACTGCCTTGCCTTGCCTTTGCCTGTGTGGGGACCGCGCTACGCCCGGTTTGTGCCTCTGCCATTACAGCTATTGCTATTAAGGGTTTGCTTAAGAGCCTCTTAGAAGGGGCCTCTGATGACGCGGAAGGAGAGGAGTATAGATCTCTCCTGCTTTGCTATGAATTTGTTGCATATGTCCTGTCTGCTATGGATGATGCCATTGGAATGTGTGGTAGAACTTCTGCCCTGTTGGTGACTATACGCCGCTCTGTCTGGCTACGTCAATGGGTAGCTGATAATGCTGCTAAGGAGGCTCTCACTGGTTTCCCTTTCAAGGGCCTGCGTCTTTTTGGTGAACGCTTGGATTGTTTGCCAAGGGCGGTAGGTTACCTCAACGTAGGAGGCCGTCTCGGTCCTTTCGGGGGATGGGTGCCCTTCTCCCATCCTTCCGTGGTTCCAGACCTGGTCGAGGAGGCTCTCTTACTGGGGCCCGCGGAGATCACTGGGGAAGGGGCAGAGGACGTGACCGTCCTGGCCTCTCCTGGGGTCCCAAGCCAAAATCCCCACTCAAGCCCCCTCAGGCATGAAGGGGCGCCCTCATCCATCCGGGTGGGGGGACGGCTTCGGCTCTTTGCTCACGTCTGGAGGCTTCATGTCTCAGACCGGTGGATTCAGGAGGTAGTGTCCTCCGGTTACAAGATAGAGTTTGCAGCCTCGCCACCCCCAAGATTCAACACATCCCGGATGGCTCAGAACCCCCTGTCAGCTCAGGGTCTGTGCCTTGCTGTCCAAAACCTTCTGGAGTTGGGGGTTATCTGCCAGGTGCCTTTGAGGGAAAGGGGCAGAGGCTACCATTCCAATCTTTTCACCGTTCCCAAAAAGGACGGGTCTATCAGACCTATCCTAGATTTAAAGTGCCTCAACAAATTTGTCAGATTCAAACACTTTCGCATGGAGATTCTGCTGTCAATTCACTACGTCCAGGGGACTTCTTGACCTCTGTAGACATCAAGGACGCTTACCTTCATGTACCAGTCTTTCCAGGTCATCAGATTCCTCAGGTTCGCTCTGGAGGATCAGCACTATTAATTTGTGGCTCTGCCTTTCGGTATCACCTCGGCCCTCAGGGTATTCACCAAGGTACTGGCGGGCGTACTGGCTCTGCTGAGATCTCAGGGCATTCGCATCCTTCCTTACTTAGACGACATTCTCATCACTTCTCAATCTCTCCAGCAAGCTGAGTTGGATACTCAGCGGGGGGTGTCCACACTGCAGTCTTTCGGCTGGGTGATCAACCACCCCTTTCCTGTCACCGTCAATGGTGAGGTTCGTTCTGGGCATGACTCTGGATACGTCTCGGGTCAAGATTTTTCTGCCTCAGCAGAAGGTGGAGAGTCTTCAGGCCCAAGCCAGGTTCCTTATGTCTTGCCCTTATCCCTCCATCCGGCAGGGGATGCAGCTGGTGGGCCTGATGGTGTCTTGCTTCGAGGCGGTTCCATACACTCAGTTTCACATGAGACCTCTTAAACTTCACCTCTTATCAGTTTGGGATCGGGACCCTCGGTCCCTGGATCAGGTGTTGGTTCTGTCCCCTCTGGCCAGACGGTCTCTCTCGTGGTGGCTGGACTCAAGAAACCTGTTTGTGGGCAGATCCTTCTGGAAATCCCTGAAATTCCAGGGTCAGTGGGGCCCTCAGGAGGCCCACACCCCTATCAACATTCTGGAACTGAGGGCGATAAGGAGATAAGGAGACTGTTCCCTGCATCTCAGCTGTGTACATCCCGGGGGTGGAGAATCTGGAGGCAGACTCCCTCAGCAGGGGGGGCCTCTCGTCTGGGAGAATGGTCCCTCAGCAGCAGGGTGTTTTGCTCTCTGTGCCACCACTGGGGTCAGCTAGATGTGGATCTGTTTGCATCCCGTCACAAGCTTTCAGTCTTTGTCTTGGCCACGGATGCCCTGGCAATGTCTTGGACGAGGTTCCAGCTTCTCTATGTGTTCCCTCCTTTTCCTCTGTTGGGCAAGGTGCTACGCAAGATTGCTCAAGAAGGGGTGCCAACCATTCTGGTGGCCCCCCATTGACCAAGAAGGGTGTGGTTCGCAGACGTTGTGCAGTCGGCAGTAGATCAGTATGTTCTGCCCAAGGATCCAGACCTGCTCACTCAGGGGCAGCTATGCCATCCCAATTTACAAACGCTGGCTTTGACGGCCTGGCTGCTGAAACCTCCATCTTGATGGGGAAGGGGCTGTCTGCCTCTGTTGTTAATACCATGATTCAGGCTAGGAAGAAGTCCTCATCATCCATCTACTATAGGGTCTAGCATGTTTACATTGACTGGTGTGAGTCTAAGTCGCTTCCCTGTAGGGTGTTTTTTGTCCCTAGGATTCTGGAGTTTGGATTTGGGTCTTCAGCTTAGTACCCTCAAAGGTCATGTTTCTGCTCTGGCCATTTTCTTCCAAAGATCCTTTGCTCACCATCGTATGGTCAAGACTTTCTTCCAAGGGGTTTCTCACGTGCGTCCTCCACGTAAGCCTATGTTACCAGTATGGGACTTGAACTTGGTCTTATCTGCCTTGCAGGGGTCTCCCTTTGAGCCTCTGCGTGAGGCCCCTTTGTCCATTTTGACGCTTAAGGAAGTCTTTTTGGTGGCTATCACTTCTGGTAGGCGTGTTTCTCAGTTGGCGGCGCTTTCCATCAAACCCCCTTACTTTGAGAGACACCAGGACAAGGTGGTGTTTTGTTTTAAGCCAGATTTTCTGCCTAAGGTTGTGTCTGCCTTTCATCTCAATCAGGACATTGTTTTGCCTTCTCTATGCCTTAATCCTAGTAACTCTAAGGAACGGGATGTGGTCAGGACTCTGAAGTTCTATTTGGTGGCTACTGAATCTTTCAGGAAGACTAATGCTCTATTCGTGCCGCCATCTGGGCCTAGGAAGGGTCTGGCTCCAGCTAACTAATCATCAGCAAGTGGATTCGCCTGGCTGTGATTCAGGCCTATTCTGCTAAGGGGAAGGAGCCTCCCTTCCGCTTACTGCTCATTCTACTCGTGCTATTGGTGCCTCTTGGGCCTTTCAGCACCAAGCTTCTGTTGAACAAGTTTGCAAGGCCGCTACTTGGTCTTCTGTTCATACCTTTTTTAAGTTTTACAAGGTTGATGTTAAGGCCTCAGCTGATGCTGCTTTTGGTCGCAAAGTTCTGCAGGCGGCAGTGGTTTAAACTGCCCGCTGTTACTTTTTGGGGATCCCACCCTACCTTACGGACACTGCTATTGGATGTCCCATGGGTAAGGAATATTCTGGAACAGGACGTGCTGTACAATTCTGTGATTACTCACCTGTAGAATTGGTATTATAAGTATACAGCACGTCCTGTTCCACCCCACCCTTGTTATCATTATTCTTAGTTACCTCTGTATGTTGATTGTTCATATGTTCATTGTTGAATTCTGGTTTTGTTCTCCCGGACTTTTGTTAACTGGTTGTCAATACTGGGGATTTTGTGGGAGGTCCCTGACTTATATAGGGCGGGGAGAGGCCACAAGCTGTTTTTCTGCAGTCCAGTGCCATCTTGTGGATGTATTACCCATGGGTAAGGAATATTCTGGAACAGGACATGCTGTATACGTATAATACCAATTCTACAGGTGAGTAATCTCAGAATTGTATTTTTTTTTAAGGCCCCGCTTTGTAAATTCCCTGAGGATCGCCTTTAAAAGGTACCTTTCTGGTGATCCCAATACACATGGGTGGGCCAAGGTAGAATCCCTCTTATGCTGATATGTGCTCCAGTTCCAGGCCCATCTAAATGGCTGGCACGGAAAAGCACAGCTGGAGGGGAGCAGCCAGTGATCCATCCATTCATTCAGAATAGATTGATGGGTATTAATATTTACAGCAATCTATTCTGATTGGCTGAAAGCCCACACATATGCACCTTGGGAGCATGATGCAAGGTAAGCCATTTGCCGATTCCAAATCAGGATGCCCCTATTAAATGGACCAAAACCCAGGTGGGCTTTGGTCCACTTTAAACCAGTTTTAGCTGAGCTATCTTACAGTACATATCTTCTGTGCCATTCTTCTTTCTTCTATGGCCACCCATCTGTGTTCCATCTACGGCCACCCATCTGTGTTCCCTTCCATCTGCGGCCACCCATCTGTGTTCCATCTGCGGCCACCCATCTGTGTTCCATCTGCGGCCACCCATCTGTGTTCCATCTGCGGCCACCCATCTGTGTTCCATCTGCGGCCACCCATCTGTGTTCCATCTGCGGCCACCCATCTGTGTTCCATCTGCGGCCACCCATCTGTGTTCCCTTCCATCTACGGCCACCCATCTGTGTTCCATCTACGGCCACCCATCTGTGTTCCATCTGCGGCCACCCATCTGTGTTCCATCTACGGCCACCCATCTGTGTTCCATCTGCGGCCACCCATCTGTGTTCCATCTGCGGCCACCCATCTGTGTTCCATCTGCGGCCACCCATCTGTGTTCCATCTGCGGCCACCCATCTGTGTTCCATCTGCGGCCACCCATCTGTGTTCCATCTGCGGCCACCCATCTGTGTTCCATCTGCGGCCACCCATCTGTGTTCCATCTGCGGCCACCCATCTGTGTTCCATCTGCGGCCACCCATCTGTGTTCCATCTGCGGCCACCCATCTGTGTTCCATCTGCGGCCACCCATCTGTGTTCCATCTGCGGCCACCCATCTGTGTTCCATCTGCGGCCACCCATCTGTGTTCCATCTGCGGCCACCCATCTGTGTTCCATCTGCGGCCACCCATCTGTGTTCCATCTGCGGCCACCCATCTGTGTTCCCTTCCATCTGCGGCCACCCATCTGTGTTCCATCTGCGGCCACCCATCTGTGTTCCATCTGCGGCCACCCGTCTGTGTTCCCTTCCATCTGCGGCCACCCATCTGTGTTCCATCTGCGGCCACCCATCTGTGTTCCATCTGCGGCCACCCATCTGTGTTCCATCTGCGGCCACCCATCTGTGTTCCATCTGCGGCCACCCATCTGTGTTCCATCTGCGGCCACCCATCTGTGTTCCATCTGCGGCCACCCATCTGTGTTCCATCTGCGGCCACCCATCTGTGTTCCATCTGCGGCCACCCATCTGTGTTCCATCTGCGGCCACCCATCTGTGTTCCCTTCCATCTGCGGCCACCCATCTGTGTTCCCTTCCATCTGCGGCCACCCATCTGTGTTCCCTTCCATCTGCGGCCACCCATCTGTGTTCCCTTCCATCTCCGGCCACCCATCTGTGTTCCCTTCCATCTACGGCCACCCATCTGTGTTCCCTTCCATCTGCGGCCACCCATCTGTGTTTCCTTCCATCTACGGCCACCCATCTGTGTTCCCTTCCATCTACGGCCACCCATCTGTGTTCCCTTCCATCTACGGCCACCCATCTGTGTTCCCTTCCATCTCCGGCCACCCATCTGTGTTCCCTTCCATCTCCGGCCACCCATCTGTGTTCCCTTCCATCTCCGGCCACCCATCTGTGTTCCCTTCCATCTCCGGCCACCCATCTGTGTTCCCTTCCATCTCCGGCCACCCATCTGTGTTCCCTTCCATCTCCGGCCACCCATCTGTGTTCCCTTCCATCTCCGGCCACCCATCTGTGTTCCCTTCCATCTCCGGCCACCCATCTGTGTTCCCTTCCATCTGCGGCCACCCATCTGTGTTCCCTTCCATCTCCGGCCACCCATCTGTGTTCAGTTCCATCTCCGGCCACCCATCTGTGTTTCCTTCCATCTGCGGCCACCCATCTGTGTTTCCTTCCATCTGCGGCCACCCATCTGTGTTTCCTTCCATCTGCGGCCACCCATCTGTGTTCCCTTCCATCTGCGGCCACCCATCTGTGTTCCCTTCCATCTGCGGCCACCCATCTGTGTTCCCTTCCATCTCCGGCCACCCATCTGTGTTCCCTTCCATCTCCGGCCACCCATCTGTGTTCCCTTCCATCTCCGGCCACCCATCTGTGTTCCCTTCCATCTCCGGCCACCCATCTGTGTTCCCTTCCATCTACGGCCACCCATCTGTGTTCCCTTCCATCTCCGGCCACCCATCTGTGTTCCCTTCCATCTCCGGCCACCCATCTGTGTTTCCTTCCATCTGCGGCCACCCATCTGTGTTCCCTTCCATCTCCGGCCACCCATCTGTGTTCCCTTCCATCTCCGGCCACCCATCTGTGTTTCCTTCCATCTACGGCCACCCATCTTTCCTTCTTGCAAATTTCTTTCCTTCTTTTCTCCATCACCTTGTACGAGTGCCTATACATTTTATTTATTCTTTGTTTTGCTCTCTTTCTTTCTTCTTGCAGACAATGCTGTTCCTGCAGCTGATGAGCAAGTTCAAGGAGATGGGCTTTGAGCAGAAGGAGATCAAAGAAGTCCTGTTACTCCACAACAATGACCAGGACAAGGCGCTGGAGGATCTCATGGCTCGGGCCGGAGCAAGCTGAGCCCTGGGGGGGGGGGCACGCTCCATACACCACATGGGGCCATAACTCAGAGGAAATCTCTCTCCCCACTGACGGCACCCAAACTGCGATATACCTTCTGCTTTATTTTCCCAAAAAAAGCCAGCCGATACCTTCACTGTAAGAAGTGCCCTTTACCTTTTGCCCCGTCTGAGGGGGAGGAGTTTAGCGTGACTTACCTTTGCGGTGTGCGCAGGGGGATGAGGAGGGAGAGCTGATGTGATGCTGCTCGTGCTTGTACTGGAAGACAGACTGATAAGGAAAACATTTTAGTGCAATGATTTATTATTATTTTTTGTTTCCAGATAGATAGTGATACACTGGTTACCGATCTTCTGTGCGGAGCCTGGGTCACATGTAGTTACATTGGCACTCCCCCGCACACTACTTAAAGGACACATTTATTTTTGTACTGTCCATCCTGAATGAAGGGTAAAAAAAAGGCATCGAAATTGCCAAAAGGCCTCATTATCCGACAAATGACATGGTTGGTACACTCGCTATTTGTAAATGTATTTATTTAGTATGTATATAAAACAGTAGGTGCCCTGATCACCATAAGATCGCCCTCCTAGAGCTCATAATGGCCTACACGCGTACGGAAATTAGAAAGAGAGAAAGTTGTTGAAAACGCTGGTTTTCAGATGTCTACTGTATGGGCTTTGTAACTGACGCGTTTCGCCATCTGACTTCTTCAGGTGGCTTCAGTTACTTTTGGTCCATGCAGATAAACTGCTAAGAGCCGCGGCTATGGGGAAAGCAATTCTGTGACCTGCAAAAGTCACGTGCGAATGCAGACGATGCCAAAAGAGCTGCACCTTACCTAAGTAAGGAAGAAAGGATGCGATCTATTAAAGGGCCACTCCAGCACAAGATTCCCATTTTTTTAATTGCACTGCCACCCTCTGCTAGCGCTGAAGCATGACGGGGTTACATAAAGAAAAAACACAGCGGGGAAAGTCGAGTGATGCTGCCGCTGCTCACCGTCATATTGTTGTAGGCCAGGGCGGCTTCTGGGTGTGCATGCTCCTGCTCGCACATTCAAGTGAATCAATGGCAGGGAGTGTGCACACCCGGCAGCCATCCTCGCCTACAACATGACGGCGGTGGCGGCATCGCCCCACCTTCCTCGCTGGACTACAGGGCATGTTTTTTCTTGTAACCCCTCTACCCTGATTCAACGCTAGAGGAGGGTGCGGTGGGAGCATTTAAAAAAATCAGGAATCTAAGGTGTGCCCTTTAAAGAAAGTTGCCCAGGCATCAAATACAATTGCCCCTAGTCTGGAGCTCTGACATTCACCTGATTGTTCGGTCCAGGTCCCACGTTGTCCGGCGCTTCTGTAGTATTGACCCCCCAGAGACTATGGCACGTCCCCTTCAATTACTGCAGTGGAGCTGGTGTGTCAAAATGTGCCACGCCCACCCCACCCCCCTTTATTGCAATGAATCAAGGAGGTGTCCATAGTCCCTGTGACACATGGCAGGGGGGCGGTCCATACTACGGAAATGACAATGGATCGTCCAATCGGGTTAATTTCATGCACAACTGGAAAGGGATGCAAGTGATGCCGCCACACATGCACCGTGGGCTTGTAGTAATGGGAGGAAAACCAAGGCGAAACTGCGGCGTTTTACACAGCGGGACATCCCAGTTTGGGAAGAGGGAATCGGGCGGCCCTGGAGTCCCGCAGGTGCCGGTTTCGGTCTGCGTAGCAGCCGCAACTAATTCATGGAAATCATGGAAATCACCAAGGTGCTTGGTCGGGCCAAACGTATCGCACTTATATTATTTAAATATGATTTGTAAAAGATGGTCAGAAGACTCTTTTGGGCAGTTATGAAAAATAATCAGTGTTTGGGTGCAATTATTAAATGGGCAATCCTTGCCCTATAAGTCATGAAAAAACATAAATATAAATGCACACCCATACTCCAAGGTCTGATGCAAAAAGGTTCTTAATATAATCAATAAAGTTTATAGAGGATGCTTAATTCATTCCAGGTCTTCTTTAAATATATGTAAGTTTGAATATGAACCAACACCTTATACCAATAACACACTTAATACATATACAATATATACAAAATATATGCAAAATGACCTTAGTATTACTACAGAGTGCTGCGTTGTATCTAGTGCTAGAAGGTGTAATACTGTAATACTAAGGTCATTTTCTATATATATATATATATATATATAATGTATGTATTGTGTGTTTTTGGTATTTGTTCATAGTCAAACTTACATATATTTAAAAAAGACCTGGAATGAATTAACAGACTGATTAATTTCTAACGCCAGGTAGCGACAGATGAGCATCTGTAGCGAGGATTTCAGAGCGACCGCTAGTAGTCGCTGCGCTCGTCCATGGTTCATTGTTTCAGAGCGCCTCAGTCACTGGCCGGCATTAATGAATATGATCTGATGAGTCGCATTACTGCGCTATATGGGACCAAACGGTAGCACCAGCTCAGTGCGACCGACTCGCACCACATTCATCAAAAAAACAGCCTCAAACAGCGCCAGCGCTCAAAATCATGTAGTTGTAGCCCATAGTGCCAGAGGCTGTGTGATTAAAGTCTGTTTTTGAACATGTATCCACTAGTAACAAAGCGAAAACATATGGAATGACATTGTTATTACATTGTAACATGAACACTTTAATACCAGACATGTAAGGACAATTCTGCATAAAAATATAAAAAATCTAAAAAGTTTTCAAAAATGTAATTTTCTTGCCCAGGATACATGTCAGACAGATTTGAGATTTTGTTTTTAAAGTGGACCATCACCCTCCCGTGATCGGCCCTGGAATCTATAAGATTCCCGGGCCGATCACCTCCCTCCCCGCGGGACATCTGAGATCGGGATGTCCCGCGGGGTGAAACCCCCCCCAAACTCCCCAAATCCCCTTACCTTGTCTCCGGCCGCCGCCGCCTCCCTCGCACCCCTCTAGACGTGCCCGCGCCGGCCGTCTGTGAATGGCCGGCGCGGGCGCGCGCGCGTCGAGAGTGACGCGCGGGAGGCGGCGGTGGAGGAGCCGCTTGTCCGTTGCTGTCAGATGGCTTGTCCATCCGCGCTGATTGGACGGCGCGGCCATGGAGCGGGGAGAGGTGAGTTTTCCGGGTGATCGTGGGGGGTTTCACACAGCGGGGCACCCCGATCGGGGGTGCCCCACCGAAGTGGACCAAGACCCAGGATAGTCAAAATCCTTGGTGTTGGTCCACTTTAAGAAAAAAAAAAATAGGGATCAGGAAAGGGATTTAAAGTGGACCAACACCGAGAGGTGATCGGCCCGGAAATCTATAAGATTCCCGGGCCGATCACCTCCCACCCCGCGGGACATCCGAGATCGGGATGTCCCACGGGGTGAAACCCCCCCCAAACACCCCAAATCACCTACCTTATCTTCGGCGGCGGCCGGCCGCCGCCGCCTCCCTCGCGCCCCTGTAGGCGTGCCCGCGCCGGCCGTCTGCGAATGGCCGGCGGGGGCGCGCGCGCGCCGAAAGTGACGCGAGGGAGGCGGCGGCAGCCGCCTGGACGTTCCTGATCCCCGCCTGGACGTTGGCGGGGATTGGACCGTCCAGTCACGTGGGAGCGGGGAGAGGTGAGTTTTTGGGGCTTTCTGGGGGGTTTCACACAGCGGGGCACCCCCGATCGGGGTGCCCCGCCGAAGTGGACCAAAACCCAGGATAGTCAAAATCCTGGGTGTTGGTCCACTTTAAGGATCATCCATAGAAATGTATAGGAGAGTGACAGGTAAGACGTGGCGCTCTGCAAGGCTGAACGCCGGCGCTGTACGCTGAGCCTGGGATAATGATGAATCGGACGCTACATGGCGTTGTTCCAGTCACTCACCAGATGGCTTCATAAATGTGTAATTGCTGCCGTGTCCGGCGTTCACCTGACGCTATCCCTTCATGAATAAGGCCCTAAGTGTCCTCTATAAACTTTACTGATTATATTAAATTAAAATCCTTTTTAGCATCAGACTTTGGAGTATAGGCGTGCATTTATATTTGTTTTTCCATTTAAATATGTATATATATATAATATATATATATATTTAATATATATATATATATATATATATATATATATATATTCACGGTCACTTAAAGCAGACCAGAGCCCCCTGAACTTGTAGAATACACATGGCCAAAGCCCCTGCCGATATTCCCTTCTTGGGGTGTAGAACCAGAAATGGATATTTTTGCTTTTCCTGCAACACTTTATTTTTTATCCCTCTCTCTGTAAGATGGCAGGCGATGACATCATCGCCACACAACAGTGGCAATGAATGGAGGAGGCGGAGCTTTACAGCTGAGACAGGTGCCATTATCTGTGATTGGAGTGAAACAGGAGCGGTGAAAATTGTCGAAAGGTGCTCTTAATCAGGTGGCGCTAGTTAAAAATGTGGGTTTTGGTCCGCTTTAATACTCCGGAATACATTGATAAGAAAATATTAGGTGTCCAGGGCTGGCTGTGACCGACCTGGCGCTGCCCCCTCACCTTCTTCCTGGGTGTGTGGCATCGGGGGAGGGTCTGGAGGACTGACCACGATGTTCTACAGAAAGACTCTCAGGAACCTTTTGAAGTCCCATCAATTGATTTTTATTATCTTTGCTCAGGGTGGACAAAAACAATAATAAACCTGTCTTTTAACCTATTTAGTGGGGGAGTGCAGTTGCGGTTAAAGCGGACCAACAGTCCAAAATAACTTTTTAAACCCAGACCGACGCAACACACAGCGCTCATATGCCTCCATCCCCGGGGGAATTTAGATTTCTGCACATAAAGATTCATTTACCTTTTTCTCCTGCTGGGGTCAATTTTGGAAACAAAATGGCGGCTCATGCATTTGTGAGCAGGAAGTGCTGCTGGGCTTCCTGTTCCTGTGCATTGTCAGTTGAATCCAGGCAGCCGCATGTCTGAGATCCCGAGAGAGGAAGCTCCAAAATGGCCGCTACCTTTCTTTTCTGATTGTGCCGGGCTGTTGGTCCGCTTTGAGCGCTGGCATAAGCTGCGGCGGCTGGTCGGGTTGTTTAAGTATATGCTAAATTATTTGTATTATAGCTTTATCTGTGTATTGGGAATAAAATACCCATAAAGCCTATAAACTAGAGGCTCTTCAGGGGAGGCTTTCTCCAGATTGGCTGTTGAGTATGTACAGGCCTTAATTAAAAGGGTTCTCCGCATTCAGTACTCTGTCTATCTCCCTATAAGGCATTTAAAGCAGACCAACACAACACACAGTGCTCATATGTATCCCTCCCCCGGGGCAATGTACATTGCTGCACATAAAAATTATTTTATCTTTTTCCAAATCCTGCTGTGGTAAATTTCAAAAACAAAATGGTGGTTCATCGATGTGCAGGCCGCCTGCAAACAGGAAGTGCTGCTGGGCTTCCTGTCACTGTGCATTGTCAGTTATGTCAGTTGAATCCAGGCAGCAGCATGGCTGAGATGCTGGGAGAGGAAGCTCCAAAATGGCCGCTACCTTTCTTTTCCATCTGTGCCGGGCTGTTTAACTTTGTAACCGTCTGCTTGGGGGAGGTGCAGAGGATTCCTCGGGGGCGGGTTTCTTAAATTAACAAAGGAACTTAATGTCCAGCCAATGGATTATAAACGGTCAGTCAGTATTGTCTTCCCCAGGTGAGGCCGTATGGGAGGTAAATGCCCCGTTCAGTATTCTCACTGTCCCCTATTCTTCTGTCTGTGACCCTCATCATGTCTGCCCCCCCCCCCCCCCCCCCCCGCAGATTCCTGTCCTGCCACCACAATACATTTTCCACATGCTGTATCGCATATCTTTACACTGGAATGGGAGAGATGGCGCACACTTCTGTAGTTAGTGTGTGCTCCCTCTCGTGTCTTGTGTATAGTATTACACCGCAACACTAGCTTCAGCGCTTACAGAGGACCAAAGCCCAGGATTTTGACTATCCTGGGTTTTGGTCTTTGCCCCCAGGGCATCCCGATCAGAGATGCCCCGCTGTGTGGAACCCCCAGGTCACCTGATCTCACTAAAAAGTGGTTGTGCTGGAGGGGGGGCGGAAGAGGAAGCCCAATCCCGGGCCACAACCTATGTAACCCCCTTGCTTCGGCTACTAGATCCCGTCCCCAAGTGACCACTGGTGTGGGCCAACCACCAAGAAATGTTTAAAGTGGATCAAAACATATAAAAAAAAATATTCTGAACACAAGATACAATAGAGAGAGAGACCGAGCCCAGCCCTTAGCAGCTTACAGTCTAAAGGACCATTCACAATGTCAAACTGCAGTCTAAATAACGTGTTGTTCATGATGGTATTACTGCATAATGCTGCACCATTGTCTTCTATTGAGATGTATGAGACTAAGCACTGCCCCTACCTCCTGCTCTCAATAGAAGCCAATGGTGCGGCATTATGCAGTGATACCATCATGGCCGCTCCCATGGACAACAAGAATTATTTAGACTGCATTGGCTATGCCCTGCCCCCAGGAAGTCCAGATTTACCAATCCCAGGGGCTGCAGTGGAATCTCCGGCATCCCTTCGCCTAACGTACACTCCTGTGACAGGCCTATCACAATGGCCGACGTGGAGTCATTTGGAAGTAGCCGCTACTCTATTATGATCTGCGGGGGTGACTTCCACCAATCCATGAGGTTTCAGGTGCACAGACGCAGGGGCCATATCCGGATGCCCCCCAGTAAAGCAGACCAAAACCCACGCAAGTGAAAAAACCTGTGGACCCTTCCAAATGAGACTGGAAAATGCACAAACTACTAGAAAGTGGTTGTGCTGGGTGTGTGTGTGTGTGTGTGGGGGGGGTCCTGCTTCACATACTAGCAGAGGAAGCCCAATCCCAGGCCACATGTGGGTTATCCTCCGCCAGAGGGCGCTGTGGCACTGCAGACATGCAAAAACAGGCTCCTCCCAGCCCCTCATATACCCAGGGACCTCCCACAAATCCCCAGATTTCTCTGCAGTGCTGACTGCGAAGACATGAAGTATCACTCTCTCGCAGGTGAGCGGGGCTATTAAAGCCTGCGGCCCTGTGGGACTATTTCCACCCGTCCTCTGTGTGTTATGCCTCCCAGCCTGGGCTGCGTTGGTTGGGTGAAGGTAGGCAGCACCATGTGTGCTTATGGAGCCCTGCTCCACCGCAATCCCCCACCAATAGGGTAGGCAGTCAAGGCTGATGGTGAGCCTTCAGGGGATGCCCCTCCCGCATCATTGCCCCATGTAGCGGTGGACCCTATGTAACGGGTCGCCTTCCTCCCTCGTTCCCCCCTTAGTCAGGGGGAAAAGAAAGGGGGGGGAGGGGTTGTGTGTATGGCGGCCTCAGTGTATCCTATTACACTCCTATGGCTTGGTTTTGTGCTTTACTGGGAACGGGGGTCAGAGCCGCGCTTTTATCTGTACTGTTAGCTGCAGCGCCTTTATTTTATGTTTCTTCTTGCATCGCATGTACGGCGGCGGCTTTGCTGACGTCACGGCGTCTTTTTTCTCCCTTCCTTCTTCCATGTTTTATGTATTATGTAATTGTGGTCAGTGGCAGGACCCTGTCCTTTGATAAGGACGCACAATTCTTCTTCTTAGCCTGTAGTGGCTCTTCTGAGGTGATTCACGTCAATTCCTTCAGGCGTTATTGCCTTACTGTCCTGATTGGCTACGCTTTTTCGAGCTTCGCACTCGCTGAGGTGGGGCGTGGTTCTGGCTTGACGCATTCCGCGTCGCGGTCGGCTCAGGCCCGCCCTTCGAGGTTCGCTTGGCGCCATTTCTTACTCACTTGCGCGTGGTGAAGACCGTCCTCTCCTCTCTGTCTGTAAGTGCCCTCATGGGCGACTCTTCATTCGTTTTTTATTCTCCCTTGCGCATGGCTCTGACATCCTTGTTCCCTCTTATGTCTTTCAGACCGTGGATTTCGGTGGCTTCTCCCGGCCCGGTGTAGCTCCCGGTGACCATTAAAAATTACTCCCACTTCCCCACGGGTTATTGGGGCATCCAGGGTAGCTTTTAGCGTCAATCCCTACTGGCCTATTGTGCCGATACAATCACCATATGGAGGCGTCTCAGGATATTGTGAACGGGGTTCCTTCGGGACAAGCCCAGCTGTGTGTAGCTTGTGGGGTCTTACCTAGCAGCGGTGACAATGCACGGGTCTGTGTTCCTTGTGCACAGCAGGCGCTATCGGTGCTTCCCGTCTCCTCTGAGGCTGGGCCTGCGCCTCGCCTCACTTCACCTACTCCCCCAAGTCTGAGTCTAACCCCCAATACCAGCGGGGATTCTCATCCTGATTTGCCCACTAGACTGGCTAGTGTTGAAAACTTGCTAATTCCTTAGCACGTAAAGCCACCGCCAAGAGGCGGCATTTGAACCCTGAATCGGCCCTCTTCCCTATAGAACCTGATGATTTGTTGCATTCCTATGCCCATATCCCCTCAGACGAAGGGGAACTGTTCTCTGACTCAGGGTCTTATGACGATGAGTCCAGGGGTCAGGAAGAGTCTGGCTCCGAGCATTGGTCCTCGGATGATGTCGATAGACTGCTGGTTCAGATCTTTGAGGTTCTGTCCCTCTCTCCCCCTGCTGCGGCTCGCCGGCAAAGGGGTGATCTTTTTCATACCGCTAAAGCTCACTTGGAATTTCCCGAACAAACCCATTTCAATAGCCTCGTGCTTAAAGAATGGGAACATCCCAGCAGACTTCATGGGGTCCCTAAGAGCGTGGATAGGAATATCCCTTCCCTGCTGACTTGGTTAAGTGCTGGTCATCGCCACCTGAGGTCGATGCTCCTATTCTAGGGTTGTCCAACACCTCTATTATGCACTCTCCCGACACTACTACGCTACGGGACTCTGAGGACCAGCGTGTTGCCTTTGCATTTGGGGGAGCGACTCTGCGCCCGGTTTGCGCCTTAGCCATTACGGCAGTAGCGCTCAGGGCCGTAGTTAGGAGTGCTCTCGATGGCACAGATGAGTTGCCTCCTGATACTGTCAATGCTCTGTCCATCTGTGATGCGTTTGTGAACTTTATCCTGTCTGCATCGGACGATGCTATTAAGATGTGTGCCAGGTCATCTGGTGGTAGCTATACTCCGCGTGGTCTGGCTGCGCCAGTGGGCCGCAGACAATGCCGCCAAGAAAGCCCTTACGGGCTTCCATTTAAGGGGCTGCGCCTGTTTGGGGATCAGTTAGACCTCTTCGCCAAGGGAGGCAAGTTACCCCAGCGCAGGTGGCAGATTCGGCGCTTTCGTGGCCAAGGCTTCCTATCGACCCCCTACCGTGGGGCTAAACAAGGTAGAGGGGTGTCCTTCGCTGGGGCCCGCGCCGATTCCTGGCACAGGAACAGAGGACGCCGTCCCGGTTCCTCCTGGGGACCCAAGTCTAAAGCCCCTCCCAAGACCCCCCAGGCATGAAGGGGGGCCCTCGCCCATCAGGGTGGGGAGACGTCTGCAGCACTTCGAGCACGTCTGGAGGTGCCACGTCTCAGACCGGTGGATTCAGGAGGTAGTGTCCTCAGGCTACAAGATAGAATTTGCTGTACGGCCCCCCACCAGATTCGTTGGGTCCCGGATCCCACAGGATCCTGCATCAGCTCAGGTCTTGTTGCTGGCTGTGCAGGGCCTCCTGGACCTAGGGGTCATTTGCAAGGTCCATTTAGGAGACAGGGGCATGGGGTTCTATTCCAACCTTTTCACAGTACCCAAGAAGGATGGGTCAGTCAGGCCCATTCTAGATTTAAAAATCCTCAACAAATTTGTCAAAAACAAACACTTTCGCATGGAAACTCTGCGCTCGGCCATCGGCTCTCTGCGCCCAGGGGACTTTATGACGTCCGCAGATATAAAGGATGCTTACCTGCACATCCTGGTGTTTCCAGGACACCAAAGATTTCTCAGATTTGCACTGAAAGATCAGCATTACCAATTTGTGGCCTTGCCATTCGGCCTCACTTCGGCTCCCAGGGTGTTCACCAAGGTGCTGGCGGGGGTGATGTCCCTGATAAGGCTAAGGGGCATACGCGTGCTGCCTTACCTGGACGATATTCTTATCACCTCTCGTCTCTGCGGCAGGCAGAGTTGGACACTCGGCTGGTAGTGTCCACCCTGGAGTCCTTCGGCTGGGTCCTCTCTGTCCCCCTCCTCGGTGACTCCGTTCCTGGGAATGATTCTGGATACGGTTCAGTCAAGGATATTCCTTCCTCAACAGAAGGTGGAAGCTCTGACAGCGCAGGTGAGGTTCCTGCTCTCGAGCCCACAGCTCTCCATCCGGCAGGGAATGCAGCTGGTGGGTCTGATGGTGGCGAGCTTCGAGGCGGTGCCCTTTGCCCAATTCCATTTGAGACCTCTGCAGCTTCACCTTCTGTCAGTGTGGGACAAGAACCCAGTGTCCTTGGACAGGGTCTGTGTGCTTCCCCCCTCGGTCAGACAGTCCCTTGCGTGGTGGCTGGACCACAGGAACTTGATAGGGGGCAGGTCTTTTCTGGCCCCCTCCTGGGAGACGGTCACAACGGATGCCAGTCTGTCAGGTTGGGGGGGATTCTGGAAGTCCCTGCACTTCCAGGGGTCCTCAGGAGGCCCATTTACCCATCAACATTCTGGAATTACGGGCAGTCAGGTTGGTACTGGAGCGATTGACCCAACACCTGAGGGGTCTGTCGGTCCAGATGCGCTCAGACAACAGAACGGCGGTTGCCTACATCAACCATCAGGGAGGGACCCGGAGCAAGGGTGCTCTCCAGGAGGTGTCTCAGATTCTGACATGGGCGGAGGCCAATGCCCAATGCATTTCGGCTGTCTACATTCCGGGGGCGGAGAACCTGCTGGCGGACGCCCTGAGCAGGGGGATGTCCCGTCAGGGGGAGTGGTCCCTCTGCAACAAGGTATTCCAGTCCCTGTGTCACCGTTGGGGACTACCAGATGTGGATCTGTTTGCTTCCCGTCACAATCACAAGCTTCCGGCCTTCGTATCCCTGTCTCAGGATCCTCTGGCCTTGGCCACGGATGCCCTGTCCATGTCTTGGAGGGGGTTTCGACTCCTGTATGTGTTTCCACCATTTTTCCACCATTCCCCCTTCTGGGCAGGGTTCTGTGCAAGATTGCTCTGGAAGGGGTACCTGTGATTCTAGTGGCCCCCAGGTGGCCAAGAAGAGAGTGGTTCGCAGACGTGGTTCAAATGGCAGTAGATCAGTATGATCTGCCAAGGGTGCCAGATCTGCTAACTCAGGGGTCCTTACGCCATCCCAATTTACAAACTGTGGCTTTGAAGGCCTGGCTGCTGAAACCTCCATCTTGATGGAGAAGGGGTTATCTGCCTCTGTGGTGGCTACTATGGTGCAGGCCAGGAAGAAGACTTCTTCTGCTATTTATTATAGAGTATGGCGTTCCTACATTCCATCCAGGTCTCTTCCCTGCCGGGAATTCTCCATCCCTAGGGTTCTGGAGTTTTTACAGCATGGACTTAGGTCTCAAACTTTGTACTCTGAAGGGTCAGGTTTCTGCCCTGTCTATCTTCTTTCAGAAGACCTTTGCCCAACATCACCTGATTAAGACCTTCTTTCAGGGGGTCACGCATGTGCGTCCCCCTCGAAAACCTATGGTCCCTGTCTGGGATTTGAATTTGGTCTTGTCTGCCTTGCAGGGTGCTCCCTTTGAGCCTATTCATGATGCTGCTCTGGTCGTTCTCACTCTCAAGGTTGTCGTCTTGGTGGCTATTACTTCGGTTAGGCGTGTGTCTGAGCTGGCCGCTCTATCTATTCAGCCTCCATACTGTGAGAGACACCAGGACAAGGTGGTGTTTCGCTTCAAACCAGATTTTCTGCCTAAAGTGGTGTCTGCATTTCATTTGAACCAGGATATCGTTCTTCCTTCAATCCTAGCAACGACAAGGAGAGGGTTCTGCATTCCTTGGACGTAGTCAGGTGCTTGAAGTATTACCTGGTTGTCACTAAGGCCTTCAGGAAAACTGATGCTCTCTTCGTTGTGCCTTCCGGGCCTAGGAAAGGTTTGGCTCCCGCCAAATCTACCATCAGCAAATGGATTTGTCAGGCTGTGATTCAGGCCTATTCTACTAAGGGAAGGCCTCCCCCTTTCCGTCTTACTGCTCATTCCACTTGTGCTATTGGTGCCTCTTGGGCTTTTCAGCACCAGGCTTCTGTTGAACAAGTTTGCAAGGCCGCTACTTGGTCTTCTGTTCATACTTTTCTAAGTTTTACAAGGTTGATATTCGGGCCTCAGCTGATGCTGTTTTTGGCCGAAAGGTTTTGCAGGCGGTTGTAGTCTGAGCTACGTGCCGTTGCCTTTTTTGTTGGAGATCCCACCACTTTATGGACACTGCTATTGGATGTCCCACGTGTAAGTATTATAGATGGAGCAGGACGTACTGTATGCTTAGAATAATACAATTCTGTGAAATACTCACCTGTAGAATTGGTATTATACGCATACAGTACGTTCTGCTCCACCCCACCCTGGTTTCACTTTGTTCTAGATCCCCTGTATGCTGATTGTTATCATTGTTATAATTGTTATTATTACCAGTTTTGGTGATTGGTTTCTCTCGGCTTCTTTTTCTCACTGCTTTTTAATGCTGGGGATTTGTGGGAGGTCCCTGGGTATATGAGGGGCTGGGAGGAGCCTGTTTTTGCATGTCTGCAGTGAACAGCGCCCTCTGGCAGAGGATAATCCACGTGTAAGTATTATATATGGAGCAGGACGTACTGTATGTGTATAATACCAATTCTACAGGTGAGTATTTCACAGAATTGTATTTTTGGCTACCGGATCCCATCCCCAAGCGATCAACGGTGATGTGTGGGCCGACCACCAAGAAATGTTTACAGTGGACCACTATCCTGCGTTTAGGTCCTTGCTCCGATCGGGGATGCCCCGCTGTGTGAAACCCCCTAGACCGCTGAAACCAACTCGCCTCTTCCTGGTGCTATGACGCATGCGTGGGCGCTCGTCCAATCCGCACACTCGGATCCGCTGACATCACGCTGTCTAAGGCAAGTGGCTCCGAGCACGCTGACGGCTGCATCCCCCGCTTCCCTCTAACAGGGAGCGTGCCTGCGCCGGTCACTAATGCCTTGCCTGGGCACGTGGGGATGCAGCTGCGGCTCGTGCATGCACCGTTGGACTGGGAAAGAAGGTAAGTGTATGGGGCGACCTGGGGGGTTTCACACAGCGGGGCATCCCGATTTTGGATGCCCCAGGGGGAGGGAATCAATCAGCTTGTGAATCTTATATTCCAGGCTGATCACCGTGGGTTTTGGTCCATGTTAAGTAGCCCTGTTCACATCACTGGCTGTTTGTGGTCACATGAGGCCACAATGCTACATGGGGATTGTAGAGGTAGGTTTGTACTTGCCCTGGTTTTTGACTGGAGGGGAAAAATGGGGAAGCAACCATCTTAGTAGAGCTGGTAGATCATTGGTGGGCAGGACTGAAAAGCTCTCAAACTCTATATAAAACATAATATAAACACATTGGCCTCAATTTAATAAAGGTAGAAACAAATTCTCATGGTAGTAAAAAATTCATTTTATGAGAAAAAAGCCTGAGAATGTCACTGTTACTGAATCACTAGATAAAAAGACAATGAAAGTCAATGGCAGAAACATTTCTCTACGTTTCTTAGGAGTAAAAAATGCCATTGACTTTTATTGTTTTCTTAGCTGGTGATTCAGTAACAGTGACATTCTCAGGCTTTTTTCTCATGAATTAAATCTTTTGCTACCATGAGAATTTTTTTCTACCTTTATTAAATCGAGCCCATTATATGTACAAAAAAAAAGAAACAATGCGCAGAGACGACCGTACGGTTGCAGCTGCAGGGCGCGGGCGGATCTGCCTCCCATTAATCTGCTGTAGAATTAATAGGGGAATGTGGAGCATCTGAGCATCTGCTTACAAATCACATCATTACCCAACAGCAATTGCAATAGCCTTTCTTAAAGGGCGACTCCAGCCACAACTTTGCCAGGAGTGGGAGAGGAGTTGCGGTTATCCTCCTACACAATGAAAATAATAGTAAACAGTTTCTAACCCTTCCTCGCTCTTTCTAAAGCTATTACAAAAAATAAAACCTGGTCTGGAGTTGGGCCTTTTTAGTACAAAGTGTAAATTGTTTAATATAAAAAAAGATGTAAATCTAAAGTCTGAAGTAATTTGCTAATTATTTTCTTTCTCCCTCCAGAGGTAATAATAAAAAAACTATAAAACCTCCAGCGCTCGTCTGCGTAATTCTTGGCTCTGTCGCCATTTACCCCCGAGTGATAATTTGATTCAAAGCTGTAATAGTGGAAGAAAACAAGCGTGGCCGGCTGCTAGTCTGCCCCGGGCATCCTATAGCGGGATGCCCCCCTGTGTGAAACTCACCTTTACTGGCAAAGCTTCCCTGTAGCTGTGCGCACTCACACACCCAGCCTGTCTGAATGCCTGGGAGTGGACGCACCTACCTGAACAGAAAGACATAGCTGCGGGCAGTCGCCCGCAGTTTTTACATCAGCCAATCCGCAATCTTAAAACGGCCTCTGGGTGTGGGATTGGTGGTAGAAAAACATGGTTTTATTTGAAGACCTGGCCCACCTCCATGCCATTTCAGTTCTAGCGCCTCTACCATGTTCACGAGTGTGTGGAAGGGTTTCACCCCTCACCTCATAGGAATGACCATTACTAAGAATGTTATGTCTGCTTAATGAGGAACAGATGTTCGTAAGGTGTGAGTTAAACTTTCTATATGTGCTGAATATGTATAGAATGTCCAGTGGAAAAATGATGTGTCCAGGCATCCAATCGGGATGGTCATTTAAGTTCCTTTGTCCAAACCTGTATTTAAGCAAGCCACAAAGGGGGCATTTTGGGCGTTTGCTGTTGAAGTAAGCAATTTCCCCGGTCGAATAAACATTATTTCCTGTGACGTTTGCTTCTGAGTGCCATTTCCTACTTCACCTTGAAGTGAAGTATTAAGACCATGCAGCCCCTGGACCAAAAGAAAAAAGTTTGTCCCTGTTCTATATCTTCATAAAACATATCACTTTTTCATTTGGATCACTGACTTCTGTAGGAGCAAAGCACTGAATTATTGTAATATTACAAATTCTGGGTTTCAATTTAATTGTGATGATTTCTTCACTTACGGGCTTCTCGCCCATTTTGACAGAATAATGACAACCCCCTCTTTCACCATCATTTCTTCCAGAACACAGCATCAGTTCAACCTCTGCTGTTTTCACTTCCTCTAAATCACTCCACCTGCTTTCACTGATTCCTGGGATCTTCAAGCTTTATCTTTTAGACGTTTCTTTTCCCACATTGTTCTCACATTCCGCTGCCCGAGTCTAGTCCGTTTCTTTAATGCAAAGGCCAAAGCCAGGGGATCCATCCGGCTTCTCTTAGTTTCCATTTCAGTAATCAGTTGTATTTTGGTTGTGTGGATGAGCCGTTAGCAACCTATTCTGGGGATGGGGCTGCTGTCTATACCTACAGGCCGGTGTGTGTGGGGCATTTCCTCCCTTCAGCATAGTATGGTTATTCCGCCACTGCTCAGTTGGCAGAGCCTCGTTTGCAAAACAGGGATCAATAACTAGTAGGTGTGGTTGACATTTGACCGGGAGAGGTTATGTAGTCTTTTGGGATGTTGCATCACTGGCCCATTAGATGTCCAGGCAAAAAAAACCCTGCTATACTTACTTACTTTTTGTTCAATGCAGCTCCATCACCTGCACCAGCATTAACACCTTTTCTGGTCCAAGATGGCGGTGCTGGAAGTGACTGGCAGCATGCCCACGCCATTCATTTCAATGGAAGTGCGAGTATCCTACAAGACAAGTTACTTCATACACTCAAGTCCTATGAGTATGAAAAGGATGATGGTGAAGAAATGGTTCAATGACAATGATGTAGAGGAGCTGGCTTGGCTCCCACAGTCTCCAGCCCTCAACCCATTGTCAGTAGAGTTGAAGAATGAGCTGCATTAATGAGCCGCCCAATATGCACCAACATTTGGAATGTGTAGAAGAGGCCTGGGAACATATTTTCATTGAGACATCCTGGAATCTGCCCAGAAGGATTCAGGCTGTTGAAAGCCAACAGTGGGTTTACAAAATATCAACAAAATAATTATTTAAGGGATTAATCAGGCTAAAAAAAAAAAAAAAAAAAAAAAAATATGGCCAAGCATTTCAGGACCTCCAGTGCAGTTCCTCCTCTCAGCTCAGCACCCGGAGGGGCAAGGGATAAGGCCGCTTGCGCCCCTATTGCTGAAGCACTGCTTGTAAACAGAGCTGTTAAATTACATATGCACGGCAAATGACTGTGATTGAATGAGAGCCTGCACATGTGCCATAGTACCAGGGAAAGGTGAGTTGGTATGGCAGGTCAGGGGGGTTTTAGAGAGGAAAGCTGACTCCAGCCAATGATTTTCACCAGGGAGGGGCCGGGTCGATTGCTAGGACCATTGTGGTCCCTAACGTAATCATGGGTTCTGTGGGCCTGCCAGTTCTCTAGCATATTGATTAAAATGGCTGGAAACCACATAACCATTGATTATAAGTATGACTATTGCACGGGTTGATCAGACCTATTGATGGTTCATCTGATCAAACCAGCCATTCTGCCCCAGCAATTGTTCAATTGGCAACACGCATGGCTAAAAAATGCTGCCACCAGAACACAGTGTTCACCTCTATATAAGCCACACACAACACAATCAGATCAAACGAATCGATCGACCCACAACCACTTCCAGGCGGGGGTTATCAAGTGTCCTAGGCAAGTAAGGTAGCCAGGCTCTGCCGAATTAGTGTGAGCTTTTTAGATCCTTAATTCAGAACATCAGTGACCCTCTGCTGTATTTTCAGAATGTATTTAAAAAAAAAAAACACAAAAACAACAAAACAAACAATAAGGTGATAAAACAGGATTAAGAATCCTGTAGAATTGTTTTTACGGTGTACAGCATGGCTTGCTTCACTTCAATTCTTTACATTTGGGTAATCTGGCACGAGGTGGATCAGTTGACTGCAGAAAGACTTGTGGCGCCTCCCGGCCCATAAAAAGGGCAGGAATTACCCAGAGATCTCCAGTGTTTGAAAAGCAGTAATGCAAGAAGCCGGGAGGCAAGACCATGTTAACAAAAAAACACAACCCCACTAAAAAATAACTCTCTCACAAAAATCACCATAGCAAGGCAAAAGAGGATAATAATAACAAGGGAGGGATGAAGCAAGCCGCGCTGTACAGCATAAAAACAATTCTACAGGTGAGTAATCACAGAATTGTATTTTCCCAGGTGTACAGCACGGCTTGCTTCACTTCAATTCTTCACATTTGGGAGCAGTGTCCATGAAGAAGGGTGGGATCCCGAGTGGGCAACAGCAGGCAGTTAAGACACTACCGCCTGTAGCACCTTGCGACCAAAACAGCATCAACTGAGGCCCTAACATCAACCTTGTAAAACTTAGAAAAAGTATGAACGGAAGACCAAGTAGCGGCCTTGCAAACTTGTTCAACAGAAGCCTGGTGCTAAAAAAGCCCAAGAGGCACCAATAGCCCTAGTGGAGTGAGCAGTAACACAGAAAGGGGGTTCCTTCCCCTTAGCAGAGTACCCTTACACCACCGCCTGTCTGATCCACTTGCTGATAGTGGATTTGGCTGGAGGCAAACCCTTCCTAGGCCCAGCAGGAAGGACAAACAGAGAATCCGACTTCCGAAAGGACGCAGTGGCGGTCAAATAGAATCTGAGCGCCCAGACCACATCCAGAGAATGAAGGCTTCGTTCCTTAGAATTAGAAGGGGCAGGTCACAAGGAAGGCAAGACAATGTCCTCATTCAGATGAAAAGCAGACACAACCTTTGGCAAGAATTCAGGTTTAAAACGGAATACCACCTTATCCTGATGCCGTTCAAAATAAGGAGGCTTAATAGAAAGCGCTGCCAGCTCAGAGACACGACGCACCAAAGTGATAGCCACCAAAAAGGCCACCTTAAGAGTCATTATGGCCAGCGCAACATTGCACAAGGGCTCAAAGGGAGGACCCTGGAGAGCAGAAAGCACCAAGTTCAAATCCCACACTGTTAACAGGGGCTTACGCAGTGGACGTACATGAGTCACTCCTTGGAAAAAGTCTTGACAAGCCTATGATTGGCGAAAGATCATTGGAAAAAGATTGCCAAGGCCGAAACCTGTCCTTTGAGGGTACTCAGTTGTAGACCCGACACCAGACCATGTTGTAAAAAAAATCCAATAAATGGAGAAGGTGCGACAAGGAAAAGACTTAGACTCGCACCAGTCAATGTAAGCATGCCAGACCCTATAATAAATCAAAGAGGAAGACTTCTTCCGAGCCTGAATCATAGTACTGACTACAGAAGCCAGCAATCCCTTATCCATCAGGATGGAGGTTTCAGCAGCCAAGCCGTCAAAGGCAGCGCTTGTAAATTGGGGTGGCGCAATTGTTCCAGAGTGAGAAGCCCTGAATCGTCGGGCATGACGAAGTGATCCACCACCATCTGGACGACGTCCGTGAACCACTCTCCTTGGCCAGCGGTGGGCCACCAGAATGGTCGGTACCCCCTCCTGGGCTATCTTGCGCAGCACCTGCCCCAGGAGAGGGAATGGAGGAAATGCATAGAGCCGGAAATCCATCCAGGGAATGGTTAGAGCGTCCATGACGAAGGCGGATCTCTTGACAGAGAGATGAATCTTGGAAGCTTGTGATTGTGACGGGACGCAAACAGGTCCACGTCCGGCTGACCCCAGCGGCGACACAGGGCATGAAAGATCTTGTTGCCAAGGGACCGTTCCCCCAGACAAGACGCCCCCCTGCTCACGAACCCTCCTGGTTCTCCACCCCCGGGATGTAAACCGCTGAGATGCAGGGAACATTCTCCTCTGCCCAAGACAATATCAGGGACACCTCCTTGAGGGCTTGTTTGCTCCGAGTCCCGCCCTGATGATTGATGTAAGCGACAGCCATCCGATTGTCCGGACGGACCTGGACCGCACGACCCCGTAGGTTGGAAGTCAACTGGAAGAGAACCAACCTGATCGCCCTCAGCTCCAGGAGATTGATTGCTGTGTGTGGGCCTCCTGAGGGCCCCACTGGCCCTGGAACTTCAGTGAGTGCCAAAACCCTCCCCAACCTGTCAGACTGGCGTCCGTGGTGACAATCTCCCAGCACGGAGGTAGAAAAGACCTGCCCACTAGAAGATTCCTCAAGTCCAACCACCACGAGAGGGACTGTCTGGCCAGAGGGGACAGAGCAAATCTCCGCTGCAGGGATTCCTGTTTCCGATCCCAAATGGTCAAGAGATTCAACTGAAGAGGTCTCATGTAGAACTGGGCGAAGGGCACAGCCTCGAAGCAAGACACCATGAGTCCCATCAACTGCATCCCCAGACTGATGGAGGGATGAGGACACGACTGCAGAGCTCGCGCCTGCATCTGAAGGCCCTCCACCTTCTGCTGAGGAAGAAACACCTTGACCTGAGAAGTATCCAGCGTCATGCCCAGGAAGGACCTCACCAATGACGGAGTGAGTGAAGACTTGGGATAATTGATCACCCAACTGAAGGACTCTAGGGTGGAGGACACAACCACCTGATTATCCCTCTCGATCTGATGAAAGGATGGAGCAGCAATCAACAGGTCATCCAGGTAAGGAAGAATGCAAATGCCCTGGCTCCTCAGGAGGGCCATGACACCCGCCAGCACTTCGGTATCACCTCGGCCCCTCGGTTGTTCACCAAACGGCAAGGCTGATCCCCCAGAGCGAACCTCAGGAACTTCTGATGCCCTAGGAAGATAGGAACGTGCAGGTAGGTATCCTTGATGTCCACAGTGGTCATTAACCTCACCGAAGAGAGCTCACCGCCGACCGTAAGGTCTCCATGCGGAAGTGTTTGAACCTGACAAATCTGTTGAGATCCTTAAGATCCAGGATGGGTCTCAGGGAGCCGTCCTTCTTGGGCATGGTGAACAGATTGGAATAGAACCCCAACCCCGTTTCTGAAGAGGCACTGGGCAAACCATTTCGGATGACAGAAGATGTTGGACGGCCAACCTCAGGCCCTGCGCCGTCACAGGATTTTGGGAGATCCAGGACCGGAGGAATCTTGGGGGCGGCCAAGCTGCTAGCTCTATCTTGTAACCGGAGGACACCACCTCCTGAATCCACCGATCCAAGACGCGTTGTCTCCAGACGTGAGCAAAGAGTCGAAGCCGTCACCCCCACCCGGATGGGTGAGGGAGCACCCTCATGCCTGAGGGGCCTTGGTGGGGGCTTGGAACCCCAGGAGAGACCAGGGCGACCACAGGATCTACCTCATCCCTAAGAGTCTCTGCGGCTACCTGTGAAGGAAGATCCGCGTCCCCCACGGGAAGGGCGAAATGAGAAGGCCCCCGAAAGGGCTGAGAATGCTTTCTACGCTGAGGGAGACGACCATCCTTGGTCAAAACATGAAGACGTACCCCCAAACAGACGGAGTCCCGTGAAGGGAAGCCCGGTGAGGGACTTCGTAGCGGCAGCCGCCCACTGACGCAGCCAGACAGACCTATGCATGGCAACCAACAGGGCAGAGGCCCTACCACCAAGCCGGACGGCATCATCCATGGCAGACAGCACAAAAGCAATAAATTGAGAGCAAGGCAAAAGGTACGTGTAGTCATCCTCTCGCTTGCGAGATCTGGGAGCCTTGGCAAGGCGCCTAACTGTCCTCTTAAGTGCAATGGCAACAATAGGCGCAGCACAGACCGGGCGTAAGCCCGTTCCCACAAAGGTGAAAGCGTGACAAGCTAGTTGATCCATACGCCGGTCGGCATTGTCACGCAAGGTAGTGGTGTCAGGAGACGGCATAACAGATGTATTGGACAGCCCCAGGATGGGGGCATCCACCTCGGGTGGAGAAGACCAGCGGCGAACCAAGTCGGCCCAGAAGGGATACCTTCTATCCAGTCCCTTGGGCACAGAGGGCAACCTGTTGGGCCGTTCCCATTCTTTGAGGACAATATTGGAAAAATGTCCCTGCTCCGGGAACTCTAGGCTTTGCTTGTTAGGGCGGGAGAGCTCACCATGCTTCTTCTTTGCCGCCTTAGGGGGAACGATGTGTAAAGTATCAAAAACAGCCGACAAAAGTCTATCGGTATCATCCGGGAGCCCAGAATCCTCGCTTGAGGGAGGACCCTAGGTCGCTATCAGACTCCTCATGGCCATCCCCCGGGGAATCAGAATCACGGAACAATTCCCCCCTCCTCCAAGGATTCATGGCCGCCATAGGTGTCAAAAACCGTCCTTCTTGGGCATGGTGAACAGATTGGAATAGAACCCTGACCCCGTTTCTGAAGAGGCATTGGGCAAACCACTCCGGATGACAGAAGATGTTGGACGGCCAACCTCAGGCCCTGCACCGTCACGGGATTTTGGGAGATCCAGGACCGGAGGAATCTTGGGGGCGGCCAAGCTTCTAGCTCTATCTTGTAACCGGAGGACACCACCTCCTGAATCCACCGATCCAAGACGCGTTGTCTCCAGACGTGGGCAAAGAGTCGAAGCCGTCACCCCCACCCGGATGGGTGAGGGAGCACCCTCATGCCTGAGGGGCCTTGGAACCCCAAGAGAGACCAGGGCGACCACAGGATCTACCTCATCCCTAAGAGTCTCTGCGGCTACCTGTGAAGGAAGATCCGCGTCCCCCACGGGAAGGGCGAAATGAGAAGGACCCCGAAAGGGCCGAGAATGCTTTCTACGCTGAGGGAGACGACCATCCTTGGTCAAAACATGAAGACGTACCCCCAAACAGACGGAGTCCCGTGAAGGGAAGCCCGGTGAGGGACTTCGTAGCGGCAGCCGCCCACTGACGCAGCCAGACAGACCTACGCATGGCAACCAACAGGGCAGAGGCCCTACCACCAAGCCGGACGGCATCATCCATGGCAGACAGCACAAAAGCAATAAATTGAGAGCAAGGCAAAAGGTACGTGTAGTCATCCTCTCGCTTGCGAGATCTGGGAGCCTTGGCAAGGCACCTAACTGTCCTCTTAAGTGCAATGGCAACAATAGGCGCAGCACAGACCGGGCGTAAGCCCGTTCCCACAAAGGTGAAAGCGTGACAAGCTAGTTGATCCATACGCCGGTCGGCATTGTCACGCAAGGTAGTGGTGTCAGGAGACGGCATAACAGATGTATTGGACAGCCCCAGGATGGGGGCATCCACCTCGGGTGGAGAAGACCAGCGGCGAACCAAGTCGGCCCAGAAGGGATACCTTCTATTGTCTAGCTTAGGCGTAATCTGGCTAAAATATATATAAGTATACCTGCAGCCCTCAAATATATAAAGCAACTTAATATATATATATATCAACAATTACGCCTTGTTTGTCTAAGAGTTCACTAAAAAAACAGTGAGTTTTGAGGATAATTGCATCCACAGATAACTATCACTACACAAGCAATCAGACACAGACCCCAGACAAAGGAAAAAACAGGTTTAACTAGTTTCCAAGAACAATAGTTTCTATTGAGAAAAAAAGGAAAATAATGCAATAAAAACCAATATAGTTACAAAAAAAATGCAATTCAGTAGCTTAACAATAGTTCAACAAACTTATCTTAGTTAAGCTGGTTCCGATTCCAAGGTCACTTGGGTCTTCAGTTTCCAAACAACAGCAGAAAGTCCATCATGTGTCTCCGGTTTGAGTGTGAGAGGGAAAGAGAGCGAAATCCTCCTTGCAATTTCTTTTGTCCGGCAATAGGACCGCCCCTCTTGACCAATCACATGTCTCCAAAATTGTCCAATGGGTGAATGCTATCTTATTAACCAATGGGAAATCTACACATATACCCATAGGAAGACAAGCCGCATGGTTTCAGCCATCTTGGAAACAGTCTTCAGCCATTTTGTAACATTCCAACTCAAACAATTTATACATTTATAGCAGATCAAACCCATAATGTGTCTGTAGCACTACAATCCACCCTGTTGATCTGGATATTATGTAAAAATGTTTGTAACCTTGAATCTGGTGGAAATAAATGGCATACCCACTAAACCACAAAACCTAAATTGTAAAGTCTGTTGATCAAAACAGTCCATTTGTCTCTATAAGCTCGCAGGGGTACTTTCTTCTTGCTCTGATCTTCTCTCGTTCAGGGGTGGTCTTCTGGACGGCCTCTCAAATGGGTGATAATCTGTGGAGCGGAAAACAAAGCGGATTATCTGTTCCTTGTAAAAGTACAAAAACAGTAGATCCAGGTCCTTCAGCTACAATCTCACCCTTTACTGGTCTTTTGCCTGGGTCTCTAACTAGCACTTTGCCTCCAACCTGTACCCATTTACTATCCTCCCAGATAACATCAATAGGAAGGATAGGAAATACACCAATGCTACCAAGCGGAGTTTTGCTATGTATTTTTAAAGGTTTGGGATTATACAGTTTCACCATCCACTCAGACTGGGAAGTATCAATTAACCAGTCGGCCTCCCAGCCTTCCTCTTCCAGAATAGGGTCTAGGGCGAAAACAACCTCAAATTTTTCTGCTAAATTGCCCCTAATTCCCAAATAGGTGTCAACTGTCGTCAAGTCTGTCAAAGTTTCAATGTCGTGTGAAGCCATGACCATGAATCTATTGGGCCCTATCTTTTGTGGAACTTCATTTGTGTATTGGAGTCTGCACTCTAAACCCGGAACCTGCAGATCTGCTCCCACCATCTTTTCATAGGGGGTACTTTTGGCTATTGGCCTAGAATTCACTAACACTACAGCCTGTGTAAGGACACGATCCCACCCCCTCAGTGTGTGTGTAGGTGTGAGTTTGCGTATCTGCTCCTTTAACAACCCATTGTATCTTTCAATCAAACCAGCTGCCTGCGGATGGTATGGGACATGGCACATCCAGTACACCCCCGAATCTTTGGCCCATTCTTGAACAGTTCTTCCAGTGAAGTGCGTCCCTTGATCGCTCTGAATTTCTTTTGGAACCCCATAGGCTAATGTCAGTTTCTGGAGCATCTGAAGGGTTGAAGCTTGATCTGCTCTTTTGCAAGGATGGACGAGTAAAAGTCCTGAGAAGGTGTCCACTGCAGTGCAACAATAACGCAGTCCATTGCTCCCTCGCGGAAGGGGGCCAATAAAATCCACCTGCCAAATCTCTGCAGGCCTAGTTCCTCTTTTTATGGATCCGGTGGAATGTTTTTGTAATGGCCACTGTCGAACTTCTCCACATACGGTGCAATTCTCTATCATAGTCTTTATCATGTCCATGTTTATCGGCAGGCCTCTCTGTCGAGCCCATTCATATGTGGCTTTCTGACCCAAATGCCCTGACTGTTTGTGGGCCCACCTAGCCAAGTTCATTGCAACAGGATCAGTCTCTTTAACCAAGGCCACCTTCGAAATCTCATCTGCCACCTGATTAAAATTGTCAAAATCCGGTACTAAGGGCATGTGTGCGTCAACATGGCCCACCCTTATGGTGCGGGAGTGGGCTTGTTCCCAAATGTACTCCCACAGGTCTTGGCCTCCCCACACAACTTTTCCATGGATTTTCCAGTCGTTTGATTTCCATGTGGGCATCCAGGCCGTGAGTCCCTTAAAAAACTGCCCAGCTGTCAGTGTAGATGATAATGCTGGGTGAAGGATCTTCTTGCAAAGTCATTAATACTGCTTTTAGCTCTGCATACTGGCTTGATGCTCCAATACCTGTCTCCTGAAGGACTGTGTCAGAGCTTGGGTTGTATGCGGCTGCGACCCACTGACGCCCTGATGAGTTGATTGTGGCAGAACCATCAGTGAACCATGCTGACTCTCTTTGGTCCACTGATAGGGATTCAAAGGATGGAGCTTCCTGGATAGGAGAAGTCTTTAGGACGGGAACTTCTTCTTGTGACTCGGTGCTGGTAAAAGTAACAAGCCCAGCCAACTGTCTGGAGATTTCTCTGACATCCCCAGCTGCAATTCCCCCTCTCTCCTGAAGATACCATTTCCACTTCATCAATGTCTGGTTTTGGGCTACAGTTGTCCTTGTGGTCAGTCCATTATCTCGCACCCACCCTGCGATGGGTAGTGCAGTGTGGATGGTGACTGGGTCTCTACCAGTAATGGGCTCTACATGTAGAAGTGCCATGTATGCCCCAAGCAGGTACTTTTCCAAGGGCGTATATCTTCTCTGTGCCCCATTTAATTGTTTGGACCAAAATCCGATGGGTATGGCACGCTGTCCTCTCTTTTCATTGGGTTGCCACAAGCTCCAGGAAATCACGCTGTTCTCCTCCACTACATCCAACTGAAATGGCACGCCTGGTCTCACAGGCCCTAGCCCTTGGTGCTGCAAAATAGCTTCTTTAGCAGCGAGAAAGGCAGTTTGCTGTTCAGGACCCCATGAGAAATCAGTCTTTTTCCTCGTTACATTGTAGATGGGTCTGAGAATCAGTCCAAGGTGTGGGATAAATGACCTCCAGAACCCCACTACTCCAATGAACCTCTGCGCCTCATTCTTGGTGCTAGGGGGAGACAGTCCTTGAATAGTCTGCACGACTTTCTCAGGAATTCTTCTTGTTGGGCCGGTCCACATGATCCCTAGAAACTTAACCTCAGTGGCAGGTCCCTGAATTTTGTCCTTGTTAATAGCCCACCCTCGGGCTTCCATATGCTGCATCAGCAAAGGCAAAGCGGCAGTCACGTTTTCCTTTGTTCCAGAGATCATGATGTCATCAATATAGTGAAATACTGCAACTTTCAGGTTCACCATCTTCAAATCTCGGGCCACTAATCCGTGGCAGATGGTAGCTGAGTGCCTGTAACCTTGGGGGACGACTTTGAAGGTGTACTGAAGGCCATCCCAGCAGAAGGCAAACTGGTCTTGACTTTCTGAGTCTATTGGGATAGAGAAAAAGGCATTAGAGAGATCGATCGTGGCGTGATATTCTCCAGTCTCTTTAGCAATTCTTTCGACTATGGAGATCATATCAGGTACGGCTGCTGCCAACGGAGGAGTCACTTTGTTTAAACCCCTGTAGTCCACAGTCATCCTCCAGGAGCCGTCTGGCTTCTTTACTGGGAACACTGGAGCATTGAAAGGACTTACAGCTGGTCTAATGATTCCTACCCGTAACAGTTCTTGGATGGTTTCTCCAATCTCTGTGTGACCTCCTGGCAGCGTGTACTGCTTAAAGCATACCGGTTTCTCTGGTGGGGGGATGTAGACAGGGGTCCATTTCGCATGCCCTCTTACTACGGCCTTCACTGCCCTCATCAGATAGGGTTTGTGTTGATAGCCAAAAGTGAATTTGCCCAATTCAGTTTCAACAGACTGACCTAAAAGTACATCTATACCAAGGATGTTCTCTTCCAGGTCAGAAACCAACACATTTGCCCAGAAACCCGGCCCTTTACCAATTGCCAGTTTTACTCTCGTTCGGACTGCTGGTGTTGTCTGCCCTCCCAGTCCTTCTACATAAATGATTTCTCCCTTGTGATTGGAAGGATTCCCCTGCAAGAGGGTGACTTCTGCTCCAGTGTCTACTAGAGCCATCACATGAGTGGGGCAAGATGATTTTCCCCACCAAACAGTGACAGGTACATATGGGCGTCGGTCTCCCGCTGTCACTGCCCTCATTGCTTTTGCTGGAGACCCACCTTCCCTTCACAAGGGATGAGAAACTTCCCAGTTCCTCCTTTTGTGATTCTCTAAATCTGCCCCAGGGTACAAGGAAACGTTGTCTTTGTGGTGGGATTTGGAAATAATAGGGGAAATCTCATCCTCTTCTGATCCAGGGCTGCTATCACTAGAAATGGGCCTAAATTGGGCGGGGTTACCTACTAACTGCTTCCATCTTTTTAATAGTTCTGCAGTAGGAATGCCATCAATTTCCTCCCTGGGTATACCCCCTTTTAACAAATCCACCCACATTTGTCTCCTTGTGATAACTATCCTGTTTTTTTCCTTATTTCCAGGCTCCCCACCCTTCACTACCTTTTTCCTTTCCGTTACCCTTTGCTTCCTTTTATCTGATCGCTTAGGCCTTATTTCGTCTATGGACCTAACAGGCTTTGTCCTGCCTCCCCCCTCCAATTCTCCCAATTCACAGAGGAGGGCTGTAGCATCATGAATTCTACCCTGTGATCCTAAACCTCCTAATAATGACAACAATGGGGCTTTAAGGTTACCAGGGGCAAATTTCATTAGTTTAGAGCGCAGACTAGCTGTAAAAGGTTCCATATCAGGCCCCATCCAATCACAAATATGGCTTAGTCCAGTTATACAACCCATTTCCCTTAATCTGGAGGCACCCTCAGTTATATTGCTCCAGGGGTAGGCGTTTTCCAGATCCCTGGGATCAGCATATACCCGGACTATCCCATCTCTCACAAGATCTAACAGTGAAAAATTCACTGTAAAGTCTCGTGCTTTGCGCATTGCCTGGCGCAGTTGTGGGTCATGGGTCAATACACCCATGGCCACGGCTTCTTTACCTGACAAAACAATACTGTCGGCTCCCTCATCCCACAGTCGCAAAACCCAACTCATTAGAGGTTCCCCAGGTTTCTGTCGATATTGTTTTGCTAAGCCAGTCAATTCAGTCTGAGTATATTCCCGCAACTCCTCAACCTCAATGTCTTTGGGGTTGCGGTAATGTACTTCACCGTCAGCCATGTCTTCCCGGTCATGCTGTCTTTTCCTATGTTTAGTAATAAGGGGCCTAGCACATTTCTTAGGCTTTATATCCTCATCAGTAAACTCTACCACTATTTCTTCCTCACTGTCGCTAGGGGTTGAGTCACTATCACTATCAGAGGGTACAGTAATCTTCCTTACTCTTTCTTTCTTAACAGGCTTTTGAACTCTCTTATTTCTTATAGCATTGATAGACTTACTCATCTGGAGTTTGTCTTCCAATTCCTCTGCTCTACTAGTAGCAGTTTTGATGCACTCAGAAGCTACAGTAAGCTGATCCCTTAAAGCCTGCACCTCCCCCTCTGCTCTCTTTCTTTTGTCTGCCTCTGTATAGAGAGCATGCACAAAAACCCAGCCCAAAGAAGCCACAATCTTTCTTGCTGCCTTATTTATAAATGACATTTCAAGAAGAAATTTTTGAAAATGGATTGTAACTGTATCATCCCATACCTCATTTCCTGGGTTGGCATATTTGGCCAGTTCCTCTGCTAAAGGAAACCATGGCCCCTCTGTTGCCCAGCTTGGTATATTGCATCCCTCCTTTTTTCCTGATATGTTCTCGGCACCCTTTTTTCCCTTAAAGAGTCTGCGAAACATTGTTGCTTGGTAAAATACAAATAGATTACCCACAAAAGTGCAATATCAATCAGAAACTCAGTGTAATCCCGGACGAGCCCCCAATTGTCTTGCTTGGGCGTAATTTATCTAAAATTTTCAAAATATATTTGCAGCCCTCAAATATATAAGGGAACTTAAGAGCTCAAATACATGTATATCTCTGAAAATTACACCCCGTTTGTCTAATAAGTTCAATTGCCAATAATCTCCAAGGAAGATGATGCACTTTAAAGTTATTTTATATACCTTGCAAAATGTACACAACAAAAATCTGTGTTACAACATAGAAAGCCTAACAGGGCAAAAGCATATATATATTAAAACGGATTACTCATCTGTTTTAATTGCTCCACGCAGAAATTCAGCAGACCACGTCCAAACAAGATGGCTGCTGTACTTGGCTTCACAACGCAGGTCCATCTACCCAAGGCAAAGTCCCATCTTGGTCCGTCTGGTCAGGCGCATCAGCAGAACTCTTCTCCAGCTGCCCTCCAAAAGAAAAATCTCCCATCTCTCTCCAACCTACAGTTTTTATTAGGTGGACCCTTTGTTCCATTTTGAAATCCGCAGCTCATCCCTGATTGGCCCAGGGAAAACTCACAAAGTGAATGCTCTGGCCCATCCCTATCTTTATCAGAGGTAGCCAGCTTAATTTGCATGCAAATGCACACCTGAAACTCACACCCAGAAAACCAGTTTTTAAAGAACAAAGGGGGTTACCCACCCTGCTGCTTCAAACAAAAGGGATTATCCTATATATATACAGTGATTGCATGTATAAGATTTTTTTACAATTTCTATGGGAACAATATATATATAAAAAAAATATCATAGCTTCACATCTATCCAGTCCCTTGGGCACAGAGGGCAACCTGTTGGGCCGTTCCCATTCTTTGAGGACAATATTGGAAAAATGTCCCTGCTCCGGGAACTCTAGGCTTTGCTTGTTAGGGCGGGAGAGCTCACCATGCTTCTTCTTTGCCGCCTTAGGGGGAACGATGTGTAAAGTATCAAAAACAGCCGACAAAAGTCTATCGGTATCATCCGGGAGCCCAGAATCCTCGCTTGAGGGAGGACCCTAGGTCGCTATCAGACTCCTCATGGCCATCCCCCGGGGAATCAGAATCACGGAACAATTCCCCCCTCCTCCAAGGATTCATGGCCGCCATAGGTGTCAAAAACCGTCCTTCTTGGGCATGGTGAACAGATTGGAATAGAACCCTGACCCCGTTTCTGAAGAGGCACTGGGCAAACCACTCCGGATGACAGAAGATGTTGGACGGCCAACCTCAGGCCCTGCACCGTCACGGGATTTTGGGAGATCCAGGACTGGAGGAATCTTGGGGGCGGCCAAGCTTCTAGCTCTATCTTGTAACCGGAGGACACCACCTCCTGAATCCACCGATCCAAGACGCGTTGTCTCCAGACGTGGTCAAAGAGTCGAAGCCGTCACCCCCACCCGGATGGGTGAGGGAGCACCCTCATGCCTGAGGGGCCTTGGAACCCCAAGAGAGACCAGGGCGACCACAGGATCTACCTCATCCCTAAGAGTCTCTGCGGCTACCTGTGAAGGAAGATCCGCGTCCCCCACGGGAAGGGCGAAATGAGAAGGACCCCGAAAGGGCCGAGAATGCTTTCTACGCTGAGGGAGACGACCATCCTTGGTCAAAACATGAAGACGTACCCCCAAACAGACGGAGTCCCGTGAAGGGAAGCCCGGTGAGGGACTTCGTAGCGGCAGCCGCCCACTGACGCAGCCAGACAGACCTACGCATGGCAACCAACAGGGCAGAGGCCCTACCACCAAGCCGGACGGCATCATCCATGGCAGACAGCACAAAAGCAATAAATTGAGAGCAAGGCAAAAGGTACGTGTAGTCATCCTCTCGCTTGCGAGATCTGGGAGCCTTGGCAAGGCGCCTAACTGTCCTCTTAAGTGCAATGGCAACAATAGGCGCAGCACAGACCGGGCGTAAGCCCGTTCCCACAAAGGTGAAAGCGTGACAAGCTAGTTGATCCATACGCCGGTCGGCATTGTCACGCAAGGTAGTGGTGTCAGGAGACGGCATAACAGATGTATTGGACAGCCCCAGGATGGGGGCATCCACCTCGGGTGGAGAAGACCAGCGGCGAACCAAGTCGGCCCAGAAGGGATACCTTCTATCCAGTCCCTTGGGCACAGAGGGCAACCTGTTGGGCCGTTCCCATTCTTTGAGGACAATATTGGAAAAATGTCCCTGCTCCGGGAACTCTAGGCTTTGCTTGTTAGGGCGGGAGAGCTCACCATGCTTCTTCTTTGCAGCCTTAGGGGGAACGATGTGTAAAGTATCAAAAACAGCCGACAAAAGTCTATCGGTATCATCCGGGAGCCCAGAATCCTCGCTTGAGGGAGGACCCTAGGTCTCTATCAGACTCCTCATGGCGATCCCCCTGGGAATCAGAATCACGGAACAATTCCCCCCTTCTCCAAGGATTCACGGCCGCCATAGGTGTCAAAAACCCCATCAGCATCGGCAAAGAGGGACAAGCCCGTATACAGGTGCCTCTTTTTACTAGAGGCCTTGCCGGCGGCCGGACTGGCCAGCTGCCGCTCAACGCTGGCCACGCGCAGCGCCAGGTCCGAGTGAGGCTGGATTCCCCCTCGCTGGGAACTAAATGCAGACGTGGGGGAGTAGGCAAAGCTGCAGGTACAACAGGACTAGGTAGAGAAGCGCTCTGCCCAACCTGTTCCGCAATGACACTTCGGGCGCACGGAACGCAAACCGCGTCACTACCACTCAAAGGAGATGCCCCGCACATGAGACACAACTGAGCCTGCCCCGAAGGGCCCCCAAGCTCGCTATCCCCAGAAGCCTCCATATGGTGATTACTGACCAGGCACAATCGTCCAGCATGGGAGAACGGGGCTAACAGACCCCACCCGGGATGCCCCCAAGGGATCCCCTGACAAAAAATACGGGGAGAGAGGGGGGTACAGGACCGGGAGAAACCACAAGCACAGTAAGCCCGTCTGAAAGACATAATAAAGAGAAGAAAATAAGCGTCCCACAGCACATGCACAGTCCCTTAAGAAGTACACAGAGCAGAAAATGGAGCAGACTCACAGACTAGCGGGAGGGTAGCCTGCAGGAGCGTCTCAAGGTGACCAGCAATGGAGCAGCAGACAGAGGAGGGGGGGCCGGACGCACGCCCCGTGGCAGTTGGCAAGGCAGCAGTAAGTCAGAGGAGCCCCCCGAGCGCGTATGGATCTCTGGCCACAAGGACAAGATGGCGCCCGCAGTAGAACCCCGAGGGGCGGGATGACGCGCGTCACGTCATCTTGCGGCCCCGTCCCTCAGGAAACGCGCGAACAGGACTCCGGCCGCCAAGTGACAGAAAACGGCGCCCGGAGAAAGAGAAGGAGGAGAGCCCTGCTTCTCAGAGCCTCCCGCAGTGGAGCGCGATGCGCACGCAGCAGCAAGGCCGAAGATAAACTACGCCTGAGCGCAGCTCGCCACAGCCCTGTCTGTCGTCCCCCCCACGCTGCGAGAGCGGCCGAGGGGGAGAAGGGGGGGGCAGGAAAAATACAATTCTGTGAAACTCACCTGTACAATTGTTTTTGAATATATCCAGTCCAGGTCGTCCCAGAAGTGATGATAAGTGGGTATTCCGCTCGACTGCAAGATCAAAAGCCGTCGCTCCTCCCGGCCCCCTATAAAAGCAGGTGTCTCACTATGATTTCCCAGTGGTTAAAAAGCAGTAAGAAAAAGAGACAGGCCCGGAGGCCAAGAAACCATGTTTCAGCATGTACTCTCTCCAACAAAAACCTTAAGGACAACGGTCCAATACAAAAATGGTAATAACAGGCAAACAAGTGATAATGAACAAAGGACGGGGTGGGACGACCTGGACTGGATATATTCAAAAACAATTCTACAGGTGAGTTTCACAGAATTGTATTTTTCCCTATATCCAGTCCAGGTCGTCCCAGAAGTGATGACAATTGGGACATCCAAAAGCAGTGTCCATTAGGTCGGAATCCCCAGTGCGGAACAACATGTAGTTCATTTCACTACCGTCTGAAGCACCTTCCGGCCAAAAACAGCGTCAGCTGAGGCCCTAACATCAACCTTGTAAAACTTGGTAAATGTATGAACAGAAGACCAAGAGGCCGATTTATTAATAGCGCCAGGTAGCGACAGTAGCGTGATTTTCACAGCGCCAGCTAGTATTTGCTGTGCTTGGGCGTTGTTCGGCTGTTGACAGCGACTCGGTGTGCTGTAATGTTGAATACGGGGTTAGGAGTCGCTGTTTGACTGGGTCCGCGCTGTATGGGAGCGCCTGACAGCGAATGGTCATAGCGAACGACTCCCAGCATATTCATTGACAAATCACGCTCAAAAAATTCTCGCGCTGTGAAAAGCTTGTTTAAACCCCAGAGCGCTGGCGGCGATGGCTTAAAAATACCATTTTGTGAATACTCACCTGTAAAATGGGTATTATAAGTATGTCACACACCCCACTTCATTTATTAAACATTACACTAGGGTTTATGCACCGCTAGGTGGCAGTGTTGCAGAGATCTCCAAAAAAGCAAGCAAGCCCCTCCCGGTCTATACATACCTGGTACCTCCCAACAATTCCCCAGTGTTCAAACAGCAGTAAGACAAGGTACCAGGAACAATTGTAACCCTCAACTGTAAAACTTCACCATATAAAGAACCAGGATACCAAAAAGGGCGGGTGAAGTGGGGTGTGTGACATACTTATAATACCCATTTTACAGGTGAGTATTCACAAAATGGTATTATTCTAAGTATGTCACACACCCCACTTCATTTATTAAACATTACACTAGGGACATCCAACAGCAGTGTCCAAAAAGGGCGGGTATCCAACGAGGCAATAACGCAGATAAAACTCAAACCACTGCAGCCTGCAGAACCGTGCGGCCAAAAACAGCATCCGCTGAGGCCCGCACATCAACCTTATAAAACTTAGAAAAAACGTGAACCGAAGACCAGGTAGCAGCCTTACAAACTTGTTCAACAGAAGCCTGGAGCTGAAAAGCCCAGAACGCACCAACCGCACGAGTAGAATGCGCAGTAACACGAAAAAGGGAAATCCTTCCCCTTGGCAGAGTAGGCCCCAACAATCGCCTGACGAATCCATTTGCTAATGGAAGACTTAGCCGGAGCCAAGCCCTTCTTAGGCCCACAGGGCACCACGAAAAAGGCATCAGTCTTACGAAAGGAAGCCGTAGTACACAAATAGTACCTGACACAACGTACAACATCCAAACAGTGCAACGCACTCTCCTTGTCATTCCTAGGCATAGGACACAAGGAAGGAAGAACAATGTCCTGGTTAAAATGAAAAGCAGAGACCACTTTAGGGAGAAAGTCCGGCTTAAAACGAAAAACCACTTTGTCCTGATGCTTCTCAAAATAAGGAACCTGAATCGACAAAGCTGCCAACTCTGAAACACGCCGAACCGAAGTGATGGCCACCAGAAAGGCAACCTTCTGAGTCAGAGTGGACAGAGCAATATCCTGCAGAGGCTCAAAAGGAGGAGCCTGAAAAGCAGAGAGCACCAAAATCAAATCCCAAACTGGGAGCAAAGGCTTCCTAGGAGGCCGCAGATGCGAAACCCCCTGGAAAAAAAGGTCTTGACCAAAGAATGGCTTGCAAAAGACCTCTGAAAAAGGACAGACAAGGCAGAAACCTGCCCCTTCAAGGTACTCAGCTGAAGACCAGAGTCCAGCCCCGATTGAAGAAATTCCAAAATCCGAGAAATAGAAAAGACCCGGCAGGGCAAAGACCTAGCCTCACACCAATCAATATAAGACCTCCAGACCCTATAATAGATGGAAGAGGACGACCTCTTCCTAGCACTAACAAGAGTCCGAATGACCGAATCCGAAAGACCCTCCTCCTTCAAGATGGAGGTTTTAGCAGCCAAGCCGTCAAATCCAGCGTTGGTAAACTGGGGTAACACAGATGACCCGGAGTGAGAAGAACTGGCCGAAGAGGCAGATCGAACTGATCGACTGCCAGACGAACGATGTCTGCAAACCACACCCGCCTTGGCCACCTTGGGGCCACGAGAATGGCGGGAACTTCTTCCAGAACCAGCTTTCGCAGCACCCTGCCTAGCATGGGAATCGGAGGAAACAGATAAAGAAACCCCAGGTCCCTCCAGCTCAGGGCCATGGCATCCGCCGCCAGAGCCAGAGGATCCCGAGACAGTGACACGAATGTCAAAAGCTTGTGATTGTGACGAGAGGCAAACAGATCCACCTCCGGCGTCCCTCACCGAAGACACATAGACCGAAACACTTGGGAATGGAGAGACCATTCCCCCCGGCGGGACGAACACCGGCTCAGGCAGTCTGCCTATGTGTTCTCCACTCCTGGAATGTAAACTGCCGAGATGCAAGGGACATAAGACTCTGCCCAAACTAGAATCAGAGACACTTATCTGTGGGCTCCCAGACTGCGAGTCCCTCCTTGGTGATTGATGTAAGCAACCGCCGTCTGATTGTCCGATCGACCCTGAACCGGCAGGCCCTGTAAATGATGCGTCAAGTGAGACAGAACCAACCTGATGGCTCGTAACTCTAGAACATTGATGGGCAAGTGAGCTCCCTGAGGGTCCCACTGCCCCTGAAACTGAAGATCCTTCCAGAAACCTCCCCATCCTGACAAACTGGCATCCGTAGTGACAGTTTCCCAAAGCGGGGTCAGAAACGACCTGCCCTTCAGAAGATTGTCCGGGACCAACCACCACCGAAGGGACTGCCGAACCCGGGGGGACATCCGGAAGGACCGATCCAAGGACCACGGTCGCCGGTCCCAAGACGCCAAAAGATGAAGCTGCAGCGTCCTCGTGTGAAACTGTGCGAAGGGAACTGCCTCGAACGAGGCCACCATCAACCCCACCAGTCTCATCCCCAGCCGGATGGACGGGCGAGGATTGGAAAGAAGAAGCTGAGCCAATTCCTGAATCAAAAGAACCTTGGCCTGAGGGAGAAAAACTCCGTGCTGGCAAGAGTCCAACGACATCCCCAGAAAGGTCACCACCCTGGCCGGAACCAGAGAGGACTTGGGGTAATTGATCACCCAACCGAAACTCTCCAGCATAGACACCACCATGCCGGTGTCCCCTTCCGCTTGACTGAGGGAAGGTGCCATGATGAAAAGATCGTCCAGATAAGGTACAATGCGAATCCCTTGAGCTCTGAGCGGGGCCATCACCCCTGCCAACACCTTGGTGAACACTCTCGGAGCCGAGGTGAGACCGAATGGAAGAGCTACGAACTGAAAATGCCAATCCTCCACCACAAAGCAAAGAAACCTCTGATGAGCCGGAAAAATCGGAATGTGAAGGTACGCGTCCTTGATGACTATGGACGTCATAAAGTCCCCCTGTCGAAGCGAGCCGATCGCAGACCGCAGGGTCTCCATGCGAAACTTCCGGGGACGAATAAACCGATTGATAAACTTCAAATCCAGGATCGGACGGAACGACCCGTCCTTCTTAGATACAGTGAATAGATTGGAATAATACCCTCGCCCCACCTCCGAAGAAGAGACCGGGCAGATGACTGCCAATTCCAGGAGAATCCGTACCGCCGCCAGGAGCCCCTGCGCGGCCAAAGGGTCTGAAGTTACCCGAGACCTGAAAAACCTTGGGGGAGGGCGAGACACGAACTCCAGCTTGTAACCAACCGACACCACCTCCCGGATCCATCTGTCCAAGACCTCCTGGTCCCATACCTGGGAGAAGAATCGCAACCGTCCCCCCACCCGTACGGGTGAGGGCGCCCCCTCATTGCTGAGCGGGCTTGGCAGCTGACTTGGGCTTGGCGCCCCAGGCGTGAGCGGAACGGCCACGGCCTCTACCCCTGTTCCAACCTGCACCCCTGGAAGCCAAGAAGCCCGCACCCCTGCCGGCTCTGGCTCCCCGAAAGGACAGATTGAAGGGGGGCCGCCCCCCGAAAGGAACGGCGAAATTTTTTGCGCTGAGGCAAACTACCACCTTTGGCAACAGAATCCAGCTTTTCGCCAAAAAGCCTCAAACCCACAAGGGGAAAAGCCATGAGCGATCTCTTAGAATTAAAGTCAACCGTCCACTGTCCCAACCACACAGAACGACGAATAGCCACCAACAGAGCAGAAGCCCTGCCACACATTAACATGGCATCATCCTGAGCGGCCAGGATAAACGACAAGAAGGAGCCACAATGCAAAAGCGCAAGAAACTCCTCCCCAGAAGGATCCAAATCCACACCTAAATCCCTGACAATAGACCTAACCGCCAAGGCCAAAAGAGCCGAAGCACAAACAGGCCTCAAAACCGAACCCGCACAGACAAACCATGACGGGCCAGCTGCTCAATCCGGCGATCCTCGCCGTCCTTGAGAGAAGTAGTGTCAGGAAGATGAACAGTCGCCGTATTAGACAGTCCCAACACCGGAGCATCCACCTCGGGAGGGACAGACCAATGCTTCAACAAGTCCGCCGGAAAGGGACATTTCTTATCCCAGCTAGGCGGTACCCCGACGAGCCGTGATAAGTGTTTTTGCTCAGCCGACACCTTCTAAGCGGCCATGGCAGAGAACTTCTTCTCGAGGCTGGCCAAGCGGGCGCAGACCTCAGATTGCGAATCCCCACTCGTGACAGCGTCACACGGGGTCAGGAACAGCCGTGGAGGAGAGGGAGATGGCTCAGCCGATGAAGTACCAGGCACCGGGGTGCCGGACTGGCGCTCAATGTTCCGCTGTGCACATGAAATGCATAAAATGACATCATCCCCCGGGAGCGGAGTCCCACACCCCCCACATAGCCTGGATTGTCCCGAAGGACAGTTTCCGGAATCTCTGGCAGCCTCCATATGGTGAAATTCATGGTATTCGCAGAACCCAGGGATTTACGCAGTAAGCGACCCGGGATGCCCCTTTATCTACTATATATGTAAATATATATGTATATATATAAAAGGATATGTGTAATCATGTATCCCTGATGCTGGGAAAAGTTGGCAGGAAGATATCCTAATAAGAATGTAACGCCACCCGCCCCCAGCTAGCCAGGTATATAAGACCGGAAAGGGGTCCCAGGATCTGAAAAAGACACAAAAATCAATACAGGCACATACACACACACAGCGCTAACAAAAGCCGATCCCCCCTTTTAACCCCAAGCCCCCAACATTAATAACAGCTCTGCCAACATCCCCCCAACTAACGGGGGCAAACGGGCATGTATGCGGGGGGGGGCTGTGGGGGGGGGGATGGGGGTGGCAGAGGAGGCATCAAAAACAGTGACCGCGGCAGGCAATAGGCCCCGACCCAACTACCGCGGAGCCTACCTTTATGACATGCGAGACGAGAAGATGGCGGCCCCCGCCATCACACAGACAACGCACCGCCAAGGAAGGAGGAGGAAGAGGGGCGTGCCCACAGAAGACGCGGGAGCCAAGGCAGCCCCGCCCCCTCCAACCGGCCAACCAACACATGGGCCGCGCCAGGCGCGGTCCCGCCTCCGCTACGCCGCCGCGCAGCGGGCGCCAGCGACAATGGCGCCCGCATACACCGCTGCTCGGCCATCCTAAAAAGTCACACCACACATACACAAGACGGCAAGGCAGGGTGAAAAGGCCCCCAGTGAAACTACACGCCGCTCGCGCCGGGAGCCTAGCGCTCCCCCGCCAGGCGGGCCGGCGGCACCACTCGCGCCGCCCAGCCCCGCCCACCGCCATTTCTCACAGGGACCCCAGAGAGCACGGGCGCCATTGTCGCAGCGCCAACCACTGAGCCAACCTAAATCAGCGGGTCGGCGGAACCCCGCCCGACCCGCCATCAGTGACGCCAGGTCGAGCCACCTGAAGAACGGGCAGTCCAGTGCGCACCAGCCACCCGTTCCCAGCACACCCTCCCACACACACACACACACAGTGTAAAAACGCCTTCTGAGTTGGGAGGGAATAAAGCCTCTGTGCCTGATGTGTCAACTACCTAGATTAAGTGTAAGGGCATCCCACGTCCGGATCACCACTCCGGAATCCCGCTATGCCCCACAGTATGGGGTCGAGCGGAGGAGCTAATCTCCTAGGCACCTAAGGTGCCAGGTACCTTTGCCCGGCCTCCAGCCTAAGCTGGGAGGCTACCATAAACAGGGGGAAAAACAAAAAAGAGCCGGGCAGAAATAGACCATGGGGGGGGGGGGCGGGGTAATACCCCGGCTACCTGCAAGCAGGAGACTTCTTTCTTCTGTCTTGTCGCCACCTTGCAGAGAACAACACTGGGGAATTGTTGGGAGGTACCAGGTATGTATAGACCGGGAGGGGCTTGCTTGCTTTTTTGGAGATCTCTGCAACACTGCCACCTAGCGGTGCATAAACCCTAGTGTAATGTTTAATAAATGAAGTGGGGGAGAAAAACTCCGTGCTGGCAAGAGTCCAACGACATCCCCAGAAAGGTCACCACCCTGGCCGGAACCAGAGAGGACTTGGGGTAATTGATCACCCAACCGAAACTCTCCAGCATAGACACCACCATGCCGGTGTCCCCTTCCGCTTGACTGAGGGAAGGTGCCATGATGAAAAGATCGTCCAGATAAGGTACAATGCGAATCCCTTGAGCTCTGAGCGGGGCCATCACCCCTGCCAACACCTTGGTGAACACTCTCGGAGCCGAGGTGAGACCGAATGGAAGAGCTACGAACTGAAAATGCCAATCCTCCACCACAAAGCAAAGAAACCTCTGATGAGCCGGAAAAATCGGAATGTGAAGGTACGCGTCCTTGATGACTATGGACGTCATAAAGTCCCCCTGTCGAAGCGAGCCGATCGCAGACCGCAGGGTCTCCATGCGAAACTTCCGGGGACGAATAAACCGATTGATAAACTTCAAATCCAGGATCGGACGGAACGACCCGTCCTTCTTAGATACAGTGAATAGATTGGAATAATACCCTCGCCCCACCTCCGAAGAAGAGACCGGGCAGATGACTGCCAATTCCAGGAGAATCCGTACCGCCGCCAGGAGCCCCTGCGCGGCCAAAGGGTCTGAAGTTACCCGAGACCTGAAAAACCTTGGGGGAGGGCGAGACACGAACTCCAGCTTGTAACCAACCGACACCACCTCCCGGATCCATCTGTCCAAGACCTCCTGGTCCCATACCTGGGAGAAGAATCGCAACCGTCCCCCCACCCGTACGGGTGAGGGCGCCCCCTCATTGCTGAGCGGGCTTGGCAGCTGACTTGGGCTTGGCGCCCCAGGCGTGAGCGGAACGGCCACGGCCTCTACCCCTGTTCCAACCTGCACCCCTGGAAGCCAAGAAGCCCGCACCCCTGCCGGCTCTGGCTCCCCGAAAGGACAGATTGAAGGGGGGCCGCCCCCCGAAAGGAACGGCGAAATTTTTTGCGCTGAGGCAAACTACCACCTTTGGCAACAGAATCCAGCTTTTCGCCAAAAAGCCTCAAACCCACAAGGGGAAAAGCCATGAGCGATCTCTTAGAATTAAAGTCAACCGTCCACTGTCCCAACCACACAGAACGACGAATAGCCACCAACAGAGCAGAAGCCCTGCCACACATTAACATGGCATCATCCTGAGCGGCCAGGATAAACGACAAGAAGGAGCCACAATGCAAAAGCGCAAGAAACTCCTCCCCAGAAGGATCCAAATCCACACCTAAATCCCTGACAATAGACCTAACCGCCAAGGCCAAAAGAGCCGAAGCACAAACAGGCCTCAAAACCGAACCCGCACAGACAAACCATGACGGGCCAGCTGCTCAATCCGGCGATCCTCGCCGTCCTTGAGAGAAGTAGTGTCAGGAAGATGAACAGTCGCCGTATTAGACAGTCCCAACACCGGAGCATCCACCTCGGGAGGGACAGACCAATGCTTCAACAAGTCCGCCGGAAAGGGACATTTCTTATCCCAGCTAGGCGGTACCCCGACGAGCCGTGATAAGTGTTTTTGCTCAGCCGACACCTTCTAAGCGGCCATGGCAGAGAACTTCTTCTCGAGGCTGGCCAAGCGGGCGCAGACCTCAGATTGCGAATCCCCACTCGTGACAGCGTCACACGGGGTCAGGAACAGCCGTGGAGGAGAGGGAGATGGCTCAGCCGATGAAGTACCAGGCACCGGGGTGCCGGACTGGCGCTCAATGTTCCGCTGTGCACATGAAATGCATAAAATGACATCATCCCCCGGGAGCGGAGTCCCACACCCCCCACATAGCCTGGATTGTCCCGAAGGACAGTTTCCGGAATCTCTGGCAGCCTCCATATGGTGAAATTCATGGTATTCGCAGAACCCAGGGATTTACGCAGTAAGCGACCCGGGATGCCCCTTTATCTACTATATATGTAAATATATATGTATATATATAAAAGGATATGTGTAATCATGTATCCCTGATGCTGGGAAAAGTTGGCAGGAAGATATCCTAATAAGAATGTAACGCCACCCGCCCCCAGCTAGCCAGGTATATAAGACCGGAAAGGGGTCCCAGGATCTGAAAAAGACACAAAAATCAATACAGGCACATACACACACACAGCGCTAACAAAAGCCGATCCCCCCTTTTAACCCCAAGCCCCCAACATTAATAACAGCTCTGCCAACATCCCCCCAACTAACGGGGGCAAACGGGCATGTATGCGGGGGGGGGCTGTGGGGGGGGGGATGGGGGTGGCAGAGGAGGCATCAAAAACAGTGACCGCGGCAGGCAATAGGCCCCGACCCAACTACCGCGGAGCCTACCTTTATGACATGCGAGACGAGAAGATGGCGGCCCCCGCCATCACACAGACAACGCACCGCCAAGGAAGGAGGAGGAAGAGGGGCGTGCCCACAGAAGACGCGGGAGCCAAGGCAGCCCCGCCCCCTCCAACCGGCCAACCAACACATGGGCCGCGCCAGGCGCGGTCCCGCCTCCGCTACGCCGCCGCGCAGCGGGCGCCAGCGACAATGGCGCCCGCATACACCGCTGCTCGGCCATCCTAAAAAGTCACACCACACATACACAAGACGGCAAGGCAGGGTGAAAAGGCCCCCAGTGAAACTACACGCCGCTCGCGCCGGGAGCCTAGCGCTCCCCCGCCAGGCGGGCCGGCGGCACCACTCGCGCCGCCCAGCCCCGCCCACCGCCATTTCTCACAGGGACCCCAGAGAGCACGGGCGCCATTGTCGCAGCGCCAACCACTGAGCCAACCTAAATCAGCGGGTCGGCGGAACCCCGCCCGACCCGCCATCAGTGACGCCAGGTCGAGCCACCTGAAGAACGGGCAGTCCAGTGCGCACCAGCCACCCGTTCCCAGCACACCCTCCCACACACACACACACACACAGTGTAAAAACGCCTTCTGAGTTGGGAGGGAATAAAGCCTCTGTGCCTGATGTGTCAACTACCTAGATTAAGTGTAAGGGCATCCCACGTCCGGATCACCACTCCGGAATCCCGCTATGCCCCACAGTATGGGGTCGAGCGGAGGAGCTAATCTCCTAGGCACCTAAGGTGCCAGGTACCTTTGCCCGGCCTCCAGCCTAAGCTGGGAGGCTACCATAAACAGGGGGAAAAACAAAAAAGAGCCGGGCAGAAATAGACCATGGGGGGGGGGGGGGCGGGGTAATACCCCGGCTACCTGCAAGCAGGAGACTTCTTTCTTCTGTCTTGTCGCCACCTTGCAGAGAACAACACTGGGGAATTGTTGGGAGGTACCAGGTATGTATAGACCGGGAGGGGCTTGCTTGCTTTTTTGGAGATCTCTGCAACACTGCCACCTAGCGGTGCATAAACCCTAGTGTAATGTTTAATAAATGAAGTGGGGTGTGTGACATACTTAGAATAGTAGTTTTTAACCCCCAAACGTCCATATTTTATCATTTAAAAATTAAACAAGTTTTTCTAAACATTTTGTAATATGAATACATTAATATCAGACCTGTAATATCAATTCTGCACAATTTTTTTTTTTTTTAATTTTTTTACCTTAAAAAAAAAAATCTAACATTGCCGAAGTGGTCACAGAATTATTGACATTTAAAAAAAAAACATTAATATCAATTAAATATGAATATTTAAAGATTGCTCCATTGAAATGCATTGGAGAGCGCCAGGTAGCGAGAGGTCATACCTGGCGCTGTGATGGGATTAGCAGCGGCGCTGTTCGTTGCAGTCCGCTACATGATGAATCCCGCGCTAGCCGACGCTCTCGCCGGCGCTAGCCTCATTTAGCGTGATAAATGCGTGATTGTGTCCGCCGCCTGGCGTTCTGGAGTCGGTAGCCGCCGATAGCTGGCGCTACCTGGCGCTAGTGAGACACTACCTGGCGCTATCCCATGATAAATAAGGCCGCAAGTGGTGGCCTTACAAACTTGTTCAACAAACGCCTGGTGTTGAAAAGCCCAAGAGGCACCAATAGCTCTGGTAGAATGAGCTGTGATTCGAAAAGGGGGTTCCTTTCCCCTGGCAGAATATGCTTGCACCACCGCCTGTCTGATCCACTTACTAAGAGTGGACTTGGCTGAAGGCAAGCCCTTCCTAGAACCTTCTGTTAGGACAAAGAGCAAATCCTACTTCCTGAAGAATTCAGTCGCAACCAGGTAATACTTAATGGCTCTGACCACATCCAAGGCATGGAGGGTCCTTTCTTTAAAATTAATCGGTGCAGGACACAAGGAAGGCAAGACCACTTCCTCATTAAGATGAAAGGGAGAAACGACCTTAGGCAAAAAATCTGGTTTAATGTGAAAAACCACCTTATCCTTATGGCGCTCAAAATAAGGAGGCTTCATACAAAGCACCGCCAGCTCTGACACGCGACGCACCGATGCGATCGCTACCAAAAAGACCACCTTGAGGGTCAAAATAGACAATGCAGCATCGCACAAAGGCTCAAAGGGGGGCCCCTGGAGAGTAGAAAGTCCCACACCGGTAATACAGGCTTACATGGTGGACGTACATGGGTGACTCCCTGGAAAAAGTCTTGATCAATCTATGATTGACAAAGGATCTCTGGAAAAAAATGCCCAAGGCAGAGACCTGGCCCTTGAGGGTGCTCAGCTGTAGACCCAAGTCTAAACCGTGTTGTAAAAACTCCAAGATCCTAGAAATAGAGAATGTGCGACAAGGGAGACTCTTGGATTCACACCAAGCAATGCAGGCATGCCAAACTGTAATATAACATGGAAGAAGACTTCTCCGCGCCTGAATCATGGTATGCACAACCGTGGCAGACAGCCCCTTTTCCATCAGGATTGAGGCCTCAATAGCCAGGCCGTCAAGCCAGCGTCTGTAAATTGGGGTGCCGCAGCGACCCCTGAGTGAGAAGTCCTGGGTCGGCGGGCATGATGTAGCGGTCCACTGACATCTGAACTATGTCCGCAAACCAACTCCGTCTCTGCCAGCGAGAAGCCACCAGGATGGTGGGCACCCCCTCCTGGGCTATCTTGAGCAGCACTTGGCCCAGGAGTGGAAACGGAGGGAATGCATAAAGGAGCCTGAACTCCGTCCAAGGAATCGCCAGAGCGTCTGTGGCAAAGGCCATAGGATCTCTGGACAGGGAGATGAACCTTGGGAGCTGTGATTGTGTCTGGGCGCAAACAGGTCCACTTCCGGTTGGACCCCAGCTGAGACAAAGAGCATGAAAGATCTTGTTGCTGAGAGACCATTCCCCCAGACGAGAGGCCCCCCTGCTCAGGGAGTCTGCCTCCTGGTTCTCTACCCCGGGGATGTAAACCGCCGAGATGCAGGGAACATTCTCCTCTGCTCAAGTCAGAATCTGGGTCACCTCCTTGAGGGCTCGCTTGCTCCGAGTCCCGTCCTGGTGATTGATGTAGGCGACAGCCGTCTGATTGTCTGAGCGAACCTGGATCGCACGACCCCTTAAATGGGGAGTCAAGCGAAGAAGCACCAACTGGATCGCTCTCAGCTCCAGGAGATTTATGGGCAAGTGGTTCTCCTGCGGACCCCACTGACCCTGGATCTTCTGCGTCTGCCAAAATCCTCCCCGGCCGGTCAGACTGACGTCCGTGGTAACTATCTCCCACCAGCCAGAAAGGACTTGCCCACCAACAGGCTTCTGGGATCCAGCCACCACAAGAGGGACTGTCTGGCCAGGGGAGACAGAGAAAATTTCTGTTTCAGCGACTCCTGCATCCGGTCCCAGCCGGTCAACAGATTCAATTGAAGAGGTCTCATGTGGAACCGAGTGAATGGCACTGCCTCGAAGCATGACACCATCAGGCCCACCAGCTTCATCCCCAGACGGATCGATGGTCGCTGACAAGACAGCAAGGCTTGCACCTGCGTCTGAAGACCCACCACCTTCTGCTGTGGCAGTAAAACGTTGGCCTGAGAAGTGTCTAACGTCATGCCCAGGAAAGACCTCACCATTGAGGGAGTGATCAAAGACTTGGGGTAATTGACTACCCATCCGAACTCCTCGAAAGTGGATAACACCGTCCGGGTGTCGCTCTCGGCCTGCTGAAGGGACTGAGCCGCAATCAGTAAATCGTCCAGATAAGGGGGACGTGTCCTTGCGATGGTGGTGGGAGGACGTGGGTAGCCGAGCTCCCAACCCCTTGACCCGATAATAAGATGGCTGAAGCAGTGCCAGTGACCCCAGTTTAGATTGGGAAGAAGAAGATAGGAAGAGGAGCTGGGGGGGGGGGGGAAATCGCAAGAAAAGATCCCCTAAGGCGAGAGCGCTGTCCTGGAGCCTGGAGAGGGAGACCAAATTAACAGGCAAGATGGCGGCCGCTGCCGACAGACCCTGGCGGAGAGGAGAGCGGCTTACCTCCTCATCAGGGCGATCCAGGGATGACGAGCGGGGAGCGGAGGAGCCGCCCCGAAGTGACGGCAGTGACGGCGGACCCCGGGCGAATGCGGGAGAGGAGCGCCCACCGCTGTCTGGAGAAGGTGGGTGTACCAAGATGGCGGCCTGCACCGAGGGTGTAGGCAGGCCGCCGCCCACCGGAAATAACGTGGCAGAGGCTGCGAACACAGCTCTGAAGACGGGAGCGGAGACACAGAGGGCTGGGGACAACACTGACAGCTAACGAGTTTGCACTGAGCAGCAAAATGTTACAAGCATGACAGGCACCACCAGGGGGGAGGAGAGGAACATGGAGAGCCTGATTAATAAAAGCAGGGGAGAAGCAGAGCCTGGCACTGGGCTGGAGGTGGGGAAGCAGCCCCCAAGTGATGGAAGTGTGAGCATCCCGGTTTGGGATGCCCAGCCCAAACTGAAGCATTTTGCCAATAAGCCTCCTGGAGGGAATGGGCTGGACAGATTTGCCTATGTCCCCAAAACTGGCCATAGCGGTCCCTTCGTCGTCGTGGCGGGCCCCAGTGCTCCCCCTGTGGAGTCTCCTACCCTGCCGCAGAGGCCGCTAAAAGAGAAGAGGGGACATCAGGGGGCTCCTGAACGTGTGGGTGGGATGACCCCGAGAGCGGGCTCCCTGCCATCACCGCTGCCACCCTCCCCAGTCAGACAGGGGGACCTACAACATGTCAGTCCCACCCTCAAGTCCTCCCCCCAGCCAAGCTCGACCCCTGCAGCTCCCCTGGTCTGGTCAGAAGAGTGGGACCCGGTCCTGAACGTAACCTCCAGCCCTCTTCCGAGTCATCAGCTTCATACGAACCCGTTCACATCGTCGACCGTCGAAAATAGTATCCATCAAGAAACTATCTCGTTATTGAAGGGTCTGCCGACCAAAGCGGACATCGAGAATCTGATCGCGAGGTACGAAGAGGCGCATAAGAAAGAAATGGCAGTGGTCAAGAACCAAGTTGCAGAGGTGGACGTCAGAATCGCCTCACTTGAGTCGAGGAAGATTGAAACATCTTGCCGCATTCAGGCCTTAGAGGAAAGATGTGACAGGAAGCCCTGTTGGAAACGCTCCAGCTTCAAATGGACGATATTGAAAACCTCAAATCGGAGAAATAATTTGAGACTCAGCGGCATCCCAGAGGGCTCCCTGGGGGAAGACCTGAAACAGATCGTCACATCCGTTTTCAACAAAGTGCTGGACAGAGATCCGTCCACTCCGATCGAGCTGGATAGGGTACACAGTTCGCTGGGCCCGAGAAGCCAGGACCCGTCGAACCCCAGGGATGTAATCTGCAGGGTACATTTTTATACTCTGAAGGAAGAAATCACAAGGAAGAGCTGGGAAAATGGTCCGATCGACTTCAGCGGTTCATCGGTCAAAATCTTGCCGGACCTCTCAAGGCGAACCTTACAGATGAGGAGATCGTTGAAGCCCTTGCTGGATGTCATAGTTGCGGCGGGAGCAGTATACCGGTGGGGGTTTCCTTTCCACCTGATAGGAAAGATGGTAATTCCTTTTTGTTGAAATCCCAGCGTGACCTTCAAAACCTCTTTGCTTTCCTTCGGTGTGACCCGGTCCAGGTCCCGGACTGCCTGGCGCCTAATGTGCATATGTTGGCCCAACGCGATGAAGGAGCCGGACGTAGGAGCCCGAGGAGCTATCGGGATCTGAAACGCGTTGGGAGGCCCAGGCGCCCGCCTGTGGTGGAACGCTAAGTTCCACTTGGGTTCGAAGTGATGTTGCCCCGGACTCTTAAGTCCACAAATGCGCCCTTGGCAAACGCTACTTGGCCTTCCCCTGGTTAGACCATCTGGGGAGGAGGCGAAGGACGCAGTCGAGTGGGAATTGGTTCACATCAATTGTGTATGGGTTTCGTTCGGCTTGAAGTCTCCTTTGACGTATTTCACAGTATGTTCTCATCTGAGCGTTATTCTCCTAGTACTGCTAATGGTTAATATGTGTTGGGCCCCTGGGCTCTGATTTAGGTTAATGTGCTAGGTTTTATCTTGCCTGAGTCACTGTTTATTACGATTTAAGTATAATTGGGGTCTGGGGGTGGAGGGTCCCAGCTTTTGGATGGCCCTAGCTAAAGTAGAGACACGGTACCCCAGTAGGCCGTCGGATCTGGTTGCCCGTCGGATCTGGTCTTCCTTTATATCCATGTAGGATTCATTAATTTGTTTGTTGTTCCGTCCTACTCCTTTTGTTCTTGCCCCTCTTTCCTTTCCTTTTCCCTTACCTACTCTACCTGCAGGGGCCCCGAAGCCCTCTTTACTGTCCTAGCCATTCCTCGGATTCCAGATCCAGGGGGGTTAGCATTTTACTAGAGGCGGCTCTCCCCTGGGAATTGATGGATTTCAAGACAGACGGTGATGGGAGATGGCTCTTCCTTAAGGGGAGGATCGCTGCATGTGTTTATACATTTGTCAACATATATGCGCCCAACACAGGTCAAATCACCTTTCTTGAAACGTGTATTAGAAGAGCTGGCCTCCTTCAAAGAGGGGGAAATTGATCGTAGGAGGGGACTTCAACATGGCACTGGACCCACTCCTTGACACCTCAAAGGGGAGCCCTCATGAATCCTTCGCCAGGCTGAAACGGCTCAAAAAGATACTAGCTCTCCACCAACTGGTAGACCCTTGGAGAATAATCCACCCGAGCGATCGGGACTACACCTTTTTCTCTGTGCCACACGAGTCGTACTCTAGAATTGACTATTTTCTGATCCCACATGCTTCCCTGTCCCGGATCGCAGATACGTCCATTGGCAACATCAAGGTCTCGGATCATGCCCCTGTTACACTCACTGCTTCCCTGCCACATCCGATCCCAAGGTGCTGGTTACTTGACGACCAAAGTGTATTAGCCGAGGTCCAGAAGGAGCTGAAGGAGTGAGATTGGCCCTGGGGTCATGTGGGAGACCCACAAATGTTTTATTAGGGGAACCTTTATTAAGTTGGGGTCCAGAATCAAGAAGGAGAGGGCGGAACTTACCTTGAAACTCCTCAGTGAGATTGGGAAACTAGAAAAGCTTCATGTGAAGGAACGATCCAGCTTAAGTGCAGAAACTTCACATATCCAAGTCTGGAGTTCCCCTTTACTTCCCCCTGTTATAAATGCACAGGTCCTTATCTCTTCAGGAAAATAAATTTGCATTTATGTGTTTGACAGCGCAGATCACAGACCCCCCCCCCCCCCGATGACTGTGGAGGGGTCTCGCCGCATAAATAGGGTAACCCTTTTTCTATGAGTCTGGGGATAAGTGCGGCAGGCTGTTGGCGAAAGCATTAAGGGCAGAAAGGGTTAGGACATATATCCCCAAGATCTTTAACGAAGAGGGCCGATTGGTTCACCTAACTAGGGATATTGCCAAAGCCTTCCGTAATTTTTATGAGTCATTGTACAATCTACCCAGTACTCAGGGGGAGAAACGAGAGCTACGCATAGCCCAGTACTTGAGAGAGTCCGGCATGCCTAAACTCCCCAGGGAGGTTTTGAGAGAGCTGGAGGAGCCCATCTCGCTGGTAGAGCTGCAGAAGGCAGTGGCAGGGTCAGCAGGGGGGAAGGCTCCCGGACCAGACGGCCTGAGTTTACAATACTACAAGGCATTTTTTCCCCATTCTCTCCCCGAAAATGCTCAGCGTGTTTGACTCTCTCAGAGATGGGGGGGCTCTCCCACAGGACTCCCTCAGGGCGCACATCTCAGTGCTTCTGAAAGAGGGCAAGGACCCAAACTGCTGCACCAGTTATAGACCAATCTCGCTCTTGAATTCTAACCTAAAACTTTTTGCAAAACTTTTAGCCTTCAGGATCGCTCCTCATCTGCACCATATCATAGGTTTTGACCAGGTGGGGTTCATGCTGCATATAGAGGTCAGGGACAACACAATAAAGGTGTTGAACCTGATCCATATGGCCCAGCGGAAGAACCTCCCCTCCCTGCATCTCGCCACCGATGCCGAGAAGGCATTCGACCGTGTAAATTGGCAATTCATGCACGCCACATTAAGGCACACTGGCCTTGGGCCGAATGCTTTAAGTTGGATCGCTAGTCGGTGAAGGTGAACGGGGTCCTCTCAGATACTTTCAGGATCGCTAACGAGACTAGGCAGGGATGCCCACTTTCCCCGATGATTTTTATCATTACCCTTGAACCCAGCCTGTGCAGGGTCCGGCGGAACCCGGATATCAAAGTGTTGATGGGCCCCACGAACCCTTATAAAGTAACCGCTTATGCGGATGATCTAATCTTTAGTCTGTCGGGACCAGAAACATCGTTGCCTAACCTGTTTGAGGAGTTGAGGCGTTACGGAGAGCTCTCGGACTACAAAATTAATTCCCCAAAGTCCGAGGCTCTAAATGTAAACATCCCTCCCAAAAGGTTCCATAATATCCAGCACTCGTTCCCCTTTAAATGGGCCAGGAACAGCGTACCGTACCTCGGGACCAGAATCAAGAGCAATTTAAAAAACATTTTCACACTTAATTTCCCCCCCCCTTTTGAAAAAGTTTGAAGAGGAGATTTCCAGGTGGTCCATGGGTAAGATATCCTGGTTCGGCCGCTGTAACACCCTCAAGATGAATTTCCTCCCACGCTTACTTTATCTAATGCAGGCCCTACCGGTGGCAGTGCCACAGTCCTTTTTGCAAAAGGTCAGAGCTCTTTTTGTCAGCTTCGTCTGGCAGGGGAGGAAGCTGAGGCTTAGTAGGAATACTCTGACAAGAGATAAAGAGCACGGAGGTCTTGGTTTCCCCGACCCGGTTCTATACCATGCAGCGGTGCACTTGAATAGGGCTATAGATTGGTGCATCCACCGGAAACAAACAGTGGGTGAGCCTTGGGCAGGAATTCTCGGACTCCCCAGTGGCCGGTGTCTTGTGGCTCTCAGGCAGGGATAGCCCAGAGGCAATGAAACACCCCACTTTGGGTACCTCATTAAGGGTTGGCAGTTGATACATTGGCCGCTCCGACCTCTCCCCCTACCCGTTGTTCCCAATCCTGGGGAACCCTCGCTTCCCGCCTGGTTGTGAGGGTCGTATCTCAAAGACGTGGTTAGGAGACAGGATTTGCAGGGTTAAGCATTTCTGGGCGGACGATGGGTGGGTGGACTTAGATAGCTTGGCAGGATCTAAGGGCCTTCCGGCCTGGACAGGGTGGCAGCGTATGCAGCTTCTCCGTTTCCTTTCCTCGCTCCGGAAGTACGCTGATGGGCAAAGAAAACTTACCTCATTCGAAGAGCTGTGCTTAAGCAGAAACACATGCTCACGTTTGTATATAAAACATTGATTGCCCCCCCCAGAGGGAGACGATCCTCCCTTCTTAAAGAAATGGGAGGAGGACCTGGGAGTCACGTTCTCACCCAAGCAGAGTAAAAAAATTCTGGCGAAGCCACACAGGACAGCAATCTGTACAAGATTTCAGGAGTGCAGTTATAAAGTTCTGACTAGATGGTACACGGTGCCGGGTTCCCGGGTGCCCCTGCCGGGTGCTGGAGGTGTGAGGCGGCAACGGGGGAACTTATTGCATATCCTTTGGTCCTGCCCTAAGCTTAAACCTTACTAGGATACTGTTAAGGGAGTTGCGGGGAGATTGGTTGATGTGGATATCCCTGACGATCCAGCCCTGTGCCTCCTCCACTCAACGAAAATCCCGATTAAACGGTACAAGAAGTCCGTGCTGTGCCACCTGCTAAATGCAGCGAAAGCGTGTATTCCCCAAATGTGGGAAAAAAAGCTGAGCCTCCCTCAATATGCGGTACGAGAGCCTGATTCTAGCTAAGGACAACAGACAGGAAAGTTTCACATGTACATGGTATAGATGGATAGAGTTATCTGAATCCGATGAGTGTAAAATGCTGCTTGAGAAAGTCTAAGATCCCTCCAGCCCCCCCCCTCCCTGCACCCTCCCTCCATCCTTCCCCTCTCTAGTTTGTGCTCCTCCTCTGTTGAAATGGCACCAACACTTGGATGGTTTACTGATTAGTCCTAATTTTGCGGTCAAAATTAAGGTCTGCCTATTGTCAATTGTTATCTGGCCTGTAATATCCAAGCTATGTGTATTCTGTTTCCTCACCAGCAGGTGTCACTGTTCTCTTCTTTTCTGATGCAGTGTTATCCGTTTTCTTGATATGGGTAAACATTTACATAAATAAAGAATTAAAAAAAAAAAATAAAAAAATCATCCAGATAAGGCAGCACGTGAATGCCCCAATTCCTCAGAATAGCCATGATACCCGCCATCACCTTGGTGAAAACCCGGGGGGGCTGAAGATATTCCGAATGGCAGAGCCACAAACTGGTAATGCTGGTCCTCCAGAGCAAATCTCAGGAACCTCTGATGTCCCTGGAATATCGGGATGTGCTGTCCACCGTGGTCATGAAGTCGCCGGGCCGAAGTGAGCTCACCGCAGACCGTAAGGTTTCCATGCAGAAATGTCGAACTCTGACAAACCCGTTGAGACCCTTCAGGTCCAGGATAGGTCTCAGCATTCCATCCTTCTTGGGAACAGTGAACAGATTGGAGTAGAAACCATGGCCCTGCTCCTGACGAGGCACAGGGCAAATCACCCCTAAACGCAGGAGGAGTTGCACGGCCATTCTCAGGCCCTGTGCCTTCACTGGGTTCTGGGATATTAGAGACTGAAGAAATCTTGAGGGCGGCCTGACTGCCAGCTCTATTTTGTAACCGGAGGACACCACTTCCTGAATCCACCGATCCGAGACGTGCTGTCTCCAGATATGAGCACATAGCAAAAGCCGTCCCCCCACCCGGATAGGTGAGGGCGCCGACTCATGCCTGAGGAGCCTTGATAGGGGGCTTGGACTTGGATCCCCAGGAGGGATTGGGTCCGCCGCAGGACCTACCTCTACCCTTGGTATCTCTGTGGCCACCTGAAAATGAAGAGCCTCTTCCTCCTCAAAAGGAGCAATAAGCAGAGGAACCCCAAAAGGGCCGCGCAGGCTTCCGTCGCTGAGGGAGTCTACCATCCTTAATCAGGAGGTCCAGACACTCCCCGACCAATCTGTGCCCCACAAAGGGGATACTAGTGATCGACTTCTTGGCTGCGGCATCAGCCGACCATTGCCGCAAGCAGAGCGAGCGGCAAAGCGCAACAAGCAGGGCGGAAACCCTGGCACCGAGCAGGACACCATCGTCCATGGCAGAGACAACGAAGGCAATGAAGTCCACACAAGCTTTGAGGTCTATATACTCCTCGGCCCGCTTGCAAGACTTAGCCATCAGAAAGAAGGTGAGGCGTCTTGTGGATATTGCTAAGGAGACAATAGCCACGGCACACACAGGGCGAAACCTAGCACCAGCAACGGTGAAGACATGACAGGCCAGCTGATCCATGTGCCTGTCAGCTGGATCACGTAATGTAGCGGTATCGGGTGACGGCATAACCGTAGTGTTAGATAACCCCGACACAGGGGAATCCACCTCGGGGGGGGCGGGACCATAAGTGGACCAGCTCCTCAGGAAAGGGATACCGCCTGTTCAGGCCCTTAGGCACCGACAGTAGATTGTTAGGCCTTTCCCACTCCTTGAAAATGATATTAGAAAAAAGGGGCTTGCTCAGGAAAGACACGCCTCTGTCTCTCAGGCTCGATGTGCTGCTTCTTACTCATGGCCTTCTTAGGAGCCGTGCCGAGATCTGTCTCTCAAGGCTGGCCACCCGGTATGCCAAATCAACTTGGGGCCCCCTGCTGGCTTCCCACTCGCTGGGGGCTGAGTGCAGCAGTGGGGGTTCAGGAGAGGCCGCAGACAATAATGGGCTAGGGGCAGATACGCCCGCCCGATTATGCTCCAAAATGACACTCCTGGCGCAAGTGACACAAACAGTGCTGAGTCCGCACAGAGGGCTTGCACTGCACATGGGGCAGAGCTTCACCCGCCCAGATGGGGCCCCTAGCTCACTATCCCCAGAAGCCTCCATTAGGGTGATTAGCAGACAAAAATCTTTATGCAGGTAACAAGGCACTGACGGCCCAAACCTATGTTGCCCTCCTATATATACCCTCTTTTTGTGATCCCTCTTAATAAAAAGGGGGGAGGAGGGGGGCGGGGTACCGGGAGGAACCACAACCCACAATCTATCAAAGGGCCCAACCTGAAAAACACAAGCATCCCACAGCACATGCGCATAACAATAGATATTGATAACAATAGGGACTCACGACACCGACAGTGCAGGCCACACCGGAGGAGTCCCAGGCAGCGAGGCAAGAGAAGCAGCATCAAAATGTCGCAGAGTGAGCAGCTCCGCGCGTTCGAGGGGCGGGCCACGCGGCAGTGATGCGAAAAGCGTCATAATGCGGTCCCGACCCACCCGACAGTGCGAAAAGCAGCGTCCGCCTCCTGCCTCCTCACAGCCCTGCGTCTGCCAAACACCAAGCTGAAGGCCGTCCTCCAAGAATCCACACAAGAGCAGCCCACAGTGGGGCCCCTGCACAACGCGCAGCGGCCTAGCACCGCGCCGGAGACAAAAGGCCTGCGGTCTCAGGAGAGGGCGCCGAGCAGCATCCGAAACCCCACACCCCCTCACAGCGTAAGGGCCCAAGATGGAGGGGAGCAAGAAGAGACAACTCGAGGGAGCGAGGGAGGTACATATGACAAGCGCAATAACCAAGTAAAGTGACATAATCACACACACACACACAAAATAAACTTGTGGGGCAGAGGGAATAAACAGATTGCAGTAAGTGGTTCCTCCCCCCCTATAGGCTCACCATCAGCCTATGGCCGGCTACCCTTTAGACAGGGTCTGCAGCCCAGAGCCTAACTCTGCCAGACGCCTGACCCCCGGCGTTCTCCTTACCGTCACAGTCCCGACAGCCGTGGCTGGGAGGCAGTAGTGGGTCCACGGGATCAGTGGGAATAGGGTCCGCAGCGGCCAAAGGGCTAGGAGGCCCCGCTCAGCTGCAATATCCAGGAGAGATTATCCAACGATCTTCAGGAGCCAGACTGCAAGATGAACACTGGGAAATCATAGTGAGACACCTGCTTTTATAGGGGGCCAGGAGGAGCGACAGCTTTTGATCTTGCAGTCGAGCGCCCCCTGGGGGCGGAATACCCACATGTCATCACTTCTGGGACGACCTGGACTGGATATAGGGAAAAAAATGGCAAAATACTTAGGAGTCTGTCTGGACTGCAGTTCGATCAAATCAATTATCTGTCAGTCCTCACATGCTTTCTGGTCTTCTCCTTAGATGTTAAAAGGGAGCATGTGTCACGCTTGATGGTAAGATTTTAGTGTCCCCCTCTGGCCATTCTGAAGCTCACCTTATTCCCTCTAACCAGGGGTCAGCTTATGACCCCTCCTATTGGACAGAGCAATTGGAGTCACCCACTGTTTGATTGGTGCATCTGGGATTCTCCATCTTTGGTACCTGAAAATTGGTCCATATGATATCCCCCATCTGTCCTGGGATTCCACAGGGAGGGGGAATGAGAACATTCCATGGAAAGCGGGCAGGTGTAGAATATTGACCTTGTCTCTGCGTTCTATGGCTGGGTGATTCTGATAACCCTTACTACATTACCTTGTTTATGCTGTGGCGTTTTATGAGGGAGAAGTAATCTGAGCTGACCCTGTGTTCATGCAGGGGGTTTTATGGCAGATAGAAGGGGAAGAGTTATACAGAGCACAGGGATCAGCCAAGGTATACACACACACACACACACTCTACCAGTTTGGTCACAATAAGTGTTTGTCAACTAGATCCTTGACCAAGTCTTCGGCTGATGCAAGTATAACCGCGTGACTCGCCAGGCAAGAGTTTTGGTTATCTATACTGGACAGTTTAGTCCTCCTCTTCAACACCTTCTCTGGAAAATGGTGGATGGTCTCCTGGTGCTGAGGGTACATGGTTCAGGTTTTTTCAAATTTTTGTGACCAAACAATTTTGGAATAGTCCTCTGCCTAGTGGGAGCCCTAGTTTTTGTAGCAGGGGCCACACTTGACACATAGAACTTTCTTTCAGCCAGAGCATGGTGTGTGTGGGAGCCTTTTTTTTTTTTTTTTTTTAGATGAACTGCAAATGCAGTTGGTGGGGCAGTTATGGCCTAGAGGGGTGGAAATCCCAATTTTGGATGCCCCGAGAGACCCAGAGTTTCCCGGGCCGATCGTGCTGGGTTTTAGTCCACTTTAAGGAAATGCATAAAGTAACAGTCCAAACAGTGGCAATAAGGAGCTCAGCTGAAGCCTGTCCCATGCGCCTCTCCTCAATTTCCTGCAGCTCGCTGTAGATGTAGCAGCTTTCTAAAGAGAGTCCCTCTCTTTCATTTTTAGTCCAATTCTCCACAAGCATGCTCCAAACATGGCCGCTCAGCCTTCCCCTTCCCTCCCAGCATTAGCAAGCCCGGCCAGTGTGACCAATACTAGAAGCGTTGGAGGAAAGGTGGACCATGGAGAAATGGAGTAGCAAACAATGGAGCCCTGCTACAGCATCTACAGCTCACTGCAGGAGATGGAGGATAGTCTCATGGGGACAAACTTTAGGCAAGTTCCTTGCTGCCTGGACTGTTTCTTCAAAGTGGACCAAAACCCAGCTCTTATAGATTCCCAGGTGATCGATTTCCTTTGCTGTGTCGCCCCGTTTACTTACCTTACATCCCAGTCCATTTGTGAATGGCCGGCGCGGGCACGCTCCCTGTTAGAGGAAAGCGGGGAATGCAGCTGCCATCACGTTGGGAGCCGCTGGCCTTAGACGCCGTCTTAGATGACGTAATGTCAGTGGCTCAGAGCACACTGATTAAACGAGCGGCTGTGCATGCGCCGTAGGACCGGGAAGAGGTGAGTTTGTTTCAACGATCTGGGGGGGGGGGGTTCACACAGTGGGGCGCCCCCGATCGGGGTGCCCCAGGGGAAAGGACCAAGGATAGTCAAAATCCTGGGTTTGGGCCCTATTTAAGAGCAGGCTAAGCGTTAAAGGGTTATTAACCCCCCCCCACCCCAAAAAAAGCACTCACCTTCTCTCTCATGTCCGGTGCTCAGGAACCTTCTGTGTTCCAACAAGGGCGCCCCCCTGGTGCCTCGAGCTCCTCATTTCAGTCACACATTGCTGTCTATTCATTGCAATGATCGGACAGTGCACAGGGACCAGCACGATCTGGTGAAAGCTGTGGGGCTCAGACCAACAACAAGTCTTTGGGGCCGGGGTTAGTAAACCATTAACCTACAAAGGCCATTTAAAGCGGAACAAAAGCCATGATTTTTACTTTCCTGAGTTTTGTTCCATACCCCCTCACCCTCCAGATAGCCAACTAAAACTCATCTTGCCCCACTACAGCAGCACATGCACTGGCACTTGTCTAATCACGTGCGGATGTATCACGGCGGCCTGCGCACACCCGTCCCATCTGAATGGCTGAAACGAGAGCGTGCGCACACACCACCGGGATGCAGGACAGGTGTAGCAGCACGCACTGCCTTTTGGCAAGTAGGTCAGATTGAACGAGAGCCCGTGTATGTGTCATTGGAACGGGGAAAGGCCAGTTTTTACAGGCACCCTGGGCGGGATGGGTCACACAGCGGGGCATTCCGTTTCCAGGTCGGCTGCTGGTGGATTTGGTTCCGCTTTAAAGTGGACCAAAGATTCCCGGGCCGATCGATTACCTCCCCGGGGGCATCCAAAATTAGGATTCCCTGCTATGTAAAACCCCCCAGGTTGTCTCATTCACTTAACTTGCTTCCCAGTCCAATGGCGCATGCGCAAGCCGCAACTGCATCCACACTATCCCTCGAGCAGGGCGAGTGTCTGTGCCAGACATTTGTGAATGGTGGACACGCTCCCTGTTAGAGGGAAGCGGGCGATGGGGCCACCAGCACGCTCAGAATCGCTGGCCTTAGACGCTGCTTAGACTGCGTTACGCCAGCGGATCCGAGTGCGCTGATTGGACGAGCGGCCACGTGTGCGACGTAGGACCGGGAAGAGTTTCAGGCAATCTAGGGGGTTTCACACAGTGGAGCATCCCCAATTAAGAGTGCCCCAGGGGAAAGGGCCAAAACCCAGGATAGTCAAAATCCTGGGTTTTGGCCCACTTTAAGGCAGTTTCCTTGTGCACTCTGCAGATTGAAATGCCCCCGCAGTACCCCAACCTGCCACAGGCTCCAATCCGAGCGCTGCCAGCCGTCAGCTGATCTGACACCAACTACTGCTGTAGATACATTACAACTGTGCCGCAACCCACCTAAAACACATTCACAATCATTTTATTTTTATAATAAATAGGTAAAAATCTTTTTTTTTCTTCCAATTTTTAACAGTTTTACCTTAAATACAGTAAAATGTATAAATAATTGTAGCAAGTCACACGTTGCACACGTTTCCCAGTAAGCACTGCAGCCAATCAGAATAAGCGAAGACACGTTAAAGGCATTTCCTGAATGGAAACAGGTGATAAGAGAACCATAGAGGCTCCACCTTCTGAATAGAAACAGGTGATAGAAGTATAGAGGCTCCACCTTCTCCATTTCTTGTTACCTGGGAGACTGACAGGAAGCCATCATCCCGTTACCTGAGAGATTGACAGGAAGCCGTCATCCCGTTACCCGGGAGATTGACAGGAAGCCGTCATCCCGTTACCCGGGAGATTGACAGGAAGCCGTCATCCCGTTACCCGGGAGATTGACAGGAAGCCGTCATCCCGTTACCCGGGAGATTGACAGGAAGCCGTCATCCCGTTACCCGGGAGATTGACAGGAAGCCGTCATCCCGTTACCCGGGAGATTGACAGGAAGCCGTCATCCCGTTACCCGGGAGATTGACAGGAAGCCGTCATCCCGTTACCCGGGAGATTGACAGGAAGCCGTCATCCCGTTACCCGGGAGATTGACAGGAAGCAGTCATCCCGTTACCCGGGAGATTGACAGGAAGCAGTCATCCCGTTACCCGGGAGATGAAATAAAACCCCAGCCTCTGCTTTACTGAGCACCATAATCTTCTCTTCATCTCAAAGCCCTGCACAGAGCTTTGCAGCACCAAGAACGTGTAACGGACTAGTGCGGATGGATCCAAACAGGACATCGGGCCACTTATTAAAGCAGACCAAAACCTACATTTTTAACTAGCATCCCTGAATTGCTCCCCCCATGAAGAGGACCTTTTGCTAATTTTCACTGCTCCAGCTTCACTCTAATGCCAGATAATGGCGCCTGTTTTAGCTGTTAAGCTCCTCCATTCGTTGCCACTGTTGTGTGTGGCAGTGATGTTATCACCACACCTATGCAATGACTGATCTCCTGCCATCTTTCAGAGAGGGACAGCAAAAAAATACCATTTTGTGAAATACTCACCTGTAAAATGGGTATTATAAGTATGTCACACACCCCGCTTCAGAATATCCATAACATGTGGGTAATACCGACCTGAAGGGGCGTTCCTGCAGAGATGATAGCAAAAAAGAAAGCCCCTCCCTGATCCATAAATACCTGGGACCTCCCACTCATCACCCAGTATATAGAAGCAGTAAGGTAAGGGACCAGGAAGAGGCAAATATAAAACAAGATAACGCAAAGTTCACAATATAAAGGATCCTGAATACAAAAAAGGGCGGGTGAAGCGGGGTGTGTGACATACTTATAATACCCATTTTACAGGTGAGTATTTCACAAAATGGTATTATTCTAAGTATGTCACACACCCCGCTTCAGAATATCCATAACATGTGGGACATCCAATAGCAGTGTCCATAACAAGGGCGGGGATCCAAAACAAGGCAACAATGCACAACTTAAACCACAACAGCTTGCAGAACTTTGCGGCCAAAAACAGCATCCGCTGAGGCCCGAACGTCAACCTTGTAAAACGTGGAAAAAGTGTGAACAGAGGACCAAGTAGCGGCCTTACAAACTTGCTCAACAGAGGCCTGGTGCTGGAAGGCCCAGGACGCTCCAACCGCACGAGTAGAATGAGCAGTAACACGAAAAGGGGGACTCCTCCCCTTGGCAGAATAGGCCCCAATGATGGCCTGACGAATCCATTTACTAATGGAAGATTTGGCAGGAGCCAAACCCTTCCTAGGCCCAAAGGGCACCACAAAAAAAGCATCAGTCTTACGAAAGGAAGACGTAACCACCAAATAATATTTCACAACACGGACTACATCCAAGGAATGCAGCGCCCTTTCCTTGTCGTTGCTGGGATGAGGACATAGAGAAGGCAGAACAATGTCCTGATTCAGATGAAAGGCAGAGACCACCTTCGGAAGAAAATCCGGCTTGAAACGAAAGACAACCTTGTCCTGATGCCTTTCGAAGTACGGAGCTTTAATGGATAAAGCTGCCAACTCAGAAACACGCCTAACCGAAGTGATGGCCACCAAAAAGGCCACCTTTTGGGTAAGTGAAGACAAAGCAATCTCATTCAAAGGCTCAAAAGGGGGACCCTGAAGAGCAGAAAGAACCAGGTTCAAATCCCAAACTGGAACAAAGGGCTTCCTAGGAGGCCGTACATGCGTAACTCCTTGGAAAAAGGTCTTGACTAAGGGATGAAGAGCAAATGACCTTTGAAAGAACACCGCCAGGGCAGAAACCTGCCCCTTCAAGGTACTAAGTTGAAGCCCCAAATCCAGACCATGTTGAAGAAACTCCAGGATTCTGGAAATGGAAAACTCCCGACAAGAGAAGGACCTACTTTCACACCAGTCAATATAGGACCTCCAAGTCCTATAGTAAATAGTAGAGGAAGAGCGCTTCCTGGCGCTAATGAGAGTCTGAACCACCGCGTCAGAAAGACCTTCTTCCTTTAAGATGGCGGTTTCAGCAGCCACGCCGTCAAAGCCAGCGAAGGTAAATTGGGATAGCGCAGCCGACCCTGGGTGAGCAGGTCCGGTAGAAGAGGCAGAACGAACTGATCCTCTGCCAGTCTTACCAGGTCTGCGAACCAAACTTGCCTTGGCCACCTTGGTGCCACTAGAATCGCCGACACGCCCTCCAGAGTCAGCTTGCGCACCACTCTGGCTACCATTGGAAACGGAGGGAACAGGTAAAGGAACCCCAGATCCCTCCAGTTCAGAGACATGGCATCCACTGCCAGAGCCAGAGGATCCTGCGAGAGAGACACAAAGACTGGAAGCTTGTGATTGTGACGAGAGGCAAAGAGGTCCACCGCTGGGAACCCCCACCTGAGACATATCGAACGAAACACCGTGGGACTGAGAGACCACTCCCCCTGACGAGAGGAGGCTCTGCTCAGCAAGTCCGCCTCCGTGTTCTCCACTCCCGGAATGTAGACTGCTGAGATACACGGGACGTGACTCTCCGCCCAGTCCAGAATCAAGGACACTTCCCTGAGGGCACTCCTGCTGCGAGTCCCCCCTTGGTGATTGATGTAAGCAACCGCCGTCCTGTTGTCCGACCGGACCTGAACTGGCAGGCCTCTCAACTGATGAGTCAAGCGAAACAGAACCAACCTGATGGCCCTCAACTCCAGAACATTGATGGGCTCGTGAGCCTCCTGCGGACTCCACAGACCCTGAAACTGGAGATCCTTCCATACACCCCCCCAACCTGACAGACTGGCGTCCGTGGTGACAGTTTCCCAACACGGGGCCAGAAAAGATCTGCCCTGCGACAGGTTGGCCGACCCCAGCCACCATTGCAGGGATCGACGAACTCGGGGAGTCATCAGGAAGGACTGATCCAACGATAGAGGAGACTTGTCCCAAACCTTCAACAGATGAAGCTGAAGCGTCCTCGTATGAAACTGCGCAAAGGGAACTGCCTCGAATGAAGCCACCATTAACCCCACCAGCCTCATCCCTAGCCGGATGGACGGACGAGGGGCCGACAAGAGAAGCCGAGCTAATTCCTGAATCAAAAGAATCTTGGCCTGAGGCAGAAACACCCTGGCCTGCGAAGTGTCCAGAGACATTCCCAGAAAGGTCACTACCCTGGACGGAGTGAGAGAAGACTTGGGGTGGTTGACCACCCAACCAAACCTCTCCAGGGTGGACACCACCATTCTGGTATCCAACTCCGCTTGGTTGAATGAGGAGGCCATGATCAGAAGATCGTCCAAATAGGGCACAATGCGGATGCCCTGAACCCTTAGCAGAGCCATCACCCCTGCTAGCACCTTGGTGAACACCCAAGGGGCCGAGGTGAGGCCGAAAGGGAGTGCTACAAACTGAAAATGCCGATCCTCCACCACAAACCTGAGAAACCTCTGGTGTGCTGGAAAAATTGGAACGTGTAGATAAGCATCCTTGATGTCTATGGACGTCAGAAAGTCTCCCTGACGAAGAGAGTGAATGGCCGAACGTAGTGTTTCCATGCGGAATTTCCGAGGCCGGATGAACCTGTTGAGAAACTTCAGATCCAAGATGGGTCGGACCGATCCGTCCTTCTTGGGTACCGTGAACAGATTGGAATAAAAACCCCTGCCCTGATCCGAAGGAGGCACTGGGCAAATGACAGCCATGTCCAGAAGGTTCTGCACTGCCAACAGAAGCCCCTGCACCGCCAGAGGTTCTGAAGGCATCCGAGACCTGAAAAATCTGGAAGGGGGGCGGAGCTCGAACTCCAGCTTGTAACCGGAAGACACCACTTCCCGGATCCATCGGTCCGAGACCTCTTGATCCCAAACTTGGGAAAAGAGTCGCAGCCGTCCCCCCACCCGCAAGGGTGAGGGCGCCCCCTCATTGCTGAGCCGGCTTGGCAGCCGGCATGGGCTTAGAGCCCCAACTGAATCCTGGACGGGCACGACCTCTGCCCCTGCTCCCGGAATCTCCTCTGGAAGAAGGGAATGCAAATCCCCTGCCAGATCTGGCCCCACGAAAGGAGGGGGCAAAGGAGGGCGCCCCTCAAAAGGGGCGACATTGTTTCTTGCGTTGGGGTAACCTACCACCCTTGGTGACCGAGTCCAATGTCTCTCCAAAAAGCCGTAACCCAACAAAGGGTAGAGCCGTTAGTGACTTTTTGGACATAAAATCTGCCGCCCACTGGCGCAGCCACACCGAGCGCCGAATAGTGACCAGCAGCGCCGACGTTCTACCACACATCATCAAAGTGTCATCCAAGGCTGTCAACACAAAGGATAAAAACAGCTCACACCGTTTGAGGCTAAGGAACTCAGCACTACCGGGACGCAGCCCGGAAGAGGTCAACTGGTCCCTAACCACGGACCTAGCGGCCAACACCATCAGCGCCGATGCGCAAACAGGCCGCATGGCTGACCCAACGCTAGCAAAACCATGACAAGCCATCTGGTCAATACGTTTATCCTCTCCATCCTTGAGAATAGAACAATCAGGTCTATTTAAAACCGAGGAATTGGACAACCCCAAAACAGGCGCATCCACCTCGGGGGGAGATGCCCAGCGCTTAACTGCCTCCGAAGGAAAGGGATATTTCCTATCCCATCCCTGAGGGATGCCAGGGAGCCGAGCCGGCCTGTCCCATTCTTTGGCAATAATTTTGTCAAAATGCCTTTGTGTAGGGAATTCCAAGCGCGGCTTGGATTCCTCAAACAATTCACCCTTCTGCTGTGACACCTCCTCAGGAGGGGAAATATTCAACACCTCCAACATCAGAGCCAGAGCGTGGGGAGTATCAGAGGATCTCCCCAAATCCCCCAGCTCGGCATCAGTGCCAAAGGACTGCTCATCGTTCGAAAAATCAGAATCCTCATAAACTTCCCCTTCCTCTAGCTGGGAATAATCAGACCAATCCAGATTATTAACATCCTCCAGGTCCTCCGCCAGCGGAGCCGGCGACAAATGCTTTCTCTTAGTCGGAGCCTTACGGGCGACCGAGCTGGAGATAATTTTTTCAAGGTTAGCCAATCTGGCGCACATCTCAGATTGCAGCTCCCTGCCCATGACGACATCGCACGGGGCGCGTGTCAAAGCGGGAGGTGGAGATGAAGTGACCGGCGGTGCTGACCCAGACGCCTGTGGTTCGGACTGCCGCGTGATGGTCTGCTGTGCACATGGTATACACAGAAGTACATCGTCCCCAGAAATGGATACCCCACATAACATACACTTTCGGGGATGGCCCGAAGGGGCCCCGAGCCCAGTATCCGGGGATGCCTCCATAAGGTGAACTTTGTTTAGGAAAAGTCGCTATGACCCAGGGAATTACGCCGTTAGACAACCCGGGATGCCCCTTTAATGTCCCGAGTGGGAGGATTTATGGCAAACAATTAACCCAGAGATAAGGATCAGGAGGGACCCCCTAAATGCTACTGGCGAACCTCCTGAACCACCATCTGAAACACAGAACAGAAAGACTGTATTTAGATAAGTCTAATAAAAAAGACAACAATCAAACAAGAAGAAAGAATGGCCAGAGGCCACTTACAGATCCAACGACCAAAATGGCGACCGTGAGGGAAGATCCAGACGCTCCACAGCAACAGGCAGGGCCGCAGTCAGAGAGGGAGAAGGGGGCGTGGCCAGCGCGGGACACGCACGAGGCCGGGCCACGCCCCCCCCTCTCCCCTCCAAGCGCTCCGCAGTGGCACCAGCGAGGGCAGGAGGCGGGGAGCGGTGACGCGTCGTCACTCCGGCCCCGCCCCTCCCCAGCCTGCGTGAGGTGAACTAAATCACCTCATGGAGAAATGTGCTCAGAGCCGGCCGGCGCCGCAATAGTAAGAAGCGGTCGCCGGCCCGGCCAAGTAAAAACACCACACTCACACACATACACCATGGGAAAAAACGGGAGGGACAAGTCCCGGCCCCACCAACGGTCCGGCACCCGCCGCCTCCCCCCCCCACAGCAACATGGCGTGAGGTGAAAACCTCCGCCATTAACAGAGAGGAAGGGAGAAAGGAGGGAAGAAGGCAGCCAGCACCGCAAAGGCTGCAGCGTTTTGCAATTAAAGTGAAAACACACGCACACACACACACTATGTAAGCCATCCATATAAAAGAACTAATAAACTAATGAATGTATACACTCCCCCACCCCACCTATGGAAGGGGATCCTGGGAGGGACAAGTATGAAAGGGACAGGGCATCCCAAACCGGGGTCACCAACCCGGTAATACCGCCTACCCTCTCATATAGGGTCTCACGGTAGAGCATAGCTCCTGAGCACCTAATGTGCTGAAATACCCTCGCCTGGACCCTCAGCCGAGGCTGGGAGGCATATGGATTTCTGGGGAAAAAGGTCCAAACGGAAATAAATAAATAACGGGCCGGGAGTTACCCCGGCTACCTGAAATCCCCCTGTGCAAGGAGGAGCCATCATCTTCTGACTTGCTCGCCGTCTGCAGAGATGGAAAACTGGGTGATGAGTGGGAGGTCCCAGGTATTTATGGATCAGGGAGGGGCTTTCTTTTTTGCTATCATCTCTGCAGGAACGCCCCTTCAGGTCGGTATTACCCACATGTTATGGATATTCTGAAGCGGGGTGTGTGACATACTTAGAATATAAAGTGTTCCAGGGCAATTCGAAAAGCAAAAATATCCATTTCTAGTTCTACACCCTAAAATGGAATATCGGCAGGGGCTTTGGCCAAATGTATTTCACAAGTTTAGTAGGGTTTTGGTCCGCTTTAAAGATTAGAAAATACACTATAAGAACCGTTTTTGCCTAGTGGATGACACGGACCATCCCCCAGGTAACATATCAAAGCCCTACAACCTCACTCACATCAGAAATCACTTTAGAAGTAGTTCCGGCCCCAAAGTGCAAACAGGACAAAGCCGAGGCCCTGAGGCCACCTGAGATGGAGTCATTATATTATTAGGGGTTATGATCAGAAGGACAGGGATGACAGCTCGGCGGGGGCGAGCTCCAGGAACAGCTGAAGCTGGGCCCTGAGGCCTTCGATGTGTTGCGTCTTCTGCAGCAAGATGTCGTCCAGTTTCTTGACGTATTCCAGAAAGTCCTGCAAAGAAAAGCAAATTGTAACAGGTCCTGTGTATGCGTCAATGTCAAAGTGGACCAAAACCCAGGATTTTGACTATCCTGGGTTTTGGTCCTTTCCCCCCCTTTGGGGAGGCCCCGCTGTGTGAAACCCCCCAGGTCAAAACAAACTCACCTTTTCCCGGTCCTACGACGCATGCTCAGCTCCTCGTCCAATCAGCGCTCTCGGGCGCATCCCCTGCTACCCTCTAACATGGAGCGTGCCCGCCCGGCCATTCACAAATGCCTGGGCGCGGGCACGCACCATGCTAAAGGGATAGCGGGATGCGGCCGCTGCTCGCGCATGCACTGTCGGGCCGAGGTTTCAGGCGACCTGGAGGGATTCAACAGTGGGCCCCTCCCTGACTGGTTGCTTTTGGGGGGGGGGGGGGGGGCGAGAATACCTGCACTGGTGTCTCATAGGTAGATACATATGAGAGACATAATGCAATTCTGTGAGTACTCACCTGTAGAATTGATTTTGGTGGTGTCCTGTTCGGGTCGCTCCATTCTTGACAATTGGGCTATCTGCCACAAGGTGGCGCAGTGACTGCAAGATGAAACTTGTGGCTCCTCCCGGCCCATATAAAGGATCTGTCTCCCTAAGAACTCCCAGTGTTGAAAAGCAGTAAAAACAGAGACAAGCCGGGAGGCCAGAGACCATGTTACTTCACACAGCCCCAAAATGAACTCTCTCAAGAAAGGGTAATACGACAGTAATCACCATAACAGGCAAAAGAGGATAACAGAACAAGGGTGGGATGGAGCGACCCGGACAGGACACCACCAAAATAAATTCTACAGGTGAGTACTCACATAATTGCATTTTTCCTGGTGTCCTGTACGGGTCGCTCCATTCTTGACAATTGGGACATCCAAAAGAAGGGTGGGATCCCCAGAGAGCAACACCACGTTTTTCATGACACTACTGCCTGAAGCACCTTACGGCCAAAAACAGCATCAGCTGAGGCCCTAACATCAACCTTGTAAAACTTCGTAAAAGTATGAACTGAAGACCAAGCAGCGGCCTTATAAGCCTGTTCAACCGATGCCTGTTGCTGAAAAGCCCAGGAGGCACCAATAGCTCTAGTAGAATGAGCTGTAACACGAAAGGGGGTTCCTTCCCCTTGGCAGAGTAAGCTTGCATCACCGTCTGTCTGATCCACCTGCTGATAGTGGATTTAGCTAGAGGCAAGCCCTTCCTAGGCCCGTCAGGAAGGACAAAAAGAGAATCCAATTTTCTGAAAGATTCCGTAGCAATCAGGTTGTACTTAAGGGCTATGACCACATCCAGGGCATGAAGAGTCCTCTCCTTAGAATTAGAAGGCGCGGGACACAAGGAAGGCAAGACAATGTCCTCATTGAGATGAAAGGCAGAAACAACCTTAGGCAGAAAGTCCGGTCTAAGTCGAAAAACCACCTTATCCTGATGCCGTTCAAAGTAAGGAGGCTTCACACAAAGCGCCACCAACTGTGAAACGCGAAGCACCAAAGTGATAGCTACCAAAAAGACCACCGTCAGAGTCAGAATGGATAAGGCAGCATCGCACAAAGGCTCAATAGGAGGACAAGCACCAAATTCAAATCCCACACCGGTAACATAGGTTTACGCAGTGGACGTACATGAGTAACTCCTTGGAAAAAGGTAAGTCTATGATTGGCGAAAGATCTTTGGAAGAAAATAGCCAAGGCCGAAACCTGAACCTTGAGGGTACTCAACTTGAGACCTGAATCCAAACTGTGTTGTAGGAATTCCAAAATCCTAGAGAAGGAAAAAGTGCGACAGGGAAGACCCCTAGACTCACACCAGGCAATGTAAGTGTGCCAGACTCTGTAATAAATCATGGAGGAAGATTTCTTCCGAGCCTGAATCATGGTACGCACGACCGGAGCAGACAGCCCTTTCTCTGTCAAAATGGAGGTTTCAGCAGCCAAGCCGTCAAAGCCAGCGTTTGTAAATTGGGGAGGCGCAACAGCCCGAGTGAGAAGCCCTGGATCGTCGAGCATGACCTATCAATCCACTGACATCTGAACAATGTCCGCAAACCAACACCGCCTCGGCCAACGAGGAGCCACCAGAATGGTTGGCACCCCCTCCTGGGCTATCTTGCGCAGCACTTGAACCAAGAATGGAAATGGAGGAAAGGCGTAAAGGAGTCGGAACTCCATCCAAGGAATTGCCAGAGCGTCTGTGGCGAAGGCCAGAGGATCTCTTGACAGAGAGACGACCTTGGAAGCTTGTGATTGTGTCGGGACGCAAACAGGTCCACGTCCGGCAGACCCCAACGGTGACACAGAACGTGAAAGAGCTTGTTGCTGAGAGACCATTCCCCCAGACGGGAGGCCCCCCTGCTCAGGGAGTCTGCCTCCTGGTTCTCCACCCTGGGAATGTAAACCGCCGAGATGCAGGGAACATTCTCCTCTGCCCAAGTCAGGATCTGGGTCACCTCCTTGAGGGCTCGCTTACTCCGAGTCCCGCCCCGGTGATTGAAGTAGGCGACAGCCGTCTGATTGTCTGAGCGGACCTGGACCGCGCGACCCCGAAGGTGAGGAGTCAAACGAAACAGGACCAACCGGATCGCTCTCAGCTCCAGGAGATTGATAGGCACGTGAACCTCCTGCGGGCCCCACTGGCCCTGGAACTTCAGTGATTGCCAGAACCCTCCCCAGCCGGTGAGACTGGCGTCCGTGGTGACAATCTCCCAACGAGGGGTCAAAAAGGACCTGCCCACAAGTAGATTTTTGGAGTCCAACCATCACGAGAGGGACTGCCTGGCCAGAGGAGACGGTGAAAATTCCTGCTCCAGGGACTCCTGTGTCCGGTCCCAAACGATCAAGAGATTCAGTTGAAGCGGCTTCATGTGGAACTGGGCGAATGGCACCGCCTCGAAGCATGACACCATGAGACCCACCAGCTTCATCCCCAGACGGATGTATGGTCGTTGGCACGCCAGCAAGCCCCGCGCCTGCGTCTGAAGGCTCTCCACCTTCTGCTGGGTGAGAGTTGACCTGAGAGGTGTCCAACGTCATGCCCAGGAAGGACCTCACCAATGACGGAGTGATCGAAGACTTGGGATAATTGATCACCCAGCCGAAATCCTCTAGAGTGGAAAACACCGTCTGGGTGTCGCTCTCGGCCTGCTGAAGAGATTGAGCAGCAATCAGCAATGCCCTGACTCCTCAGTAGGGCCATGACACCCGCCAGCACCTTGGTGAACACCCAGGGGGCTGAGGAAATCCCAAACGGCAGCGCCACTAACTGGTAATGCTGATCCTCCAGTGCGAACCTCAGAAACTTCTGATGTCCCTGAAAGATAGGAATGTGCAGGTAAGCATCCCTGATATCCACCATGGTCATGAAATCGCCCGGCCGAAGCGAACTCACCGCAGACCGTAAGGTCTCCATGCGAAAGTGTCTGAATCTGACAAACCTGTTGAGCCCCTTCAGGTCCAAGATAGGCCTCAAGGTACAGTCCTTCTTGGGTACCATGAACAGATTGGAATAGGAACCTCGACCCCGTTCCTGGTGAGGCACAGGACAAATCACTCCGGACAACAGAAGGCGTCGAACAGCCATTCTTAGGCCCTGCGCCGTCAACGGGTTCTGGGAGATCTGCGACCGAAGAAATCTTGGGGGCGGCCACGCTGCCAGCTCTATTTGATAGCCGGAAGACACCACCTCCTTAATCCACCGATCCGAGATGTGCCGTCTCCAGACGTGAGCAAATAGCAGAAGCCGTCCCCCCACCTGGATGGGTGAGGGCGCCTCCTCATGCCTGAGGGGCCTTGGCAAGAGGCTTGGACTTGGACCCTCAGGAGGGATTGGGACGACCGCGGGATCTACCGCGTCCCCAGGAGTCTCTGAGGCCACCTGAAAAGGAAGAGCCTCTTCCCCCTCGAAAGGGGCGAAAGGAAGACGAGCCTCGAAAGGGTCACACAGGCTTCTGACGCTGAGGGAGCCTGCCATCTTTAGGACATCCAGACGCTCCCCGAATAGCCGAAGCCCCAAGAAAGGGATACCAGTGAGAGACTTCTTGGCGGCGGCGTCCGCTGCCCACTGCCGCAGCCAGATAGAACGACGAAGAGCAACCAGCAGGGCCGAAGCCCTGCTGCCAAGCCGGACGGTATCTTCCATGGCCGAGATTACAAAAACAATGAAATCCGCGCAAGCTAGGAGGTCCCTATACTCCTTCGCCCGCTTGCAAGATCTGGCAATATCAACAAGGCGTCTCACCTTCTTTTTGATGGCTATGGAGACAATGGCAGCGGCACAGACCAACAGAGGCCAGCACCCACAAAGGTGGGTGACGTGACAGGCCAGCTGATCCAAGCTGATCCACAAAGGTGGGTGGCGTGACAGGCCAGCTGATCCATGCGCCTGTCAGCAGGATCACGCAAGGAGGTAGTATCGGGAGACGGCATAACCGTGGTATTAGAGAGCCCCAAAACGGAAGGATCCACCTCCGGGGGACGGGACCAAAGGCGAATCACCTCCTCAGAGAATGGATACCGTCTGTCCAGACTCTTAGGAACCGACGGCAATTTATTAGGTCTCTCCCATTCCTTCAAAACCATCTTGGAGAAGTGGCCTTGCTCAGGAAAAACAAGACGCTGTCTCTCGGGCTGAAATAAGTCCCCCTGCTTCTTTTTGGACGCCTTCGGGGGTACAATGTGCAAGGTTTAAAATACCGCAGACAACAACTTTTCCGTGTCATCGGGGGGCCACCTGTCCTTGTCCGAGGAAGACCCAGGGTCACTGTCAAAGCCACCCGGTCAGTCCCCTGAGGAGTCGGAGTCAAGAAACAACTCACCCTCCTCCATGGAGTCTTGGCCACCAAAAGCCACGTAATCATCATCATCAAAAATTGAATAACCCGGCTCAAGATGCACGATAATTGTCACTCTATGCTGGCCACTCGGAGTGCCAAATCCGTATGAGACCCCCTGCTGGCTTCCCTCTCACTGGGGGCTAAATGCAGGCGCGGGGGTGTCGGCGAGGCCGTAGGTAAAATGGGGCTGGGGAGAGTAGCGCTTGCCCCATCCTGCTCTGAAAAGACGCTTTGGGCGCAGGGTACACAAACAGCGCTGCGACCGCTCAGAGGGCATGTACCATACGTGAGACAGCTTAGCCCACCCCGAGGGGCCCCCAAGCTCGCTATCCCCAGAAGCCTCCATTATGGTGATTAATGGCAAAATAAACGGGTTACAAAGGCCAAACACGGACAATCCCCCCAAAAATCCCCCCTAAACCCCTTAGTCTGAGAGGGGGGGGGGGGAGGGGGGGTTGAATGAAACCGGGACGAACCACACTATGAATAAACTGGGACCCGTCTGGAAGACACAAATGCAGAAAAAGATAAGCATCCCACAGCGCATGCACAATAGAAAAAAATAATCAGACTGGAGACTCACGGACCGCAGCCACAGTAGATAGGCCAGGAGCAGCACCGATCCAGGAGCGCAAGGACCGCCCAGAGGATCAGAATGCAGAGGGCACCGCAGCAGCGCGCCTGTCACCATGTGGCCGGACAATGGCGCCGGACAGCGAGCTCCTCGAGGGGCGGGCCGCGCGACGATGACGCGGAACGCGACCCCACCCCCCCTCGCAGCACGACAGGGGGAACAACGGCGTGGACTATGGGCGCCCAGGAGGCCAAAACGGCACTCGGACCGCAGGGAGAACAGGCAGGGGAGGCATCGCCCTTCCCTGCCACAGAGGAATGACAGTCCGGCGCGCACGGCCGGCGCCCGTACTCCTCCGCCCCCAGAGTGACACAGCACCACCGCCTGTCTCATTCTCCTCCGCCGCCTGCGCAGTCCGACGGCCCCTGCCTGGGGCCCGCGGCACCCCCCCTCCCCCCGCAGCCTGGACGAGAGGAGAGGCGAAGAAGAGGTGAGTAAGTTACAGTCAAGTAAAAAAAATACCATTTTGTGAGTACTCACCTGAAAAATGGATATTGTCAGTGTGCCACACACCCCGCTTCCCCTTTAATTCTTACGATCGGGTTACTCCACCAGCAGGTGGCGACGTTGCAGAGAAGTCTTGAAAACGAGCCCCTTCCAGCCTATATATACCTGGGACCTCCCACTCAACACCAGTGATTTAAAAAGCAGAAAGACAAGGTACCAGGAAATCCAACGGTAACCTCAAAATAAAGGGCGGGTGAAGCGGGGTGTGTGGCACACTGACAATATCCATTTTTCAGGTGAGTACTCACAAAATGGTATTATTCTCAGTGTGGCACACACCCCGCTTCCCCTTTAATTCTTACGATCGGGACATCCAAAAGCAGTGTCTACAAGGGATGGGTATCCGAAGGCAAAGTGAAGCATAACTTAAATGACTGCAGTCTGCAGAACTTTGCGGCCAAACACAGCATCCGCTGAGGCCCGCACATCAACCTTGTAAAACTTAGAAAAAGTATGAACAGAAGACCAAGTAGCGGCCTTACAAACTTGTTCAACAGAAGCTTGGTGCTGAAAAGCCCAAGACGCTCCAACGGCGCGAGTAGAATGAGCAGTGATACGAAAAGGGGGAACTTTCCCATTAGCAGAATAGGCCGCAATAATGGCCTGACGTATCCATTTGCTAATGGAAGATTTGGCCGGAACCAAACCCTTCCTAGGGCACAACAAAAAAGGCATCAGTTTTACGAAAAGGAGAAGTAATAATCAAATAGTACTTAACACAGCGTACTACATCCAAACAATGCAAAACCCTCTCCTTGGCATTCTTAGGCTTAGGACACAGGGAGGGAAGAACAATATCCTGATTCAAATGAAAAGCAGAAACAACCTTAGGAGGAAAGTCCGGTTTGAACCGAAAGACCACTTTGTCCTGATGCCTCTCAAAGTAGGGCGCCTGAATAGACAAGGCCGCCAACTCCGAGACACGCCGAACCGAAATGATAGCTACCAAGAAGACAATCTTCTGAGTCAGGGTAGACAAAGCAATATCTTGCAAAGGCTCAAAGGGAGGAGCCTGAAGAGCAGAAAGAACCAAATTCAAGTCCCAAACAGGGAGTAATGGTTTCCTGGGAGGCCACACATGCGTAACCCCCTGGAAAAAAGTTTTAACTAAAGGAAGAAGCGCAAAATGCTTCTGAAAAAAGATAGATAAGGCAGAAACCTGCCCTCTCAAAGTACTCAGCTGAAGACCGGAGTCCAGCCCTGATTGTAAAAACTCCAGAATCTTGGAGACCGAAAAGACCCTACAAGGCAAGGACCTAACCTCACACCAAGCGATATAGGCTTTCCAAGTCCTATAGTAGGTGATAGAAGAAGACCTCTTTCGGGCACCGATCAGAGTCTTAATAACCGAGTCAGAAAGACCCTCCTCCTTCAAGATGGAGGCCTTAGCGGCCAAGCCATCAAAACCAGCGTTGGTAAATTGGGGTAAGACAGCCGACCCTGAGTGAGCAGAACGGGCCGAAGAGGCAGAATGAGCTGATTCACTGTCAGCCAAACGATGTCTGCGCACCATACTCGTCTTGGCCATCTTGGGGCCACGAGAATGACACCCTTTCCAGAACCAGCTTCCGTACCACCCAGCCTAGCATGGGTATCGGAGGAAACAGGTACAGAAACCCCGGGTCCCCCCAGCTCAGGGATATGGCTTCCGCCGCCAGAGCCAGATGATCCTGGGAGAGCGACACAAGGATTGGGAGCCTGTAATTGTGACGAAAGGGAAACAGGACCACCTCCGGTGTCCCCCACCGGAGCGGACTGCAGACTGCCGAGAGACAAGGAACATGTGATTCGCCCAGGTCAGGATCAGGGACACCCCTCTGAGGGCACCCAGACTGCAAGTCCCTCCCTGATGATTGATGTAAGCAACCACTGTTTGATTGTCCGAGCGAAGCTGAACCAGAAGGCCCAGACCCTGATGAGGCAAAAGAGCAAGAACCAGACGGAAGGCTCTCAGCTCCAGAACAGACGGCCGAGGGTTGGAAAGAAGGACCCAAGCCAACTCCTGAATCAGACAAATTTTGGACTGAGTGAGAAACACCCTGTGTTGACCGGAATCCGACCGCTTTCCCAGAAAGGACACCACCCTGGCCGGACCAGGGGAGGACCTGGGAAGGTTGAAAAACTTCAGATGCAGGACGGGGCAAGCCGACCCGTCCTTCTTGGGAGCTGCGAAGAGAATGGAGCAAAAACCGAGGCCCACCTCTAAGCGCGGCACCGGCCGGATGCCCACCATTTCCAGGAAAAACCGTTAAGGAGGGCGAGACTCGAACTCCGGTTTGTAACCGGGCGACACCCCCTCCCAGATCTGTGTGTCCGGAATCTCGCGGCCTTAAACCAGGGAGAAGTGCCGCAATCGTCCCCCCACCCGCACGGGTGAGGGCAGCCCCTCATTGCTGAGCGGGCTTAGCAGTAGGTTTGGGCTTGGCGCCCCAGTACTGACCGGGACGGCCACGACCTCTTCCCCGGGACCAACCTACACCCCCGGTAACGGGAAGGGAAGCCCCTCTGCCCGCTCTGGCTCCTTGAAAGGAGGGACTAAAGGAACTCGCACCCCGAAAGGAGCGACGAGGCTTCTTGAATTGAGGCAACTTACCATCCTTGGTAACAGCATCCAATTTCTCGCCAAAAAGGCATAAACCTAAGAAAGGTAGCGCTGTAAGCGCCCTTTTAGAGTTAAGGTCCACCGTCCACTGGCGCAGCCATATAGACCAACGAATAGCCACCAGCAATGCCGCTGTCCTGCTACTCGTCGCAAGAGCATCGTTCTGAGCAGTCAGGACAAAAGAAACAAACGACTCACACTGCTTGAGAGAACTAAACATATCACAAGTGGGATCAAGATCTGCGAGCAGATCCCTAATAATGGATCTAACTGCCAGCAGAAGCGCCGAAGCACAAATTGGCCGTAGTGTCGACCCGGCACTGATAAAACCATGGCGAGCCAATTGATCAACCCGACGATCCTCACCATTCTTAATGGTAGTGGTGTCAGAAAAGTGCAACGCAGCCGAGCCAGTCAGCCCTAACACAGGGGTATCGACGTCGGGGGACACTGACCAAAGCTTCACCAAGTCCTCCGGAAAGGGATAACGCTTATCCCAACTAGGAGGAGTTCCAACCAGGCGCGCGGGTTGTTCCCATTCCTTAAGGACAACCCTCTCAAACTGCTGTTGCCTGGGAAACACCAAACGCGGCTGGGGTACGTCGAACAGCTCACCCTTTGGCAGAGGGACCACCGCAGGCAGATCCAAGGCCAAAACTTTAAACATTTGAGCCAAAATGGAAGGAGTGTCAATGGACACCCCCACAGCCTGATCACCAGCAGTGTCAAACAATAGCTGGTATGCAGGCTCATCCGACTCCTCAAGGAGTTCCCCCTCCTCATCAGGGGGACAATCGGACCAATCCAAAAATTCAGGTACCTCACCCTCCAAAGCAGGCACTGCCGGAGAAAGGTGCTTCCGCTTTGCCGTAGCCTTCTGAGCCACTGAAGCGGAAATTATTTTCTCGAGGTTGGCCAACCGCGCATGCACCCCGGAATGCAAATCCCCATTTTTGACAATGTCACACGGGGTCCGGAATAGGTTGGGGGGGATAGGAGATGACGGAAGTTGCGAGGAGCCAGAAGCCGGAGCAACGGACTGGCGCGCAATGTTCTGCCTTGCACATGGAACGCATAATATGACATCATCGCCTGGGAGCGGAGCCCCACAACCCCCACACAGCCTGGATAGCCCCGAAGAGCCATTTCCGGTAACGTTGGAAGCCTCCATATGGTGAATTTGTGGTATTCGCAACAACCCAGGGTTTTACGCATTAAGCAACCTGGGATGCCCCTTTGTAATTAAATATATATACATATATACATATAACCACACATACCCAAATACAGGCATTTGACCCATACATAAGCAGAAGTGCCCCAGGAAAAAACGCTATACATGGCAGGCAATAACAAAGTACACCTCTACAGCTCAAGCCGCACTGGACCTCTTCCCCCACCGGCTTCAGCACACCTGTCTCTAATGAGACAGGGGAAGTGAAGGGCGGGCCCGGACACAGCAAAAAAGGGGGGAAATTTGAAAGTGCAACACAAACAAAGGCCCCAGCAGCCCAAGCCACGCGGCGCCACTGCAGCGCTGCCCTGCCAAAGCACTTCCACACATAACACTAAGTAATGCACCTCATGCAACACGCACCCCCCCCCCCCCCCCTTTAGCGAAGGGAGAAGGGACAGAGCGGGAGAAGGCGACCTAAAGGGAACATCGGGACAGGGGCATCCCAAATCCGGATCACCATGCCGGATAGCCGCATTGCCCCACAAGTGGGGTCGAGCTGAGGAGATAAGCTCCTAGGCACCTAAAGTGCCATCTACCTTTGCCCAGCCAGCAGCCTAGGCTGGGAGGCTTCCGTTTAACTAGGCATAAACAACACAATAGAACTGGGCAGAAATAGACCAAAAGGGGATGCCGGGTTTGACCCCGGCTACCTGCAAGCGGGAGACTTCTTTCTTCTGTCCTGTCGCTTCATGCAGAGAGAAAAAACTGGTGTTGAGTGGGAGGTCCCAGGTATATATAGGCTGGAAGGGGCTCGTTTTCAAGACTTCTCTGCAACGTCGCCACCTGCTGGTGGAGTAACCCCATCGTAAGAATTAAAGGGGAAGCGGGGTGTGTGGCACACTGAGAATACATGTGCACAATACACACAATAATACAACAAAGCTTGTGGGAGAAAAAAAGATAAAGGATCCCTAGGTGGTCCCCCCCCACCCCAATAGGCTCACCATAGCCTATGGCCGGCTACCCTTTGGGACAGGGTCTGCGGCCCAGAGCATAGCTCTGCCGAACGCCTGACCCTCGGCGTTCCCCTACCGTCATCTGATCCGTAGCCGAAGGCTGGGAGGCAGAAAGGGTCCACGAAAAGAGGTGGGAATAGGGCTGCAGCGGCCAACGGGCTTGGGATGCCCCGCTCGTCTGCAAAATCCATAGAGAGAGATATCATCCATCTTCGCAGTCAGACTGCAAGAAGAACTCTGGGAGTTCTTAGGGAGACAGATCCTTTATATGGGCCGGGAGGAGCCACAAGCTTCATCTTGAAGTCACTGCGCCACCTTGTGGCGGATAACCCAATTGTCAAGAATGGAGCGACCTGAACAGGACACCAGGAAAAGATAGGTAGATAGATAGATATCAGATAGACTCTATCTCTCTGATCCGACATCTCTCTATCCGATCCGACATCTCTCTATCCGATCCGACATCTCTCTATCCGATCCGACATCTCTCTATCCGATCCGACATCTCTCTATCCGATCCGACATCTCTCTATCCGATCCGACATCTCTCTATCCGATCCGACATCTCTCTATCCGATCCGACATCTCTCTATCCGATCCGACATCTCTCTATCCGATCCGACATCTCTCTATCCGATCAGACATCTCTCTATCCGATCCGACATCTCTCTATCCGATCCGACATCTCTCTATCCGATCCGACATCTCTCTATCAGACTATCAGATCTCATAGCTCTCTATCAGATCTCATAGCTCTCTATCAGATCTCATAGCTCTCTATCAGATCTCATAGCTCTCTATCAGATCTCATAGCTCTCTATCAGATCTCATAGCTCTCTATCAGATCTCATAGCTCTCTATCAGATCTCATAGCTCTCTATCATATCTCATAGCTCTCTATCATATCTCATAGCGCTCCATCACATCTCATAGCTCTCTATCATATCTCATAGCTCTCTATCATATCTCATAGCTCTCTATCATATCTCATAGCTCTCTATCATATCTCATAGCTGTCTATCATATCTCATAGCTGTCTATCTCTCTCTATATCCCTCTATCTATCTTCTGTTGCCCAGTTGACAGTAGTAGACATCTAATCTCCATGCTGCTTTGTATATGTGAAATCCTCAGACTCCATGTTTCTCTCCTCCTAGGTTCCTAACATCACTCAATACAATACCAAACCATAGCTGAGCACATTGAGGTGAATAAAACCCATAAGTGTAAACATCCAAAACTTACAGAGCTGAAGAAGCGGTTGAGCAGCATCTCCTCCTGGCAGCAGAGGGCCGACACCTCAATCAGCTGGTTACAGTGTGCTTGGCGCAGAAGTTGCCTAAAAAGATGAAAAAAAAAAAATCTTGGGCAAAGCTATAAAGTAGGGACAGGGGTCCAGGCACGAGTAAAAGGCCTATGGAAATGGGAGGGAATGGCACACTGCCTATGTAAATGGGAGAGGGCGGGGGAATGGCACACTGCCTATGGGGAATGGGAGGGGGGGTGCCACACTGCCTATGGAAATGGGATGGATGGAAGAATGAAACACTGCCTATGGGAATGAAAGGGGGGGGGGAGAATGCCACACTGCCTATGGGGAGTGGGAGGGGGATGCCACACTGCCTATGGGGAATGGGAGGGGGGGGAAGGTCACACTGCCAATGGGAGGGGGGGGGTGCCACACCGTCTATGAGCAATGGGAGGGGGGGGGGGAATGCCACACTGCCTATGGGGAATGGGAGTGGGGGAGAATGCTACACTGCCTATGGGGAATGGGAGGGGGGATGCTACACTGCCTATGGGGAATGGGAGGGGGGATGCTACACTGCCTATGGGGAATGGGAGGGGGGGTGCCACACTGCCTATGGAAATGGGATGGATGGAAGAATGAAACACTGCCTATGGGAATGAAAGGGGGGGGGAATGCCACACTGCCTATGGGGAGTGGGAGGGGGATGCCACACTGCCTATGGGGAATGGGAGGGGGGGAAATGTCACACTGCCAATGGGAGGGGGGGTGCCACACCGCCTATGAGCAATGGGAGGGGGGGAATGCCACACTGCCTATGGGGAATGGGAGTGGGGGAGAATGCTACACTGCCTATGGGGAGTGGGGGGGGGGGGATGCCACACTGCCTATGGGGAATGGGAGGGGGGGTGCCACACCGCCTATGAGGAATGGGAGGGGGGGGGAATGCCACACTGCCTATGGGGAATGGGAGTGGGGGAGGGGGAATGCCACACTGCCTATGGGAATGGGACGGGGGGAGAATGCCACTCTGTCTGTAAGTGGGGGATTCTGCACCTTGTGTATTTGGTTCTTTGGGGGTCCAAATCCACACACACTATATAAATGTATATGAGATATAATTTATGTATTATAGCATAATGTACATTTAAAAGTATATAGCAATATATATATATATATATATATATATATAATTTTTTTTTTTTTTCATACAGGCAACACCAGTCATGCTGTGTCTCCAAACCATACAAAAATAAAAAAGGTTCAGGTCAACTCTGTACTTACTGTGCTTTTTCGAAATCTTTTCTCAAACTTTGACAGGTCGAATTGGACTTGAACTGGCTGTTTGAGATCTGATTGCTGGATTTAGTTATACCCCGGGGGGTGCTCATCTCCTCCTCCTTAGCACCCTGGTGGACAAAAATACATTTCACAAGCTTTTTCTTAAGATGTTCAAGTTCACTTTCCCTAAAGGGTAAACTGTGGAGGTCCTCCGCGCTTTTAAGAGCAGCCTGTTGTCCTGGATCTTGGCTCTCTGAAGTAGGTTTGTTGAATTGTAGGCTGGAAGACGAGGGACTGGAAGCAACAGATTGTGATGGGCAGGAAACCTCTTTATCGGATCCCTTAGATGCTTTCCTTTTAAACAAGGAAGGACTTGTAAAGTCTACGGTGGATTCCTCCACATCGGCTTCGTAACATTGGCTGATGGGATTGCATGATCCGGAAGCAGAGGGGATACTGGTGCCGAGGTCGTTTTGCACCGAGCTCTGTGACTGGCCTGTGTTTGCGACTTTCAGAGGCTTTTTATCGCATGATCCCTGATAAGCCACGAATGATGGCGAGCCGGCCGAGCTAAGCGGCTTGCATTCAATGCTGGAGTCCGAGCACCAATCCTTCTCTTGGTGTAGAGAGTTTTGTAACTGTAAACTTTCATTATACTGAAGCATTTTCTTAACAAGAGCAGAGAGGTTATTTTCGATCGACTGCTCGTTAATTTTTGAATTAGGGCTAAAAGAGTTTTCAAATCTTTCGCTCTTGGAAGTTCCTTCGGGTTTTGGGGAGCTGCGAGGCCAAGGATCTGGGAAAGATTGCATTGACCAATCATCCTTCAGAAGCGATACCGTTAAGGGAGCCATCAAGGCAGAAGAATCTGAAGAAGAGTTTTCAGCCTCTCCATGGTGTTCCCAGCTTAATACAGCGCCTGACCCTAGGGAACCAATCACAGCGCGAGCTCTGTCGGGTAGCTCGGATGTCACATTACAATTAGCGGAGAGGTCTTTCTGAAGACTGCTCCTGGAAGCGGGGTCGCTTTTCATCTTTAGAATCGGGCTTGTGATTTCTTCCTCAGAAGAGTAAGGCTTTTCTGGGGTATCAATGTTGATCGCACTGGTGGAGGCTTCCACAGAGCTCCAAAGGTTTTGCCCGCCGATGTCTTGTTTCCTCTCTGAAAAAACACAGCTACCTGCGCATTCACAACTCGCCTCCTGATTATGATCCCGAATTTCAGAGTAATTTGAAAGATCTTGCCCTCGCCCAGAGACTTTCCGGATATCTGAACCTGTGGTCTGGTGGAGAAAAAACGAAAGCCTTTCATGGACCATCTCTTCCTTTTTCCCCTTCTTATGCCCCGACGTATAAGAAAAAGAGTCTTCGCTGAAATCGCTGTCATCTGGGTCTTCAAGGAGTGGTCCTTCACAATGTGAAGTGTTGATGTGACCAACAATAACTTCCTGTGGCTTGTACCGGTCGAAAATTTTCTCCAACGGTTGGTACTGCAGCTTCTGATAAATAATAGGAGGCTGCTGAAACTGCTGGTGATAATGTCTTAAGTGTTCCGCCCTGTCCTGTTTCTCCTGTTCACCTGTAGTGTTAGGGGAGCCATAATTATTGCCGGACTTCTCTAGTTTTGAATGATGTACCCTGAGTGGCGTCGTAGTTCTGGAGATAAATTGTTTCTGAACCGGCTGTACCGCTTGAACCCGCTGCGTCAGATGGCGATTATGGTTAAAATGAACTTTTATATCAGCATCGAGGCTTTTCCTTTCCTGGTCATCACACTTCCTCGTTACGCCTGATCTACTGGCGCCCCTCACAGGGGTGGTGTGGGCAAGCCAGGCCTCACTGGGGGAACCCCTGGCATGATTTGGTTTACTGCAGATCTTTGGGGTTGATGACAATGGGACGTTGGTGGGGTGGAAGACAGACGGACATGTTCTAGGTTTTGCGGTGTTTGAGGTAGAAGGTTGCTGCGCGCCCAGTTTTACTTTTTTGGGTGATATTTTTTCTCCCAGCGCAGAAGAATAATTCTGAAGCCGTTTGGGGGATAGACCAGAGGAGCCTCTGCCTCGGTTAGCACAGGGCGTGGTGCTCCTCATTCCTCTTTTTAGTTCCTTTACCCTAACAGAGGATAACAAAATATTAGTCACAAGATGGTCTTATTCATTTTACCTCTAGTGCTTTGGGACATGTGAAACCTTTGTGGACCCTCAGATCAAATACCTACTGACCCGCCAGTGCGACTGTACGCTGCTTACCAACTGTGCTTCATCAGAATCGGATTTATTCGCAAAGTATATACACAATGGGCGTCACGATAAAGATTTAGTGCAGCAAGTTCAGCTCTGGATGCCCTTTTACACTGAAATAACACCCAAAATATACAAATTTCCTCAATCTCATCCACCATTTCTGGACTGAGGTGGGGCAAAAAAGACTCCAGGACTTTCCTAAATAGGGTAGGAGTATTTTCCCCTCAAGCTTCTTTAATCCTCTGTGCTCTCATCAGAAGAGGGAAGCCAGTAGCTTGTAAATTATAAAGCAACATGCCGCTATCTTAACACAGAAACATAGAAGGTTGACGGCAGAAGGAGACCATACGGTCCATCAAGTCCATCAGTATGTATATACTGTATGTTCTCCTTATCTTAGGCTAGATGTGTGCTTATCCCAGGCATGATTAAATTCAGTGACTGTTGATTTTTCAACTACCTCTGCTGGAAGTTTGTTCCAAGCATCTACTACTCTTTCTGCAACATAATATTTTCTAACATTGCTCCTGATCTTCCCCCCGACTAGCTTCAGGTTGTGCCCCCTTGTTCTATCATTAAGTTTCTTCTTAAAAACACTTCCCTCCTGAACCTTATTGAATCATTTCACATATATAAAGGTCTCAATCATGTCACCTACCTCCCTTCTTTCCTCCAGACTGTACAAATTACGTTTTTTTATGTCTTTCCTGATAAGTTTTAAGTTTAAGCCCTTCCACCCTTTTTGTTGCTGGCCTTTGGACCCGTTCTATTTGAATAATGTCTTTTTGCAGGGGAGGTCTCCAGAACTGCACACAGTATTCTAGCTGTGGCCTCACCAGGGCTCTATACAGCAGCATCACAACCTCCCTCTTCCTACTGGTGATGCCTCAAGCTATGCAGCCGAGCATCATGCTTGCTTTTCCCACTGCCTGGCTACACTGTCCACTCATCTTGCAGCTATCAGTAATCATCAAGAATCCACGTGCTTTAGCACAGGAAGCCCGGCGGCACATAGGATACATCACTGATGCCGGGAGGAGAAGACCCAATCAACCACCTCCCCTTCCAGGTAAGAGATAGGGATCGGAAAACCCCTGTACTGGACAAAACTGCTCCTGTCTACCTGAAAAAAGGAGTACTTAGCTTACGAGATAAAAAAAGAAACCCTGGGTACTGCCATTTCTGTCCCCCCTCCGCTAGCATGATATGAGAGGGAGAGAGAGAGAAAGAAATACATAGGGAGGAAGAAATGAGACCGGCCACCCCAACCTTCTCTAATAACTCAACCTCAGTAAGAGGGAAAACACGGCTTACCCCCCTTTGTCCCAACAAGATCCGGGGATCAAAGAATAGAACACTGGCCGAGTTCCCGGGCCCCTGGCTGTTTTCCGTCTCCAGGACCGAGAAATGGACCCGCTTGTCGAAGCCCATAGCGCCGGTTACTTACCTAAACCCATGTGGTTCAGGAGCTAGTGGTCTGGCTCGAACACGAAAACAACTGAGGAATGGCAGGAGGAGTCAAAGTTTTATGCTAACCTGGTGATCAGGTGTTCCATTCATAGGGGAGGAGACACGAGGTCTCATATGTATGCTGCCCGGAGGATGTTTCGAGAAAATTATCTTACATTTTTCTAACTCTAACTCAAAGCTGAAATGCCACCTCACTGATTTTCTAGTGGTAGCGGCCATTTTGGAGCTTCCTCTCCCAGCATTTCAGCCATGCTGATGCCTGGATTCAACTGACAATGCACAGTAACAGGACGCCCAGCAGCACTTCCTGTTTGAAGGCGGCCTGCAGCTCCATTTTGTTTTTAAAGTGGAACACCACCCATGGCTGATCGGCCCGGGAATCTATAAGATTACCGGGCTGATCAGCTCCCTCCCTGCGGGGCACCCCGATCGGTGTGTGAAACCCCCCAGGACGCCCACAAACCTTACCTTCTCCCCATTCCAACGGCGCATGCGCGGGCCGCGGCCGCCTCTCACGTTTCCCTCTAGCAGGGCGCGCACCCGTGCACTCCCTGTTAGAGAGAAGCGCAAAAGGCGGCGGCGGGAGCGCTCAGATTGTCTGTCCTATATTCAAGTTTGTCCGTCCGCGCTGATTGGAGGAGCGCTCGTGCATGCGCCGTAGGAGCGGGGTGAGGTGAGTTTTTTTGGGCTTTCTGGGGGGGTTTCACACAGCGATCAGTGTGCCCCGCAGAAGTGGACCAACACCCAGGATAGTGAAAATCCTGGGTGTTGGTCCACTTTAAAATTTACCACACCAGGCGATAGAAAAATGTAAATTAATATTTATGTGCAGCAATCTAAATTGCCCCGGGGAGGGATGAATTTGTTGAGTTGGTCCAGTTTAAACCGGACCTTCACCATAATTTATTGAAAAGCCCAAACCCTTAAACTATTCCCCAGCATCTAAATTAATATATTTTAAGTTTTTAGGCACTTACTTATTATTCTTTCCCCCACTGGGCTGCAACTCTGCTCAGGACTTTAGGATATGGGCGCCGCCATCTTCAGTCAGAAGCATCACACTTACTGATGAGAGGAAAGTGGGATAAAAGTACAGGGGGGGCGGGTTATAGCTGTGCTTTGCTCAGACAGAGCAGAGCTGGGGTAAGGAGAAGGTCAGCAATCCCAGAATGCAGAGCAGCACAGTCAGAAGGCACTTCCTGTTTGCAGGCTGCCTGCTGTTCCATGAGCCGCCATCTTAGATGTTTAAAGTCTCATAACATGCAATAGATGCAGCTAGGATGATTTTTAATGTGGGCAATCTGTATGTACAGGGTGTGGGAAACATACAGGATAGACTCTTATTCAGTGTGAAGGTCCGCTTTAAGTCATTTTTGACTGTTGGTCCACTTTAAACCAGACCAACACCCGTTATTATTGGTTCGACTCTTTGCCGCTAGAAAGAAGCTCGAGGGGGCATCCAGAACGCTGGAGCCTCCTCGCACCTAAATGCACAGGACACGTAAAATACTCACCTTTGTAACGAGCCAGCACCAGGAAAGGAGTCCCGCCGCTGGCTGATCACGTGGGCTGTAGTCGCGTTCTCTGTTCCGGCCGCCGGCAGGACCCGTCCCCGTGACTGGCCGGCGGCCAATCGCGGGACTCCTTTCCTGGCGCTGGCTTGTTAAAAAGGCGAGTATTCTACATGTTCTGTGCATTTAGGTGCGAGGAGGCTCCAGCGTTCTGGATGCCCCCTCAAACTTCTTTCTAGCGGCAAAGAGCCGGACCAACAACTGTTAATGTAATAACGGGTGTTGGTCCGGTTTAAAGTGGATTTTGACTATCCTGGGTCTTGGTCCACTTCGGTGGGGCACCCCCGGTCGGGGTGCCCCGCTGTGTGAAACCCCCCCGAACAACTCACCTCTCCCCGCTCCCAGCGCCGACGGACAAACCGCGGACAAGCGGCTCCTCCGCCGCCGCCTCCCGCGCGTCCCTCTTGACGCGCGCGTGCCCGCGCCGGCGCGCGCACGTCTAGAGGGGCGCGAGGGAGGCGCCGGCGGTCGGCCGCCGCCGAAGATAAGGTAAGGAGTTTGGGGTGTTTGGGGGGGTTTCACACTGCGGGACATCCCGTTCTCGGATGTTCCGCGGGGAGGGAGGTGATCGGCCCGGGAGCCGATCACCCGTAGGTGTTGGTCCACTTTAAGCACTTTATTTAGGGATAAAGAAGACAATTATAATCAATACAATTTATGGAGTACAGTAGCGCTTGCAGCATTTTATAATGTAACTCATAGGCTCCAAATGTCGGCCCCCCTCTAGTGTGTTGTGTTCGCACACTTTTAACAGTATATTGTCTGTTCAATTGTCTTGTTCTAGTTCTTTTTATATACAAGATTTATATAACTTCTAAATAATTATTGTGGTGGCTGTGCGGCTTCTTAAAGTGGACCAAAACCCAGGATTTTGACTATCCTGGGTTTTGGTCCATTCCCCCGGGGCACCCCCGATCGCCCCCATATGTGAAACCCCCCAGATCGCCCCCATCAACTCACCTCACCGCGATCCTACGGCGCATGCACGGCCGCTCGGCCAATCAGCGCGCTCAGAGCTGCTGAGCTATGCACGTCTGAGCGACGTCTTAGCTCAGCGTTTCCGAGCGCGCTGACGGTAGCATCTCGCGCTTATCTCTAACAGGCACGCGCCCTGCTAGAGGGATAGTGGGGATGTGGCCCGCGCATGCGCCGTTGGACCGGGATTAAGGCAAGTGTAGCGGGCGACCTGGCGGTTTCACACAGCGGGGCATCCCGGTTTTGAATGCCCCACGGGGAGGGAATGGATCGGCAGGCCGATCCAGCTGGGTTTTGGTCCACTTTAAAGGGTGTTGTCCCAGGCAGCTTTGGTGCCGAAAATCCAACAGGTTTACACATCATTTACTCCCTGCCTGCCGGCCCCCGATACATTTCAGTTAATTATTTTGGCTGTGCAGCACCTCATTGTGTGTTGTATCACTATTATGAATGTGGAGGGGGATTAAGCAGCAGGGATTCCCCGTCTTTTTTTATTTTTTTTGTGTCCTTGTATCATGCTTATTTTACATATGTGTTGGTAATAACATTGGTATTAATTTGTTATTCTCCATCGCATCCTTACTTGGCCCACTTCCCAGTGGTGCCGAGCTAGTTTTTGGATTTATTAATGGCACGCCAAATCTGTTAGTATATTGTATTATAGAGGTGCGACATTTATTGATTGTATAGGTTTAGATTTGGTTGCACTTTCGGGTGTGAACTGAAACCTACATCTCAGTGAGATTTTTTACTTTAAAGAGGACCAAAACCCACTCTAGAGTTTATGAGACTTTAGGGCAGGCATACTCGCTCCCCCCGGGACATCCAGATTCGGGGTGCTCCTCTGTGTGAAACCCCCACAGGTCGCCTGAAAACTCAACTTCTTTCCCAGTCCAACGGTGCATGTGCGAGCAGCAGCCGCATTCCCAGTAACCATTTAGCAGGACGCGTGCCCGCAACAGGCATTTATGAATGGCCGGCGCGGGCACGCTCCCTGTTAAATGGTAGCAGGGGATGCGGCCACCAGCGTGCTCGCCTTAGACAAGCTCTTGGACGAGGGGGTGGCAGCAGATCCAAGCGCGCCGACTGGACGAGAGCCTGAGCATGCACAGTATGACCGAGCAAGAGTGAGTGAGATCGGGCGACCTGGGGGGTTTCACACAGGAGGGGGCATCCACGATCAGGGTGCCCAGAGGCCAGAGACCAAAACCCAGGATAGGGTGTGGTTGTTTCCAGGCGAGAAGCAGCAGCTGGAAAGCATAATAGCACAATGGCCACTTACCTGTCTGCATACCGCAGGGTGTTCAGTGTGTGCTCAGTAGCCACATGACTGGGCGATATATTTGCGATCATACATGTCTTCGAGTTGCCGATAAAGGAATCCTTTAGTACCTGTACAGATCATAAATAACAGGATGACAACCCACAGAAACCAGTTTTAGTGCAGTTACAATGCTCTCCAGGACCTACTACCTGCCCTGATACCACTGGTGGCAGTGGAAGAGCCTGTAGCTGCCCTGTACCAGGTCTTGGCGACCACACTCTGCTGTAGATTCCTAAAGAGAAACACCACCAGCCTCGAGTCGAAAAGACTCTTTTGGGGGGGGTTTGTCTAACCTCTTTATGCGGCATCCCTCTAGTTATGGGGCTTCCACGAGCCCTCCCCCCTTCCTTCTATTTAGGCACGCACCTGCACCACACCTTTCAGAATGGCTGGTGCGGGCATGCCCACATCTAGATGGGAGCAGAGATGTGGCCGGCGGTGCTCACTCCTTTCACTCTGAGCTCAGAGCATTATGGGAACGAGGAAAAAATACAATTCTGTGAAACTCACCTGTAGAATTGTTTTTGAATATATCCAGTCCAGGTCGTCCCAGAAGTGATGACATGTGGGTATTCCGCCCCAAGGGGGAGCTTGACTGCAAGATCAAAAGCTATCGCTCCTCCCGGCCCCCTATAAAAGCAGGTGTCTCACTACGATTTCCCAGTGGTTAAAAAGCAGTAAGAAAAGAGACAGGCCAAGAGGCCAAGAAACCATGTTACTTCACATAGCTTCAGCATGAACTCTTTCAAGTAAAACACATAAGGACAATAGTCCAATATAAAAATGGAAATTATCATAACAGGCAATCAAACGATAACGAAAAACAAGGGCGGGGTGGGACGACCTGGACTGGATATATTCAAAAACAATTCTACAGGTGAGTTTCACAGAATTGTATTTTTCACTATATCCTGTCCAGGTCATCCCAGAAGTGATGGCATGTGGGACATCCAAAAGCAGTGTCCATTAGGGCGGGATCCCCAGTGCGGAACAGCATGTAGTTCATTTCACTACCGCCTGAAGCACCTTTCGGCCAAAGACAGCATCAGCTGAGGCCCTAACATCAACCTTGTAAAACTTGGTAAATGTATGAACGGAAGACCAAATGGCGGCCTTACGAACCTGTTCAACAGATGTCTGGTGCTGAAAAGCCCAGGAAGCACCAATAGCTCTAGTAGAATGAGCTGTAATACGAAAAGGGGGTTCTTTCCCCTTGGCAGAATATGCTTGCACCACCGCCTGTCTGATCCACTTACTGAGAGTGGACTTGGCAATCCTTTCCTAGAGCCCTCTGTTAGGACAAAGAGCAAATACGACTTCCTGAAGGATTCAGTCGCAACCAGGTAATACTTAATGGCTCTGACCACATCCAAGGCATGGAGGGTCCTTTCCTTAGAATTAGTCGGTGCTGGACACAAAGAAGGTAAGACAACTTCCTCACTAAGGTGAAAGGGAGAAACGACCTTAGGCAAAAAATCAGGTTTAAAGCGAAAAACCACCTTATCCTTATGCTGCTCAAAGTAGGGAGGCTTCATACAAAGCGCGACCAGCTCTCTGACACGCAACGCACCGAGGTGATCGCCACCAAAAAGACCACCTTGAGAGTCAAAATAGACAATGCAGCATCGCACAATGGCTCGAAGGGAGGACCCTGAAGAGCAGAAAGTACCAAATTCAAGTCCCACACCGGTATTACTGACTTACATGGTGGATGGACATGGGTGACTCCCTGGAAAAAAGTCTTGATCAACCTATGATTGGCAATGGATCTCTGGAAAAAGATGGCTAAAGCCGAGACCCGACCCTTGAGGGTGCTCAGCTGGAGACCCAAGTCCAAGCCGTGTGGTAAAATCTCCAGAATCCTAGAAATAGAGACTGTGCGGCAAGGGAGACTCTTGGACTCGCACCAAGCAATGTAGGCGTGCCAAACTCTGTAGTATATCATGGAAGAAGACTTCTTCCGTGCCTGTATCATGGTATGCACAACCATGGCCGACAGCCCCTTCTCAGTCAGGATTGAGGTTTCAATAGCCAGGCCGTCAAAGCCAGCGTCTGTAAATTGGGGTGCCGCAGCGACCCCTGAGTGAGAAGCCCTGGGTCGTCGGACATGATGTAGCGATCCACTGACATCTGAACTATGTTCGCAAACCAACTCCTTCTCGGCCAGCTTGGAGCCACCAGGATGGTTGGTAACCCTTCCTGGGCTATCTTGCGCAGCACTCGGCCCAGGAGTGGAAACTGAGGGAATGCATAAAGGAGCCTGAACTCTGTCCAGGGAATTGCCAGTCTGTGGCAAAGGCCAGAGGATCTCTTGAAAGGGAGATGAACCTTGGGAGCTTGTGATTGTGTCTGGACGCAAACAGGTCCACATTCGGCTGACCCCAGCGGAGACACAGAGCGTGAAAGGTCTTGTTGCCGAGAGACCATTCCCCCAGGCATGAGGCGCTCCTGCTCAGGGAGTCTTCCTGGTTTTCTACCCTGGGGATGTAAACTGCCGATATGCAGGGAACATTCTCCTCTGCCCAAGCCAGAATCTGGGTCACCTCCTTGAGGGCTCTCTTGCTCCGAGTCCCGCCCTGGTGATTGATTTAGGCGACAGCCGTCTGATTGTCCAAGCGAATCTGGATCGCACGACCCCTTAAATGAGGAGCCAAGCAAAGAAGCACCAACCGGATCGCTCTCAGCTCCAGGAGATTTATGGGTAAGCGGTTCTCCTGCAGACCCCACTGACCCTGGATCTTCTGCGTCTGACAAACGCCTCCCCAGCCGGTCAGACTGGCATCCGTGGTAACTATCTCCCACCGGGGAGTCAGAAAGGACTTACCCACCAATAGGTTCCTGGAGTCCAGCCACCACAAGAAAGACTGCCTGGCCGGGGGGGGGGGGGGGGGGGCAGTGAAAATTCCTGTTCCAGCGACTCCTGCATCCGGTCCCAGCCCGTCAACAGGTTCAACTGAAGAGGTCTCATGTGAAGCTGGGCGAAGGGCACTGCCTCGAAGCATGACACCATTAGGCCCACCAGTCTCATCCTCATCCCCGGATCGATGGCCGCTAACAAGACAGCAAGGCCTGCACCTGCGTCTGAAACCCCACCACCTTCTGCTGTGGCAGAAAGACCTTGACCTGAGAGGTGTCAATCATCATACCCAGGAAGGAACTCATTGTTGAGGGAGTGATAGAAGACTTTGGGTAATTGACTACCCAGCAGAAGGCCTCGAGAGTGGACAACACCATCCGGGTATCGCTCTCGGCCTGCTGAAGAGACTGAGCAGCAATCAGAAAAACGTCCAGATAGGGCAGCACACGAATGCCCTGGTTCCTCAGGATAGCCATGATGCCCGGCAGCACCTTGGTGAAGACACGGGGGCTGAGGATATTCCGAAAGGCAGTGCCACAAACTGGTAATGCTGATCCTCCAGAGAAAACCTCAGGAACTTCTGATGCCCCTGGAAAAATCGGGATGTGCAGATAAGCGTCCCTGTTGTCCACCGTGGTCATGAAGTCGCCGGGCCGAAGTGAGCTTCCATGCGGAAATGTCTGACTCTGACAAACCTGTTGAGACCCTTCAGGTCCAGGATAGGCCTCAACGTTCCGTCCTTCTTGGGAACCGTGAAAAGATTGGAGTAGAAACCTTGACCCTGTTCCTGATGAGGTACAGGACAAATCACACCTAACCGCAGGAGGTGCTGCACGGCCATTCTCAGGCCCTGTGCCTTCAATGGGTTTTGGGATATCCGAGACCGAAGAAGTCGTGTGGGCGGCCTGACTGCCAGCTCTATTTTGTAACCGGAGGACACCACCTCCTGAATCCACCGATCCGAAACGCGCCGTCTCCAGATATGAGCAAATAGCAGAAGAGGTCTCATGCCTCCTCATGCCTGAGGGGACTTGGACTTGGCTCCTCAAGCGGGATTAGGTCGGCCACGGGACCTACCTCTACCCCAGGTATCTCTGCGGCCACCTGAAAATGAAGAGCTTCTTCCTCCTCAAAAGGAGCGATAGGCAGATGAGCTCCGAAAGAGCCGCGCAGGCTTCCGTCTCTGAGGGAGTCTACCATCCTTGACCAGAAGGTCCAGACGCCCCCCGAACAACCTGTGCCCCACGAAGGGGATACTAGAGCGAGCGGTGAAGTGCAAGAAGCAGGGCCGAAATCCTGGCACCAAGCCGGACATGACAGACTACAAAGGCAATGAAATCCACGCAAGCCTTGGGGTCTTTATACTCCTCCGCCCGCTTACAAGTCTTAGCGCTATCCACAAGGCGTCTCACCTTCTTTCTGATGGCCAGAGACCATAGCCGAGGAGGACCAGACCATAGACGGACCAGCTCCTCAGGGAAGGAATACCGCCTATCCAGGCCCTTAGGCACGACGGTAGCTTGTTAGGCCTTTCCTATTCATTGAAAATCATATTAAAAAATGGGCCTGCTCCGGAAAGACTCGCCTCTGTCTTTCAGGCCTAAACAAATCACCTTGCTTTCTCTTAGCCGCTCTAGGAGGGACAATGTGTAAAGTCTCAAAAACGGAGGCAAGCAATTTCTCTGTATCATCAGGGAGCCACGCATCCTCATCCGAGGAAGCACCAGACATATTGTCATCGCCAGCGGAATAATCCCCTGGCAACTCATCTTCCTCCACAGAGCCCAAACCATCAAAAATATCATTATCCGAGTAAACGGGTTTGATGTGCAGTCTCTTACTCGAGGCCTTCTTAGGCGCCGTTGGCGAGATCTGTCTCTCGAAACTGGCCACCCTGAATGCCAAATCAACATGGGACCCCCTGCTGGCTTCCCCCTCACTGGGGGCTGAGTGCAGCACTGGAGCGGCCGCAGGCAATGAAGGGCTAGGGGCAGGTACGCCCGCCCGGTCATGGTCCAAAATGACGCTCCTGGCACAAGTGGTACAAACAGTGCGGAATCCGCCTAGAGCACTTGCACTGCACAAGGGGCAGAGCTTCACCCGCCTAGATGGGGCCTCTAGCTCACTATCCCCAGATGCCTCCATTATGGTGATTAGAAAAAAATTGCAATGCAGGTTACAAGGCACTGATGGCCCAAACCTAAATGATCCCTCTTATATGATCCCTCTTAATAATAAGGGAGAGGGGGGGCAGGGGACCGGGCGTAACCACAACCCTCAATCACTGGGCCCACCTAAACAGAGACAAAAAAGAGGGCCATCAGTATCCCACAAGCACATGCATAAAATCACAATAAATCCTTAATAAGAGGGACTCACAACACCGACAGTAGCGGGGTGCAGCAGCGGAGGGGTCCCAGGAAAGGAAAGGCAGTAGCAGCAGCACAAGATGGCGAAGAGGAGCCGCCCCACCCCACCCCCCCCGGCGGCGCAAAAAAAGCGCCAGCACACCAGGGATGCCAGATCCACGGAGGGCACTGCCTTGTAAGGAGACAATGGCCGCCATAGCCACAGGGCTGCTCGCCGCGGGCACACACACACACACAGACCATGCGGCGCGCACTCCGCGCCCGCACATCCGCCGCCTGTCACAGACCAAACCGCACGAGCGGCGTCCCCCCCCCACCCCAGCGTATGTGCATGGCAAGATGGAGGGGAGAGGGAGGCAGCCAGACTCGAGGGAGGTAAGTATAAGTGCTAACGCACACAGAAAAGTAAAGTCGCACAAACACACAGCAGCAAAATAAAGCTTGTGGGATAGGGAGGGATATAAGACTTCTAGTCAGCAATGTGGTTCCCCCCCCCCCCTATAGGCTCACCATCAGCCTATGGCCGGCTAACCATTAATCAGGCTCTGCGGCCCAGAGCCTAGCTCTGTCAAAACGCCTGACCCTGGCGTTCTCCATACCGTCACAATCCCGAGTCAGCCGCGGCTGGGAGGCAAGAGTGGGTCTCACGGGATCATGGTAATAGGGTCCGCAGCGGCCGACGGGCTAGGAGGCCCCGCTCAGCTGCCAAAATTCCAGGAGAGAGTATCCAACGATCTTCAGCATCCAGACTGCAAGATGACCTCTGGGAAATGATAGACACCTGTCTTTATAGGGTGCCGGGAGGAGCGACAGCTTTCGATATTGCAGTCGAGCGCCCTCTGGGGGCGGAATACACACGTCATCACTGGGACGACCTGGACTGGATGTAGGAAAAAGGTGAGTTTATGGATGGTCCTGGGGGATACACAAAGCAGGGCGACTTCCTTGAGAAAGGGGACTAGATCCCCGAAACGTGGGAGGACCGCCCCACTATTACCTAACTATTCTCACGGGGTAATGCTTATTTCACTGACTGTATACATGCTATGTTATGTTATGTTGCAATAGCGCACTGCCGTGCGCCATAAGTTATGCATCTGACTTTTGATTGAAAAATGTTATTCATGGGTTTATTGTGACCACGCACTATAATGCTTATCTCATTTACTGTAAACATGTCATGTAACGTGATGTTGTAAAAGCGCACTGCTGTGCGTCAGAAGCTATGCGCTTGATTTTTTGATAGAGAGATGTTATCCACTGGTTTATGGTGATTGTGTACTATATGCTCGTCCAAACCGTTGCCATAGGATGTGCTCATATCTGAATTACGCTTACTCTGGGTGACGAACGTATGGTATGCATAGCCAGGTGATTCTCTGCTCCATCTGCATTGGATTTGTGAATGCATTATCTTCCTTTGTCAGTCCAGCTAATACATGCGATCCAATTTTGCAATGAGGCTAATAATGGATTGCTAGTAGGCTTGAGGCTTGAGATTGTATGTTTATTGGACACATGACATAGGGGCCATAGCGAATGCATTTAATGTAATACTGTCTGTTACTCTAATGTGAGATATTTTCACAGCCTGTATATAAACACAAATGAAATATTTTTATATGCATTTAAATTGGTGTGCGCCTAAGTTTCTAATATATAGATTGTAGTCTGGTGCAGGAAGAAAGCACCATTTAGAGCAGCACCCTAAAAGCTAATACTATACTTACCTTTTTCTTAATGGTGAATTGATGTGTGCCACCCACCCATAAATATATGGATACACAAAGCAGGGCCTCCTGCCAGAGGGGAACAAAATCCAAGAAACACTGCAGATCGCCCGATCCACTCGCCTCTTGCACGAGCCCTCCCCGCATCCTTGTAGTTAGGCACGCACCCACGCCACGCCTTTCAGAATGGCTGGAGCACTCTGAGCTCAGAGCATTATGGGAACGAGGAAAAGGTGAGTTTACTCAGGGTGATCCTGGGGGATACACACAGCAGGGCCTCCCGCCAGAGGGGAACAAAATCCCAAAAACCTTGCAGATCGCCCAATCCACTCGATGTGGCCGGCGGTGCTCACTCCTTTCACTCTGAGCATTATGGGAACGAGGAGAAGGTGAGTTTACGGGTGTTCCTGGGGGATACGCAAAGCGGGGACTCCTGCCTTGAGGGGGAACAAAACCCAAGAAATTCAAATTCTTGGGTGTTGTACCACTTTATTCGTTCGGGATGCCCCCCCAAAGCATCGCACTTGTTTCCAAGCTCCCTCGTCGATGTAAAACACCAGCGGCCACATCCCATGCATCTTTGGGCTGTGTGTGCGCTTCCATTCCCAGCTGTTCAGGTGGGCTGCAGGTGGGAGCATGCGCGTTACTGGGGATGCTTCCCTCGCTCCCATTGGCACAAACAAGAACATTTTCTATGGACAGCTTAAGCTCAGATTGGACGAGTGTCCGAGAATGCGCCGTAGGACTGGAATTCGGCTTGTTTTTGGGTGATCTGGGGGATGGGGGGGGATTCGCACATCCCAATTTGGGATGCCCGCAGAGCAGGGAACAAACCCAGGATAGTCAAAATCCCGGGTTTTGTTCTGCTTTAAAGTGGGCTGAAAGTTTCTATATAATTTTTTACAATTTTAAAACTTAAAGCGGTCCTTCACCCTAATAAGAGCCTATCTTATATGTTTCCCCCCACCCCCCGTGCATACAGATTGCCCACATTCATCCGGACCTTCACCCTGAATAAGAGCCTATCTTATATGTTTCCCCCGCCCTGTACATACAGATATCTCACATTAATCCGGACCTTCACCCTGAATAAGAGCCTATCTTATATGTTTCCCACACCCTGGACATACAGATTGCCCACGTTAAAAATCATCCTACCTGCATCTACTACATGTTATGAACCTTTAAACATCCAAGATGACGGCTCATGGAGCATCAGGCAGCCTGCAAACAGGTTGTGCCTTCTGACTGTGCTGCTTTGCATTCTGGGATTGCTGACCTTTTCCTGACCCCAGCTCTGCTCTGTCTGAGCAAAGCACAGCTATAACCCGCCCCCCCTGTACTTTAACCCACTCTCCTCTCCTCAGTAAGTGTGCTGCTTCTGAGTCAAGATGGCGGCGCCCGTATCCTAAAATCCTGAACAGAGTTGCAGCCCAGTGGGGGAAAGAATAATTATAATAAGTAAGTGACTAAAAATGAAAAATATATTCATTTTAGATGCTGGGGAATAATTTTATAAGGGTTTGGGCTTTTCATTAAATCATGGCGAAGGTCCGGTTTAAAAATAAAAAAAAAAGGTCATCAATAGGCATCCAACCACTGCATGCTTATTAATGACCTACTCACCTAACTACGCCGCTCTCCCGTGCCGCCATCTTGCTACAACTCGCAGGAAACGATTGGCTTCTCTCCCTATAGTGAGCAGTAAGAAGGAGGTGGGGGGGCGGGTGGCAGGATCGCGGTGGGGGTCCCCGGGGAAAGAAGCTGCAGACTACTGGCTGGTGACCGACATCACCGGCCAGTAGTCCGCAGCTTCCTATGGGTTCACAAAGCGCGGATTTCCGTGAACCTTGGAAGCGACTAAGAGAAGCGGCCGTACAACTGACAATAATCAGCTGTGTGCTGTGGGAGCGTCCGGACCGGTGTCAGGAAGGTGCAGTAAGACCTCTGGGATCTTTTTATTTTGGTCCTCTTTAAAGCTGAACAAAGACTGGGAATTGGACTTTCCTGGGTTTCATTTCTTGCCCCCGGGGCATCCCAAATCTGCATGCTCCGCTGTGTGAAACCCTCCAGGAAGCCAGAAAAAAAAAAAAAAAATCACATGTCTATGCTCCCAACGGCGCTTGCGCAGGCTCTGGTCCAATGAGAGGCGCCTAAAAAGACTACGTCATTCATCAGGCAGCCCTTATTTACTAGAATGGGGAGCGCGTCGCTGCTCCATCCCGGGGCGTCCCGTCCCAGCCCATCTGAATGTAATGTAAACAATGAGAGACGCCTGCCGAATGATGCAGTCATAGTGGATGGCTCTCGTTTAACAATGTGCCGCTGGAGATGGGAAAGGTGAGCCCTGGGGACAAGCCAGCAGCCAGCCCTGGAATCTTTTAGAACTGGATTTTGTTCCGCTTTAAGACAGCAGACAGCACAAAGAAGTAGAAGCCCACTGCAGTCAGCTCAGTGCCCGATGAGCTTGTCGGGAGGTAGATATACTGTTTCTTGTTTCACCATAGTCTAAGCAAAATAAAAGTGGCGCACACTCTTGATTCCTTATAGTGTATTAGTATAGTGTATAGTTCACATGCGGACCCAAACCGCTGGACATTTATATGTTTCTTTTTTCTGGCTATAGCCTGAAATATCTTGTTTTTCCTTGATTGTTATCTCTTTTTTCCCCACAAACTCCTTGTGGCACATTTTAATTGGAAGATATCTTATTGGCAAGAGATAATTTACCTTAAAGCTAACCTTATATTCAAGATATTTCATATTTTCTACACAGTTTTTTCGCACAATTTGAACAGTTTGATACTTAACTATGGATGTTTTTTCTATGTGAACTATATTGTCCTTTTTGTAATGTAAATACGCTGGCCTCGATTCACTAAGAGTTGAAAAAGATTCTCATGGTAGTAAAAGATTCAACTCATGAGAAAAAAGCCTGAGAATGTCACTGTTACTGAATCACTAGATAAAAAGACAATGAAAGTCAATGGCAGCTTTTACTACAGTGTAGAAAGGAGGAAACACTTCTCTACTTTTCTTAGGAGTAAAAAAGCTGCCATTGGCTTTCATTGTTTTCCTATCTGGTGATTCACTGTGACAGACTCTATGCATTTTGGATTTTAAAGGCATTGTTTCTGCCCTTGGACTTTTGCATAGACTCATTTTCTTGAGCATGTCACAGACGATGTCATTATGCTCTTGATTACGTTACAGACAATGTCATCATGTTGTTGATTGTATTACAGACTGTCATTATGCTCTTGATTGCGTTACAGACAATTTCATTGTGATGATTGATTGTGTTACAGGCTGCCATTGTTCTGATTGATTGTGTTACAGACTGCCATTGTGTGGCTGATTGTGTTACCGGCAGAGTTGAGGGATTGTGTGTCCTGCTCCCATTGGTCTGTGTGTTTGTCATGCAGTTCTCCATCAGGTCCATGGGGGAGGTCCCCTTGCTTGGGGACTTGCATATAAGGCCCAGTGTGGCACTAATAAAGTTCAGTTCATCTTCACCCTCAATACTGAGTTCTGTCTCTTATTGGGGGAAACGCTATATTACAATTCACTAGCCCTTGTAAGGGCTGTTCCTGTTCCCTCACAGATGACTCTGGGATTCCTGCAGCACCTCTCACCATTGGGAAAAGGACGTCTCTGGCGGGGAAGCCCTCCGGCGATAAAGGTTATCGCTACAGTGACATTCTCAGGCTTTTTCTCATGAATTGAATCTTTTACTACCATGAGAATTTTTTTCTACCTTTATTGAATCGAGGCCCAAGAGTGTGCGCTACTTTTATTTTGCTATATTCTGCAGTGTTCTTTAGGACACACAATTGTGGTTGCACCTTGATCATAGATTTCTTCTAGCGTATGATTTTTTTTTTTGTACATTGGTGTGCAAGTATTTTTTTGTATTGACTAGTTATTGTATTACCATAGAAAATCATCGGCCACACATCTCACCTGTGTCAGCTTGCTCTGCCTGAATGGGGTGTGCGCCTGCTCCTGGTCCAGGGCCCGGATACATTCCTTCAGCTGATGGGGAAACACATGAGTTACCAGTAAAATACAATATTTTCATGTGTTCCAGTTTAAAAAATATATATATATTCCTAAAAATGTTATAAGGGCTGGAAGTCTGCCACAGAGAGGAGTTTGGCTTTAGATTTAGTGTATTAAAAAGGAAAACAGTCATGTCTGGTACTGTATTTCTCTCAAGACAATTTAAAGCGGACCTTCACCCTGAATAAGAGCCTATCTTGTATGTTTCCCCCCTGTACATACAGATTGCCCACATTAATCCGGACCTTCACCCTGAACAATAGCCTATCTTATATGTTTCCCCCACCCTGTACATACAGATTGCTCCCATTAAAGCGGACCTTCACCCTGAATAACAGCCTATCTTGTATGTTTCCCATACCCTGCACATACAGATTGCCCACATTAATCCGGACCTTCACCCTGAATAAGATCCTATCTTATATGTTTTCATTCTGTACATACAGATTGCTCACATTAAAAACCATCCTACCTGCACCTACTGCATTGTCTGAGCTTTTAAACATCCAAGACTGACTGCAAACAGGAAGTGTCTCCTGACTGTGACGCTCTGCATTCTGGGATTGCTGAATATTTCCTCACCCCCAGCTCGGCTATATGCAAAGCACGACTATAACCTTCCCCCTGTACTTTCCACCCCCTCTTCTCTCCTCAGTATGTGATGTGTCTGAGGTAAGATGGCGCCCGTATCCTAGAGTCCTGAACAGAGTTGCAGCCCAGCGGGGGAAAGATTAAAAAAAGCAATTCTGTGAGTACTCACCTGTAGAATTGTTTTTGTTCTTGCCTGCTTCGGTATTCAAAACAGTTGGGTTATACCGCCTCAAGGTGGCGCAGTGGTACTGCAGAAGAGCTGTGGCATCTCCCGGCCCCCTATAAAAACGGGATCAACCATAGAGTTCCCAGCGTAGACAAGCAGTGAGACAAGAAGCTGGGAGAGAATAAAGGTAAAAAAGGTAAAAAACCCCAATAAACTTGGAGCAATCACCATAAAGAGGCAACCAAGAATAACGATAACAAGGGTCGGTCGAAGCGGGCCGTGTCATGCAAGAACAAAAACAATTGTACAGGTGAGTACTCACAGAACTGCTTTTTTCTTTATTGCATGGCACGGCCTGCCTCGGTATTCATTACAGTTGGGACATCCAAAAGCAGTGTCCATAAGTAGAGTGGGATCCCCAATGAGTAACGGCCGACAGTTCAAGTCACTACCGCCTGAAGCACCTTGCGGCCAAAAGCAGCATCCGCTGAGGCCTTAACATGAACCTTGTAAAACTTGGAAAAAGTATGAACAGAAGACCAAGTAGCGGCCTTGCAAACTTGTACAACAGAAGCTTGGTGCTGAAAAGCCCAAGAAGCACCAATAGCACGAGTGGAATGAGCAGTAATTCTAAAGGGAGGAACCTTCCCCTTAGCAGAATAGGCTTGTACCACCGCCTGACGGATCCACTTGCTGATAGTGGATTTAGCCGGAGGCAAACCCTTCCTAGGTCCAGAAGAGAGAACAAAAAGAGCATCAGATTTCCTGAAAGGCTTAGTAGCGACCAAATAAAACTTCAGAGCCCTGACCACATCCAAAGAATGCAGTGTCCGCTCCTTGGAATTAGCAGGATTAGGACACAATGAAGGCAAGACAATGTCCTGATTGAGATGAAAGGCAGAAACCACCTTAGGCAAGAAATCCGGCTTAAGCCGAAACACCACCTTATCCTGATGCCGCTCAAAATAAGGAGGTTTGATGGAAAGCGCCGCCAGTTAAGAAACTCGCCTGACAGAAGTGATAGCCACCAAAAAGGCTACCTTAAGAGTCAGAATGGGCAAAGCAGCCCCACGAATAGGCTCAAACGGAGGACCCTGCAGAGCAGACAACACCAGATTCAAGTCCCAGACTGGTAGCATAGGCTTACGAGATGGACGCATATGAGTAATACCCTGGAAAAAGGTTTTAACCAACCGGTGATTGGCAAAGGATCTTTGGAAAAAAATTGCCAGAGTTGAGACATGGCCCTTGAGGGTACTAAGTTAAAGGCCGAATCCAAACCATGTTGCAAAAATTCCAGAATCCTGGGGATGGAAAAAAAACGACAGGGAAGAGACCTGGACTCACACCAGGAAATGTAAACATGCCAGATCCTGTAATAGATGAAGGATGAGGACTTCTTCCTAGCCCGAATCATGGAATCCACAACAGAGGCAGGCAGTCCCTTTTCCATCAAGATGGAGATTTCAGCAGCCAAGCCGTTAAAGCCAGAGTTTGTAAATTGGGATGGCGTAGCTGCCCCTGAGTGAGAAGATCTGGATCCTTGGGCAAGACGTACCAATCTACTGCCAACTGCACGACGTCTGCGAACCACACCCTTCTTGGCCAACAGGGGGCCACCAGGATGGCTGGCACCCCCTCCTGGGCTATCTTGCGCATAACCCTGCCCAGTAGAGGGAACGGAGGAAACACATAGAGAAGCCGAAACTCCGTCCAAGGCATAGCCAGTGCATCCGTGGCGAAGGCCAGAGGATCCTGTGACAGGGAGACAAACTTGGGAAGCAAACATGTCCACATCCGGCTGACCCCAGCGGTGACACAAGGAGAGAAACACCTGGTTGTTGAGGGACCATTCCCCCAGATGAGACGTCTCTCTGCTCAAGGAGTCCGCCACCTGGTTCTCCACCCCCGGAATGTACACCGCTGAGATGCAGAGAACATTCTGTTCCGCCCAAGACAGTAGCAGGGACACTTCCTTGAAGGCTCGCTTGCTCCGAGTCCCTCCCTGATGGTTGATGTAGGCAACCGCCGTCTGGTTGTCTGAGCGAATCTGAACAGCCCGACCCCGAAGGTGTGTGGTCAGCTGAGAAAGAACCAACCTGATCGCCCTCAGTTCCAGTACATTGATGGGAGCATGGGACTCCTGGGGGCCCCACCGACCCTGGAACCTCAGAGACTTCCAAAAGCCCCCCTCAGCCTGTCAGACTGGCATCTGTGGTGACCATCTCCCAGCACGGGGGCAGGAAAGTTGTGCCCACCAGAAGGTTCCTTGAGTACAGCCACCACGAAAGGGACTGGCTGGCCAGAGGGGACAGAGCAAATTCCTGATCCAGGGACACAGGGTCCCGATCCCAGACTGACAAGAGGTGCAACTGAAGAGGTCTCATGTGAAACTGAGCAAAGGGGTCCGCCTCGAAGCAGGACACCATCAGGCCCACCAACTGCATCCCCAGACAGATGGAGGGATGAGGACACAAGAGCAGAGCCCGTGCCTGCTTCTGAAGGCCCTCCACCTTCTTCTGAGGAAGGAACACCTTGACCTGAGAGGTATCCAGTGTCATGCCTAGAAAGGACCTCACCAAGGACGGGGACAGTGAAGACTTGGGAAAGTTGATCACCCAGCCGAAAGACTCCAGAGTGGAGATCACCACCCGGGTGTCCTGCTCGGCCTGATGAAAGGACTGGGCCACAATAAGGATGTCGTCCAGGTAAGGAAGGACGCGAATGCCCTGGTTCCGTAGCAGAACCATCACCCCCGGCAGCACCTTGGTGAACACCCGAGGCGCCGAGGTGATACCAAAGGGTAAAGCTAGAAACTGGTAATGCTGATCCTCCAGCGCGAACCTCAGAAATCTCTGATGACCTGGGAAGATAGGCACATGAAGATAAGCATCCTTGATGTCCACGGTGGTCATGAAGTCGTCCGGGCGAAGGGTACTGACAGCCGAGCGTAGCGTCTCAATGTGAAAATGCTTGAATCTGACAAACTTGTTGAGGCCCTTCAAGTCCAGGATGGGCCTCAGAGAGCCGTCCTTTTTGGGGACCGTGAAAAGATTGGAATAGTACCCCTGACCCTGTTCTTGAGGGGGCACCGAACAAATGACCCCTGACTCCAGGCAGGCATAGAACCGCCGAAAGCAACCCTTGAGCTGACAGGGGGTTTAAAGTGGACCAACACCCAGGATTTTGACTATCCTGGGTCTTGGTCCACTTCGGTGGGGCACCCCCGATCGGGGTGCCCCGCTGTGTGAAACCCCCCCGAACCCCCCGAAAAACTCACCTCTCCCCGCTCCCAGCGCCGACGGACAAGGAATCTGACAGCCGCGGACAAGCGGCTCCTCCGCCGCCGCCTCCCGCATGTCCCTCTTGACGCGCGCGCGCCGGCCATTCGCTGACGGCCGGCGCGGGCGTGTGCACGCCTAGAGGGGCGCGATGGAGGCGGCGGCGGCCGGCACCGAAGATAAGGTAAGGAGTTTGGGGTGTTTGGGGGGGGTTTCACCCCGCGGGACATCCCGATCTCGGATGTCCCGCGGGGAGGGAGGTGATCGGCCCGGGAATCTTATAGATTCCCGGGCCGATCACCCGTGGGTGTTGGTCCACTTTAAAGACATCCGGGATCTGATGAATCTTGGGGGTGGCCAGGCTGCAAACTATCTTGTAACCGGAGGACACTACCTCCTGAATCCACTGGTCTGAGATGTGGAGCCTCCAGACGTGAGAAAAGAGCCGAAGCCATCCCCCCCACCCGGATGGGTGAGGGCGCCCCCTCATGCCTGAGGGGCCTTGGGGAGGGGGTTTGGGCTTGGAACCCCAGGAGAGACCGGGACGACCACGGGATCTGCCACGGCCCCAAGAATCTCTGCGGCTACCTGAGACAGAGGTCCCCCGAAAGGGCCGGGGCCTTCTCCTATGCTGAGTCAGTTTGCCATCCTTGGCTAAAACATCAAGATGCTCACCGAAGAGCTGCAGCCCCGTAAGAGGGAGTCCAGTGAGAGCCTTCTTAGCAGCAGCGTCAGCTGCCCACTGACGCAACCAAACAGAGCGGCGCATAGCCACCAAAAGTGCAGAGGCCCTACCACCCAGCCTCACAACATCATCCATGGCAGTAAGGATAAATGCAACAAAATCAGAGCAAAGCAAGAGGGCCCTATAATCCTCCCACCTCCTACCAGCCATAGCGCCATCACATAGACGCTTGAGCAGTTTATTAAGGGCAATAGCTGTAATGGCAGCAGCACAGGCCGGGTGCAGTCCAGCCCCCACACAAGTAAAAGCATGGCAGGCCAGCTGATCCATGCGCCGGTCCTTGCTGTCCCTCAGAGTGGTAGTGTCAGGGGAAGGCATGACCGAGGTATTGGACAGACCTAGCACGGGAGCGTCCACCTCAGGGGGACATGACCACCGCTTCACTAAATCAGCAGGAAAGGGATACCTCTTATCCAATCCCTTGGGCACAGTGGGCAGCCTGTTAGGACGTTCCCACTCCTTAAGCACCATAGTAGTGAAATGTCCCTGCTCAGGGAACTCAAGACGCTGTTTATCAAGGTGAAATACCTCACCCTGCTTTTTCTTAGCCACCTCAGGGGGAGCAATGTGCAAAATTTCAAAAATGTGAGACAGCAGATTATCAGTGTCCTCAGGGTAACATGATTCCTCCCCGGACGCAGACCCAGGGTAACCCTCCTGCTGGTCCCCAGAGGAGTCAGAGTCCTGGAACAGTTCCCCCTCCTCTAGGGAATAACATCCCCCAGTGGCATCAAACTCCTCCTACTCCTCTGTAGAAAAAGAAGGGGACACCGTCCCCAAAACACTCATCCCCTCAGAAGCCAGGACAGGAACTCCGCATGCCTAGCAGGCTCACCATAAAGCCTATGGCCGCCTACCCTTTGTGGAACAGGGTCTGCGGCTTGGAGCAGCGCTCCTGGAGCACTTGACCCTAGTGCTCCTCTACCCTCACCTGATCTGTCAGCCGAGGCTGGGAGGCACAGAGGGTCCAGAAATGGATGGAAATAGACATGCAAGGCCGCAGGCTTGGTTGCCCCGCTCACCTGCGCAAGAGAGAGAGCCAGCTTCTATCTTCACAGTTTCACTGCAGAGGAAACACTGGGAACTTTTATAGAGGGCCGGGAGATGCCACAGCTCTTCTGCAGTACCACTGCGCCACCCTGTGGTGGAATAAAGAGAAGAGAATAAAAACGTAAAATATATTAATTGTAGATGCTGGGTAATTTTTTTTTTTTTAAGTGTTTGGCCTTTTCATTAAATGATGCAGAAGGTCCGGTTTAAGATTCCTGGGGACAAAGCTGCATCTACTTACAGCGAGGAGACTCTGGTTAATTTCCGCGCCCTCGATTTTGGTCTGCTTGTCCGATTCTCTGGCGTCTGCTGCCCTCTCACTTCCAGCCAGATCAATGAAGGACATTCTACAGGAGACAGGTGAGACATCAGATAACGCCCAATACCAGGTTGTTCCCCATTCATCTGTCCCCTGATCCCATGGTTTCCTGATCCCATGGTTTCCATAGCTAACTTGGGATGAAGAAACCAAACACCGCATTCCTGGGGAGGAGCATCCAGTCTCTTAAGGTAGACCAAAATCCACGGCCGACGGCCCTGGAGGGAGGGGGGCACCAAGTGGACAGGCGGGCAGCGTGGACGGCCCTGGAGTCTAAATTAAAACCTAAAAACAATGCCCCATAGACTTCTATGGGGTGTTGTTCCGATTTAATATGTGCGGCCGGACAAGCCGATTTAAGTGGAGCAGCTCCTGCGCTGCGGGTTTGTGAAAAGGTAAGGACAGTGGGATAATAGTGGGGTTTCACACAACGAGGTGCTTCGAGGGCAACGGACCAAAATCTAGGTTAGTGAAAGTCCCAAGCTTTGGTCCACTTTAAAGCTTGCCAGCAGTAAACTGGTTTTCATTTCGCAGCTTACATATTATTGGGGCCCCTTGAAGTAAAACAATAAGACTAAAAAAACGTTGTACACGGCCTAGATGACATGGCCAATTCCCCCAACTAATTCCCAGGCCCTGCACATCTAACGCATGGTTCTCCCACTCACCGCTGTGGAATCCTCTGAGAACATTGCTCCTCTATAGAGGGTGGCTGCCAGCTCTACCTGAATAAATCCTCAACAATGGCGTCATGAAATATCGGCAGCGGCTCCGAAGGCTCACCTCGTATTCAGCAAAAGTCCAAGAAAGGTGAAGCCAGCCAGCATTATGAGCAATAAAATATTCAGCTTTATTTCCACAAGATTAAAAGTCTAACACAGCGGTGTAAAAGGCATATAGGAGCAGGTCCCCATGTCAACGCGTTTCGGACTGTAGGTCCTTACTCATGAAGTAGAGACTCACTCACATACAAGGCATATAAATACATATCAATCAACAATTAGAAATTACAAATGCAGCCTATTCTTATTATTGCGAGAATCTCTGAACATGTAGCTGCTTCCTCACCTGAAAGATCGATTTCCTTCTCGAATGTAGGCTGCCATTTCAGAGATAAACATGCTGGAGACTTAACACACTTCCATTGCATGGAATGAATATTTAACTTCTTGGACTGTCCAGATGGTTATGTAGGGGTCTGGCGCTCTTTTTCATACTCCATTTAGTGACATATCTCTGAAATGGCAGCCTATATTCGATAAGGAAATCGATTGTTCAGGTGAGGAAGCAGCTACATGTTCATAGGGCCACTACTTTGCAGCACCGAAACATTTATTTAGGTCAATCTCACCTCCCAAGCTTGCGATTTCCTCCATTTTTGATCTGGATCTGGATGATGGCGTGAGATCGCGAAGAATCAGAATTCACCCCAGTGGCCCCCGTGCTGCGCTCTCTGCTGCCTTTTAGGATCATCTAAAAGTAAAAGATCAGAGAATAATAGGTAGGGGGTGCGACTGCACTGGAAGGTCGGGGGCATCGTTATTGCTGCTCCACCATATTTGTATTTGTGCTCACTTGCCATCATTTAGATAAAGGAAACACCATTTGCAAAGTGACATAGTATGTGCGGCTGAATAAAGACATTAGTCCATCCAGTTCAGCCTGTTTATCTCCTTCCAGTGGTCTAGTAGCCATCGCTGGTAATGTTATTACATGCCAGGAGGGCATCCCAACCACTATAGATCTCCTTCCAGTGGCCATAGTTGGAAATGTTATTACATGCCAGGAGGGCATCCCAACCACTATAGATCTCCATCCAGTGGTCTAGTAGCCATAGCTGGAAATGTTATTACATGCCAGGAAGGCATCCCGGCCACTATAGATCTCCTTCCAGTGGTCTAGTAGCCATAGCTGGAAATGTTATTACATGCAAGGAGGGCATCCCGGCCACTATAGATCTCCTTCCAGTGGTCTAGTAGCCATAGCTGGTAATGTTATTACATGCAAGGAGGGCATCCCGGCCACTATAGATCTCCTTCCAGTGGTCTAGTAGCCATAGCTGGAAATGTTATTACATTCAAGGAGGGCATCCCGGCCACTATAGATCTCCTTCCAGTGGTCTAGTAGCCATAGCTGGTAATGTTATTACATGCATGGAGGGCATCCCGGCCACTATAGATCTCCTTCCAGTGGTCTAGTAGCCATAGCTGGTAATGTTATTACATGCATGGAGGGCATCCCGGCCACTATAGATCTCCTTCCAGTGGTCTAGTAGCCATAGCTGGTAATGTTATTACATGCATGGAGGGCATCCCGGCCACTATAGATCTCCTTCCAGTGGTCTAGTAGCCATAGCTGGTAATGTTATTACATTCAAGGAGGGCATCCAGCCCACTTTTGAAAGTTTTTACTGTATCCATCATTACCACCTCCTCTGGCAGCGAGTTCCATAGTGTCACTGCTGTTACAGAGAAGAATCCCCTCATATGTCGGTGGAGAAAGCACCTTTCCTCTAACCTTAGTAGATGCCCTCGGGTTATGGTTACACTCTGGGGTATAAATAGATTTTGGGGCAGATCTTTGTATTGACCCCGAATATATTTATACATAGTTATTAGATCACCCCTCAGGTGTCTCTTTTCTAAACTAAATAAACCCAACTTTGCCAATCGTTCAGGGTCCTCTAGTCCCTGCTGGTGTCTCTGCTGTTTCAGTCTGTAGTTGTCTAGCCCAGTGGTCCTCAACCTTTTTTTTTTTTTTTTTTTTTTTACAAATTATTTATTGACAGTTCTACAGATTCTTAGAACATACATGGAAATCACAGATACGGATACAGTTTACGGAATCTTCAGCTAACAGTTTTTGGCAGCGAGGGCTCCACCGTCTCTCCAGGCCTCCTCCTCCCCCATTACCTGGACCAGTGTAGCAGATCTCGTCCACGGACGGATCCCCCTCCCGAGAACCCCAGAGGCCAGTCCGGGGGGCAGAGCCCCAGATGCCTCCCAGGTTCTTACGGGGGCCATCCAGTCCCCCCCCGCCCCTCACCGGTTCTCAACCTTTTTAACCCAAGTACCCCCTAGCGACAAGAAGCTCGAACCAAGTACTGGAGCACTTTTAAAGCAAGATTGGTCGAGTCTGAGATTTTGAAAGTGAAGCCTGCCAGTCACCCCCTGTTGGTGTGAACGCAGCTGTGTACCTCCTGGGGTACATGTACCGCAGGTTTAGAAACAGTGGTCTAGCTGAGTTAAAGCAGACCAAAACGCACATTTTTAGCTAGCATTCCCTGAATTGCTCCCCCCGAGGAGTACCTTTTGCCAATGTTCCCTGCTCCTGCTTTATTCAATTCAATTTATTGTTCGCCAAGTACAGTATATACTCGAGTATAGGCCGACCCGAATATAAGCCGAGGCACCTAATTTTACCACAAAAAAATGGAACAAGTTATTGACTCGAGTATAAGCCGAGGCGGCTTTTTTCAATTGGAATTGGAGTTGACACACAGAAAGAGAGAGACACACACACACACACACACACACACACACACACACACACACACAGAGAAAGAGACACACACACACACACAGAGACACACACACACACACACAGAGACACACACACACACACACACACACACACACAGAGACACACACACACACACACACACAGAGACACACACACACACACACACACACACACAGAGACACACACACACACACACACACAGAGACACACACACACACACACACACACACACACACAGAGAAAGAGACACACACAGAGAAAGAGAGACACACACAGAAAGAGAGACACACACAGAAAGAGAGACACACACAGAAAGAGACACACACTCACACAGAAAGACACACACACACTCACACAGAAAGACACACATACAGTCACACAGAAAGAGACACACACACACACACACACACACACACAGAGAAAGAGACACACACACAGAGAAAGAGACACACACACAGAAAGAGAGACACACAGAAAGAGAGACACACACACACACACACACACACACACAGAAAGAGACACACACACACACAGAGAAAGAGACACACACACACACACAGAAAGAGACACACACACACACACACACAGAGAAAGAGACACACACACACACACACACACACACAGAGAAAGAGACACACACACACACACACACAGAGACACACACACACACACACACACACACACACACACACAGAGAAAGAGACACACACACACACACACACAGAGACACACACACACACACACACACACACACACAGAGACACACACACACACACACACACACACACACACACACAGAGAAAGAGACACACACAGAGAAAGAGAGACACACACAGAAAGAGAGACACACACAGAAAGAGACACACACTCACACAGAAAGACACACACACACTCACACAGAAAGACACACATACAGTCACACAGAAAGAGACACACACACACACACACACACACACACACACAGAAAGAGACACACACACAGAGAAAGAGACACACACACAGAAAGAGAGACACACACAGAAAGAGAGAGACACACACACACACACACACACAGAAAGAGACACACACACACACAGAGAAAGAGACACACACACACACACACACAGAAAGAGACACACACACACACACACACACAGAGAAAGAGACACACACACACACACACACACAGAGAAAGAGACACACACACACACACACAGAGAAAGAGACACACACACACACACACACACAGAGAAAGAGACACACACACACACACACAGAGAAAGAGACACACACACACACACACACACAGAGAAAGAGACACACACACACACACACACAGAGAGAAAGAGACACACACACACACACACACAGAGAAAGAGACACACACACACACACACACACACACACAGAGAAAGAGACACACACACACACACACACAGAGAAAGAGACACACACACACACACACACACACACACACACACACAGAGAAAGACACACACACACACAGAAAGAGACACACACACACAGAAAGAGACACACACACAGAGAGACACACACAGAAAGACACACACAGAAAGACACACACACACACAGAAAGACACACACACACACAGAAAGACACACACACACACAGAAAGAGACACACACACACACAGAAAGAGACACACACACACACACACACACACACACACACACACACACTGTGGGTACCTGCTGCTGCCGCCGCCGTTCTCAGACGCGCAGGTGTCGGGGGTCAGGGTTTGGCCGAGGTTACCCTGCAGCGGGGTCCCCCTCCCCTCCTCCACCTGCCGGTCGCTCGGCACACGACACCCTCCATTCAGCTCCGCCTGGCAGCCGCTGTGGGGGGCTGTTGACATTGCGGGTAATGGGCTGCAGGGTGGGTGGAAAAGCAGATCCTGCCTGCGCGGCGAGTGAGCTGGCTGGCTTGACGTCAGGGTGGGGGGGGGGGATGATGAATACACACATCAGCACTTCCTGGCTGTTGCGCGCTGGCCGTCGGTGGGCGTGCCCCATATGGCCGGCGTCCAATGAAAACATTGGACGCCGCCCATTGACGACCAGCGCGCAGCAGCCTGGAAGTGCCGGTCAGTGTGTGAATGTGTGTGCGTGTTTGTGTGTATGAGAGCGGCGGCGGCGGCAGCAGCAGCGGGTACAGCAGGGACCCGCAGCGACCGCCCCTCACCCTCCAGCATCTGTTGGGTTCAGGGTTGCGGCCTTCCCTGGCAGTCCGCCCCTGGACTCGAGTATAAGCCGAGGCGGCTTTTTTTCAGCCCAAAAAGTGGGCTGAAAAACTCGGCTCGAACCGCTCGTGTACACACTGCTTGTTTTTATAGGATTTTATTGTAAGTGCGCATTTGGCACCTTTTATAAAAAGGATTTTAGGATTAAAAGAACGTATTACACTAGATCCTCTTCTTTCCTTCCTTTTTTTATGCTTTCATGCTGAATTTGAGCTAAGTTTAAGACCTAAGCCCTACAAGCTTTTGCATGAGTGGAAGGTGAAGCCTAATATAATACATGAGAAGACCTCTGGAGCTATAAATTAAGGCGTTTAATCGAATATCTATCTGGTAAGCCTTCAATTTATAAGGTGACGGGCACTTGGCGGTCTTAATAGGATCGATTGCAATCACAGTGGATGGAATAGAGTCACCAGGAAAATGTGCGTGCGCTTGCGGGCTGATACCAGATTGGTCTAAAGCATTGGACGTCTGTTTTACATAGGACATTTTAGTTTTTAAGAAGTTTATAACTGCTCGGTGCTATACAAGTGTACAGCTGTAAAGCCCCGCCTCCTCCATTCATTGCAACTGTAGTGAGTGCCAGTGATGTCATTGCGACACTTATCAAGCACTGAGAGTCTGCAATATTACAGGGATAGCAAAAAAAAAATAAAAATCAGCGTCCCAGGACAATTCTGTAGGCAAAAATATCCATTTCTAGGTCTATACCCCAAGAAGAGAGTCTTGGCAGGAGCATTGGCCAAATTTATTCCACAAGCTCAGTGGGATTTGGTCCACTTTAAAAGACAGAAAACGTTTACTGTATGAGCCGTAAAAAGGGCCCCATTTATGTTCGCACCAGGGGCCCGTCCCATTAAGTTACATCTCTGTTGATAGGGTAACATAAGCCATCAGGTGCAGTATATGTCCTGTCTACCACCATCGGAAAGCGCCAGGTAACGACAGGTAACGAATGGTGACCGCCGGGCGCTGTACGCAATACCACATTTATCAAAGCGAATCTGGTGAGCGACTAACAGCGACATGTAGCGTCCGATTCATCGTCACAGACGGCTCAGCGTATAGGCTTCCAGAGCGCCTGGTATTACCTGTCGCTACCAGTCGCTCTCCCATACATTTCAATGACGATCCTTCTCTTGAAACGGGGTTTTATTTTTTTTTTTTTTTTTAATTATCAAAATATTGTGTCACCTGTCAGGGCCTAGAAAAAGTCATTTTTGAAACTTTTTTTTATTTATAATATTTTCATGCAGAACTGTCCTTACATGTCTGGTATTAAATTGTTAATGTACAATGTAATAACAATGTCATTACATGTGTTTTCGCTTTGTTACCCAGTGGAAATGTGTTCATAATCACACAGCGCCTAGCGCTCTGGGCTACGACCCGATTTTGAGCGCCGGCGCTGTGCGAGGCTGTTTTTTTTTTTTTTTATGAATATGGTGTGAGTCGGTTGCACTGAGCTGACGCTACCGCTCGCTCCCATACAGCGCTGAACTGGTGTTAGAGTGACTCACACAACATATTCATCAATGCCGGCCGGCGACTGAGACGCTATGAAACAGCGAACCATGGCCGAGCAAAGCGACTACTAGCGGTCGCTCTCAATGCCTCGCTACAGACGCTCATCTGCCGGTACCTGGCGCTAGTAATGAATCAGCCTGCTTGTGGGTTTGTAGTGTGATACATTAATAGGCACCCAAACCACAAAAATAAATAAATAAAACCTGGCTATTATTCACAATTTTTGGCAATCGTAACCACGCCATAGACAGGTCCTTCAGCATGCAGCATCTTGGATGTACAGCGCCAGTGTCTGCGTCTATGAGACTCCAGGGCTGGCCGATTCCCTCTCCCCGGGGCATCCCGAACTGTGTGAACCCCCCCCAGTTCTCCCGCAATTTTTACCTTTCTGCTGAGCCCACGGCGCAAGCGCAATCGGCGGATGCATCACTCGCATCCCTCGTCGCCACGTCCCGCTCAACTGAATGGCTGTGCGCGGTCGCACACAGCCGAAGGATGCCAGTGATGCTGCACGTCGCCGATGTGTGCAGCTGGGATTCCATTCAGCTTTTCCAGCCGCATATTAATATTGTATGGTTGTGGTGAGCATGTGGGGGAAAGGTCAGTAGGGGGCGCTGCTTCATACTCCCAAAGGCACAGCTCTTACCTCAAGCAGGAAATCCACACTGTGCACTTGAACTTCCCGGAGCCCCACGACCTGCACCACGTGCTTCCCGTCCTCCCTGGCGTGCAGCCTGTGTGGTGAAAAAGATGATAACAATTAACTTCCCTCGAGCCGTGGATGTGTAACCGGCTGCCCGCACTGCTCTCCAGGGCCGGCATCAGCACCCGGCAAGGTGGGGCAGCTGCCGGGGGGCCCACTGACAGGGCCTGCCTTTGGGGTGAGCGACGGCACACTGGGAGGGCACCGCCACAGCTGGTGCCCACATCTCCTCGAATTTCGGGGTTCCACACAACGGGGCATCTGGATTTAGATTCCAGGGGAGGAAGTGCTGGGTTTTGTTCTGCTTTTAAGTTGCCCACCCCAGCTGATTTCCTATCCCTGGAGCATCCCAATCTGTGATACCCTCCTGTGTGACACCCCCTGGGATCACTGACATACCCACTATGCAAGTAATTCCACCCCTGAGTTTTGGTCCGCTTTACAGTGGCATCTCAATTTGGGATTACCCTCTTTGTGAAAGAACCCCCCTGGTTTGATCGTTAACTCAAACTGGAGATCCCACAGTGCGTTCACCAGATCGAGGAAAGTAATGAACAAAGAGGCGGGAGGGTCACACACAGGGGCAAAAGGATGAATCTAGATTCGTTTAGACTCCGAGGTCAGGTTTAAAAGGGTTTGGTGCTTCAAAGCTAAACCAAAACTAGAGTTTTACTAATAGCCTCCTTAGGGGGCATCCAGATTTGGGACGTCCCTCGGTGATGTGACGCGACCCTACACCACAAAGGGGCCCCACTGAGACCTTACCGCCCAAGGGCCCACATAAACCTGGAGCCGGCCCTGCTGCCCTCATTTGCAGCCCTAATGAGTTGGTGAGCAGAGCTTGCCAGCAATGCAAGCGTCTGGCCAGTAAAGGTTAGATAAAGGCAACGGGATCTGCACAATACCCTATAATGACTGAAGGTGCCACTCCCAAAGCTATAGAAAGCTCACCTCAAGAACACAGAATCATAGAGGGAGGCACTCAAGAAATTTATAAAAAAAAAATTGATTTTATTCCCTATCACCAAATTAATCAGTGCCTCCCTCTAGGACTGTGTGCCAGTAAAGCTTAGTGTGCCATTACCTTTTCCTTCCATTTAGCAGGTCGTAGAGCTGCCCACAGTAGATTTCATAGAAGCTGATCCACACCGAGAGGTCTTTGCTCGGCTGAGCCGACTCCAGCTGCTTGAAGATGTCTCTGGCAGCCAAGGCGTACAGCCCCGGGCTCTTCTGGGTACCGATCATGGTGTAGGTTTTACCTGCGCCCGTCTGACCGTATGCAAAACATGTGGCGTTCCCCCTGAAATACAGAAACGCATGGCACAGACGTGAACAAGGGATCGGTGGCATCGGGATAGTTACAGTGTCTGTGTCCTGGGTCACTTTATAATTGGGGTTTAAACTTTGGTTGTGGATGGAATTTAGGAGGCCGGGAAAACCTCAGGCCATCTCTATTAGATACCCCAACATGAGGCCAGGAAACACTCAGGCCATCTCTATTAGATACCCCAACATGAGGCCGGGAAACACTCAGGCCATCTCTATTAGATACCCCAACATGAGGCCGGGAAACACTCAGGCCATCTCTATTAGATACCCCAACATGAGGCCGGGAAACGCTCAGGCCATCTCTATTAGATACCCCAACATGAGGCCGGGGAACACTCAGGCCATCTCTATTAGATACCCCAACATGAGGCCGGGGAACACTCAGGCCATCTCTATTAGATACCCCAACATGAGGCCGGGGAACACTCAGGCCATCTCTATTAGATACCCCAACATGAGGTCGGGAAACACTCAGGCCATCTCTATTAGATACCCCAACATAAGGCCGGGAAACACTCAGGCCATCTCTATTAGATACCCCAACATGAGGCCAGGAAACACTCAGGCCATCTCTATTAGATACCCCAACATGAGGCCGGGAAACACTCAGGCCATCTCTATTAGATACCCCAACATGAGGCCGGGGAAACACTCAGGCCATCTCTATTAGATACCCCAACATGAGGCCGGGAAACACTCAGGCCATCTCTATTAGATACCCCAACATAAGGCCGGGAAACACTCAGGCCATCTCTATTAGATACCCCAACATGAGGCCGGGAAACACTCAGGCCATCTCTATTAGATACCGCAACATGAGGCCGGGAACACTCAGGCCATCTCTATTAGATACCCCAACATGAGGCCGGGAACACTCAGGCCATCTCTATTAGATACCCCAACATGAGGCCGGGGAACACTCAGGCCATCTCTATTAGATACCCCAACATGAGGCCGGGAAACACTCAGGCCATCTCTATTAGATATCCCAACATGAGGCCGGGAAACACTCAGGCCATCTCAATTACATACCCCAACATGAGGCCGGGAAACTCTCAGGCCATCTCTATTAGATACCCCAACATGAGGCCGGGAAACACTCAGGCCATCTCTATTAGATACCCCAACATGAGGCCAGGAAACACTCAGGCCATCTCTATTAGATACCCCAACATGAGGCCAGGAAACACTCAGGCCATCTCTATTACATACCCCAACATGAGGCCGGGAAACACTCAGGACATCTCTATTAGATGCCACAACATGAGGCCGGGAAACACTCAGGCCATCTCTATTAGATACCCCAACATGAGGCCGGGAAACACTCAGGCCATCTATATTAGATACCCAAACATGAGGCCGGGAAACACTCAGGCCATCTCTACTAGATACCCCAACATGAGGCCGGGAAACACTCAGGCCATCTATATTAGATACCCAAACATGAGGCCGGGAAACACTCAGGCCATCTCTACTAGATACCCCAACATGAGGCCGGGAAACACTCAGGACATCTCTATTAGATGCCACAACATGAGGCCGGGAAACACTCAGGCCATCTCTATTAGATACCCCAACATGAGGCCGGGAAACACTCAGGCCATCTATATTAGATACCCAAACATGAGGCCGGGAAACACTCAGGCCATCTCTACTAGATACCCCAACATGAGGCCGGGAAACACTCAGGCCATTTCTATTAGATACCCCAACATGAGGCCGGGAAACACTCAGGCCATCTCTATTAGATACCCCAACATGAGGCCGGGAAACTCTCAGGCCATCTCTATTAGATACCCCAACATGAGGCCGGGAAACACTCAGGCCATCTCTATTAGATACCCCAACATGAGGCCGGGAAACACTCAGGCCATCTCTATTAGATACCCCAACATGAGGCCGGGAAACACTCAGGCCATCTCTATTAGATACCCCAACATGAGGCCGGGAAACACTCAGGCCATCTCTATTAGATACCCCAACATGAGGCCGGGAAACACTCAGGCCATCTCTATTAGATACCCCAACATGAGGCCGGGAAACACTCAGGCCATCTCTATTAGATACCCCAACATGAGGCCGGGAAACACTCAGACCATCTCTATTAGATACCGCAACATGAGGCCGGGAAACACTCAGGCCATCTCTATTAGATACCCCAACATGAGGCCGGGAAACACTCAGGCCATCTCTATTAGATACCCCAACATGAGGCCGGGAAACCCTTAGGCCATCTCTATTAGATACCCCAACATGAGGCCGGGAAACACTCAGGCCATCTCTATTAGATACCCCAACATGAGGCCGGGAAACACTCAAGCCATCTCTATTAGATACCACAACATGAGGCCGGGAAACAATCAGGCCATCTCTATTAGATACCCCAACATGAGGCCGGGAAACACTCAAGCCATCTCTATTAGATACCCCAACATGAGACCGGGAAACACTCAGGCCATCTCTATTAGATACCACAACATGAGGCCGGGAAACAATCAGGCCATCTCTATTAGATACCCCAACATGAGGCCGGGAAACACTCAAGCCATCTCTATTAGATACCCCAACATGAGGCCGGGGAACACTCAGGCCATCTCTATTAGATACCCCAACATGAGGCCGGGAAACCCTCAGGCCATCTCTATTAGATACCCCAACATGAGGCCGGGAAACCCTCAGGCCATCTCTATTAGATACCCCAACATGAGGCCGGGAAACCCTCAGGCCATCTCTATTAGATACCACAACATGAGGCCGGGAAACCCTCAGGCCATCTCTATTAGATACCACAACATGAGGCCGGGAAACACTCAGGCCATCTCTATTAGATACCCCAACATGAGGCCGGGAAACACTCAGGCCATCTCTATTAGATACCCCAACATGAGGCCGGGAAACACTCAGGCCATCTCTATTAGATAAACGAACATGAGGACGGGAAACACTCAGGCCATCTCTATTAGATACCGCAACATGAGGCCGGGGAACACTCAGGCCATCTCTATTAGATACCCCAACACAAGGCCGGGAAACCCTCAGGCCATCTCTATTAGATACCCCAACATGAGGCCGGAAACACTCAGGCCATCTCTATTAGATACCCCAACATGAGGCCGGGAAACACTCAGGCCATCTCTATTAGATACCCCAACATGAGGCCGGGGAACACTCAGGCCATCTCTATTAGATACCCCAACATGAGGCCGGGGAACACTCAGGCCATCTCTATTAGATACCCCAACATGAGGCCGGGGAACACTCAGGCCATCTCTATTAGATACCCCAACATGAGGCCGGGAAACACTCAGGCCATCTCTATTAGATACCCCAACATGAGGCCGGGAAACACCCAGGCCATCTCTATTATATACCCCAACATGAGGCCGGGGAACACTCAGGCCATCTCTATTAGATACCCCAACATGAGGTCGGGAAACACTCAGGCCATCTCTATTAGATACCCCAACATGAGGCCGGGAAACACTCAGGCCATCTCTATTAGATACCCCAACATGAGGCGGGGAAACACTCAGGCCATCTCTATTAGATACCCCAACATGAGGCCGGGAAACACTCAGGCCATCTCTATTAGATACCCCAACATGAGGCCGGGAAACACTCAGGCCATCTCTATTAGATACCCCAACATGAGGCCGGGAAACACTCAGGACATCTCTATTAGATACCCCAACATGAGGCCGGGAAACACTCAGGCCATCTCTATTAGATACCCCAACATGAGGCCGGGGAACACTCAGGCCATCTCTATTAGATAGCCCAACATAATAAAAAAAAAATCATCATTGTTTTATTTAATATCGAAAACAAGTTGATGACAACATCTGTTAACCCCACCCCCCTAAGAGCTTGGTTTCATACGCACAACCTAACAGGTATGAAGAAATAATCATTTAATAGAAACATAGCACCATACAGGATCGAAAGTAATAGGAGTTCTTTATTATGCATCAGCACACTGCACCCCGCCGACACTCGCCTCCGGGGTCCACATCCCACGTGCCTGCAGCAGGGCACATTACTGTGGTTAGTCTGAAAGCTAACAGTGTTGAGTGCTGTGGCTCCTTTAAGACTTGTGCAAATTACTGTGTGCACGCCAGCCACACAAGCCTGATTAGGTCGCCGTGGAAGGAACCTGGAAACGCCAGTATGGCTGGCCTTATTCGTTATGGCCACGCTGGTGCATAATAGAGGTTTGTACGGGGGTCGCTGGTGGGTTTTGTTCTGCTTTAAAATGGTGACAGTGCCTGGGGTGGCATCCCAAGAACATATACCCTGGAACTCCCCTGCTATGGGCTATGGATGCTCCAGACCACCGGTGGCAAATTGCTTTCCCCAGCAGGCAGAACCATAGCTATTGGGCCAGTGAGACCTGCTGCTGGTGAAATCAGTCCCACAAAAAGTAAGTATTTGGGCCCAGGACCCGGGGGGCGGTTCGGTGTCAGGGTGGCAAATTTCTGGACCATAGCAATAGGCCACCGTCAATCATGTGAGGTTGAGACCGCTAAAAGTAGTCTTGAAAAAGGTATTTGGGGCCCAGGGGAGGGGAGAGAGCATCCCAAGAAGAGGCTCGGGATCCTCGTGACCACCAGCGGCAGTCATGTCTGTTTGGTACCGATCACCAATGGAAGCAGTCCCAGAAGAGGTAAGTATTTGCGGTTCAGGGGGGCATCCTGTAACCCGTAACTCACCTCTCCTGGACCCTCATGATCACTGGTGGAAAACTGCTCTCCCTGCAGGACTACAGCAATTGGTCCCATGCAGTCATGTTGGTTTGGGACCGATTGGTGATGGAATAAGTCCCAGAAGAGCATTTTTGGGGTGAGGACAGGCAACCTGTAACTCACCTCTTTTAGGCTCCGGAGCCCTTGTGATCACTAGTGGCAAATCATTCCCCCCCAGTGGGATGACAGCAATTGGTCACTGGCAGTCATGTCTGTTTGGTACCGATCACCAATGGAAGCAGTCCCAGAAGAGGTAAGTATTTGCGGTTGAGGGGGGCATCCTGAGAACAGGTAACCCGTAACTCATCTCTCTTGGACCCTCATGATCACTGGTGGAAAATTGCTCTCCCGGCAGGACTACAGCAATTGGTAGTCATGTGGGTTTGGGACCAGCCGCCGGTGGAAGCAGTCCTGCAGGTGATAAGTATTTGGGATCCCCTGGAGGCTCCAGCCCCTGGTGACCACCGGCGGCCAATTGCTCTTCTGGCCGCTGGCAGTCACTGGATCCAGTCCCAGGGGAGGTGACTTTTGGGGTCTGGACATCCCCAATCAAGGTCATTCTGAAGGCAATAGCAATCATGCAAAAAGAATGAGGAGCTAAAAATCGAAATAATACAGTCCTCCTACCCATTAAACACATGCTGTATGAGCGGCTGGGCGGTCTTCTCGTACACGTCCTGATTGGTAAACGTTTCGCTAAACACTTCGTCAAAATAAAAGATGTGCTGGAAAATAAATCATAACATGCAAATGAAGAAGAATCCAAAATACAAGCACCCCTGAAGCAACGGATACATAGCAGAGAGCATGCTGGGGTTTGGGAGACCCACACGGGAAAAGGAGGCTGTGACAAACTGTATGCTGGTGCTTGTAGTTCACATGACAGCTGAACTGATGGAGTGGGGTAAGATTTATCTGTGTGGTTGGAATGAAGGCCTTAGGGGCTGCCATGACAAGTGGGCAGAATAAGTGACGGAATAATGGTCACCGGTGCAGACTACGATCTATATGCATTACAACAATCAGTAAAACACGCCGACATGCTCTGACACTTAGAGTATCAGCTTTAAAGTAGATCTAAACCACTGTGGCCAGGCATCTAAAAGACTCCAGGGCTGGCCATTAGCCGGGGAATCCTATAGCATGATACCCTGCTGTGTGAAACCCTCGGGGGGCACCGGTAAATTGACCTTTCCCGGTGACTCCTATGACATTGTGTTCTGTCATTTACAGATGGCTAAAGCCGTACTAGCATTTACAGACGACTATGCCGGCGGGGTGGCAGAGGATCGGGCCCTAAAGTAGCCGGATGTCGCTGCAGCAGTGACATCCAAAAAATAAGTAGGGACGGGAGTTGGAAATCCTTTTTATTTTTGGTTCAATGTTCCTCTTTAAAGTGGTCCTATCACATGCTGTGCCAGCCCTGGAGTCTAAAAGACTACAACTACCCACCCCTGGGGCATCCAAACTTTAAGAGGCATCAATGGGCGAGTCCATCCAGAACAGAGAGAAGGTGAGGGGCTGGAATAGTATATATAGATGTAGTATAGTATATGTAGATCGGGAGAAGCCACACCTTTCTATCCTGCAGTCCCGCCCACAGCTTAGTTTTTAACCACACTGCATGTGAATTGTGGGGTCTGTAGGGGGACCCAATCACACAACGCATATTGTGGGTCTGTGGGGCATCCACTCACACTCACGCATATTAATTGGGGGGCCTGTGTGGGACCCACTTCCACTCTGCATATTAATTAGGGGGTCTGTAGTCAGACCCACTCAGACTCTGCATATTAATTAGGGGGTCTGTAGTCAGACCCACTCAGACTCTGCATATTAATTAGGGGGTCTGTAGTCAGACCCACTCAGACTCTGCATATTAATTAGGGGGTCTGTAGTCAGACCCACTCAGACTCTGCATATTAATTAGGGGGTCTGTAGTCAGACCCACTCAGACTCTGCATATTAATTGAAGGGGAACCACTTTGACAGCTTACCTGAAGAATATACTCCTTTAGGTTCACCGCTTCCTTCCTCTCGTGTATCAGAACGGCCTCTCGGCCCTGCATGGTCACCACGCTCAGCTCCCCGCGCCGCTCCTCTCTCAAGCCCAGGGGGCGTTTGCGGACGCAGACTTTGATCTTATCAGTGCTGGTCCAGGGACCCTCCTTCTCGCCCATCCCGGAGCTGTGCAATCACAAGTCATGCCAGAAGCGTGTTAAAAACATAAACTGGCAAAACATTTGTAGTCACTTCCTGTATTTCGTTTGGCCTTCCAGAGGGCAAATCTCCACCTCCACAGAGGAGCAGCTTCTTAAACCGGACCTACATAAAATGGGTGTTGGTCCACCGCCCAGGGAGGCAACATGATTGCTGGGGTCTCGATTAAACCCCCGGAAAACCCTCTAAATTTTACCTTATACCACGCTCCACTGGCAAAATACGTCTGTGTGATTGGCCAGACTGGGTCATGTGTCCCCTTTTCTGTTAGCAAGGCGGAAGCTGGGACAGCGCAGTTTAAGGAAAGATTTAGAGTGTTTGAGGGGGTTCCCTGGAAAAAGGGTTAAACTGGGCTGTAAATTGGTTCCCAGGACCTGAATAATAATTTTGTATAAATAATAGTGATGGAGCTGCTCCCACCCCCTTTACTCAGTTGAATTGCCATGAGCACACATGGGGAGGGATTCAGTCAATATGGATTTCTCCCTGTGGAGTGTTCTAAAGGGAGGCTGGCAGCTTCCCAGGTGAGTAGCTCTGAAATATTTTACTGCACTGCATGTCCCAACATTGGGGACTCAAAAAATACAATTCTGTGATTACTCACCTGTAGAATTGGTATTATGAGTATACAGTACGTCCTGCTCCAAATCTAATGCTTACACGTGGGATATACTCCGCCAGATGGCGCTGGACTGCAGAGACATCGAAAATAGGCTCCTCCCGGCCCCTCAAATACCCAGGGACCTCCCACAAATCCCCAGCATTGAAAAGCAGTTAATGAGAAGCCGGGAGAATTAAAACAATCCAAACTATCAACTATAACAATGATAACAATCACCATACAGGGGATCCAAGATAATGCAAAACCAATGGTGGGTTGGAGCAGGACGTACTGTATACTCATAATACCAATTCTACAGGTGAGTAATCACAGAATTGTATTATTCTTAGTATACAGTACGTCCTGCTCCAAATCTAATACTTACACGTGGGACATCCAATAGCAGTGTCCATAAAGTAGGGTGGGATCCCCAAGAAAAATCAGCAGCAGACAGTTTAAACCACTGCCGCCTGCAGAACCTTTCGGCCAAAATCAGCATCAGCTGAGACCCTAACATCAACCTTGTAAAACTTTGAAAAGGTATGAACAGAAGACCAAGTAGCGGACTTGCAAACTTGTTCAACAGAAGCCTGGTGCTGAAAAGCCCAAGAGGCACCAATAGCACGAGTGGAGTGAGCAGTAAGGCGGAAGGGAGGATTCTTCCCCTTAGCAGAGTAGGCCTGAATCACAGCCTGACCAATCCACTTGCTGATAGTAGACTTGGCAGGAGCCAAACCCTTCCTAGGACCAGAAGGGACCACAAAAAGAGCATCAGTTTTCCTGAAAGGTGCAGTAGCCACCAGATAGTACTTCAGACACCTAACCACATCCAAAGAGTGCAAAACCCTCTCCTTAGCATTGCTAGAATTAGGGCACGAAGAAGGAAGAACAATATCCTGATTCAAATGAAAGGCAGACACTACCTTAGGCAGAAAGTCAGATTTGAAACGAAACACCACCTTGTCCTGGTGTCTCTCATAGTAGGGGGGCTGAATGGACAGCGCCGCCAACTCAGACACACGCCTGACAGAAGTGATAGCCACCAGAAATACAACCTTGAGCGTGAGAATGGCCAAGGCAGCATCCTGCACAGGTTCAAAGGGAGCACCCTGCAAGGCTGACAGAACCAAGTTCAGATCCCAAACAGGCACCATAGGCTTACATGCTGAGCATAAGGGACCGCTTCGAAGCATGCCACCATCAGGCCCACCAGCTGCATCCCCTGCCTGATGGAGGGATGAGGACAAGCTAGGAGGGACTGAGCCTGTGCAATCAGACTGTCCACCTTCTGTTGAGGAAGGAAGATCCTTGCCTGAACTGTATCCAGATTCATTCCTAGGAATGGAGTTACCAAGGATGGGGACAGTGAGGACTTGGGGTGGTTGATCACCCATCCAAATGACTCCAGAGTGGACACCACCAGCTGAGTATCCAACTCTGCCTGGTGTAGAGACTGGGAAGTGATGAGTATGTCGTCCAGATAGGGAAGCATGCGGACGCCCTGACATCTGAGCAGAGACATCACGCCAGCCAGCACCTTGGTGAACACCCTGGGAGCTGAAGTGAGGCCAAAGGGCAAGGCCCAAACTGGTAGTGTTGATCCTCCAGAGCGAACCTGAGGAACCTTTGATGACCTGGGAACACAGGAATATGAAGGTAAGCATCATTGATGTCCACAGAAGTCATGAAATCCCCTTGGCGCAGGGAACTGATGGTGTGCAGAGTTTCCATGCGAAAGCGCCTGCCCCTGACAAACTTGTTGAGGATCTTCAAGTCCAGGATGGGCCTGACTGAACCATCTTTTTTGGGTACTGTGAATAGGTTGGAATAAAAGCCCTTGCCTTTTTCTCTTAAGGGGACCTGGCAGATGATCCCCAGCTCCAGGAGGCCTTGCACTGCTTGCACTAGCTCCTGAGCTGACACAGGGTCCTGAGGAATCCGGGATCTGATGAATCTTGGACAGGCAGCAAACTCCAACTTGTAACCGGAGGACACTACCTCCTGAATCCACCGGTCTGAGACATGAAGCCTCCAGATGTGAGCGAAGTGCTGCAGCCGTCCCCCCACCCGGATGGTTGAGGGCGGCCCATCATGCCTGAGGGGGCTTGGGAGAAGATTTTGCTTTGGGACCCCAGGAGGAGCCAGGACGTCCACGTCCTCTGCCCCTACCCCAGAAATCTCCCCGGGCCCCAGGAAAGGAAAACCCCCTTCCCTGTCTTGCACCACGGTAAGGGGAGGGGAAGGAACCCTGACCCCAAAAGGGCCGAGATTGCCGCCTGCGCTGGGGTAACCTGCCTCCCTTAGCAAAAAGGTCCAGGCGGTCCCCAAACAGACGCAGTCCTTTAAAGGGAAAACCAGTGAGGGCCTTCTTGGCAGCGTTGTCAGCAGCCCACTGGCGCAGCCAAACCGAGCGGCGTATAGCCACCACGAGGGCAGAAGTTCTGGCACACATTCTGATGGTGTCATCCAATGCTGATAGGACAAAATTTACAAAAACATCACAACTGGAGAGTGCATTAAACACCTCACAAGGCAAATCATCAGGGGCACTATCAAGCATATTTCTGATAAGGGTTCTAGTGGCCACAGCAGTAATGGCAGAGGCACAGACCGGGCGCAGCGCCGTCCCCGCACATGCAAAGGCGTGGGATGCCAGCTGATCATTACGCCGGTCTTCGGCATCCCGCAGGGTAGTGGAGTCAGGGGAATGCATGACAGAGTTGTTAGCCATAGGATCGGGCATCCAACTCGGGGGGGGGGGGGATGACCAACATTTAACCACCTCAGCAGGAAAGGGATACTTCCTATCCCAACTCTTTGGAACCCCGGGAAGTTTACTGGGGCGCTCCCATTCCTTGAGCACAAGGTTATGGAAATGTGTCTGCTCGGGAAATTCCAATGTTTTTGATTTTGCTGTATGGAAAAGCTCCCCTCTTTGCCTGGGAGCCGCAACAGGGAGAGAGATAGACAGAACCTCAAGGTCTGGGTCAATAATCTGTCAGTGTCATCCGGGGCCCAGGGGTCAGAGCCAGAATCGTCATGACCCCTTGGTCTCTCATCAGATGAGCCTGAATCAGAAAAGAGCTCCCCTTCATCAGACGGGGTATAGCCACACAGATTCCAAAACTCCTCAGTTCCCATAGCGAAAACAGTGACATTAGGCGTCAAGTGCTGCTTCTTAGCAGGGCCCTTACGCGCTAAGGACTTAGCAATCAACGGCTCAACAGTAGCCAGTCTAGAAGACACATCAGGCTGAGAATCCCCACTAGTATGCAACTCAGCAGGAGTGAGGTTTAAACTTGGGGGAGTAGGTGAAGTGAAGCGAGGTGCAGCCACTGGCAGGCCAGATTGCAATGCAAGCACCTGCTCAGCACAGGGTACACAGACCCGCGCCTTGTCAGCGTCAGCATGAGGCTGCCTACACGCTACACACAGCCGGTCTTGTCCCAAAGGGACCCCGGTAACATTATCCTGGGATGCCTCCATATGGTGATTATAGCGGCGCTATACGCCGATAGGGAATAACGCTATATAGCAACCCCGGATGCCCCAATAACCCGCTAGGGAAGTGGGAGTATTATTTTTACAAGGCCTACAAGTTATATACTAATACAGGGCCGGGAGAAGCCAAAAGAGTTCGCCCCGCCTGAAAGACATAAGCAGACAAGACCTGTAAGCACACAGTAACAAAAGTGAAATATATAAAGCGGACCGCGGTAGGTAGAGGTCCGTCGCGCATGGGCCAACCAAGCAGGTTAAAGATGGCGTCGGTATACCTCGAGGGGCGGACCAGTATCAGCGATGACGCGGAGCGCGCCATAGACGCCCCCCCCCCCAAAGAGCGTGAAGCCAGAACGTGCAAGCAGCCAATGACGGCGCACCAGCGCCTGAGGTAATGCCGCCGCCAAACACGGAACCAAGTCGGCGCGCTGCGGGAATTTTAAAAAGACAGTAAAGGCAAGTCAGCGCGGCGGCTGACACAAGACTAAACTGAATAAAGAGTGTAAAAATACCATTTTGTGATTACTCACCTGTAAAATGGGTATTATAAGTATGTCACACACCCCACTTCAAACATTAATTCATTAACATGGGTACTCACCGCTAGGTGGCGCTACATTGCAGAGAAGTCCAGAAAAAGCAAGCCCCTCCCGGTCTATACATACCTGGTATCTCCTAACAATTCCCCAGTATTCAAACAGCAATAAAGGCAAGATACCAGGAGACCAAAACACAAAAGTAACCCTCAACTGTGAATAAACACAACTTCACCATATAAAGAACCAGGATACCAAAGAGGGCGGGTGAAGTGGGGTGTGTGACATACTTACAATACCCATTTCACAGGTGAGTAATCACAAAATGGTATTATTCTAAGTATGTCACACACCCCACTTCAAACATTAATTCATTAACATGGGACATCCAACAGCAGTGTCCAAAATGGGGAGGGTATCCAACCAGGCAATAATGCAGACACACTCAAACCACTGCAGCCTGCAGAACCTTGCGGCCAAAAACAGCATCCGCTGAAGCCCGCACATCAACCGCACGAGTAGAATGAGCAGTAACACAAAAAGGGGGAGCCTTCCCCTTGGCAGAATAAGCTCCAACAATCGCCTGACGAATCCATTTACTAATAGAAGACTTGGCCGGAGCCAAACCCTTCCTAGGCCCACAGGGCACCACGAAGAAGGCATCCGTCCTACGAAAAGAAGCCGTAGTACGCAGATAGAACTTGACACAACGCACCACATCCAAGCAGTGCAACGCACTCTCCTTGTCATTCTTAGGCTTAGGACACAAAGAAGGAAGAACAATGTCCTGATTAAGATGGAAAGCAGAGACCACTTTAGGAAGAAAGTCCGGCTTGAATCTGAAAACCACCTTGTCCTGATGTTTCTCAAAATAAGGGGCCTGAATTGACAGGGCCGCCAACTCTGAAACACGCCGAACAGAAGTGATGGCCACCAGAAAGGCAACCTTCTGAGTCAGAGTAGACAAAGCAATATCCCGCAAAGGCTCAAAGGGAGGAGCCTGAAAGGCAGAAAGAACCAAATTCAAATCCCAAACAGGGAGCAAAGGCTTCCTAGGAGGCCGCAGATGCGAAATCCCCTGGAAAAAAGTCTTGACCAAAGAATGGCTTGCAAAAGACCTCTGAAAAAAGATAGATAAGGCAGAAACCTGCCCCTTCAAAGTACTCAGCTGAAGACCAGAGTCCAGCCCTGACTGAAGAAAATCCAAAATCCTGGAAACGGAAAAGACCCGGCAGGGCAAAGATCTAGATTCACACCAATCAATATACGATCTCCAAGCCCTATAATAGATGGAAGAAGAGGATCTCTTCCTAGCACTAATAAGAGTCCGAATGACCGAATCCGAAAGACCTTCCTCCTTCAAGATGGAGGTTTCAGCAGCCAAGCCGTCAAAGCCAGCGTTGGTAAACTGGGGTAACACAACTGACCCTGAGTGAGAAGATCTGGCCGAAGGGGCAGATCGAGCTGATCCACTGCCAGACGAACGATGTCCGCGAACCACACCCGCCTTGGCCCCCTTGGAGCCACGAGAATGGCGGGAACTCCTTCCTGAACCAGCTAACAGATAAAGAAACCCCAGATCCCTCCAGCTCAGAGCCATGGCGTCCGCCGCCAGAGCCAGAGGGTCCTGGGACAGTGACACGAACGTCGGAAGCTTGTGATTGTGACGAGAGGCAAACAGATCCACCTCCGGCGTCCCCCACCGAAGACACAGTGACCGAAACACCTGGGGATGGAGAGACCATTCCCCCCGGCGGGACGAACACCGGCTCAGAAAGTCCGCCTCCGTGTTCTCCACTCCTGGAATGTAAACTGCCGAGATGCAAGGGACATGAGTCTCTGCCCAAACAAAAATCAGAGAAACCTCTCTGTGGGCACCCAGACTGCGAGTCCCTCCCTGGTGATTGATGTAAGCAACCGCCGTCCGATTGTCCGACCGCACCTGCACCGGCAGGCCCTGCAAATGATGTGTCAATTGAGACAGAACCAACCTGATGGCTCGCAACTCCAGAACATTGATGGGCAAGTGAGCTTCCAGAGGGTCCCACTGCCCCTGAAACTGAAGATCCTTCCAGAAACCTCCCATCCTGACAAACTGGCATCCGTGGTGACAGTCTCCCAAAGCGGGGTCAGAAACGACCTGCCCTTCAGAAGATTGTCCGAGACCATCCACCACAGAAGAGACTGCCGAACCCGGGGGACATCCGGAAGGACCAATCCAACGACCGCGGTCGCTGGTCCCAAGACGCCAAAAGATGAAGCTGAAGCGTCCGCGTGTGACACTGCGCGAAGAGAACTGCCTCGAACGAGGCCACCATCAACCCCACCAGTCTCATTCCTAGCCGAATGGGCGGGCGAGGATTGGAAAGAAGAAGCTGAGCCAATTCCTGAATCAAAAGGACCTTGGCCTGAGGGAGAAAAACTCTGTGCTGGCAAGAGTCCAACGACATCCCCAGAAAAGTCACCACCCTGGCCAGGACCAGAGAGGACTTGGGGTAATTGATCACCCAGCCGAACCTTTCCAACATAGACACCACCAAACTGGTGTCCCCTTCCGCTTGACTGAAGGAAGGCGCCATGATGAGGAGATCGTCCAGGTAAGGTACAATGCGAATCCCCTGAGCTCTGAGCAGGGCCATCACTCCCGCCAACACCTTGGTGAACACTCTCGGCGCAGATGTGAGGCCGAACGGAAGAGCTACAAACTGAAAATGCCGATCCTCCACCACAAAGCGAAGGAACCTCTGATGAGCCGGAAAGATCGGAATGTGAAGGTAAGCATCCTTGATGTCTATGGACGTCATAAAGGCCGAAGCGCACCTATCGCAGATCGCAGGGTTTCCATGCGGAACTTCCGGGGACGAATAAACCTGTTGAGAAGCTTCAAATCCAGGATCGGACGGAACGAACCGTCCTTTTTGGGTACAGTGAAGAGATTGGAATAAAACCCGCGCCCCACCTCCGAAGGAGGGACCGGGCAGATGACTGCCAATTCCAGAAGATTCCTTACCGCCGCCAGGAGCCCCTGTGCGGCCAAAGGATCCGAGGGCACGCGAGACCTGAAAAACCTTAGAGGAGGGCGGGACTCGAACTCCAGCTTGTAACCGGCCGACACCACCTCCCGGATCCACCTGTCCGAGACCTCCTGGTCCCATACCCGGGAGAAGAGTCGCAACCGTCCCCCCACCCGTACGGGTGAGGGCGCCCCCTCATTGCTGAGCGGGCTTGGCCGCAGGCTTGGGCTTGGCGCCCCAGACGTGAACGGAACGGCCACGGCCTCTACCTTTAGGCCAACTGGCGCCCCTGGAGGCCGAGAAGCCCGCACCCCTGCCGGCTCTGGCTCCCCGAAAGGACGGATTAAAGGAGACCGCCCCCGAAAGGAACGGCGAAATTTCTTGCGCTGAGGCAACTTGCCTCCCTTGGCAACAGAATCCAGCTTTTCACCAAAAAGCCTCAAACCCAGAAAAGGGAGAGGCGTAAGCGATCTTTTAGAATTAAAATCAGCTGTCCACTGTCTCAGCCAAACTGAACGACGAATAGACACCAACAGAGCAGTAGCCCTGCCACACATCAACATAGCATCCTCCTGGGCGGCCAGAATAAACGACAAGAAGGATTCACAACGCTTAAGGACTAGAAACTCATCACCAGTAGGATCAAGATCCACACATAAGTCCCTGACCATGGACCTAACCGCCAATGACAGAAAGGCAGAAGCACAAGCAGGCCTCAAAACCGAACCCGCACAGACAAAACCATGACGGGCCAACTGATCAATCCGGCGATCCTCGCCGTCCTTGAGAAAGGTAGTGTCAGGGAGATGAACAGCTGCCGTATTAGACAGCCCCAAAACAGGAGCATCCACCTCGGGAGAGACAGACCAACGCTTCTACAGATCCGATGGAAAAGGATACTTCTTGTCCCAACTAGGCGGAACCCCGACAAGCCGCGTAGGCTGCTCCCACTGCTTAAGGACGATGTCCTCAAAATGCTGTTGACTGGGAAACTCCAAGCGCTGCTTGGACCCCCCAAAAAGCTGACCCTTAGGCCGAGGAGTAACTTCCGGCGGATCCAAATCCAAAACCTCAAACATTTGGGCCAGGATAGTGGGCGTATCAAGGGGGGGCCCCTCCAATTCCAGGTCCCCTCAGCGCCCGACAAGGGCTGAACCTCGGCATCCTCCGATTCCTCAACAAGCTCACCCTCTTCAAGGGGACGAACCGACCAGTCCAGTACCTCAACTTCCTCATCTGAGTCCCGCGGAGGCGGAGACAGATGTTTCCGCTTGGCTGGAGCCTTCTGAGCGACCATAGCGGAAAACATTTTCTCTAGGCTGGCCAAACGGGCGCATACCTCAGATTGCGAATCACCCCCAACGACCGCGTCACGTGGTGTCCGGAACAGGCGAGGAGGGGAGGGAGAGGGCGCGGTAGAAGAAGTCCCAGGCACCGAGGTGTCGGACTGGCGCTCAATGTTCCGCTGCGCACATGGAATACAAACGATCACATCATCCCCTGGGAGCGGCGTCCCACATCCCCCACACAGCCTGGACTGCCCCGAAGGACTAGTTCCGATATCTCTGGTAGCCTCCATATGGTGAATTTATGGTATTCGCAGACCCCAGGGATTTACGCAGTAAGCAACCCGGGATGCCCCACTGGGATTTTAAGAAAATATCTATAAATATATATAGATATATATATATGATGAAATGTGTAAACAGGCCTGTCAGGGAATAGCAAAAGGGACCCAAAACCCAATAGCCAGGTATATACGACCGGGAGAGCCCAGAGTGAAGGAATCCCGGGATCTGGAAAACAAAGAAAAGACAATAGTAAATACATGCGCACAGACACACAATAGGTGGCTCAAACAAACACAGGGCCGGCTATATAAATATATATATACATATAATAATACATGCATTGAGAGCCAGCATGCTCCAAGGCCCGCCACCACCCCCAAGAGAGGGGGGGGGGGGAGGGGGACGGAGGCACAGACCAAATGGACCCCAGGCCAGTGTAATCCCAAGGGGACAAGAACACTGCCCCCCCCCTTATCAGCAAACTGGACGCTCACACAAAAAGGAGCGTCCAGACAACATGAAGGCCCGGGAGAACAAGCAGGCACCCACCTGAGCTCCGCACAGACACGCCGCCAGAACGAGCCGAAGACGGGGAAGAAGGGCGGGCCCGCCAGGAGCGCGGAACCTCTGTAGCCCCGCCCCCCACGTACCCCGTCAGACACGACGCGGCCTGCGCAGCCCGCAGCATCAGGCCGCGAGCGCCACATTACCATGGCGCCCGCATCAGCCCACAGGAGGACCGGTGGCAATGCATGCCGCCCGGCCCCTCCTGCCAGCGGGACATCCACCGCAGCCGCGCCAAGGCCCCAGCCGCGGGCGCCGCGATGACGCCAGCATAAGCCGTCGAGTGGGCCGGCGGAGCACGCCGCCCGGCCCGCCCGCCCAGTGAAAGTATCCCCGGCGGACCGGCGCGACGCGCCGCCAGGCCACCCGACAGCACCAGCCACAGGGACTACCGTACCACCAAGCACCCTATAAAGGCAGACCGGACGGGCCGGAGCCAGGCCACCCGTCCCTGCCTCACAACACACACACACACACAAGCACATGTATACATGGGGGAAGGAAAAATGACAGGGAGAGAACCTAAGGGGAAAATCAGGCCCGGGGCATCCCACATCCGGATCACCAAAAACCGGATCGCCGCTATGCCCCATAATATGGGGACGAGCGGAGGAGCAAGCTCCTAAGCACCTAAGGTGCTATCTACCCTTGCCCAGCCTACAGCCTAAGCTGGGAGGCTAACAATAACCAGGGACTAATAAAAAAGAAGCCGGGCAGAAATAGACCATAGGGGGGGGGCCGGGGTGATACCCCGGCTACCTGCAAGCAGGAGACTTCTATCTTCTGTCTTGTCGCCACGTTGCAGAGAAGAACACTGGGGAATTGTTAGGAGATACCAGGTATGTATAGACCGGGAGGGGCTTGCTTTTTCTGGACTTCTCTGCAAAGCAGCGCCACCTAGCGGTGAGTACCCATGTTAATGAATTAATATTTGAAGTGGGGTGTGTGACATACTTAGAATACACAGAATGCATAGCATACACATTTACACCCCCCCCCTCTTTTCCCCCGAAGGCTACAAGCAGAATGAGGGAGGACAGCGGCCACTTAAACAGGGCCCACCGATGGGCAGGGGCACTAGTGCGGGAGGGGCATCCCATAAGCCTGAACCGCCTACCCTTTGGTGGGGGATTGCGGTGGAGCAGCGCTCCTAAGCACCTAACAGCGGTGCTGCCTACCTTCACCCGGCCAGCGCAGCCAAGGCTGGGAGGCATATTACTAGTGGAACGGGTGGGAATTTGTGGGAGGTCCCTGGGTATTTGAGGGGCCGGGAGGAGCCTATTTTCGATGTCTCTGCAGTCCAGCGCCATCTGGCGGAGTAATACCCACGTGTAAGTATTAGATTTGGAGCAGGACGTACTGTATACTAAGAATAAAGGAGTAAGGACCTCACCAAAAGGGGCACCTTAACGTGGCATGGGGTTTAACACTAGTTTCTGTACAAGATTCATAAGCCTGTTTGCTGAATATTATATAGTGATGAGAGGGTTAAACTGGGCTGTAAATTGGTTCCCAGGCCCTGAATAATAATTTTGCATAAATAGTAGTGATAGAGCAACTCCCACCCCTTTACTCATGCTCCCCCCAACCCAGAACCAACCTAAAAAGGGTGTTGGTGGCACAGCACTGTTAGGGTACGGTGTTCCTAAGTGAATTGAGGGAGAAGTTATTAAGAGCCAGGAGAACCATAGCACTGCTGCTATGCACGAACCAGGTGATGCATCATGAGGGAAAGAGGCATCAAATGAAATCTGAATAAAAGATGGGCCTCATCACCTGGCTGTGTTTGTGGTGTTATTTTTTTAGTGCAATGCAATACATATATGAGTGATGGGTGGCCAATTGCATTGCAGCATTCCTGGTGAGGATTGAGTCTAAAAGTGAGGGTTACAAGCGTTCTGAGGAGGCGGCATTCTGGATAGATTCTGAACCCCACACAGGTGTTGGTCTGCTTCAGTAGTGACTAGGGGCAAAGTTGCCTCATCACACGGCACTAAATGAATTAAAAGATGTGGTTACCATAGAAACATAGAAGGGTGACGGCAGGAGACCATACGCTCCATATAGTCTGGCCTTATGTATGTTCTCTGTATCCTATGTGTATACTGTATGTTCTCTGTATCCTATGTGTATACTGTATGTTCTCTGTATCTTATGTGTATACTGTATGTTCTCTGTATCTTATGTGTATACTGTATGTTCTCTGTATCTTATGTGTATACTGTATGTTCTCTGTATCTTATGTGTATACTGTATGTTCTCTGTATCTTATGTATATACTGTATGTTCTCTGTATCTTATGTATATACTGTATGTTCTCTGTATCTTATGTGTATACTGTATGTTCTCTGTATCTTATGTATATACTGTATGTTCTCTGTATCTTATGTATATACTGTATGTTCTCTGTATCTTATGTATATACTGTATGTTCTCTGTATCTTATGTGTATACTGTATGTTCTCTGTATCTTATGTGTATACTGTATGTTCTCTTTATCTTATGTGTATACTGTATGTTCTCTGTATCTTATGTATATACTGTATGTTCTCTGTATCTTATGTATATACTGTATGTTCTCTGTATCTTATGTGTATACTGTATGTTCTCTGTATCTTATGTATATACTGTATGTTCTCTGTATCTTATGTATATACTGTATGTTCTCTGTATCTTATGTATATACTGTATGTTCTCTGTATCTTATGTGTATACTGTATGTTCTCTGTATCTTATGTGTATACTGTATGTTCTCTGTATCTTATGTGTATACTGTATGTTCTCTGTATCTTATGTATATACTGTATGTTCTCTGTATCTTATGTATATACTGTATGTTCTCTGTATCTTATGTATATACTGTATGTTCTCTGTATCTTATGTATATACTGTATGTTCTCTGTATCTTATGTGTATACTGTATGTTCTCTGTATCTTATGTATATACTGTATGTTCTCTGTATCTTATGTATATACTGTATGTTCTCTGTATCTTATGTGTATACTGTATGTTCTCTGTATCTTATGTATATACTGTATGTTCTCTGTATCTTATGTATATACTGTATGTTCTCTGTATCTTATGTATATACTGTATGTTCTCTGTATCTTATGTGTATACTGTATGTTCTCTGTATCTTATGTGTATACTGTATGTTCTCTTTATCTTATGTGTATACTGTATGTTCTCTGTATCTTATGTGTATACTGTATGTTCTCTGTATCTTATGTATATACTGTATGTTCTCTGTATCTTATGTATATACTGTATGTTCTCTGTATCTTATGTATATACTGTATGTTCTCTGTATCTTATGTATATACTGTATGTTCTCTGTATCTTATGTATATACTGTATGTTCTCTGTATCTTATGTGTATACTGTATGTTCTCTGTATCTTATGTGTATACTGTATGTTCTCTTTATCTTATGTGTATACTGTATGTTCTCTGTATCTTATGTGTATACTGTATGTTCTCTTTATTTTAGGATAGATGTGTGCTTATCCCAGGCATGTTTAAATTCAGTGACTGTTGATTTTTAAACTACCTCTGCTGGAAGTTTGTTCCAAGCATCTACTACTCTTTCTGTAAAATAATATTTTCTAACATTGCTCCTGATCTTCCCTCCGACTAGCTTCAGGTTGGGTCCCTTGTTCTATCATTAAGTTTCTTCTTAAAAACACTTCCCTCCTGAACCTTATTCCCTCCTGTCACATATATAAAGGTCTCCATCATGTCCCCCCTCTCCCTTCTTTCCTCCAGACTGTACAAATTAAGTTCTTTAAGTCGCTCCTGATAAGTTTTTAGCTCTTCTACCATTTTTGTTGCCGGCCTTTGGACACGTTCTATTTGAATAATGTCTTTTTGCAGGGGAGGTCTCCAGAACTGCACACACACATTTTAGCTGTGGCCTCACCAGGGCTCTATACAGCGGCATCACAACCTCCCTCTTCCTACTGGTGATGCCTCGAGCTATGCAGCCGAGCATCCTGCTTGCTTTTCCCACTGCCTGGCTACACTGTCCAATCATCTTGCAGCTATCAGTAATCAGTACCCCTAAATCTCTCTCCTCCGAGGTCCTGGATAACACAGTGCTGCCCATACGGTGCTCAGAGCAGGGAATCCTTCTACCCAAGTGCAGGATTTTACATTTAGAGACATTAAATTCTTTAAGGGTTAAATCTCACCGTAGGCATGACTGCGGCACTCCATAGTTATAACCGGATACGTGCATCACCCTTTGGATAACTGGTCCCTCGTTCTCACGGGAGCCTGGAGCCGCTTTACAAGAGGACGCATCAGCGGAGGAGCTAGAGAATTCTTCTGTTGGGGCAGTGGGGGTCCTGTTGTCCATCGCGTATAGATCTGTGGGGCGTCGCAGGGGAGGTGATGGGAAGGAGCTGCCATCTAGGTCGTAGGCATGGAATTGCAGCTGCCTTCTGATGCTGGATCGGCTGCTGTGGGGCTGGAGGTAGACGCAGCCCGGCTGCAGGGGGGTCCTCTCCAGCCTCTGCTTCTCTTCCTCCTCCTCGGCCACGCTCTTGATAATTCGGATGAGCTGGAAGAGGCGCTTACGGTCCTCCATGTTGTGGATGCCCAGCTTGGAGTAATCCTTCATGGTCACCTTGGCCAGTTCCTCGATCTTCTGAAGGCCGACGGCGACAAACTGAGGGTAGTACTGCTGCAGCTCGGCCTCGCACAGGCACTCCAGGAGGCAGGAGGCCATTGTGCGTGGGTCACGTCTCTGCCCTGTCAGGGGGAGATCTATGGATAGAAAAAGGACTTCAGCGCATGGCCAAATGTATGTGGACAGTGATGGTTTGTTTTCAAAGTGGACCAAAAGCAGCCCGTTTAACACCCCCACCCTAAGGTGTCCCCTGTAAGACGTACCTTCTCCCCGATTCAACAAGCCATGGCCGCCATCAGCCATGCCGTTAGCAGGGGGTGCGTCAGGCATTTGTGAATGGCAGCCACAAACATGCACCTTGCTAGAGGATTGACTTGGACCGAGTGTGCAGATTGGACGAGATCTTGCAAAAGTATGGCAGGACCGAGGAGAGTTTACCGGGCGACCTGGGGGGGGTTTGACACAGCGGGGCATCCCGAATCGGATAAATCACAGGTTTTGGTCCACTTTAATACCTATATGAATGCCAGCATGCAGCCGAAACACACACTTTGCAACCATTTACTGGATTCTCAAAAACATGTACTTTTTAATAAATTTGATACGTTTTTTTGAAAATCGTAAATGCCAAAAGAAGTTGGGTGCGTATTGATTTTCTTGAGAAAGCAGCACGGTGCGTTGTGGCAACAAAGGGCTGGGGGGGGGGCGGGGCTTTTCTTATCTTTCTATTCTATTAAAGAAGAATTTGGAGGCCCTGGGGTCTAAAAGACGCCAGGGCCTTCCGAGTTCCACTCCTTGGGGCATCCTGAACTGGGAATCCCAGTTTCGTAAAACCCTCAGAATCCCTAGAGCCACTCACCTGATCCCGAAGCCCTCGCTGTGGCTGAATTACCGTTCATCTCTAGCCATGCTCGCACCCATTCCCGGCACGTGCACACCACAACTAGAAGCTAAGCGGGAGATGTGGGCGGCTGCTTAGCAGTAAGCAGAGCTGCAGGGAGCCGAGTGAAAGTGTACACACTGGGTCACATGGAAACGCCAGGAAGGTGAGTAATATGGGTGAGCTGAGAGAATACACACAGCGGGGCATCCCAATGGGGAGCCCGCGCTGGCTCATCCCCCAGTGTGTTCCCACCCCAATCAGATGGGATGGAAGTGTGTATGCCGCCGGGGGTGTGGCAATGCCTGCTCCGCATTGAAGTCAATGAGAGCTGTTCACATAGCAGCATAGTCATAGTCTCATTAGATGAGAGCCCGCACATGTGCCGTAGGAACAAAGAATAGACGAGTGAATAGTGTTGTTTTCAGGATGCCCCAGAGAAATGGAACTCGCGAAAGTCCAATTCCTGGGTTTTGTTCCGCTTTAAAGATCAGACATTTACTGAATGTTCAAAAACATGTACTTTTTAATTATTTTTTTTTCATTTTTGAAAATAGTAAAAGCCAAAGAAGTCGGGGTGTGTATTGATTTCCTTGAGAAAGCAGCACGCTGTGTTGCGGCGACATGGGGCTGGGGGCTTTCCCATCTTTCTATTCTATTAAACAAGAACTTTGTGGAGGCCCTGGAGCCTAAAAGACTCCAAGGCTGACCGAGTTTCACTCCTTGGGGCATCCAAACCTGGGACTCCCCCCTTCGTAACCCCCCCCCCCAATCCCCACAGCCACTCTGATCCACCTGATCCCAGAGCCCTCGCTGCGTCCGAATTCCCGCTCACCTCTAGCCATGCCTGCACCTATGCCAGGCGTTTCTCAATGGCCGGCGCGTGCACACCACAGCTAAAAGCCGAACGGGAGATGCTGACAGCTGCTTAACAGTGAAGTGAGCGCACTGGGTCGCGTGGGAAATCCAGGAAGGGTGAGCCGGGAGAACAGACACAATGCAGCATCCCAAAGGGGGAGCGCGCACTGGCGCATCCCCAGGGTGCTCCCACCCCAGCCAATCAGATAGCCTGGGATGGAAGTGTTCATGTTTTCATGGATGTGGCAGTACGTGCTCCCCATTAAAGTCAATGAGAGCCGTTTACCGAATGACATAGTCACGGCATAGTCATAGTCTCATTAGACGAGAGCCCGCACATGCACCGTAGGAATGGACGAGTGAATAGTGTTTTCGGGATGCCCCATGGAAACGGAACCTGGGAGAGTCCAATTCCCGGGTTAGCCATAGTCTCATTAGACGACACGGCATAGACATAGTGTGACAGACTCTGCCATTGGATTTTAAAGGCACTGTTTTTGCATAGACCCATTACTTTCATTTTCTTGAGCATGTCCAAGACAGACTGCCATTGTGTTATTGATTGTATTACAGACTGCTATTGTTCTACTGATTGTGCTACAGACTGCTATTGTTATACTGATTGTGTTACCGACTGCTATTGTTCTACTGATTGTGTTACAAACTGCTATTGTTCTACTGATTGTGTTACAGACTGCTATTGTTCTACTGATTGTGTTACAGACAGCTATTGTTCTACTGATTGTGTTACAGACTGCTATTGTTCTACTGATTGTGTTACAGACTGCTATTGTTCTACTGATTGTGTTACAGACTGCTATTGTTCTACTGATTGTGTTACAGACAGCTATTGTTCTACTGATTGTGTTACAGACTGCTATTGTTCTACTGATTGTGTTACAGACTGCTATTGTTCTACTGATTGTGTTACAGACTGCTATTGTTCTACTGATTGTGTTACAGACAGCTATTGTTCTACTGATTGTGTTACAGACTGCTATTGTTCTACTGATTGTGTTACAGACTGCTATTGTTCTACTGATTGTGTTACAGACTGCTATTGTTCTACTGATTGTGTTACAGACTGCTATTGTTCTACTGATTGTGCTACAGACTGCTATTGTTCTACTGATTGTTACAGACTGCTATTGTTCTACTGATTGTTACAGACTGCTATTGTTCTACTGATTGTGTTACAGACTGCTATTGTTCTACTGATTGTGTTACAGACTGCTATTGTTCTACTGATTGTGCTACAGACTGCTATTGTTCTACTGATTGTGTTACAGACTGCTATTGTTCTACTGATTGTGTTACAGACTGCTATTGTTCTACTGATTGTGTTACAGACTGCTATTGTTCTACTGATTGTGTTACAGACTGCTATTGTTCTACTGATTGTGTTACAGACTGCTATTGTTCTACTGATTGTGTTACAGACTGCTATTGTTCTACTGATTGTGTTACAGACTGCTATTGTTCTACTGATTGTGTCACAGACTGCTATTGTTCTACTGATTGTGTTACAGACTGCTATTGTTCTACTGATTGTGTTACAGACTGCTATTGTTCTACTGATTGTGCTACAGACTGCTATTGTTCTACTGATTGTGTTACAGACTGCTATTGTTCTACTGATTGTGTTACCGGCAGAGTTGAGGGATTGTGTGCCCTGCTCCCATTGGTCTGTGGGTTTGTCATGCAGTTCTCCATCAGGTCCACGGGGGGAGGTCCCCTTGCATGGAGCCTTGCATATAAGGCACAGGGTGGCACTAATAAAGTCAGTTCATCTTCACCCTCAATACTGAGTTCCGTCTCTTATTGGGGGAAACGCTATATTACAATTCACTAGCCCTTGTAAGGGCTGTTCCTGTTCCCTCACGGATGACTCTGGGATTCCTGCAGCACCTCTCACCATTGGGAAAAGGACGTCTCTGGCGGGGAAGCCCTCCGGCGATAAAGGTTATCGCTACACATAGTCTCAGACGAGAGCCCGCACATGCGCCGTAGGAACGAGGAATAAATGAGCAAATAGCGTTGTTTTCGGGATGCCCCATGGAAACGGACCCTGGCTAAGTCCAATTCCTGGGGTTTGTTCTGCTTTAAAGATCAGGCATGGGGATTTGTAGGATTAGAGCCAGGAAATAGTTGCGTATCACCCCATTTGGATATGAATAAATATATATATATCTCCATGCACCATAGTGAGCAGCTGTTGGGAGATCCGCAGCACAGGTGCCCCTGCGGTTTGCCGAAGTGTAAAAATACCCACCCTGCCCTCTGTCCACACCCTCCGCTCCAACTGCCTTCCCCCGGCAACAGCTGTGCGGATCCTCTTACTTTCCCCGGCTCTTTGGCATTTCATTTAGCCTTGGATACTACTGGAAATAAAAGGTTAAGGTAATACTATTTATCGTCTATCTCAATAAGATTGAAAATGCAGAGTTCCGAAGCAGCTCATACAATACAGATCTGTAACTTAGACACACATTTATACAGAAGCTACATACAACAACTACAAAGGAGGGACAATTGTTTTTACACTGACAGACATGAAAAATAAAGCAAAAGTCATAAAATCGTACACTGCGAGATAAGAATTAATGATGGCTGATAAGAATGAGAGGGGGAGAGAGATGCTGCGAGATAAGAATCAGGGGGATTATAACAATTATTGATGGCCGATAAGAATGAGAGGGGGAGAGAGATGCTGCGAGATAAGAATCAGGGGGATTATAACAATTATTGATGGCTGATAAGAATGAGAGGGGGAGAGAGATGCTGCGAGATAAGAATCAGGGGGATTATAACAATTATTGATGGCTGTTAAGGATGAGAGGGGGAGAGAGATGCTGCGAGATAAGAATCAGGGGGATTATAACAATTATTGATGACTGATAAGAATGAGAGGGGGAGAGAGATGCTGCGAGATAAGAATCAGGGGGATTATAACAATTAATGATGGCCGATAAGAATGAGAGGGGGAGAGAGATGCTGCGAGATAAGAATCAGGGGGATTATAACAATTAATGATGGCTGATAAGAATGAGAGGGGGAGAGAGATGCTGCGAGATAAGAATCAGGGGGATTATAACAATTAATGATGGCTGATAAGAATGAGAGGGGGAGAGAGATGCTGCGAGATAAGAATCAGGGGGATTATAACAATTTATGATGGCTGATAAGAATGAGAGGGGGAGAGAGATGCTGCGAGATAAGAATCAGGGGGATTATAACAATTATTGATGGCCGATAAGAATGAGAGGGGGAGAGAGATGCTGCGAGATAAGAATCAGGGGGATTATAACAATTATTGTATGACTGATAAGAATGAGAGGGGGAGAGAGATGCTGCGAGATAAGAATCAGGGGGATTATAACAATTATTGATGGCTGATAAGAATGAGAGGGGGAGAGAGATGCTGCGAGATAAGAATCAGGGGGATTATAACAATTATTGATGGCTGTTAAGGATGAGAGGGGGAGAGAGATGCTGCGAGATAAGAATCAGGGGGATTATAACAATTATTGATGACTGATAAGAATGAGAGGGGGAGAGAGATGCTGCGAGATAAGAATCAGGGGGATTATAACAATTAATGATGGCCGATAAGAATGAGAGGGGGAGAGAGATGCTGCGAGATAAGAATCAGGGGGATTATAACAATTATTGATGACTGATAAGAATGAGAGGGGGAGAGAGATGCTGCGAGATAAGAATCAGGGGGATTATAACAATTATTGATGGCTGATAAGAATGAGAGGGGGAGAGAGATGCTGCGAGATAAGAATCAGGGGGATTATAACAATTAATGATGGCTGATAAGAATGAGAGGGGGAGAGAGATGCTGCGAGATAAGAATCAGGGGGATTATAACAATTAATGATGGCTGATAAGAATGAGAGGGGGAGAGAGATGCTGCGAGATAAGAATCAGGGGGATTATAACAATTAATGATGGCTGATAAGAATGAGAGGAGGAGAGAGATGCTGCGAGATAAGAATCAGGGGGATTATAACAATTATGGATGACTGATAAGAATGAGAGGGGGAGAGAGATGCTGCGAGATAAGAATCAGGGGGATTATAACAATTATTGATGACCGATAAGAATGAGAGGGGGAGAGAGATGCTGCGAGATAAGAATCAGGGGGATTATAACAATTAATGATGGCTGATAAGAATGAGAGGGGGAGAGAGATGCTGCGAGATAAGAATCAGGGGGATTATAACAATTATTGATGGCTGATAAGAATGAGAGGGGGAGAGAGATGCTGCGAGATAAGAATCAGGGGGATTATAACAATTAATGATGGCTGATAAGAATGAGAGGGGGAGAGAGATGCTGTGAGATAAGAATCAGGGGGATTATAACAATTATTGATGGCCGATAAGAATGAGAGGGGGAGAGAGATGCTGCGAGATAAGAATCAGGGGGATTATAACAATTAATGATGGCTGATAAGAATGAGAGGGGGAGAGAGATGCTGCGAGATAAGAATCAGGGGGATTATAACAATTATGGATGACTGATAAGAATGAGAGGGGGAGAGAGATGCTGCGAGATAAGAATCAGGGGGATTATAACAATTATTGATGGCTGATAAGAATGAGAGGGGGAGAGAGATGCTGCGAGATAAGAATCAGGGGGATTATAACAATTAATGATGGCTGATAAGAATGAGAGGGGGAGAGAGATGCTGCGAGATAAGAATCAGGGGATTATAACAATTATTGGATGACTGATAAGAATGAGAGGGGGAGAGAGATGCTGCGAGATAAGAATCAGGGGGATTATAACAATTATTGGATGACTGATAAGAATGAGAGGGGGAGAGAGATGCTGTGAGATAAGAATCAGGGGGATTATAACAATTAATGATGGCTGATAAGAATGGGAGGGGGAGAGAGATGCTGCGGGATAAGAATCAGGGGGATTATAACAATTATTGATGGCCGATAAGAATGAGAGGGGGAGAGAGATGCTGCGAGATAAGAATCAGGGGGATTATAACAATTAATGATGGCTGATAAGAATGAGAGGGGGAGAGAGATGCTGCGAGATAAGAATCAGGGGGATTATAACAATTAATGATGGCTGATAAGAATGAGAGGGGGAGAGAGATGCTGCGAGATAAGAATCAGGGGGATTATAACAATTATTGATGACTGATAAGAATGAGAGGGGGAGAGAGATGCTGTGAGATAAGAATCAGGGGGATTATAACAATTAATGATGGCTGATAAGAATGGGAGGGGGAGAGAGATGCTGCGAGATAAGAATCAGGGGGATTATAACAATTAATGATGGCTGATAAGAATGAGAGGGGGAGAGAGATGCTGCGAGATAAGAATCAGGGGGATTATAACAATTAATGATGGCTGATAAGAATGAGAGGGGGAGAGAGATGCTGCGAGATAAGAATCAGGGGGATTATAACAATTATTGATGGCTGATAAGAATGAGAGGGGGAGAGAGATGCTGCGAGATAAGAATCAGGGGGATTATAACAATTATTGATGGCTGATAAGAATGAGAGGGGGAGAGAGATGCTGCGAGATAAGAATCAGGGGGATTATAACAATTAATGATGGCTGATAAGAATGAGAGGGGGAGAGAGATGCTGCGAGATAAGAATCAGGGGGATTATAACAATTAATGATGGCTGATAAGAATGAGGGGGAGAGAGATGCTGCGAGATAAGAATCAGGGGGATTATAACAATTATTGATGGCTGATAAGAATGAGAGGGGGAGAGAGATGCTGCGAGATAAGAATCAGGGGGATTATAACAATTATTGATGGCTGATAAGAATGAGAGGGGGAGAGAGATGCTGCGAGATAAGAATCAGGGGGATTATAACAATTAATGATGGCTGATAAGAATGAGGGGGAGAGAGATGGGGGGGTGGAATTTTTGTTGCTCTCACACCAGGCCAGACGGTCTGTTTAATATCAGACCTTGTGATGAGTCCGGTCTATTTAATCCATGTCATACTGACATATACAATTATTGTCCTAGTTTTAGCCCACAGTCCATTAATTTAAAGATTTGGATGCATTTACACTCCCGCTCCAACCTCTCCTTTTGTGAATGGAAGCCCCCCCTGAACACTGTGAGTTTGAGGTCACATGGCTATGGCCTGGTCTGCAGAAATGGGCCGCAACAGGCACATCAGTTATTTTATTCTAAATTGTGAACCTGTGCAGATATGGAGGCTGATTCACTACTAGCGCCACGTATTGCCAGATGAGTCTGTATAGCGGCACTTACAGCGACCACTAGTAGACGCTGTAACCTAGCATTGTGGTCGCTGTAACCTAGCATTGTGGTCGCTGTAGCAACCTGGCCGGCATTGATGAATATCATGTGTGTTGGGCACTCTAACAACAGGACAACGCTGCAGCGAGAGATAGGTCGCGCCCCGATCGGAGGTGCCCCGCTGTGTGAAACCCCCCAGCTAGCCGGAACAAACTCACCTCTTCCCGGTTCTATGGCGCACGTGCAGCCGCTGTTCCAATCTGCGTGCGCTGATGGCGGCATCCCCCCGCTACCCTCCCAGGGAGCGTGCCCGCACCGGCCATTCACAAATGCCTGGTGCAGGCACGTGCCCTGCTAGAGAGATAGCGGGGATGCAGCTCACGCATGCGTCGTTGGACCGGGAAGCAAGGTAAGTGTATGGGGCGATTTTGGAGGGATTGGGCCGAGCTCCATGGGTTCTGGTCCACTTTAAAGCAGAACAACAGTCAAAAATGACCTAAACCTTACAAACACAACAAACAACAAGTCCTGCTGTAGTAAACTTTAGAAACAAAAAGGAAGCTCGTGCATTTGCAGACCGGCTGCAAACAGGAAGTGCTGCTGGGCTTCCTGTTACTATGCATTGTCAGTTATGACAGTTGAATCCAGGCAGCGGTATGGCTGAGGTGCTGGAAGAGGAAGCTCCAAAATGGCCGCTACCTTTCTATTTTCCGTCTGTGCCAAGCTGTTGGTCCGGTTTAAAGTGGACCAACACCCAGGATTTTCACTATCCTGGGTGTTGGTCCACTTCCGCGGGGCACCCCGATCGGCTGTGTGAAACCCCCTAGAAAGCCCCTAAAATCGTACCTTATCGTCGACGGATAAGCCACCCCCGCCGCCTCTCGCGCGTCCCCCTTACAGGGTGCACGCCCGCACCGGCCATTCACAAACGGCCGGCGCGGGTGCGCGCCCTGCTAGAGGGACGTGTGGGAGGCGGCGGCTTATCGATCGCTTGTCCGTCGCCGATAAGGTACGTTTTTAGGGGGTTTCTGGGGGGTTTCACACAGCGGGGCATCCCGATTTTGGATGCCCCGCGGGGAGGGAGCTGATCTTATAGATTCCCGGGCCGATCAGGGGTGGGTGTGAGTCCACTTTAAATGTCTGCTGGTGGGGCTGCGCAAGCTGGAGGGCGAGAGGATGATGTGGGGGGTGCTGCAGAGTGTGGCGTATAGGGGGAAAGCAGGGTGCCGCACCATATTGGGATGCCTCTAGGGAAATCTCTTCACGAGGGCCAGCTCTTTTTATTGCCAACTTTATAATGGAACTGCTCCAACCCCGCCAGGGAGTGTCTGGGTACACAGGGGCACTTAAGCGGACCTTCACTCTGAATAAGAGCCTATCTTATATGTTTCCCACACCCTGTACATACAGATTGCTCACATTAATCCAGACCTTCACTCTAAATAAGAGTATATCTTATATGTTTCCCAGCACCCTGTACATACAGATTGCCCACATTAATCCAGACCTTCACCCTGAATAAGAGTCTATCTTATATGTTTCCCACACCCTGTACATACAGATTTCTCACATTAAAAATCATCCTACCTGCATCTACTGCATGTTATGAGTCTTTAAACATCCAAGATGGCGGCTTATGGAAGCCGCCATCTTATCAGGCAGCCTGCAAACAGGAAGTGCCTCCTGACTGTGCTGCTCTGCATTCTGGGACTGCTGACTTTACCTGACCCCAGCTCTGCTCTGTCTGAGCAAAGCACAGCTATAACCCGCTCCCCCTGTACCTTATCCCGCTCTCCTCTCCTCAGTAAGTGTGATGCTTCTGAGTCAAGATGGCGGCGCCCGTATCCTAAATTCCTGAACAGAGTTGCAGCCCAGGGGGGGAAAGAATAAGTTAGTGACTAAAACGTAAAATATATTAATTTTAGATGCTGGGGAACCGTTTTTTAAGAGTTTGGGCTTTTCATTAAATCACGCTGAAGGTCCGGTTTAAATAGCCTAACCTGCATCCCTCTCTGCATTGGTTAGCCCTGGAACTGAAGAGAGTATAAAGGGAACCTCTGGGGTATCACCATACCAGATCAGGATGCCCCTAAAGGAAAACTCTTTAAAGAGGAACACCACACACAATTTTGACATTATGGGGTGTTGTTGCTCTATGCAGCAGCATCCTGAATTGGGATGTGTATCCCCCCCCCCCCCCCCCCGGTTGCCCCATACACTCACCTTCCTGTTGCTTCCATGGCGCAGACTTGGGTGAGAACGAGCGCAGCCTGCTCAGCCAATCAGAGTACTCGCTTTCACTCGGCTCCACCGACAGTTAAGCAGCCGAGTGGGGCCGAAGTGAGCCGAGTGCGCCGGCAGCCGCGTCCCCCACTCACCTTCTAGTTGTGCCGCCCATTCAGAAAGGCCAGGCGCAGGCGCACGCACAGCTAAGGGTGAGCGGGGATGCTGCCGCTGTGAGGGCTCCGGAAGAAGGCAAGTGTATCAGGCTTCAAGGGGGGCGAGTGTAATCAGGATGACCTAGGGAGTGGCACTGGAACCGGAGTTCCTCTTTAAGAGGGCCTGCTGATTTATAGGAATTTTGGTTCCCTGCCTAAATTTGCCAGGCAGGGTACACGGGGGAGGCGTACTACACTAACCTACCTGAGCCCTGCTTTAGAGAGATACTCACCTTTTCATAACAGAGCTCCATCCTATGGGGTACAAGGGTGAGGATCTTTCAAATCTGGGATCATGAGCGACAGGAATAGGTGGGTTATGGGCACCTCGGGCCCAGATCCTACCTGGCACAGGGTTTTAGCTTTAAACCGGACCTTCACCCTTAATGAGAGCCTATCTTATATGTTTCCCACACCCTGTACATACAGATTGCTCACATTAAATCATCCTACCTGCATCTACTGCATTCTCTGAGCCTTTAAACATCCAAGATGGTGGCCCATGGAGTCTCAGGCTGCCTGCAAACAAGAAGTCTCTACTGACTTTGCCGCTCTGCGTTCTGAGATTGCTGTCCTTTCCCTGACCCCAGCTCGGCTCTGTCTGTGCAAAGCACAGCTATAACCCCGCCCCCTGCCCCCCCCTCTCCTTTCCTCAGTATGTGATGCTTCTGGGGCAAGATGGCGGGTGCCCGTATCCTAGAGCCCTGAACAGAGTTGCAGGCCAGTGGGAAAAGAATATTAAAGCGGACCTTCACTCTGAATAAGAGCCTATCTTATATGTTTCCCACACCCTGTACATACAGATTGCTCACATTAATCCGGACCTTCACTCTGAATAAGAGCCTATCTTATATGTTTCCCCCCTGTACATACAGATTGCCCACATTAATCCGGACCTTCACTCTGAATAAGAGCCTATCTTATATGTTTCCCACACCCTGTACATACAGATTGCCCACATTAATCCGGACCTTCACCCTGAATAAGAGTCTATCTTATATGTTTCCCCCCTGTACATACAGATTGCTCACATTAAAAATCATCCTACCTGCATCTACTGCATGTTAGGAGCCTTTAAACATCCAAGATGGTGGCTTATGGAAGCCGCCATCTTATCAGGCAGCCTGCAAACAGGAAGTGCCTCCTGACTGCGCTGCTCTGCATTCTGGGATTGCTGACCTTTACCTGACCCCAGCTCTGCTCTGTCTGAGCAAAGCACAGCTATAACCCGCTCCCCTGTACCTTATCCCGCCTCTCCTCTCCTCAGTAAGTGTGATGCTTCTGAGTCAAGATGGCGGCGCCCGTATCCTAAATTCCTGAACAGAGTTGCAGCCCAGTGGGGGAAAGATTAATAAGTTAGTCACTAAAATAATTACTATAATTTTAGATGCTGGGGAATCGTTTTTTTAAGAGTTTGGGCTTTTCATTAAATCACGCTGAAGGTCCGCTTTAAGTAAGTGACTAAAATGTAAAATATATGAATGTTAGATGCTGGGGAATAGTTTTTTAAAGGTTTGGGCTTTTCATTACATGATGCTGAAGGTCTGTTTTAAGGGTCTTTCTGACTTGGGGGGGTAGATAATTATATAATTTTTTAAAGCGGACCAAAACCCACGTTTTTAACTAGCATCCCCTGAATTGTTCCCCCCATGAAGAGCACATTCTGCCAGTTTTCACTGCCTCTACTTCACTCTAA